>OX122883.1:12339130-13539130 GCA_944738645.1 Eristalinus sepulchralis | reverse complement strand
AAAACGGAAACCGAAGCTTTGGATAATTTCGAGAGAAAAGTTCTCTATGATCCACAGCTGTCTGGTTGAAATATTTAAGGATCAATTCAATTAGTTCTACTGCACCATGCATCTAGATAAACGTCTACGGATACAATGCTTAGGATGGATCTATGGAGTCATAGAATGCAAGCTATTGGGACAATGTAAAAGAGGTAGTCTCCATTTGAAATAGTTGTTTATGGAATTTAATTAATTTGCTGTATCGCACTAGTAAAAGCTGAGGAGGGACCATGTCTAGAACTTCCCTGAACTCCGATAAACAATTTTTGATCATAAGCAGAGATTCAACTTCACTCCGTGGAAACGACAGAATTTCTCCTGGGATTTCAAGAGTTTTAAATCTAAGCTTACTTGTCGCTTTGGCTTTCTTACCCTGAATGGGTTTTGATAGCATAGTAAGGAAGGAAATCGAAATTTGAGTTGAGGCGTACGATCTTCAGTCTTTAATGATTTTAATTCAATTCACAGTGAGGCGTCGATGAGGCATTTGCTTGCACAGAAGCAGAAGTGGCAAAAATGGCTGCCAGATACAAGTCCACCCAAGCTATGGCACAGGGATGAATCGAAAATGGTGGAATGGAAATGTAAATCACTTAGATGAGTAGCATACAGTTGCCAAGAACAGTTTTCTTATCTTAACACTAAAAATTCGTCGCCAAATTTTGTTTCACCAAAATCAAAATACTAAATCTGTAAAGGTGTGGTGCCGAAAAACTGCAACTCTTATTGAGTTCGAATTTTATTGACACCCTCATTGTATAACTGAGTGACTGGAAAAGAAAACGAAATGTACTCCGACCTAATTGAAAGCTAATCAATAACCAAAAGTAGTCTAGTTTAGTTGGAACCAAAAGCATACTTACCCAGTTTACGCGCGCTTAAAAAATTTCCCGCCACCGCCGGGAAATGCGTTAGAACAGCCTAAAGCCTGAATCACGCCCGTCCCACACGCTCAAAGTGGACTACTCACACCAGCAAATAGAACAAGTTTCATGGAAAGAGCCATCAATATGTCGCAAATGAAACTTTCTTGTTCCCAAAAGGCGCACACATCACACAGTTTACACTACATCAAGACGATAATGAGCTACTTACCAGTATTTCTATGCTACTGCGCGACTGCAGGAAGAGCTGCGAGCGTGCAGCAAAAAGCCGTCGACTCTAAACCACTCAGCGACTAAGTAAAGAAGAACAAACAACTTAAAGAAGATGATTTACCTACTTCGCCTGTTGGAAGATGAGTTGTAAGTGGAAACGCAAGCAGCGGCAGCAGTTGGTTGTGACGAGTGCAGCGACGACTTACCCTTATCCAGATTCACCTTTTCGACCGATCAACGGCGGCGGCGACGGAGCCTACAATGTTGGCCCACAAGTCGATCACCGAGCGACCCGGCTCTTCTTCATTGCTACCTCGTCTGCTTTGTCGGCTATTAACCATTCTCACATGAGAGTCAAATGGTGAAAGACTTTCTTTTGCACAGTTCCCATGGTTGACGGCCGTATGTACTTGTGCAGTCGCAAGCAGCGAGCGGCGGCTCGGCGGTGATGACGACAATGATCGACGATCGGCGCAGAGTCGTGAAGCAATAAAACGAGAGGAGTTGTGTCGTCTTTTTTGTGTTCGCCAGCGCCTTTGCCAATGGCAACGCCGTGCCCGCACCACTGGTAATCACAGCGTTCGCCCGGAGTTCCCATTTACCAAAAGTTCTAATGCTCGCTGTTGGCACCGGCGGCGGCGGTGGGCGGTGGGGCAGTGTGAAGCGGTCGCAGGCAAGGATGTGGACGGAGACCCACCAGTGAGGTTGTGTATTTATTTACTTGATGATGCCACCTGATCATGAGCGCACCTGGGAACCACGGCGCAAGAGAAGAAGTAAGAACCGCCGCAGCGGCGGCATCATCTACCAGCCGCTGGCAACAGTGTGGGCACGGCCGCAGTGGATACATCAACACGGTGCGTATGGGTGTAATTCCAGCGTGTCAAAATGCTTAATACCATGTTCTATTCAAATGAATCAGTTGAGATGCAATATTACCTCTCGCTGGGTGGGGGGTCTTCATCGATGACGATAACTACGGCTGGCGACTACTAAGCCGGCGAGCGCGAACCGCGTTCACTTCCCGATGGCGCACCACGATGAAGACCGTGGTAATTTGCAATGTTGTTATGAATGGCAACGGTAAGGGGCTTAAGGTGTTACATGCGATAGGTTAGACCTAGGCCTGAGAGACTTTTACTATGGGAAAATTAATTTTCGGTTAAGTAACTCGTCGGTGTTGTCGTTGCCTTACACCCGCCCCCTCCCTCCTGGTTTCTTCTCCAGTTCGTTGTATCCTTCGCTTGGACTGTGGGACAAATGAAGCGATTGGGAGTTGCGGGGGAAGGCGGATGGTTGGTGGCAGGATGCAGACGTGGGAGTGACTGTTGTTTTAATGACTTTCGTCTTCGGCTACAAGTTTCGTTGATTGTTTAGCAGTGAAACCTGATCTAAACTGAACTAATGAAAGTTGAGAGATTTTACATATTTCTGCACTTGAAGCTGATTGCTTAAGTTGGCGATGACGAATTTTGATGTTACAAGAAAAAAGATCCTATATCGTGAATAAAGGATGGAATGGAAGGATTAAGGAAGAAGAGGAAGGATGAAGTCCTTGTGCAGAAAATCAGTGTTAGGCACTCACTTAGGGATTTTAATTGATTGTTTTTTTATAATTGGCGCCCGCTACGGGATTGTTTGGTACCCTTAAGAGACCGAAATTAAGACATCACGGGCCGAAGGTATAGAGGAGGAGAGTGAAAGGTGTTAACGGTGCACGTTGGTTTTAAATGCTTGTGGATTGCAATGAAGGGGAAAATTTGAACTTGGAAGAGCATTCAATATTCGTGTGGTGTGTCTGAAAACGGGTCTCTAAACTTAACTGTACGTCCAAAAGTGGGCTTAAGGGTGAACGCAATACTCCAAGCGAGGCGAGTATTGCGGATAATTTCTTGTAGAAGGTGCAGAGAGGTGTTGGGAGCTCAAAACCGGGTAGAAGCGTTATACACAAGTTTTGGGCGGATTCACGCTTTATATATTGTTGCCAGAGGTGTGAAATATTTCTTGCATCGCTTAAAGAAACCTAGATATTTCGCTGCATTGTCATAGACTTAAAATAAATTATACCAAATTTTTGGTCCAAATTTTAAGCCGGTGGTTAATGAGGGCAAAACGAAGTACGTGCATCAAAGAAACACGCACAACATCAACGTCGCGGACGTCACACTAGACAGCAGAAACTTCGAGGTAGTCAAGGACTTCGTCTGCCTCGGATCCGCGGTAAACAGGGCCAATACACCAGTACCGAAATCATACGCAGAATCACTCTTGTTCATCGCTGTTTCTTTGGGCTCAATAGGCAATTGAGTAATAAAGCCCTCTCTCAAAGCTTGCTTTTATGCACCCTGATCATCTCAGTCCTACTCTATGGTGCGGAAACATGGACGCTACTTGAAGCGGATGAAGAAGCCCTTAGTCTTTTTGAGAGGAAAGTTTTGCTTGCGATTTTTGGTCGTGTTTCAGTTGATGGCATCTGGAGAAGAAGAACTCGATGGGCTGTACAGCGACATGCGCCTAGTCAAGCGTCTTCGGATACAACGCTTAAGATGGCTAGTACATGTAGAGAGTATGGACACCCCTGCTCTGGCCCGAAAAGTCTTCGAATCTGAGCCATTGGGACAACGCAACAGAGGACGGCCTAGGCTAAGGTGGTGCACACAAGTGGAGAAGGACCTCAACCAACTTGGAGTGCCCAACCGGCGGCAGCTGACGAAAGATCGTGCTGGCTGCAGAGGCATGTTGGTTGAGGCCCAGGTCCACCACGGACTAAAGCGCCACTAGAAGCACTAGAAGAAGCTTAAGCCGTCATATGTACGTTTTGTGTATGCAACCAGAAGACTTCTATATGTTTAAAAATACCAAAAGTACTGTTTGAATTTCTTCACGGTACCACCTTTATCGAATTGTTGGCAATCCTCAAATTTTTTAATAAAAAGCTTCATGCCGCTGTTCCCTTCAACAACAAAGACAGACCTCCATGATACGCAAGTTGTCAAAGCCGCACTCCAAGAGGAAGAATTGGGGATACTTGTGAAATGTAACCACAATATATAGGAACATAAAAACTGGCTGAGTTATGTTCTATACACCAGATTGGGCATTTCTCTGGCGGACTAAATTAAGATAAGTACGCTGAGCACACGAAGTAACAAGGCTCAACTTCTTCAGAAACTTCTCGTGTAGTGCAAGTTATTATTCTTGCACAAGAAGATCGTGCCTCTGGTGTTGACTTGTGAGTTACGCACGATCTTCTCAAGGATAATGTTAAAGAAGTAAAAATGCGTTGCCTTGTCTAAAACCTTTCTTGACGTGAAAGGTCGGTGAGTTCGTTTCCGACCGACGGAGCAACGAGAGTTATCCATCGTCATTCTACAAAATCTGACGAGTTTGGTAGGAGTGCCAAAACTTGACATGGCACTGTATAGCTCGTCTCTATGCACACTGTCATATGCTGCCTTAAATTCGACGAATAGGTGGTGAGTGAAGATTTGCAAATCGAGCAGTGAGCTAAAATTATAAAAATCTTTTCGAACAGAATTGGCCCAGCTTCTTCAGCAACTGCTCGTGTTGTCGTGCTATTGTTCTCTCACGAGTAGAGGGGAACTATAGTTTTTGCCGACTCCGAACGGTGAGATTTGAGAAGCTTTCCATTGACAATAAGTAGTCTTCGAGTGTTGTCAGCAACTCGAAAGAGTTGGTGCCGTGAAAAATACTACCGGGAATCGAACCTAAAGCCTTGGTGTGTTGAACGACGCACTTACCCACTACGCCACAGCTTCTATTTTGATTTGACACCGTTAGACACTACTACAATCTCTTGGCATTTTGTTTAAATTCCAAATCATTTCGAATTGATGTTCACATTTCTAACCACACCGACAACATTGTCAGCACGACCGGCGCATGTAGACCCGCACAGAGCCAGGAAGTGACGAGATGTATCAATCAATCACTCACCTGGGTAAAAGAAAAACACCCCAAGAGAGTCCTGGAATGCCTAAAGTCCGCTAGTTCCCATTGCATTTGCATAAGCCATGCACTTGACGTAAATCAAAACAAAAAATTCATCACTCACCGGCGATCGGTTCCAGTTTGGTGGCTGCACGCCGCCGCCGCTGTAGCCACGCAGTCCTTCGGCGAAGACGCGCATCTAATCCCGGCAATGAATGAACCAACGCGCAACGCCCAGCCGTCTCTCGGAACTCGGAACGTGCTTTCTTCTCGGTTTTCCTACTCCCGGAGTGGTTTTCTGTTTTCATTGACACTTTGGCAAACGCAAACGTAAACTGCCGTAAACATCTCCGGTGGAGCCACAGCGGCGGCGGCGGAGGCGGCGGTGAAAGTAGAACGTCAGATTCTGGATGAGGTGTCGTTGTCCGTAAGTAGGCAGTAAATAATGTGCGCTGCCCCCAGGCGGCAGGGACCCCTGATCGCGAGAGCGCCTCGCGGACCGATATTAAGTAATTAAATTTACTTTAGTGCTCGATTATGTCCGCGAGTCGCGCGGTCCGCTCGAATGTGGAACGCATTCATTGAGTGTCGCATTAAAGATGACACGGTGTTGACAATGTCATCTGCGTGTTACATCACGCGTGCGTGTGTCTGGCCGTTTGCTCCAGATCGGGAATTGTGTTGAAATCGGTAAATTTGCATGTTTACGAGTCTGCTTGGCCCAGAGCCCAGTTTCGTGTCGGGTTTGTTCCGATTCTCGGGCACTCTCCAGCCAGGCGAGGGGATTTCACTTGTGTTGTGCCGGCCGTGTATGCGATGGCGTTGAGCATCTTCGGCTGGGCACTGACTCATCTGGTATTCTGGTCAGACAGAGAGACGTCTTCTTTGTGGTTTGCTGTTGGATTTATGTGTAGTTCTGCTGCTGTGGGCTTGGGTAGAGCTGGTCGTGCCCGAAGGAGCTATTTATTGTGACATCTTTTAAGTGGACTTTCTTCTTCCGTGTAGGATGGTGCGACTTTCGCGTAATCTCTCTGAAGCTGACGGTGCAGGACATAGTTTGATGGAGATGGAGATATAAAAGTTTATCATCGGCATGGGAATGGGATGTCGCGGCCCAAGCGGAAGTCTCGTATATTGCAGTTTGCGGTCGCAGAATTCGTGGGAAGGTTCGCTTCGTTTCAGTTCGGCAGGGTGTCGTGTAATTTTGATTACATGACTCAGGGACTTGAAGTTGGAATCTCTGAATGGGGCCAACCTACTGTGGTGAGATATTTTTGGACAGTGAAAACAAAATTTATTCTTAATGTGAGCCAAATGCGAAGATGGCAAGACCAGTAAAGATTCACCCCAATCGTACTTTATAGCGCCAAAACCTGGACGTTACTAAAAGCGGATGAGGAAGCCCTTAGTCTTTTCCAGAGAAAAGTTTTGCGTGCAATTTTTAGTCCTGTTTGCGTTCTATGAGCTGTACAGCGACATGCGCCTAGTCCGAATTTCAACAACACTTAAGATGGCTAGGACATGTAGAGCGTATGGACACCATTACTTCGGCCCGAAATGTTTTCAAATCTGAGCCATTGGGACAACGCAACAGACGACGGCCTAGGCTAAGGTGGTGCACACATGTGGAGAAGGACCTCAACCAACTTGGAGTGCGCAACTGGCGGCAGCTGGCGAATGATCGTGCTAGCTGGAGAGGCTGTTGGTTGAGGCGCAGGTCCATCTCGGACTGTAGCGCCACAAGAAGAAGAAGAAGAAGTAAGGGATGAGGGAGGACTAAGTGGAGGAGGGGTTAGAAGCCGGACTGCATCATTCAATCAGTCTTTGAGGCTTGATCAGGGCGTAGTTTATTCCGGAACAACTGGTGCTGTGCGTTCGATTGTTCCTTTACGAGTGGAGAGGACATACTGTTTAACGCCGACTTAGAACAACTGTTTTGAAAAGAGTACGTCGATTGCGTTCTGTTAAGAACTTGCATTAGTTCGTTAGCTTACGTAAGTGAAAGTGGTATTGGCAATCAATTCCACATGTGGAATGCATTTGAAAAAATGAAAATATCAATTTTTACTATATTTCGTGGGCTTGATAGTTCTTATTTATTAACTGACATTTGATATAAAATGCTATGTGCCACGTCTCTCATGCTTGACGCAACCCATTTTTGTGGAACGAAACGCTACGAAACGTTAACAACACGGTCTGTGTATTCGCCTTTATTGTTAATATTCCCCGAGAGAGCTATGGACAGCATCCAAAATGAAAAACATTTCTCACAGACTGCTGATTTTCGTTATACAGCTAAACAATTATGAGACGCTGTAAAAACAGAATTACGTGTAAAATGTAATTTTTATATCACCAACATTTTGTACAAGAATTACAATCACCCTTTGTCTTCGCAGTTTGAGAATCTCTGTGTTCTGAAGGAATGTGACATTTCTAAACAGCTGCTAGTGAATTGTCATCGGTGCAGTAGCCGACGTTTACAAAACACCGAAATTTCTTCGAAAAGTACTGAAAAATCATGGATTTAGACAACGAAAGAGTTCTCAAATTAATATTTCCTAATGGAGTACCCGGTACAAAGCACCCTCACATCTTAGAAATAAAACCTTCTTCATATTTTCGTTTACTCCTCCAGAAAACCTTCAAGACAATCCTGAGTTGTTGACATACCTAAACAAACTAGGAACATACAAAATCGACCAGCTGAAGAAGGAACAATCTCGTCTGCAAGATGAAAACAAGAGTATCGTAGAGCAAACCCAAGACCTTGCCATTTCCAACTACAAGACATTCATTCACACATCGGAATGTTCGCGTTCGATTTTCTCGGAATTCCAGAACGCCGAGAGTCAAGTCGGCAAACTGATTGGTAAGCTGCCAGATTTCAGTGAGAAGTGCGAGAATTTCCTCGGCGAGGCAAGTGAAATTAACGAGAAGCGCCGTTTGAACACGATAACCTTGAAGAAAAATGCACAACTGCTTGAGATTCTTGAGTTGCCGCAATTAATGGAACGATGCATACGAGAGGGTCGATATGAGGAGGCACTGGAACTGGCTAGCTATGTGCAAAAGTTGGGACAGAATCAGGGATACATTTCAGTGATTAATGTGAGTGGGGAAGTGTGCAGTTTGAAGAGAGATAATTTCCAAATTCTTGTGTTGCAGAGTATTGTTACAGCTGTGGAGTCCCTGTGGCATACGATGCTGGCGCAACTGGTTGCCCAGTTGAAGACGGACTTACAGCTTCCCAAATGTCTGCAGATTGTGGGCTATTTGAGGCGTATGCAGGCGTTTGGAACAAACGAGTTGAAGCTGAAGTTTTTGCAGGCCAGAGATGCTTGGTTGACGAACTCCTTGAATGCCATTCCCACAGATGATGGTGAGTATATGGGTTACATACCACAGACGTGTTATCCGCTAATGTGGTTGTGACCTTGGCTGCAATAATTTCTCAGTTTCTTGACACGAACCACTTCTTGTGACACTTTTTAGCTCAGCAGCACCTAACGAAAACGATTGAAGTGACAAGAATCAACTTGTTCAACATCATCACCCAGTACCGGGCTATATTTCCGGATGAGGACACGAGCTTGAGCTTGAAATCACATTCTTCGAGCTTGTCCTGCGATGGAGGGCGACTTTTTCAATCATGGCTTCATCGCAAGGTACCTTCAAACTCTTTTCCGTTTGTTTTGGCTCGTGAAATGCGTCTTTTTTCAGATCAAAAGCTTCCTCGAGACACTCGAGATGGACCTGTTGCATGGAGTCAACTCTTTTGATACAGTTCTTGGACAGTGCATGTACTTTGGTCTCTCTTTTAGCCGTGTTGGGGCCGACTTCAGAGCTCTCATGGCCCCAATATTCATCCGAGTTATCAAACAGAACTTCTCCAACTCTATCCAAGGTGTGAATCAGAACTTTGAACAGGATCTAGAGAAGTACACGCTCATCAACAAGGTCAGTTCGAACATACACTCCAGAAAAACGGAACAGGATCTGATGTCGCCGCCAGAAACGCTCCTGGACTTCCATCCTCTGGCTGCCCTCTGCAATGGATACTTGAACGTGTTTAACGAACTTCGGCTTTGCGCCCCGATCGCGATTGCCAGTGATGTCACAAGGACGATTCAATCCTCGCTGGAGTTTGTCGCGCGGAGGATTTTGTCATTCTACCGGCAGGAGCAGCAAGCGTTCTCGGGAACCGAGAGGGAGAATTTCGTTAAGCTGTGCTCTTGTTTTGCTTACGACTTGATTCCGTATGTGCAGAGATGCATTCATGTGATTTTCCCTCAAGCTACACTCACATCTGCCCTGGGGATCAATCTGATCACACTGGAGAGCGAGGGTATCTCATTTCTTCAGCAGAAGGTGATTTTGGAGCCACTTAAGCATTTGTTGCCGAACAAGGTCGATGTGTTGCTGATGCAGGAAAAGACGAAACCAATTGAGAATCCGGTTCCAGCTGCAACACCAGCTTCAATTGCTCAAGAGGGTTAAATTTGTTGTTTCCATTTAAAATAAAATTGTATCTTTGTTTCTTTAATTTGGGATTTTGTCTGCATGATGATGTTGGACAAGAACATGGCAGGACGCAGGTAATCGAAGAATCTTTGATTGTTGACACATGTTCGCAGCGTTCATTTATGTCTGAGATTTTTGATTGCGACACGGACGACATGTAGGTATGCTCAGTGTTGGCCAAAACTAAGGGTAACTAACTTCGATGTTTTTTCTAAAATATCTTTGCCTCCAGAAGGCGGATTTTGGATTTGGGTGGAAAAATAGGGCCTGTACTGAAAAGGCACTGCCACGCATGGAGAAGGACATTTCATGGCTTGGAGATGTTTCTCAAGATTTGGAATTGGTTCGATTCGTCGAAAAAGGGAATTGTGGATCATTTTGCATACAAGGGCGTCGTGGAAAACGTCATGTCACTAAAATGGATATTTCAACACGATAACAACCGGAAGAATACAGCCAAACTTGTCCAAGAGTGGTGGAGATCATCTGAGATGGAGGTTTTCGTGACACGGCGGGAGAGTAATACGTGAAAATGGCATTTTTTTTGTTGGAGGTTGGTGTATACTGCACTAGAGCGCTCAGTCTCAAAAACTTGTCCATTGTTCTACCAGGCAGTTACCTACATTTAAAGTAATTTCTTGGTCTTCTGAAGGAAAACCAGCAAACGCTTCTGTGATAGAGAGCTTAGGTTTGTACCTCACACCACATCAGCGCAAAAACAGCCGCCACCTGATTCGAGCAAAGGCGGGACATTGACAGAGAAAGCACTTTGAAGTGTCTTCACCTTTTACACAGACGTCGCATAGGGTACTAAAGTGCTTAGCGAATGTGAAGTGTGCCGTTAGACACCAACAAGTCGTCTGCAGTCTCTCCTGTTAAGAGATAACAGAAAAGCAGTAGATTTTTCGCTGACGTTTGGGAGAATACACTTGGTCAGCCTGCATCCTGGAGAGTCATGTCATTTTTGGCTGAGCTGTTGAGAGACTCAACCATCAACGGTAGCCCTAACCAAGGACGTGGGTCTTAAGTCTTAAGGTGGGTTCAGGCCCTATGAATGATCCTTGCCTAGCAAGTTCATGTGCAATCTCGTTTTCCATGATCCCGTGGTGTCCCGGGAATTAGACAAAATTAAAATTCCAAATTAAAATTGCGGCTATACTTTTTCCACATATTTAGAACCTCGGAATAGCATCCCAAGATGCGTTATTTCAAAACTTAAAAAACGAGCGAGATGTGAAAGAGACGTTCAATTGCTGCTAACTCCGGATAATCGATAATTTCAGATCATCAGCAACACAATAGCATTTCTTCTTCTTCTTCTTTCCATGGCGCTACAGTCCGGGGTGGACCTGGGCCTCAGCTAACATGCCTCTCCAGGTAGCACGATCCACCGCCACCTGCCTCTAACTATGCTCTCCAAGTTAGCTGAGGGACTTCTCCACTTGTGTACGCCACCTTAGCTTAGGCCGTCCTCTGTTGCGTTGTCCCAAAGACTCAGATTCGAAGACTTTTCAGACCGAAGCAGTGGTGTCCACACGCTCCACATGGCCTGGCCATCGAAAGCGTTGTACCCGAAGTCGCTTGATCAGGCCCATGTCGCTGTACGGCCCATAAAGTTCGTCGTTAAATCTTCTTCTCCAGATGCCATCAACGCAAACAGGACTAAAAATCACACGCAAAACTTTTCTCTGAAAAAGTCTAAGAGCATCCGCTTTTAGTAACGTCCAGGTTTTCGCGCCATTAAGTAGGACTGGAATGATCAAGGTGTTGTATAAAGCCAGTTAAGTCCTTCGGGAGAGGACTTTATTACTCAATTGCCTCTTGAGCCCACAGAAACAGCGATTGGCAAGAGTGATTCTGTGTTTGATTTCGGTACTGGTGTTGTTGCCCTATTTACCGTGGAGTCGAGGTAAGACAAAGTCCACGAAGTTTCTACTGCCTAGTGGTCCGCTCTTTCCGAGATGTTGTGTGTCCTGCTTTGATGACAGTATGTACTTCTTTTTGCCCCCATATATCGCCAAACCCATTTTAGCTGCTTCAATGCCAGCAAACACCTCATTGACCGTTCGATGTGTTCGTCTAATGCCAAAACGGAATGCCAAAACTAGACATGGCACTGTATAGCTCGTCTCTATGCACACTGTCATACGCGGCCTTGAAATCGACGAATAGGTGGTGAGTGTCGATTTGCACTTCTTGGTCTTTTCCAGGATCTGCCGTAGTGTGAAGATTTGGTCGATGGTGGACTTTCCTGAAACCTGATAAGGACCTATCAGGTTGTTGAAAACGGTTTCAGGCGTTCACACAATACGGCAGAGAGGATCGTGTATGCGATGTTAAAGAAACTGATCCCTTGATAGTTGGCACAGTCGAAGGGGTCTCCTTTCTTGTGGACCGGACAGACGACGCTGAGATTCCACTCATCGGCATGCTTTCCTCCGACCATATCTTAGAGATGAGGTGGGGCATGTGCCCAAGCAGGTCATCTCTACCTGCTTTAAACAGATCTGCGGACAGTCCATCCGCTCCAGCAGCTTTGTATGACTTCAGTCTCGATATTGCTATCTTGACCTCGTCTATGTCGAGGGGACGGAATTTTTGTCTATCATCGTCCAAGTTGAGTGGAACATTCTGCCTAACAGCGGGACTTGGGCCGTCATCGCCGTTTAAAAGTCTGCAGAAATGATCTTTCCAGATTCTCAGCATCGATTGCGACTCTACTACTCTACTGACCGTTTAGAAGATGTTTAAAGTCGAGGCAGGTGTTGAAGGAGGCATGGTCTTCACGTCTATGTATGTCTTTACATAACAAAGGAATAAACAACTCCAACCAGGTAAAACGTCGCCTAAGTCAATCGAATGTTCCAGTGACGTTAGCTTTGCAAAATAAACAAAAATTGAAACTCCACTGACGGAATCTTATTCTTTGTCATTGCTGCATACAAACTGTTGCTGTGACTATGATCCCGAAGATCTGAATGTGGCGAAGAGCTTAAACACATTCCAAGACCATAGCCAATCTAACCCCAACCCCCCCCCAACGATGAGTCTGAAGGAAATATGCAAACACAGTTACATTCACTACAGAATTCAAGAATTTCGAATCATTAATGAAATTCCCCGCTCCACTCACCGACATCTCCATCAAATTTGTCACCATCCGCCTGCGGATGCGGACGCAAATTCTTCCACACCCACACACAACAATACGCATTCACACGCAAGCAGAGAGTTCTATCCGGAAAATAATTTCATTTTCTCCAACTCATCAACACAAATTATTTCACCTGGCCCAGAGTCAAATAATACCTCAGTCCCAATGACACAGCTCCTGCCTGCCGCTCCACAGCCGCCTCTGTAGAGTCTGCACAGACAAAAGAACGAAACTAATACAATTATGAAGCGACGACGAAGGCGTGGTAATGCGTTTTCTAAATTATTATTAAAATTTCGCAGCACCGAGAATCCCAAATTAATTTTTCACACTTCCCACAAGCGAAAGTGAGAGTATCCCATTCCCCGCCCGGTCGCCCCCTTTAAGAACGTTCAGAAATTCCAGTTTCACCTTATGGCACACCATTGCGCACCTCCCGCCCGCCCTGGTTCCGGGATAGAATTATGTCCTTAATGTGGAGATTGTAATTTGAAAACGTATTATCATGATTCAACCCTTCAACCCCTGGGCTGTGGCTGCCGAAGGGATGGAGTGCTGGTGTCGGTGTCGGTGTGCGTTTCGTTTCATTCCTTCGTAGTCCTGTCATTTTTGTGTAAATCTTCAGATATTCACTTGACGTGAGCATCATCCAGCAATATACCTCGTCAAAAGGTAAACATTCCCACTTGTCGTCGGCGCATTTCATTTGCCGGCAATTCAACCGCTCCCGCCTCCACACGCACACACACACACACCCACACACCGAAGAGTTATGCCAAGACTACGTGTCGCCTGGCGGAGGAGGCAGTTAAACGTCGCCTGCACGTTCCGGCCCCGGCCCTATTATTTGATTAAGATCCTCTTAAACTGAAGGATATTCCAGGGGAGCAGGGGAGGTGCTCGCATAAATTGCGAACCCCTTATCTGTGTGCCTCGTAATTTCACTAAATGAATCGTCATATTTGAAAGTCTACCTCTTTCGTTGTGTCCTTTTCCGGGAGGCTGGTGCCGTCGCCACCGTCATCCACTTGAACCGGAGGAGGAAAGTTTTCTGCGGTGGCTTTTATTTGACACTTTTCGCCTTGGCAACGTGCCTTCAGCATTTTGTTGGGGTGGCAGGACCTCCCCTTTGTATAATTGTCCCGTGTCGGCCGCCCGGAGACGAAGATGGCGCGTTCTTTCTGATGAAATTGGAAGATAAAGGATCAACCTTATGAAATTTGTAGCAGACGACACTGCCACCATGTTGACGGTGAAATTTTCATTAATAACTGGTTGCTGGAGCGGGTATTTCTCGAAAGAGGTTTGCGAAAGAGTTCTCTGGAGTGTGAGTGAAGTTGAGTGAAGTGGAGGTGTGTGTGTGTGTGCCTGATAGAGAGTCTGTGACTTTTTGTTTGTCCACAGTCTGGGATTGGGTTTCTTTGCAAGCAAAAGCTCTGCTGAAGGAGCTGTACAAGTGTACACCGCAAGTGACGACGAACAGCGCTATGGAGGGGGAGGGAACAAGAAAAAGGATTAAAAGGACATTTTGCGTGTCGAATTATTTGAGTTTTTGGGGAAATTAAAGTTGGATTATGTTTTAATTGAGTTTTTCAGACAACTGCGTGTTGACAATGGCGTTGTCACTGAAGTATGAGTGTGGAAGGAAGGAGAAGGCAGTCGGAGGAGGAGACGCTGGCACATTGTTCGATTCTTCAAACTAAGCTGATTGTGAAATGATTTCGGACGAGTGTGAATGTTTTATGGGATTGTAAAGGATAGGATGAAGTGTCAGTGCAACGATCATGTTGGTCCTTGATGAGAGCATTAAGTGCATTTATGTGATGATGCACTTGGAGCCAATAAAATTCAGCTTAGTTGGATAAGTTTCGAAGTTTCAATGTCTAAGGGATTTGTGTGATATTCCTTCTGATTCCTAGTTCAATAGTAAAGATAAGTTTGACGTTTAAGTGTAGGAACAAGTCGAAGTTTGCCAATCAATAAGATGGAAATGTGGAGAAAGGATCGGGACTTAAGGTCCTTTTGGAATACATTCAAGGCGAATTTAAGAATTACACGCTTAAAGTGAGCATACCACCGAAAAATAATTGTTTTTTGATGAAGCACAGTCCCATTGGTTTCCAATGGTTTAAAAATCGCAAAAGAAGCGTCACTTGAAGCACTGTAACTTGTAACCTAATAATCAAATTGTCATGAAAATTTGAAAGGTATCCTGGGACATATTTAGTGATGCGTTACACCGCATAGCGGTATGTGAATGGGAATGTCGAGCGGCCAACTTGGTTTCCAATTTTTATGAAAAAATAGAATTTACACGCGTAAAAGAACGAGTTCAAGGTTTTATGTATTGAAGCGAATCCAAAGGGGACTCAACTTAAAACATTGCGACGAAAGAAGTGACAAAACATAAAATAGCATTAAAATTAACTGTCACATACAGCAATATTTACACAAATTAAAACGTATAAAATTGTTGCATTGTGGTCCAGCATTAAAAAACAAACAAAAACAAAGAAATTACGAAGAGATCGTTGAGAATTTACATCACACGGGTGCATATCTCTGCTGCTGCTTAGAATACATTTTTTGGTCTTTAATCTATCGACATCTTTGAGGAGATGGTACCCACATAGTCAGTCTCAATTTGTATGTAATCGTGACGTGCCGTGACATCAACTTTGGACATATGGAGAATCGTGACAGAAAACCAACCGAAGCATACTGACCACAGAATTCCTTTAAAGGACCTTACAAATAGCTACAGAGAGAGAAAAGTCTAAGACAAAAACTTAATAAGAAACTCACGCGGATGGATTGAAAATCGGAAGAGGAAGCAGGCTTAGGAGTCTTTTCGACTTAATTCGAACTGTCGTTGGTACTTCGCCTTCCCTTCACTCACAGCGTTCATCAAAGTAGACAAGAAACGCTATTGCTGAGTCAGCTTTCTTTCTGTCAAATCAGCCAACAGTTGTCAAATGTATTGTCTTGTACATAGACACTCAACTGATCATTAGGGCTATGGAAAAGACATTTACGAAATCAGAGATAGTCACGTTTTCTCACTAAGAGATAGTGATGAGATGTAATATCACATTATGCTAACTTTCTGAATTAAAAGGTATCCTGAGTAACCTGTAAATTTATAAAAAAGCGAGTGGAATTCAGTGATTGCATATCTTCCGTATCGTTGCCCTAATTTATTGCGGTTCCCAGTTAGACAGTCTTCGACTATTTCAAGTTTATACATATTTGCCTATAATGATGCTCTGTCCGAGACCTTTGTATTGGGCGCCTCCTCGACTTAGTCTATCTCTATTTTACCGTTAATCCATTTTCGCGGTCTCAGTTGCAAATCTTCTTCCGATAAGAGCAGTAAGCGCGTAGCTGGACGGACTTCTAAAAAGATGAGTTCGCTGGTGTTGCCATGTTGATCCATCGTGTACGTCCCTGTATGACTGTTGTGGTCTCCCAGTAAAATTGCGAAAACGTGCCCAAAATGGTTACAAAGTGTGTACAGACATTTCCGCAGTCTCGTTCCGAACACAATTTGGCGAGTTTGTGTCTGTCAAGTACGGTTTTCTTTTTCTTCGGCACCTGGAGGTTGGACTTCGAGGACCAAGCGTTGTCTATGCGCTGGAAGTGGCTACGAGCGTGTTGTGGTTTATTCTTTATCTTTTAAACTGCATGTTAATCGAGCTCATGAAGTTCGCTGTTGTATTATTCGCCATCTTCACAGACATTAGGGCCCAATTGTCTTCTGGTTGTGGCAATCGTTTATATACAGAGAATGTCAAAGTGTTGTGGAGGTTCAGGTTTATGTGTCACATCGGGTGGTTGACGTTTTAAGCACAAAAAGTAGCTGCTCAACATTGAGTTTTCTCGCATTGTCGCTTTTCTCACCATATTCCTGCGAAAAGCTCCTGCAACAGCACGAAGAAATCTCATTTTGACAGATTGTATTCAAGATCCCGAATTTGACCACGGGTGAAATTTGCAACAGAAATTGAGTTTTAAAAACGACAACTTGGATTTCACAACAAAATCGGCCTTCCTTATTACTGATTTCCTAAACTGCTTCAAAATTGATCCAGCTTGACCAATCCCACAAGGAAGCTCAGTGTAAGATAACCGTATACATAACTCGTAGAAAAGAACCCGAGACACTTAAACGTTTCTACCTGTTTCAAGGACGGATGCATTGGGCAGGCGTTTTGAAAATGACTATAACTTCGAGCTTGTCCACGTTCATCTTCACTCCAACAACAGGACACACATCCTTCTGGGAAAACTTGAAAATAACTAAACGCAGATGACTTACCCTCATAGCTATGCAAAGAAAACTCTGTTCTGTTTTATTCTGCTACTTTTTGACTTTATGTTTGTTTGCGTAAACACGGCACAAGGGTGTATTGACACCAATCTCCAAAAGATCTTATGCTATCAATGGCCTTTAAAGATATGTTTGAAAATATTGGACAACCTTCGTACATCGCTTACTTACTCATCAGGCTGGCAATCCATCTAGGAGCAAAACCTGAGCTTATGTTGTGCTCCATTCTTGACGGTTCATTATACGCTGTTTCCAGTCATCTAAACTTAGTTTCCAAACGCCCGTGATCACTTGTCTTTCATACCATAGGTTCCATCCTCCTCTTCTCCTCGAACCTGCAGGCTGGAGTTCGAAGAACCTCTTTGCTGGAGTGTTGTTGTCCATTCGTTAGATGTTGCCGAGCCAGTAAAGTCAACAGTATTTTTCCTTCCAGACTACATCCATACCTCGATACAGTATGTAGAGTTCGACGTTTTTTTTTTCTTCTCCATTCGCTCTCCTATCGGACAGTCGCGTATATCTGGCGTAAAATTTTTCTCTCAAGGACCGCAAAAATCCGCTTAGCTTTCTTGTTTATCATCCAGGTTTCGGCTCCGTACAAGAGAACTGACAGGATAAGTGGCGTAAGGAGTCTGTTTAGAAAACCTGATATGGCTTCGACTGCCAAGGGTCATATTACGTTGGATCTCTGCTAAGATGTCGTCTGCAAAGTTCACGTTCTCCCCGAGGTACATAAACCTTAAAATTATAGCCGTAGATTGTGACGTGTTGGACAACATGGTGAATGAAGGCGCGAAAATTCTTGTCAGCATTTATTTGCTCTGCGGTTTTGATGTCATCTGCTTAGCTCAGTAGTTGTACTGATTTGAAGAAGATAGTTCCCGACTGTGTTAACACCTGTCCTCTACACTATCCTCTCCGGTACAAGATTGAAGAAAAGTCCGATGCAGGTTCCAAATAGTTATGAGGTTATTCGCGTATTCTTAGAGCATCGTACGACACAGCTGGATAAATTTTTCGCGGATTTAGAACTCGGCCATCGAATTAAAAGGTACTTGGCGACGTACTATGCTGTCGTATGCGGCTTGAAAGTTCATAAAGGTGGGTGATGTGCACCGACTTGAAAGTCGCTGGTCTTTTCCAGGACTTACCTTATTGTGAAATTTCGGGCAATTTTGGATTTGCGGACCGAAGGCCGCGCTGGTTCGTGCCGATTAGTGAGAATACCTTTCTCACAGGATCAGGTAAGATCACCTTTTTTGTGAATAGAGCATATGCAGCTGACACTCCAGTCGTCAGGTATGCTTTCGACATCCCAATCTTTACAGGTGGTGTTTCTGATGGCAATCGATTTGAACCTGCGGCCTTGCTGCTCTTCAGTCTCTTTTTAATAGCTGTGCCGACTTCATCAAAACTGGTCTTGAGTACTATTTCCTCGCCTAATGTTGGGATATCATCGTTCCCCAACATTCTCTTCTGGCTATTAACATTAAGCAGCTCCACCTTATACAAATACCGGGCTTTTGTTTCTCCCAGTGTTCACTTGGAGTGAAAATGGAACCTCGACTTTGTGGCGATGGCTTAGGCCCCGCTTTGTCATAAACACTTGCTTAAGATATCCTGATGTCTGCAGAAGTCTAAACCCTGATGTCTGAGTCCAGCCCTCTCTACCTCTTTTTTGACAATTTGCCCGTGCATCCTTGTTACAAATATGTACACAATAAGTGAGAAAAACGAAGTCCTTAGACGCTTAGAAGCAAAGAACTCCTAATCAAAAAAAAAAACACACACTCTCCTTCCAATTTCATTCATATATCCCTCACTCTGACATTCTTGCCATTTTCCGCATCACTCAAATTCACCCATCACGAGTAGATTCACTCAAGTCTATTGCCAGGATATGCATCCGTCACAAATATTCCAGCACACCTCCCACACAACTCCCATCCACTCCACGCAGAGATCTCACAGTTGAATGCGTTCCGTCCAGTGCATCCAATTGAACACTCTAAAATGGCTGCCATTCATTTCGAACGCCTTCGACAGCCACAGAACGCGCGTATTTTTCCCGTTCAATTGATGCAGCGCGCGAATTCGTAGCAAACAATCGCACATTAATCATTCGGTTTGCCCCAGAGCGGCAGCGCGCAACAAACAGAGGAGAGGACATGGAAATCCATGCAACATCAGCATTCGCCGCTACACCACACGCGCCGTCCACAATCACCACCAACCCACTGCCAGCCAGTCGGAGCCAACTAGCAGCTGCCAAAGGACCACTTGAAGCATAGCAGATGCAGCAGAGGCGCGGTTCGTTCGAAATCCTACAATCCATAAAAGCTCACAGAGAGAATTAGAATAAATTCGCGAAAGTGGTTTTTTGACAATAATTGCAAAGAGCGCACTGCAACAGTGCACAGATACACAGCCGCCCCCACGAGCCGCTTCGACACCGGGGGACCTTCGCAGCGTCGTCCTTCTAATGGCCGCTTGATGGACAGTTCCATCAAAGAGAGCTCGAGCAATCGAACCCGACGCACAGGCCGTGCTGCCATTTACGAGGAGCATCAAAGCCGCCGCAACACACACAGCCACCCGTTCGCCCACCCATCTTCGCAGCTGGCCGACTGCCGGACGGAGCGCAGTTCTGGACACCTCGCGCAGAGGAATTCGCGATTAAATGCGAACTAGTTTGCGGGCAATAGTTTGTGTACACAAAGTGCGTATCGGTGTGGTCCGGAGGCGCTCTGCTAAGCCTTCGAAATGATTTTTCGGCCTGGTGAACTCAGTCTAAATTTGATTTGTAAACCTTTTGCAAAGCGGATTGAATTGCTAAACAAACGGCGGCGGCGTGTCTGTGCGCTTGGCTGTGTGCACCGCATTCAGTAGTTTGCAGCGATGCGATGTTCTCGCATTTTTTTCCTCTATCCATCCTTTTATTTGCTTGAGATCCGCTTGGAAAATTAATACGAACCTGGTGGGCGGAACTCCTCTTCTGGATTATCCAAAGCCAGCCTGGGAAAATTGAAAATGAAAAATGAAAGGAAATGAAAGATCCTGGAAATGGACTGCGATGAGCGCGGCAGTCAATTGCAATTATTTTCAACGTTTAATTTAATTCCTTTCTTGTGCTTGACTCGTGCGAGGTGAAGAGGGATCTTGTTCGTTTTTAATTAAAAAATTAAAAGGAATCTACAATTTAAGGATTCTTAATTGATCCAAAACGCAAAGTCTGTTTTAAAAAAAAAAAAAAACATTTGAATGCAGCAAACATTTGCCAAATTTGATTTTGTCTTGTTCACCATTTGAATGTCCCTTCCCTGACTGCACACACAGGCCATTTTCTTTATAAGAAAATGGAAACTAGATAATAATTAGAATTCTGAAGCGATTATATTATCTTTCAGCTAAATAAGCTCATTTTCATTATTCAAATAAAAAGGCGAAGAAAAGAGCTCGGAATTCGGAGAGAAAGACCTTTTCGAAAGAATTGAAATACAAGTCAGTTTGGCGCTCTTATCTTGGTTTACAGGTTCAAACCAGGATTGCATGAGTCGCAATCGGCTCTGAGAATTAAAAAGGATCATTTCTGAAGTTAGACAAAATCAAACATCCTACATATGACTCAAACGCATACCACAGCGCACCTACTAAATTTAGTAGGCAGATTTAATATCTGAATAATATTTTCAATTCTTATGAGGAGGGAAGATTCTTTTAACTGAGCCAACTTTAGGTGTGTCTCCTAAGACTTAAAACCACTCTGTCATTTAGTGTGGTCGTCCAACTAACACTTGGTCAACATTCAAACTGATTCCTGCCAGCAAAGTCTCGCGGAAGATCTTGAAAAAGGCAAAAGAATATTAGTGGGAATTTATTGTCTGGCTTGCGATCCCTGGAAAATTTATTCGTTCATGCAGTATAACGATGTAGAGCACCGTTGCGTTTATTCATAACTGGGTATTACACAATTTGTATGTTCCAACGCCCTTCTAGACACAATTACTTTAGTTACGTTCCTTTGCCTTTGTGGTAGGACTCTTTTAAAAAGATTAATTTAAAAGAATAACCATCAATACAACTGACATTTACCTCAGAACATTGAAATAGGAAGTTTTAAGTTGATCGAAAGAGCTCACAAGAGCACAGTTAGACATCATGTCTGTGAAGCGACTATGAAACAGTTCCAAACTCCTATAAAAAATGCTGTCAAATGAAATTGAGGGGGACAGTGATTAAGAAGACGACCATCTCCTTGTTACTTCAGCTCTAGTAGAGACAATGACAGAAAGGGCTTGAGTCTTAGGAGAATTACACTTCTAAAGGTGGCGCAGTTAGGTTAGTTTCCTCTCTTAAGAATTGGACAAACTATTCAGAAATTTAATCAATCGGGCATATCCTTTTTTGACCAAATTTGTCCCAATGGCTCAGAATCGAAGACTTTTCGGGCCGGAGCAGTGGTGTCCATACGGTCTACATGACCTAGCCATCTTGCGCATGTCGCTGTACAGCTCATAGAGTTCGTCATTGAATCTTCTCCTTCAGGCGCCATCGACGCAAATAGGACCAAAAATCGCACACAAAACGTTTCTCTCGAAATAAATTAGGGGTTTCCTCAACCGCTTTTAGTAGCGTCCAAGTTTTCGCGTCATAGAGTAGGACTGGGATGATAAAGGTGTACATAAACCAAGCTTAATCCTTCGAGAGAGGGCTTTATTACTCAATTGTCTCATGAGCACAAAGAAACAGCGATTGGCGAGAGTGATTCTGCGTTTGATTTCGGTACTGGTGTTATTGTCCCTGTTTATCGAGGAGACGAGGTTAGACGAAGTCCTTGACTACCTCAAAGTATCTGTCCAGTGGTCCGCGCTGTCAGAGACGTCGATGTTGTCTGTCCTTCCTTAATGACAGCATGTACTTCGTTTTGCCCTCATTAACCACCAGACGCATTTTAGCCGCTTCCGCTTCAATGCCAGCAAACGCCTCATTGAAAGCTCGCTGTGTTGGTCCAATCACATCAATGTTGTCGGCGTAAGCTAGCAATTCAACTGACTGTTGGAAGATCGTGCCTCTGCTGTTGATTTGTGAGTTACGCACGATCTTCTCAAGGATGATGTTAAAGAAGTCACATGACAGTGCGTCGCCTTGCAAATATTTACCACTGGGTTAAAAAAAAATCAAAAAAAACTTCTGGTCTTTAGGAACTGCACTGTTAAATAGTTTTTGAAATTATCAAACACAAAAATTCATTCACTTTTAGCTGTTTTCAAGAGGATGCGAGTTTCAACCACTTACACTGACAAAATTCGACATATTGGACATAGAGACAATAGTGCCAACTTTTAAACAAGACCATTTGTCCCTATTGGAATCCAAGAAAAATATTCTAAATTAAAAAACCATAGCATAGAGCGTATGTGCGTCGACTCACACGCCGAAGGACTCAGGTATAACCTGATTGAAAACCTCGCATTTTGTGCGACACTCAAAGAGCATGATTTGTCTTTAAAGGGGTTAAGTCTCGCCTTTCAAAGTTGGCAACAAACTATAGATCCCCCAGTGGCGCGCATAACACGATAAGTTGCTGAAGAAGCTAGGTCTATCCCGGCCTCTCGTGAGCTGAAGTGCCACAACATTATTTTGCTCTTAGTACTTCATAAATATGAGTTTTATGGTAAAGAAGGGAAAATGAAGTATATACTGTTACGCACAACAACGTTTCGGACAGACCTTTACAATGGGAAGCAACAACTTGGACGTAGTCATGAACTTCGACTTCTTCGGATTCGCAGTAAATGAGGACAACAACATCATACTCCAGACAATTCCTGTTTCCTTGGGCGCCAGAGGTAATTGAGAGATAGAGCTTTTTCTCATAGCTGGCTTAGTACAAAGTTTTCATCTCTCTTTGCTCTATGGCACAGAAGCCTTTTTAAGCCGGATCAGGATGCCCTTGGTCTTGGTATCCAGAGAAAAATTATACGTGGTCCTTTGATAAGACCTGGGCGAGAAGATTCAAAGATGTACTCCATAGGCTGCCGGGACAAAGTCTAGTGCATGGACATAGCCAAGCGTCTACGGGTACAACGTCTAGGATGGCTGGGGCATGTAGAGTGGAAGAAAAACACTGTTTCGGTACAAAGGGTCTTGATTCCGAGCCATTGAGACAAAGAAACAGAGACGATCCTGTCAGAGATGGCGCATACAAGTGGAGAGATCATCTTAGTTGTTGATTGAACATATTGGTTGACTCTGCACCTCGGGCTGTAATGCCACTCAAAGAAGAATGTAAGTCATTGATCTCAAAAGACGACATTAATTTTGAATACAAAAATGAACAGATTAATTAAGAAAAAAAAATTCTATTCGTCGCACACTTTTTAAATAAAATTTTCCAGCGAACTCTTCTGTTTGTGCTACAAGACGAAACTTTTAACTGCAAACGTTTAAGATGGCTAGGCTATAGAGTTTTCTGCCTAAGATTTATAACGAGCAGATTTTCATACACGGTGATATTGTCTCCCTTGTAAGAGCAGCAATGCAATGAATCTTGTTATGGCCAGATAGAAGAGTTTTAAAATTCAGGTTTCTGGGAAAACGCAACTGAAAAATAACCTCAAATGTGTACAAAGTTGGAGGCAACTAGCTAGAGAACGCGCCAGCTGGAGAGGCATGTTAGTTTGACTCACCAGTCAGTATATATATAGTCACTGCTTTAAGGGGAACCATGTATAGTTCGTCTTTTGTTTTAAATTCTTAAACTTTTCATTTAATTCAATTTCAAAAATTACTTTTAATTATGAACATTTTATCGTTCTCCAGCTGATAACAGTTTACACCCTTTCCCTTCTCTTTATTCGCTCTATACTAAAAAGAGTTTCTCTTAGTATGTATCCCTTCTCCTATCTAATGTAATGTCAGTAACAGTAACCTCAGCTGCATTCCTGCAGCTTAAAGCATAATCTTAAAAATTATAATTTCGAATTCAACACAATCATTTTTGCTGATTTTTCGTGTTGAAAACTGAACATTCAAACTTTGGAGAAGATACTCTCAAGACCCACAAATCATTTGTTTTTTTTTTGCTCCTAGAAGAATGCTAACGATAATATACGCGGGGAGCGACGACCCGCCTAAACCTCAAACCGTATCCTTCCCTCAGTCGAGGTAAATGCACCTCCCCCTCTTAGCGGTATATACCATATGTACTAAGTGTCCAACAAATTGATTGATATTCATTCGACCTATGCCGTGGCAGGGCGAGAAGGACTCAATACCTCGCCGCTGTGTGCCCATCACCACCACCCAGAGAGCACACAAAACTAATAAATCTCACCGAAAGCCAATACAAGTCACATCGCAACGGCATAATGTCTGTCTGTCCGTGTCTGTCCGATCATCTAATATAAATATCTTCACTGCCAATATTGCTTCCCGATGCCTCCCCGAGTGTGTCTCGGCCCCAGTTTCAGATCCTGAGAGTTGACTTTCTATTTGTGTGTAGTTCTAGAATAAACAAGCAACAGTCCGTCTGGCAGGCATGAATAACAAAGCCCAGAGGAGATTTCGTCCTGCACACCAATGTCAAACAGCACATCATCATCGACGCCGCCCGCCGCCGTCCGCCCCTCGTCCGCCGCATCGATGTCTGCGTGCATACATATGTACATCGGCAAAATGATATCCTTCGACATTGAATTAGTTGCCCTGCGGAGGCGGGTGACCGGAGCAAAGGGGGCCGGCGATGGTCGTAGGTGCCAAACAGCAGGATGTCAATATAACAGAGCAAATAAAAAATAAATGGATAAACAGCAGAGAGCGGAGAGGCAGTCGGTCTTGCAGTGCGATCCGCCGTCAGGACATCAGGACATAATAAAATTTTCATTAAAATTGACAAACAACATAAATTGCGAGAAATCCCTTAAACTGCTTTGAAAACAAATTGAACGACAATGTGTATGCCTGCCCTAATCGCGTCGCAGGACTCGCCAACCATGCAGCCGGGGCGGTGGGTGGTGTGGCCACCCGCTGGTGTGTCAACGCAGTAATCTGGAAATTTTTACATTGCTCCCCCCCGGCCGCAGTTGATAGCGTCGCAGGCTCCGGCCAGGGATAAACTTAATAAGAGAACACTAAGGACACGATGTTTGCATGGGGTTTAATGTTCAGCGGGACAATTTGCCGGGGCGAGTTTGTACAAGGATTGAATGCAAGTGGTGGTGTTGTCGGGATGACCCAATTTGTGGAATCGAACCGAGGGTATCCGCAATTTTTGCCCACCCACTGTGATTGATGGGTTTTCGACGTGCTCAGTTTCAGGAGTGCACAGCTAACGTGCGGGCGGTTTAGGCGAAGGTGTACGGGGAGACGGGGGCGATGGAAAATAATTAAAGTCGTGAAGACATATTGTCGCATTAAATGATGCATATATGGTATTTGACTCTATCGGACTCTGAACTCACCCTAAGGGCCCAAAGGTTTAAGGAAAATTGGCGTTTTATGTAAAACAATTTTTTGTCCTATTTTGTTTTCCAATTTTTTTAAGAGGTGATGAAGGCCCAAATCTCTGTGAAAAGAATTTTGTCCCCCCGACTTAGAGGAGGTCAAAATAGGTATGTCGAGACTGAAGTCGAAAAAAGTTGCTGGAGTGCACGGACTGTCCCCAGAACTGTTTAAAGCAACTGGAGATGACCTGGATGGGCGGATGAATCAGTTCAATGAAAGCCTGCGCGGTGAGAACAATCTCAGTGTCGTCTGTCCTGTCCACAAGGTCCACCCCTTTGACGGCGCCTAATATTAAGGGATCAGCCTCCTTGACATCGATTTCAAGATCATCTCTGCCATATTGTGTAGACGCCTGAAATTGTGCGTCAACAACCTGATTAGTCTCTATCCGTGTGGTTTCAGTAAAGGGAAGTACACAATAGACCAGATCTTCATTTTATGACAGATCTTGGAAAAGACCTAAGAGGTGCAGATCGACACTCACCACCTATTCGTAGATTTTAAGGCCGCATACGACAGTGTGCATATAGACGCGCTATACAGGGACATGTCTAGTTTTGGCATTCTTGCCCAAGTAGTCAGATTGTGTAGGATGATGGTGGGGAACTCTTGCTACTACATCAAACTTGGTAACGGACACACCGAGACCTTCAATGTCAAAAAAGGTTTTAGACAAGGTGACGCACAGTCATGTAAGAGCGCCTCAACATAATTTTTGAGAAGATCGTACGTAACTCACAAGTCAACACCAGAGTCACCATCTTCCAAAAGTCCGTTGAATTTCTTACGACAACATTGACGTGTTTGGACGAACACGGCCAATCGGTAATGATTGTTGGCATTAACGCGTAAGCAGCCAAATTGGGCTTGGCGATAAATAAGGGCAAGACGAAGTGTATTAGGAAGGACACCCAACATCAATGTCTCTCACGGAGCGTCACAATAGGCAGCAGAAACCTTGAGGTAGTCAAGGAGTTCGTCTGCCTCAGCTCCACAGTAAATAGGGACTGCGAAATAGGAACAATACCAGTACCGAAATCAAAGGAAGAATGACTCTTGCCAATCGCTGATTCTTTGACCCCTCTCTCTAAGGACTAAACTGGCAGCTTGAGCATCCGAGTCCTCCTTTACCTTACGTAGAAGCCATTAGTCTTTTCGAGCGAAAAATTCTGCGTGGGAGTTTTGGTCCTGTTTGCGTTGATGGCGTCTGGAGGAGAAGATTTAACTACAAGGAGTGTGCAGTGCGGCAGCATGCGCCTGGTCAAGCTTTTTCGGTAACAACTCTTAAAATGGCTAGGCCATTTAGAACGTATGGACACCACTGCTCCGGCCCGAAAATTTTTTTGAATCCGAGCCATTCGTCCAGCCCAACAGAAGGCGGCCTAGGTTGAGTGGAGAACTTGGAGTGCGCAACTGGATGCAGCTGAAAACAAAAACAGCTGTAGAGGCATGGTGGTTAAAGCCCGGGTCCACTCCGAACTGTAGCACCATTCAGAAGAAGAAAAGTGAAAGAAGCGGCCAGGTTTCGCCATTAATCCATCGCAACCATGATGTCGAGAGTGTAAGCTGTAACAAATTCGTCTTGCAACACATTTGCACATCCAATTATAATAACTATGAAAAGCTCAACCACTGACTGAGGAAGCATCCTATATCCGAGAGGAAAGCGTTTCAGGACAAAAAGCAGGAAAATACAAATTAATAAAAAAATTAACCCCGTATGTCAAATTATGTGTTATCCACCAAACGAATTTTTGATAAATCGTGCACAAGCACTGTGCCTCTTGATCGCTTGAGCGAGACTAAGTGAAATAGCGTATCCTGAGGCGACGTGGAGGTTTCAACGTCAAACACTCTGTGACCAACAGATCAGATACATATAGTGTACTAACAAGTATTGCATAAATCTAGGCGCTTTTCATGTTTCTACCTTCATAAGACCTTACGATTGTATTCTATGTGAACTTTCGATTTTTGATATTTTTTTGTATTACTCTGGCTTAAACAATATAGCCACTATTGGGCAAAAAACCCTTCAACGACAGTGAATTTTGAAATTCTGAACACAATTTAGAAAAGCGAGCATTCAAAATTGGTTTCCATCGAAATTTATTGAAAAAAATTTAAGATACCGCAAATATGTGTTAAAATGTGCTATGCTGTTTTATGTGATATGAATAATAAATTATTCTTTTACAATCAACCACAGAAGTAGCAATGAACATTTTCGCTTTCGGTTTCCTACATTTGCTACACGACAGATGATGAAAAAACCGCTATAACGGTACAGTTTGGAACTATGCCTGCACTGTGAGAAGGAAGCAGAATGAAAAGTGACAGTCGAAACTCGTGGACAAAAATTTGTAAGGTCGACAGTGGTTGTAAGTCCGAGAAAATTTATTTGGCCCCTGGTGGTCCACGGGCAATGCGCTTACTTGCCGGCGTAGACCAAAAAAGTTTGAGATTTCATTTCAAAAATATGCCGTTTTATGAACAATTTATTATCTCGCGCACACAATGCGTAAAAACTTAAAAAAAAAATTCGCCGGGTAGAATGTGTTAAGCCTACATTAAACTTCTGGAAGGTATTTCTCAAAACGAACATGAACCAAAAGTGTGCCCTTTGCTCCCCATAACTGTTAAGATGTTAGTTGTTATCCTTAGATATCAAATTTGTTTTTGAAAATTTCCAAAAAGTTGTCAATCAGTTTTATCTCCGAACTTCAAACAAATTATTTTCGATCACATGTTGTTTAGGCATTTTTGAGCAATTTATGTAATATGCATATTGCACCGTCGTGTTGAATCTTCTAATGCGCATTCATGAACGAGTTTTGGTAAATCACTTTGTCGAATAAAATTTTCTATTCCGCATAATTACTTATCAGTAGACCAGGCTTTCACCTCCATACATCTCTGTTTTATGTTCATTTCTATCTGTTGCATTTGGAGATTCCCATTCTAAGGGCACTGGAAACAAACAGGCCCTAAATTTTGTGGTCAACACGAAAACGTGAGTTAAGTAACGGTTAGTTTGATTGGACTAAAACAAAATCTATTTAAGACAACTGATATTTGAGGCTTCAGCTTTAGCCGTTAAACTTTTCCAACAGTTATGTAAAAAAAAACTGCAACATGCAAAATAAAATGCTTCAGAAAAAAACATTCAATTCCAAGGCAAGTTCTCGCCCACCACTCACAACAAGCCTCCCAACAGTCATCACGATCCTCCCCATTAACCCTTTCCTTTCCTTTCAGACGGCCACACTTCTTTGCATCCAATTGAGGGCCAGTTAAAAACGCTTACAATCGCTTTCGAAAATGCAATTAAACCTCAACCGAATTAGTGTCCTCAAAAAGGGGTTTAACCACAATCCGTGACACGAAAAGCCAGTCGCCAGGGCCAACTCGAGTTGCTGAACTCCCACGTCAAAAGCCTTCTCTGTCCTCACACTGATTTCGAGCGTGTTCCCGTTCCTGTTCGCGCTCTTTTTGTTTTTGTTTTCGTCACTCGTCCACCCCGGAGAACAGGACTGAGGATGAAATTCCCCTTCATCTCAGCGTCTCCAGCCAGCGTCCATCTGCTAATTTATCTGGATGATTGCCAAATGGGGAGGTTTATTACTGGACCCCGGGGGTTGATGTATACTTGTCCGTTTTTGCCCCCCCGGTTCAGCGGAGGCAGGCACCAATGTTTCTTCTTTAATTATAATTCATAAATTATCGTACGAATGTGGGAGTGCGGTGGGAATGGAGTGCCGGACGGAGGAGAGGCCATCACATGTGAGTCTGCGATTCATTAAGGGATGTATTTTGTTTTGGTCCTGCATGAACGATGACCGGTTGTTGGGGTTTTTTTTTGTGTTGCCCTTTTCCTGGAGTGTGTTTGTGTGAACGACTTTGAAGTCGGAAATTGCCTTGTGGACGGTTCATTTGATGCCGATAAATGTGCAGACATTCAGAAGCTGGAAATGAAATTGATGCATTAAGCGAACGTCCCTTGTCGGGATTATGAGATTCGGCAGAAGTCTGGCATTTAATCTTAAGCCATAAAGTTAAGAGCTTGTATCCGAGTATGGATAGGATTGAGGCTAAACGCTGAATCGATAATTTATTCCGATGCAGGAAGGAAGTTCGAATGAATCCATCGCTGAATGCATGACTTGCAGAGTTTTCTGAATTTTTAACTAAACTGTGAGGGCTTCTACGTTCATTCTGACCACTTATACGAGGTGTCATGTGGCCAACATAGATCTTACTCAGGGGCATGGTTATTTTGGGGAGTTAGGTACGATGTTGAAATCCTTGAAACGCACTTAAGAAAGATGGCAAAAGGAACTCGGAAATCTTGCACTCGCAATGAGTTCCGAAGGACTTTGCAATCGCCACGAATCTGATTTCATTTTCAATTAAGTTCTTAATTACAAATGCGTCCTTGAAAATTGAACCTCACCACAGTGATCCTCGAAACAAAAACACACAACGAGCGCAGTTCCCTGAGAAAATTTCGCCAGCAGAAACCTTCAATACGATAGCCAGCCTCTGTTCATCTCCGACCGGCAGCAATTGCCTCCCCAACCGCAGTACCACAGGCCACCATTGCCGCCGCCGCAGCTGATTATCTCCATCTCCATCTTCACCTCTCACTCGTCGTGCGTTGATACGAAACGCTTCGCAAAGTTTATTTCCGACACCCAGAAGATGACCGCAGCAGCACTCGGCAAATGCATCATCATCCCCCGCTGTCATACGTGCGCCCGAAGGAGAACGTCCCCCACATGGCCGTGGACCACCATCACAGACTCCGCCGACAAAATGGGAGGGGGGAGAAGCGCACACACAAAAAAATCGATATCCCCCATTTTGCACACTCGCAAGGAGGCGAGAAATGTGCGAGGAAAAAAATCGTGTCTCACATTAAACATTTTTCCTCGCCTTGCCACTTTTATCCTTTATCTCCGCTGGTGGGAGGGCGAACCAGTGGAATGGTGGGTGGGTCGGCTTGGCACACCGATAAAGGGCGACCGAGACCACTACTGCGCTCTCCCGATGGTCCATTCCCGTCCCTTATTTTTGCAGTTTTTCCCGTCTTTTTTGTTTTCCTTCGGTTCGGTTTGAAATAAGACATCCCTTGACCAATATTATGGTTCAACGAGGACGGCCAAAGAAAATATGTATTGATATGTGAAAGGACAACGGTTTTACTTTTATTTTTCTTTGGTCCTTGCTCCGCCGCCGCCAGGCGGACGTTAGATCGGGCGTATGTGTGCGAGATGACTGCCCGTGTGGTTGGCGTTCGCTGCTCAGCTCTCCGTGCGGTCATGGTGGTCAGGTGAGAACTGTGGTTGTATGTGTGCGGGGGGAGGGCATTTTTTTTATTTAGTCCTTGTTGAATTAAAAAATAAAGAAAGGACTCCCCTTTTTTCTTCCTTTCAAATTACACATCGACAATGAATCGATCCGAGCGGCAGTGGAGGAGCTAGGTGTGGATGCGGGGGAGGGGGTGCCCTTTCTCACCCTCACTCTGCCGTGTGCATGCAGGTGGGACATCTTTTCTACTCGGGCGACGGTAATAATGTCTGAGTTATGCTGCGACCAATGGCGATCTGCCAGGACGTCTATGTAACCAGTGCCTTCTGTATGCAACTCGATGGTTATTGGTCGATGCCGGCTACGCGACAAAAAGGATCTCTTTCGCGGGGAAAAAAATCGCAACTATCCACGTCGCTGGGAGTCGTCTTTTTGCCGTGATGTCATAATGGCCAACGGACACTGCACGGTATGTCTTGCCTCCTTGAGCGTGAAGTGACGCGCCGGGGGCGGGGGGAAGAGAAAAAATTGCAGTCCCGCTTCGAAGTTGATTTCAAACAGACCACCGCAGAACCGACTCGGAGTTCTTTGTCAACATTTTGCGTGCACACAATATGGTTGCTGTCCGTAGTGGGGAGTTGATTGAAGGACACACCGTCGGGAGAGTGGGTGGGTGGGTGGTGGTGGAAAAATTCGTGGTCTGTGAGAACCGAACTCGCAGTGTAGGTGCCTGGGAACGGTGGGTGTGTGTGTGCGTGTGTTCGGGAAGAGGTTTCACGTTGCAATTGAATCGTGCGCCACTAGTTTGGGGTTAAAAGTGAGAGGTCGTTGTGGACTTTGTGGTCCTGAGTGGTTGGTTGATTCGCAGGATTGCTGATGTTCTGTTGCTATTGTTATAAATCAATTATGGTAGTTTGCTGTTTTGTTTTTGTTTTGAGGCTTTTTTTGATTTTCTCTGCTTGTGCAACTTCTTTTAGACTGAGAAAGATAGTAACTGAAAAAAAATCGGTTATTCCAAATGACAAGCTATGTATGTATGTAGCTATAATTGCTGATAAATGTAAATGAAGGTGGAAAGCCCGGGTTCAATCATATAAAAGGTTAATATTGACATGTGTCAGATTCCTTTATATTTTTGATACGTCTTTGACACACAGTGTAATAAGAAAACATGAAGACAACTATAGTGTCTACTATTATACTTGAAGACACTTCAAAATTGAAAAATAAATTTATTCAAAAATACTTTGAATTCATTGACAAAAAAATGAGAACCAGAAAACAGCTCAAAAAGGTTCTCATTGGGATTTAAGTCCTGACTTTTTCATCATATTCGATGGTAATTTAAAATTTCGGTTGTCTACAAATTTGAAATGAAGGGAACCAACACCATTTTCTGCTTTTGTACTCCTAAGCATTATGTTTCAAACCTCGTGTGTAACTTTGGGATTCCCTGCTCCACAAAAAATTATGACCATTGCATCTGAAAATGCTGAATTTCGTTTCATAACAAATAACAGTTGGTATTAAGATACATCCGCTTTTTACACTTTTTTCTCGGCATATCTTCTTTAAATGTCTGTCCCACAAAGGCGGTTTTTGCTAAGTGCCTAGTTCCTATAGCCTTCGTACCTTTTTTGGATGAACGTCTGGCACATTTCGCAAAATGTTGGCTACCGCTCCCAAAGATATGTAAAGATATGTTCTGTGATGATTTTTTACGAACAGTTGTATAAGACTTAAAGGTGGCAATACGACTTCAGCTGCCGGCCATTTTGATTTATTTTCATTTTTTTTTTAGTTTGGTTTGGTATTTCACAAAAATACTTTCAAAGTGTTCGAATTTGACCAATGTTGATCCTAATTTTCATAAGCAAATTTTGTATAGCTATGAAGCTTACGTTTGGTTGAATGGGTCATTTTACCATACTTTCAAAAAGTGATGCTGATCGCAACGTTACAGTCAATGGTAACCGCTTTAGAGGCCTGACTACTCACTTTTTCTTCTTCTTTGTGACTTCTTCTTCTTCTGACTGATAAAAAGACGGCACAACCCGTCACACAGTTCGTGCCACAATTAATTTATTGGAGGAAACGTTTGGTCATCGCATAGTTCAACGTTACGAAGGCGTTATTGCCGATATGCGGCCACAAATGTAGGAAAAAGTAATCGATAATTGGACATCTAGAATATACTACATCGGAGTCAGTGGTGCCAAAATTATTATTTAAATTAAAGTGATAGAAAATTATCTTTTGAATAAAGTAAATTTCATTTTATTTTACAACAGTCCTCTTTAAAGTTCAGTACCACAAAAAAACACCCTTTATGAAAAGGGAACAACGCTACAAAAACTAAGCCGACAAATTAGCTGTAGGAGAATGTTGTGAGAAAAGCTTAACCCAGGAGTGGCTTGTTTCATTCCGATTTCGTATTTCGAAAAGATTCACCTCGCAGTCACTGAAAAAGTAGATGACATTTTACAACTCATGGAAGAAGGCCGACAAAGAAGCGTTAAGAAGAGGCGCTAAATATCAACTGAGTTTTTCAATGAAACTCGATGTTTGAGTGCCACATGCCGAACAAACGTAACGAAATGGAACAGTGTTTGAAGCGATTTATTAAGGGCAATGAAAAATAGATTGAATATGAGAACATCCAAGGCAAGGTCGATGACCGATAACATACGACTTCAAAGCCTTGATTGACAACAAATAAGGTTATGTTAAATGTTTGGTTGGAGTGCATGGCGAATGGCAAAATTGAGCCTCTGCTGCAAAGAACTTGACCGTTTGAATGCAACAATCAAAAAAGAGTGATCAGAATTGTGCAGGACAATACACATTTTTAATGACGCCGAATAATTTGACGTAATTTGGTTGTAACATGTTGATACGTCCTTTGTGCAGGCTGGAACTTGCTACCTCTGAATAAAATTTCGTTTCTCATCATTATTATCTTGTTCACCCGCATTTTTCACTAAACGGGTCGCGGGGGCAATTCACTCACGACAGACCCCCAGGCCACCCGATCCTCCTCCATCGACTCTTACTCATCAGGAGCTATTCCCAAGCGCGACCAGGCGTGTGTATGGACTTGATCCAACCACCTCGCCCTGGGTCTGCCGAGCGGTCGCCTACCTGATGCAATTGCATCCAAGACACGCCTTGGAAGCAGCGATGATGGGGATATCCGTACAACATGACCAAACCAACGAAATAAAACACTTTCGAAGAAGAATCTGCGCAACATTGAGTTTCCTTGAACCATCTCAGCCTATCACTGCGAGCAACTCCCGTAACAGCGCGTAGAAATCTCATCTCGGCAGCCTGAGAGGTAGGTGAGAGTTGGAACAAGCACTAAGTTCAAAACCGATAACTTGGCTTTGACAAAACACAATTATGGTTAATGACAAGAAACAAAAATGATGAGGGGCTAAAATATTTGCAACTTTTGGTCTGTTCCATTCATTCGGCCTGTTCCATGAGGACAAAGCATAAATGCCATTAGCCCCCCTTAACTAGTTCTCGTATAGGGTGTACTTACTCTTGGCTGTTTCGTATATGTTTTCTTTGATAAAACCAGAAATCTAAAGATCCAGCGATTAGTTACTTCCATAAAGTCCCCAAGAGGAATGAAGTAGAAGGGGGCGTATGTGAGTAAAACGGCACCTCAACCAATTATGCGTGCGAAACTGGAGGCAGCTAGCAAAAGATCGCGGTAGCAAACGTTAATTAATTGAGGCCTAAATCAACTTCGGACTATGGAGTCAAATTAAGTACATGTAGCCATGTACTACTGGCTACACTGCCCTATTTTGTCTTTTTAAAATAGGGCTAAATGAACTGATCTTAGGAATGGATTATGTCACTGAACGCTTATTTTCCAAAATATATATATTGTGGCCATCCTTATTTCAAATCCGCAACTACTAAGGGGAGCACCATTGTTGAGAGAAAACACTCAGGTCGGACATCAAAACATCAATTGTGTTGTAACAAGACGAAATTAGTTTACTTAGGCGACGGCAGTGAATATCAAGTAGATTCTTCCAAAATGCATAAAAATGATTAAACCAAGAACGACTTCCCAGAAATCGACTCTCCAAAATCTCCTTTCGTTGGCAACTTTCCCCCTTACTCAGAAGGCGAAATAAATCGAGGTACGTCGACACCTTTTCAATTTTCTCCCTTGGCACATAATGCGAATGGGTCAGACATTCATCAGCAAACATTAATAAAGCGATCCCCTTATGCCGAAGGTCCACACATCATTCCGAGTCGAAGGACATCGTCGCACCAATTGAATTTGAATAAAATATTTACACCACTCTCAAAAAAAAAAAAACTCAAATAATATCTCTCAGAAGAGAGAAGAGAAAAACAGCCCACCAAACACACACGGTCCTGTAAAATTGAATAAAAAGGACACCCCCGACCGGCATTTCCCCCCGACAGTACAACTCGAGAACATTCGTAGTTGGTGTAAATATGAGTTTAATGGTATCCTCAGGGAATATTGAACACATAAACTTTTCGTTCCTGTCTTGTATTTTTTTTTGGAAAAACCTCCCTCCACTGGTCCCGTCTCAACATGCAGCAAAACATGAAAACACAAAAAGAAGGAGAAACTAAGTCGAAATCGAAGGACAAAACTTTTTTAAGTGCAAATCCTCCGAAAGGACATATTCTCCTAAAAATTAAATTGATTTGCCTGAGTATAGAAAACGAACAGTGGGCGAAAGAAAATGGGGAAAAAAACGAAGAAAGTTTTTTTTTCTTTTATTGACTCGAGTCAATACTACACGGAGGACAACATCAAAACACGACCCGATGAGGGGTGGGGGGAGGAGGGGGTGAGGATGATTTAAAGAAAACGAAAGAAGGCGAGCAGTGGACAACGACGGCAGTCCCTTCTGGGACGAAATAAATTTTTCATAAAATCGCTGGGTCATTTTCATTCAGCAACATCGACCGACTACGATGACCATGCAAGAAGTCCTGCCCTCGCACCCCCCACCCGTCCGGGGACGGAGTGCATGTGTACACCGGCTAAATAAGCCAACATTACACGACATGACAACAATAACTTTATAGCCTTCAAACCATCTTGACTCCTTGATTTGGCCTAATTCATTTCTTCGTCGATGTTGTTTTGTTTGAACGGTGGACTGTTGGACTGTTGTGTGTGTGCGGCGTCCGGGATTGGATGGACGATGTCGAGAATGAATATTTAATAGGGCAAGCGGCGACTATGATTCCACTGCACACACTCCGGAATGTGGAGATAATATGATTTTGTGTGTTTGAAAATATCCTTGGGCCGGTGTGGAGTGCAGCCCTTGTCGAAGGACTCGATTTCAAGTCAAAGGTAATGTACCTTCGCCGCTCACCCTCGCCACCGCCGGGTCAGCAGTCTCGAGTGCATGCAAAGGTTTCGAGCTCCCTCATCTTTCCTGCAACATCCCACCGCCACCACCACCACCAGGGCAGTGGTAATTGAGAATGTCCAACGTGACCCGTTGTTCAGATCGTTGCCAATTCCCAGTTGAGTTTTGCGAAGCATTTTCAAACGACAACATATGCAAGAGTGTCCTTCTGTGCGACAGCCCCGTCACACCACCCGGCGCGGGGTTGCTGTGCGTTGTAGTTGTTGTCGACTGGTGTGTTTCTAAGCTTTTTGCGTGCGTCGTCCACTGCACAAGTGGACACTGCCCTCTCCCTGGGTATGTACTCGGGCATGCATGTCCCATTGAAATTCAAGTTTGAACATCATATATTATTCCCTGTAATCTCGGCCATGTCCATTTTGTTACAAAATTCATATATTGAATATGTAATTGCAAGAGCAGTCCACCCAGTGAGTGCGGTTGGGGGGCGGGCGTGAGCTGTTGAGGGGATGGGGATCGTTGAGAAGTGACGTTGATTGAAGTACGGTTGAGAATTTATATTCTGAGTGGTTACTTGGGTGAGATTTGGATTTTTATATGATTTCCCAAATCTGTATGCAAATGAAATTGTAAAAGTCTTCTGTAAGATTGGGCACGACGAAAGACCGTCACAAAATGTTCCTTTCGTGCTAGAGCTATCGACTTACATAGAATGACAATGGCAAGACTGGTGGATAGTTGATGCAAGAAGCCTTTCTACCGTTCGGTGTGGAAGATGATAGGGCAGTCTTTCCTATCTTGTATCCGGCCTTTCACATCCAGATAAAGGAACGCTTCAGACGGAATGAATGACGTACCCATTCATGGTATATTTCATTTAGGTAGTAAGCCCCAAGCCATGCCTCGAGCAGTGTAACTCCGAATCAATTTTATATTAAAATTATCTATCCTTGTAAGGTTTGCCTCGTTATACAGAACCTCGTTGGGATAGAATTTCTTTTACAGAGTTGCTTCTTCTTCTTCTTCCTGTGGCGCTACAGTCCGGGGTGGACCTAGGCCTCAACCAACATGCCTCTCCAGCCAGCAAGGTTTTTCGCTAGCTGCCGCCAGTTGCGCACTCCAAGTTGTTTGAGGTCTTTCTCCACTTGTATGCGAGAGAGGGCTTTGCCCAAAGAAACAGCGATTGGCAAGAGTTATTCTGCGTTTGATTTCGGTATTGGTGTTGTTGTCCCTATTTACCGCGGAGACGAGGTAGACGGAGTCCTTGACTACCTCGAAGTTTCTGCTGCCTAGTGTGACGCTCTGTCCGAGACGTCGATGTTGTGTGTCCTGCCTTGATGACAGTATGTACTTCGTTTTGCCCTCAGCCAGCAAACGCGTCGTTGACGGCTCGCTGTGTTCGTCCACTCACGTCAAGGTCTCGGTAAGTTCGTTCCCAACCTTGACGGAGCAGCGAGAGTTCTCCATCGTCATCCTACACAATCTGACGAGTTTGGTAGGAATGACAAAACTAGACATTGCACTGTATAGCTCATCTCTATGTACACTGTCATATGCGGCCTTGAAATCGACGAATAGGTGGTGAGTGTCGATTTGAACTTCTTGGTCTTTTCCAGGATCTGAAGTTGTGTGAAGATTTGGTCGAGGGTGGACTTCCCTGAAACCACACAGGTTGTTGAAAACGGTTTCAGGCGTTCACACAATACGGCAGAAAGAATCTTGTACGCGATATTAAAGAGACTAATCGCTCGATAGTTGGTGCAGTCGAAGGGGTCTCCTTTCTTGTGGACCGGATAGACGACGCTGAGATTCCACTCATCGGTCGTGCTTTCCTCCGACCATATCTTACAGATGAGCTGGCGCACTTCTAGGCAAGATCTGGTTGGATGAAAGTACGCCCGATTGCTGGACTCTCCTCATTGTTTCCGCGATCCTTAAGAAGGGAGACCCCTTAAATTGCGCCAGTTACAGAGGGATAGGTCTCCTGAATAAAATGTTAAAGAGATTTTCCGCTGTCCTATAAAAATGTCTGAGACCCTACGTCAATTGTCTGATTGGGTAATATCAGTGCGGGTTCAGGCATGCGAAATCCACACTATTGGACAAAAAATCACATAATGACAGAACTTGAGAAAGACCCAGGAGTTTCAAATCGATACCAAACATCAGCTTTAAGGCCGTGTATGATATGATTTATAGAGACAAGCTATACAGCGTACTATCTAATTTTGCAATCCCTGCAAAATTCGTCTGTCTTTTCATATTAACCATGGAGAACACCGGTGGCCCTTTGAGGTTTGGCAGAAGCCTTTGATGTCAAAAAAGGACTTAGACAAGGAGACGCACTGGCATGTGATATCCTTTACATCGTTCTGGAGAAGATCTTGCAGTTTTGAATCGTCAATACCACAGTTACAGTTTTCCAAAAATCTGTGCAACTGCTCCCGGAAGAATGGGCATCAAGAAGAAAGCGATTAAAATGGGTCAATGAGGGTATGACAGAGTGCATGCAGTCTACGAAAAAGGTCCACTAACACCAACGTCTTAGACAAATCGTGACTGTTAGCAGCTATAACTTCGAAGTAGTGAAACAATTTGTGCACCTTGGCTCCGGAGTTAACGCAAGCAAATGAGACCACAGCAGGAAAAATGTCTCCTCTCGAAGAACCAAGATATCCCCATGTAAGCCTTGAAAGTCCAAGTCCTGCTGTGCAGGCCAGAATCATGAACTAAGTCGGACGAAGAGATTGTTGGTCGCTTCAAGAGGAATGCCATTCGAATAATTTGTTTTCTATTGGTGTTTAGAGGAGGAGACTGAACGGAGAATTGTGCGGGATGTATAGCAACACCGATCTGTTCAAATGAATTCGAGTTTCTTGTCCCAGGTAGCTAGGTTGTGTAGACCGAACCAAAGAAAAGTCATCGACAAGCCTGAGGGACATCGAAGTTAAGGAAGAACACGCTTCCAGTAGAGCACGCAGCTGGAAAGGGACCTCAATCTGTTAAACGTGCGTGGTTTGAAGAAACTTGCACAGAACAGGGCGTGTTAGCTGAAGCACAAGTCCAGCCCAGACTAAAGCACTAGCCAAAGGAGAACAATTATTGGCAACCAAGCCCTTTGTTCTAACTTCAGAAGAAAAGACTAAGATTTACTGAATACTCCAGCAAAAGGCCTAATTGATATTGTTATTGCCCCCAGTCCCGCCAGGATGTAAAAGAATCGTTTTAATAAGTCCCACTCTTGGCACAGTCCTAATTTCCGCCTGAACAACCCTGTGCAGAGATTCAAACGCAGACACTACTGTCACTGTTCCCGTGCGCTTCGGTCTAATGAAAATGTTTGCTCTTGCTCTTCACACTCGTCCAACTGCCAGACAGCGCTTGCAATCTCGACTTATTGGAAGCGCGGACTACTTGCCGTCTTCCAGTTATTCCCTCCGGCAGAGGAACAGGAAAAATCTTGTCCTCCATCCAATTTTTTTCCATTTCTTCATTTTCAACTAATTTCAATTTAATTTTAATTTTTTTTTCAGTTGTAACAGCACAAAGGACTCTTTTCTTTGAATTGTTTGCAATCTCTTTCAGCGGACACGGCCGTGGGCGGCAAAGCAAAAATCCTTAACAAATCGAAGGAAGACCTGGACCTGGAAGAGAGCGGAAAAGTATCCCGCCAACTGCTGCAGTGCTCGCTCTCGAAGGAGCCGATGTAAAAAAAAAAATCAAATAAAATAGCGAAATCTTTTTTAATTGCATTTTCTGCTTGAAGTGAACTAATTAATTTGTTGTTGCCCCGCCTCCGTTCGCTGCTGCTCCATGAGGATAGGGCGGTGTGAAAGAGAGCGCGTGGCGGGAAAGGGGGCAGCGGCAAAACAACAGAAAAAGACATCATTCTATCTTCATTTCTCGGGGCAGTGCAGATAAATAAATGTAATTATTTCAGTCCTCTCAAAAGCTCACAGGCGAAAAAGAAAAATGGACGCTCCTCGTCTAAAAGGAGTCGGTCCACACAAAGGACCGGTGGCTGCGGTGGCGGCGGAGATGGCGAAGAATGGCTAAAGAATGGACACCGAGCTGCGCCATCGTGGCCAATAATATAAAAATAAAGGACCTTCATAATTTTCAGCGCTAGATTAAAACAATTGCGATGGATTAAAATTGACAGACGTTTTTATGTGTTCTCGTTGGTCCTTTTTTTTTGCCTGCCAGGGATGGCGGGGTCTTAGAGTGAGAGCAGAAGAAAAAAATGTTCGCCTTCTGAAGGATTTTTATATTTTACACTTAAAATGGAGGGACACGCTCTGGCACTGGCACTCGCGTGTAATTAAATCGAATGGAAATGTCCTGTGGATTAAATTAATTTTCATTTGCATAAGAATTATATATTTTTGCCGGCGCTCCGCTCCGTCCCTGTCTTCGAGTCTCGGTGTAAATTCAAATGTCCCTCTACGTTAGTTGAAATGAATGGCAGGCGACTAATTATTTTCTTTTGTCTTTTGCGCTAAGGCACATCTGTGACGAGGGGTTGCTTGTTAATTTTATTCAGATTTTTTTTTTGTAATTTTTTTGCCTTGGTTTTGAGTGGACCCGCTGTTTAAGTACTCACATATAACTGTATTAATGTGTTTTTAAATGTTAAATGGCAGTAAGTGGGTCGCATTATGTCAGATTAAGTTAAGGGAATGGAAGGCTTCTGGAATGTCCACTTTTGTTATTCGAAAAATTCATTTCCCCCCCATCTGGGTGGGAAAGTTTACTTAAGATGTGATTATATGAAAAAGGTCAGGGGAAAGTATTTGTATTTCAATACTGCTGTATCTTCCATTGTTTGGAGAACTTCTTTCATTCGTTTGAGAACACAAATTGGGCCGCTTTTTTTTATTAAAATATATTTCATAAAATTAAGCTCTTTTTTACATGTACTATGATTTTTTTAGATTCAGATTCTATCAAGTGGCTGCATTGGCTAGCATCACAAAAGCCCATTCTGTCATTTCGGCAGAACTCGGTCAAGGTTTCGAGATGTAGCCTAAGCCATACTGGCCTTATGAGCTTCAATCGTTTCCGCATTGTTAACCTAACATCGAGCATTATCGGTCCCTATAAAAAAGTCCAAAGGGGTGAAGCTACAGCCAATTGACATCGCAAAGACACAATACTGACCAACATCGTTCAGACGTAAGAAAAACTTATTTCTCAGCCGGTATGTTACTGACTTTCTGTCAAGATATCGAGCAGGAAACAACTGTCAATGAAAGCTGTGATCTAAAAAAAAAAATACTAGATGTCCCACCCTGTATAACAATAGTCCCTCTATCTTATGATTTTCCATAAGCAAATTTCTCTCGTAAAAAAACCGACTGAGGGGAATACTCAAGTATAAATAATGAACTCAAGAAAATGTACTTGTTCTGAGTTCCATTGCCACCAATCAAGACTTCTGCTTAGAGTCCTTTCAGAAGAAGAGACTTGTAAGACAAAACCAGGAAAACGTATCTGAAAATTAAGTCCCACAAATACAAGGGTTTATAGAAACCTAAGATGCATGCATACATGGTACACATGGAGATTCCCTCTGCCTCTCTGAGCACCAGTCTCGCAAGACTGTTTTCCCTCTTAGCATGGTATGGGCAGTGCATGGATTGTTAAAATCGTGTATAAACTCCACAATAAGTAAGCAAATTCTATGCCAAAACAAAAAAAAACAAAAGAAAACCACCAAAATCAGGAAAATATTTAAACCGAAAATAAATTTATGGGGAAAGAGACAGCGAAAATTTGGTTCGTCTTTTGCGAAAAATAGTGCTGTGATGGGGCTTGTAGAGCATTTTATTCCATTCTCAGAACATTTGTTTCCCGGCTTGCACGTTTTAGTTTAGGTTAGACTAACGACTAAGCCACACATAGGTCCATAGTGAATAACCGCGACACTAAAGAGGTCTAAGCTTGACCAAACTTAAGGCTCAGACGTGGCTGCGAACTCCATCACATCTTTCCCTAAATTGAAAAAAGTTAGTGCCTAACGTTGTGTATATAGTCCACACAGGAGTCTGACACCCGCAGAGTAGATGTGCAATGCCTTGTACCCGCTACAGTTCCTGAAAGTGTCGATATGTATCATTCAAACTTGTCAGCATGATTTCAGAGACAAAGCGCCGTAGATTAATCACCAATGAGGGGATTCATCATGAGGTTCAATTTTCAATAGGTAATTTAAACACATGGTCTCGATGAGCTCTGGTTTCTACAAGACGGCTCTACTAGCCATACAGCCCCTGAAGCAATGAACTTGTTGAGAAATCATCGTGGTGAGCACGTAATTTTAAGTTTCTCTACTGTGAATTGGCCACTTAGATCATGTTGGACTATATTTCCTTTTAATATGTAAAGTATCAGATCTTCTTTAATATATCAGATGCTTTGGAAACCGGCATTGCTTGTGTTAAGTGCGAGGTAACATATGAACGAGTCCTTCAAAATGAGACTCTCCAAATGAACCACCTCCGAGCCATTTTTCTGTCTACGAAATTGTATATTTTATGCGGTGAGGGCCTCACGCCCAACCTACAGTTTTGTAGGACAGGTCCATTATTTAGCCAGACCCATCATCACAAATCAGTTGTGTGGTAAATATTGGTTCACCGTTGTGTGGTGAATATTGGTTGACCACACAATGGATGTTGTGATGGCTACCCAGGGGGTGCCACGAGGAGGCTGTATGTCAACTTGAACTGTACACGGGCGAAGATAGTATTGGCAGCTCGCCATGTTGAGCGCGATCAACGACGTTGCCTCGTGTGCACAGGCCCATGACGCTAATAACAGCGGATGAGAAAGCACTTAGTCTTTTTGAGAGAAAAGTTCTGCGTGCGACTCTTGATTCTGTTTGCGTTGATGGCGTCTGGAGGAGAAGATTCAACGACGAACCCTATAGGCTATACGGCGGCATGCGCCCGTTGAACGCTTTTGAATACAACTCTTAAGATGGCTAGACCATGTAGAGCGTATGGACATCACTGCTTCGACCGGAAAATTTTTCGAATCTGAGCCATTGTGAGAACGCAACAGAGGACGGCCTAAGCTAAGGTGGCACACACAAGTGGAGAAGTACCTCAACCAACTTGGAGTACGCAATCGGAGGCAGCAGGCGAGAGATCGTGCTAGCTGGAAAGGTTTGTTGGTTTATGCCCAGATCCACCTTAGACTGTAGCGCCAGTAAAAGAAAAAAACAGAAGAATGGACCACCTGAAAGGTAGCTGTGGCCAACGTTTACATAATATCGTAGTCAAAAAGTAAATGCCATGAGTATTTCTTTTAACTAATAGTACAAGTTTTAAGTTCTCTTGGTAATTTATGTATTTATTTTTACATTGAAAATCAAACCACACAGTGAATCAAAAGGAGTATCTTGACGAGTACAGCCAATAGTAGCTCCACCATATTTTGTCGGGGTCTTTGACTTCATCAAAACATAATTGTGTTTTGTGAATTGTGTACTAAGCAATGATCTTGAGTAGTCTTTTAGGCGACTGGTCATTTGGTTGTTTTAAGTTTTCAATAAAATGACTGTAAGTTGGATTGGAAAACATTAAAGTCCACACAGAGCCAGGGACTGGTTTCGTCATTAACCTCTCTGCTTTTATTAGTGCCAAATGAAAGCACTCTGAACATCAACTCGTAAAGTGCCTGTTTTTTGCAAGATTTTTGTCAACTCTGAAGGCTGTAACTTGAGAAGCTCTTCATAGACAATGAGTACTCTTTGAGTGCAGGAACTCGAATCTTAGACACTTAATATTCACACTGAAATCAAATAAAACTCCATTACGTGATAGCAATGAAAGCAGATGTGCAAGTTTTCTATTCTGGCTTATTGTAGAATCTTATCTAAATTGTTATGTTCTCCAGTTGTTCTAAAACTTTCTTCTCAGTGGCAAAAAATGTAGGGGTAGGCATGACCTATTCTGTTGATGAAATACTAATGAAAACCAGCACATTTGTCGTAACATTGCTAGAAATAAACCAACTAGAACTAGATTTCTGCACCAAAGGCGTACCAACCTCACTCATCCTTTGCTTTGCTAAATTCAATAAATCACCAAGTGACTCAAAAAAAATGAAATCTCTCTACTGAATTATGTAAAGCATCACTTCATTGAATTTTTTTAAAATTGATTCTCCATGATATTTGCACCACCCGCCAGTACCACTTGTGGTAGACCATCGAAGCGTAGCGTCCCAATACACTTCTTTCACTTCACCGTCTCATAATTGGATTGCTTCGATACTCACTGTAAATATCAAACAAATTTACCAACAAACGCCCATTGTTATGACACTCAATCATAAAAAAAATCGAATTTCATTCCCAATGATACCCCAGATACCCCGTACACGCCATCACAAGTACCATGGCGAACTGAACCCCTAATGTAATCTCCGCCTCGTGAAATTTTATGCTAACAACATAAAATCACAATCTGAATAAGAAACGCAGGGCGGGCGGAGAAACGGGGAAAAAAATCCCCGAATATCTTTTTAAAACGATATCCACCCGTGTCATCCCGACCAATAACCGTATCCTGTCATAGATACTCCACAGTATCATATAAAACTTCCTTTTCTCGTCGAACGCGAACGCGGAGACGGGGCAGGAGTGAGACGGTCTTTCGTTTTTTTTTGTGTGTGTCGAAGGATTTTGATTCAATTTCAAAATCCCCTGGATTCGATATGCCGAACTGATGCGAAGGAGGTTGACGAGTACGACGACGAGAAGCATAGAAATGCAAAATGGCCCAAGGATACGTTATTGTTGTCGAAGATTTTGATACGTTATTGGCGCCTTTCGTTTCGCTGAATGAAAGTAATTCTATTTTATGGATACATACTGGTGCTCTTACATATCGATACGATTGCGAGGGAAAGGATATTCCATTGGATAACTTTTCGCTCGGGAATATTATTTGCAATTTATTTGGAAGAGAGAAGAACGGATGGGAAAAAAATGCTACCGTCGTCGCCGTTGCGTACCACCGTGCCACCGGTCCATTCTGAAGAGTATGTGGCATAGAGAAAGCCATAGGCATATCCTGAATTCGGTTTCTGATATGTCCTTAAGGCAATGCGCCTTCAAAAACTTTCCGACTTTCTGAAGAGCTTTCCCCTTGAAACGATGTCATTCGATTAGGTAGTTTCTTTCTTTGATGGCGGAGGCATTATGATGTGAGTAAGTGAGCGGGGGGAAGGGGGCGTTATTGTGAAGTTCGTTGTGGAGGGGCGGAAACTAGGCGTCGAATGTCTGTGTGTGGCAGCAAGCTAATGAAAGTATTCAGCGGTAGGCCTTCTAATTTTTGTTTAAGACGATTGTAGAGGGGTGCCAGAAGACTTAAGTGATGACTTCATTTGATTCAAGCAGAAGTAATATGCAGCAGGGAAGCTTGAAAAATTGCATGAAAAAGATTGCAAAATGTCTAACTGGCTAAAAAAATTTCCACCAATATACCGACATCAAGGTTAAACCAGTTTGGGAGGTTTAAGGGATGTAGGTAGAGTGAGTGTGGCATTCTTTCTACATTCGCTGAGGATTTGTCAAATTTGTGGACTTGGGCTTTTCGGCAGAACGTAGAGTTTTCAGGAGAACGTGGCCTATTTGAGATATTTTCTGATTGTGATTTCAGAATACGGGGTGTAGACTTTCCGAAAGTTGGGGTGTGAAGGTCTATTAGCCTCTCAAACTCATGCGTAAATAATGTATATACCATAACCCTGACAGCAGATTTTGTGATTTTGGCCAGATCTCTGATATTTAGAACGTGCTTAGAGCCACTTTCATAGCCACACAAGTTTTACTTCTTTATAATGTTTTGGTTTTACCATAAAGCGTGAAAAATAAAATCAGTCAAATGACCCGTCTCGGGAAGATTCCCATAATGTGGTGGGAACTTTGAACCACTTTTTCGAACATTTTAGGCATTATTTCCGAGCTTGAAAAATTTGTCTATTAATGCTTCTAGACTTCGAGTACTATTCCCGTAAGCAAGATCTTTTTCGTAGCCCCGAGGCGTCGCCAAAACATAAAATTACGCCACCAGGATACTTCTCACGCAATAAATCCATCTTTGGTCATGGTTGCTTGTGTGGCTTGTTAAAGCAGGTCTTGTCAGAACAGCATATCATCCAAGTCATAATCTTTAACCATAGCCACATTCGACCATTTCACCTCGAATTGACTGTGATCGTTCGCTAACTGATATCTTCGATGAACTACGGATCAATGACACCTTTTGGCCGCAGATCACACCAAACAGTCACTCTGTCTGGATGCAGCGACACCTCTTCGATCATTTGTCGGTTTTCTGAGCTCCATATGCTGCAATTTTGTCTGTTTACTTACCCACCTGTTGAGAAATGGGCCTTATCAGTAACGTCTTTCAATAATGGGTCTTCATTGTCCGTTGTTCCAATACCGCCGAAAAGACGGCTTTAATTGTTACATAAGTTATTATTTGCCAACAAAAATGGTCATATAAGAATGGAGCCTTGTTAAAATTGAAGAAATCACACGACAGCGCATTTCCTTGCCGAAATCAGGTATTCAAACCTGTACCAAATTGGCTATGTCATATAGAGTACATGGACACCAATACTAATAATAATTGAGTAGTACTACAGCTAGGCTACGGGCTAGCTTCTTCAGCAACTGCTCGTATTGTGCGTACTATTGTTCTCTCTCAAGTAGAAGGGACCTACCGTTTTTTGCCGACTCTGAACGGCGAGATTTGAGAAGCTTTTCATAGACAAAGAGTACTTTGAGTGTTGTCAGCAACTCGAAAGAGGTTGTGCCACCAAAAATGCGAGGTGCTTAGTTCTAGAATCGAATCTGTGATTTTCGGCGTGTAAGCCGACGACTCCGAACACTGATGCTTTGGTATGGAAAATTTTCGAAACTACATCTGAGCGACGGTGTAGTAGAGAAATACCGGAATTCAAGGCACGCACACAAGTGGAACGGAACTGGGGATGCGAAACTAGAGGCAACTACCAGAAAATCAGTCTAGCTGGAGACGCTTGTTGGTTGAGGCCCATGTCCACCTGGGACTGCAAAGATGCCTTAAGTGAGTCAATATTGCTTCCATATTGGATTTTACCTACTGCATGGCGGCTATAATCGGCGAGGACATGTCTTCAAAGCAAGTTGTTTTTCAAATAAATCATCTTGGGGCTATGTTAAGCTCTAGGTTAACAATACTGGTTTTGTTGGCTAATCGAATTCTTGGGGAAATTTTTGGGTAATTCAAAAAAAACTTTTTTCTGAGAAGATTTATATTTTTGATAAACTGGAAATACTGCTGCTTGATATCCTTGTTACTTACATTTCTTACACTACTTACAAAAATTTCAAGGTACATGCTCTTTAAACTTAAATGCTCTGCAGGTACGTCGATACTCCACATTGATGTTCGCTTGTGATACCCTTAGGTTTCAAACCGATTGTCCTGTCCTCTTACGTCTACCTTACCCTTGTGTATATCCTAGGAAACTCCTCCTTTCATTACTTATCCATATCAAAATCTTACATATAGATTATGAACAAAGTGAGCGTAACATGTCTTGTTCCATCCGCACAGCAAACTAAGCCCTTAACGATCTGAAGACAGTTTTAAGAGAAGATTTCCTTCAAATCTTGCAAGAATTGCTTTACCATTTTGATTAGTGTTTAATTGTTTGTAAGCTGTAAGGAGAAATGTACTTGCCTAAGCAAAGTAACAGCCTGTCTTCAACCACCATTCTTCCCACTCTCAAAAAAGGACAAAACGTGTTTTGCCATTCCATTCAATGAAGTTAGCTCCGCGAAATGTCAGTGATAAGCAATTTAAATTTCGACATGAAATAGTTCATCCACTCCGCAGACAGACTAGACAGAACAGAGGATTACATCCCTGCCGTTCGGAGACACACCGGAAATGATTATTTTACGAGAGGAAGAGAGATTATTCCACGTGTAGGTTGCATCCTTATTCCAGTCCAGACGATGACAAGAAGAATTATTGAGCATTGAGCTACTGACCAGTGGACCAGTGTACCCAGTGGACTGTACTGCATGGAGAAATGTTAAAATGTTCCGCCGCCATCGGTTAGGTGACTTAACCGTCCAATCCGTTGACCAGAAATCGGTGGAAAAGAATTCCTCTTTCGTTTCCCATTTTTTTTTACCTTCTTTGTGAGCATTTCTTTTAACTCCTTCCCTCTGCAGCTTTTGTCGGTGAAAAATTTTCTTTTCACGCCCCACTCCCGCCCAGCCAACCATACGTGGCATATACACGGTACGTTCAGTGAGGACGTGACGAGGGGTTGTTATCGGGACTTTCGATATCGACTTGGGCTAGCCGCTAGTAGCTAGCAAGCGGCAAAGGTGCGAGCGGAGAACAACCTGTCCGAAGTGGGAGAAAGAAAAAAAGTGCTCCTCCAGCAGTTTGAATCGCCCCCTTTCGCAATAAAAAATGGAATTCAAGTTTTTTTTTGGTTTGCGTCGCTTTTTCCTCGCTTTCAAAAAGGACATTCTACAGTTGTATAATTTATTCGATTGACCAAACTGGACATCTGTCTTTGAAATGCTCACTGTGATTATCTTGGGGTTGACTGATTTCGCTCTGTTTTCTTGGTTCGGTTTGCTCGTTTTGTTTTTCGCCTTTTTCTCCTTCGTTCGGCGTCTTCTGTTTTTGCCCGGACAGGGTGAACCGCATTTGCGGTCGACACTTTGATGAAGCATTCCATTCGGAGGTGGGAGAATAAACATATCGACACCTATGTACATACAGCATTATTGAAGAGCAAAGGTGTGTGCTTGCTTGTGAGTGGGTGGGTGCTTTTGGAAACTGGATTTGAGATGAAACATTTTCTGGCGATGACGGTCATAATCCGCACACACTGATTGGAATATTATTTTGAGTTTTGAGAAACATCTAAAACACGATTTTTTAAAGGGTGGTGCAATCATAAAACACGATGATAACTGTGAGTCACACTTTAACGTCAAGTTTTGTTGCCCACTTTAATTTGATTTTCTTTCTTAGTGTTTAACAAATTCAAGCATGGAGATGAACAGTACGTTAAGATTGTTAAAGCCTTTTATAAAAGATGGGCGTTCAGATCGAAATGAACCTCACGTAATTTTTGTGTACGGCATAAGCGACCAAATGAATTCGTAAACAAGCAGAATTGTTGCATTTGAGCAAAATGAAAATTGGCAATTGATTGCTGAAAAGGCTGATGTGACTGTTTGAGGCGGTTCATGGGCTTTTTTGTTGTCGGAGCACTGGACAGTCAGCATCAAGATCTGGTCCTTTTGCACAATTAGGCAATACCTTACATTTTATTTCCATTCTTTCAGAAGAAAGCTACCAAGCGCTTCTGTGGTAAAGAGCCTTGATCTGAGCAAAGGCGCGATATTGACAGAGGAAGTGCTCTGCAGTGTCTTCACATTCTCTACAGGCTTCGCAGAGGGTTTGGAAGCGAAGGTAAAGTGTCCCTTAAGTATGCATACAATCCATTTGCAGTCTTTCCTGTTTAGAGATAACAGAAAAACCGCGGATTTATTGCTGACGTTTGGGAGCAGGCACTTGGTACGCCTGCATACTGGAGAGTCATGCCATCTCTGGCTATGCTATCAAGAGACTCAACTGTCAGTGGTAGTCCTAACCAAGGAAGCGGGCAGTCGCAAGATGGGTTCGGTCCCTATCAATGCCTCTTTTGATCCTTGTCTAACAAGTTCATCGGCAATCACCCCGTGTGCCCTGGGACCCAGACACGTCTTAGCTTATTTAGTCTGCCGATCAAATCATGGGAAAGCTTCCATTCCTGGTGTCTCATCGCGTAGCATTTAAGACGATCGTTGTTCAAATGATTGTATTAAACGACTTCCTAAAAAAAATGCTTCGTGTAAAACCACAATCGCATCGTTTCATTGGATTGTTCATCATTCAAATTGTTGGCCGTTCGAGAAAAAGTTTGAGAGCTACTAAACACGTTAAATGTTATTTTTAATTAACGCACTAGGTCAGCAACGCCAAGGCAAATAGAATGTTTGGTAAGTTTCATGGAGGAGCATCCTGAAATGCCAACAAATTAAAAAACGAAAACCACACAAAGCAGGCAGATAAGAAACAAGTTGTGGGCGGACTTGGCTGACAAACTTAATGCCATTGGATTACCCAATAATCTGCTTGAAAACTTCCATTGCATTTTTTTTTTTGATGGAACCACTGTTTTGTATTTTCCTTTCTTATTTCGTTGTCCATATCCCATGTAATCCAGATTGGACACAGCTTTGATTCTAACGCTTTAACTGTCTCGCATACTATCTCTAATAGTGTGCTTTCTCCAACAGATATTATGAAGTCGCTATCAGTCGACCATTCGTAGCCACCTCTAGCTAGGACCTTTTAGGTGGCACCTAGTCTTAAAATTGGGGGAATATATGTTGACCAACCGCTGCTTTGGTTAACGTTTTCCAGCACTAGTTCAAACGTCTGTTTTGATAAGCGAACGCGTTGAATAAAACATCAATGCAAACCAAATTTAGCATGATTATTACATAAAATTAGCTTTCAATATTTTAAACTTTTCGTGGGAAGTGAAAGAGGATCCGATGCATCTCTCAGCAACCTTCGCATTTGTAATAGTCCGCCAGAACTTTCAATTTCTTCCTCATCGAAAAACAAAACATTGTAATTCCTGCGCATTTTTTTACGATTTTTAATAAAAATTTCAAAACCAAAACTGAAAAAAAAACAATCAACCGCTAGTAGAAAACGATTGTGAAATAGCAATCTTTCAATTTTATTCACAATCGCTCAATCATCAGTATTTGACAGTCCAATGAGTTACACGAAGCATTAGTGAATCGTTCAAAATGACAAGGTCCAAACGATTCAAATATTTTAGTGTTTCATGAATTAATACAAATATCGTCCGACGTCTTCAGGCGATTGTCGTTGTTCGCGATGAGAGCCCTGTACTAGTTTATGGGGTTAGTTGCGTCATCGGGCAGTACATCTTAGGAAAGGAGGACGGCCAAGGAGTTGCCGTGAATGGTGTTCGCTATCGCGAGATGAAAAGATGTAACGGACTTCTTGTGTTTAGAAACTGAAGATATGGACTTGGACTGGATATGTGCTGGACCAGGATGATAGATGCCTCACAGCCAACGATTTAGAACCGCTGGATTTGAGAAGCCTTACATTGACAATTACTACTCTTTGAGTGTTGTTAGCAGCTTGAGAGGCCTCTACTATTTAAATTTGTTAAAATGAATGGCTAGGACTCCGAAAAGAGGACTTGGACAGGGGGCAGCGGTATCGTTCTTCGCAGTCCTTCATTTCCTTCAAAACGGGAAGTTGGCGGCACTCCCCCGAACAGATGATTTAGCACGGTTAATACTAATAATAATGGGAAGCATAGCCCGAGGATCCATCCGGCGAGATCCTTCTGATTGGGTTCGAGACACAAAAGCAGCTGTATGCGGCCAAATGGCAGCCAGTTCGACTTGAAACTTATCGGAGCCTATTGCAGTGAGCCAACATTACAATGGACAATTCATAATGACTTAAACCTGTTTCCATAAAAAGTTCATGCAACTTTAGCCTCTTACTTTTTGCCTGCTCGCCGTGAATTTGGCCTAAAAATAGAGCACGTGACCGAAAAACACAATTGCTTGGTAAGTTGCTTGTTTGAAAAGGGGAAATTTTGATCTTAACGGCAATCTAAGCAAAATTGCAGAATATTCCACGAAACAGAATTTCATCGAGAGCATGTCACTGCGCTTTTTCATCAAGGTGCATTGTGGGCCCATACTCTTTTGAACAAAACGCTGTAAGTGTGTAACTCTCAGCATTATTTGAAGAGATTTTAGGAGTTCTGTTTTTAGCCAGAAATGTGCCGAGGATGATGTGCTTCTAATTTCACGCAAATTTTAGAAAGGGAGCACAAGACATTAGAGGCAAATGGCTTCATTAAGAGAATTAATAGGGTTGCCATCTACAACAGTTTGAGAATTCAAACGCTTATAAAAATACCATTCAGTTCTTTAAATACATTTCTAGCAGGTAACCGGAGCAGCTTCTTACCAGATTATTTCAATAATCGAATTAAAATCCATTGCGTCTATTGGGTGTTCCAAAAATATCTGTACAAATTGTCGTCATATTGCTCTAAAATGTGATAACTCTGGTAATATCAATTGCATCTGGCAATATTGTAGCTTATGTGAGAAGTGTTATTCTGTACTTCACTTTCATGGAAGACACTTTTAAAGTCTGATTTTTCTGTGAAAAGTTATTGACGTTTGAAAATGAGTGAAAATTCTGACCATTATCGCAAAATTTTGTTTTCTTATCTTAGAAAGCGTCACAAACTTCTGAAAGCAATGTTTGTTTTATGTCTTCTTAGTTCTCAATGTGGTGCTCTATTATTTCCGACCAAAAATAGTTTTATTACACTAGAATTTCCTAAGCAGTCAGTTTAAGGCTTTTGTCAGAAAGCACCAACTCAAAGAAATGAAATTATTTCAAATACATTCAGCACTCTGTATCGAAATGGTACTTACTTTGATGGTGACTTCAATTCTCCCCCCTCAGAGCACACACACACACAAGTCATAAAGACCTGGACGTCAGTCATCAAGTAAGCCTTCCCCCACACATCCATCCACATGCAATAAAATCAAATAAATCGATGGATACCCTCTTCTCTGACAAACTTTTATGAGATTTCACAACGAAATGGAAAAAATTATATCCTTCAAATACATACGTTTTATTCCGTAACGCATAATCAGGACAATGGCCAACACAACCCCCCCCCCCCACCCCCCTTCCCGCCATCTCCCCATCAGTCTCATAAAGTAACCCAAGGAAGGAAAGGAAGCAGAAGAAAAAACTGACTGAAAATATACGACCAACAACGACTCGGACTCCTTCAAATGCTATATGTGGCTTTTATTTTAAATGCGAACGAAACGAAAGAAAAAAAAAATATAGCAACAACAAAAAATTTATACAGAAAACAGAAAACATAAATAAAAAAGGGTGACCATTCGATTAAATCCTTTACTCAGCGAGAAAGCAGACATGGAAGCAGTGTGCTCGCTGTGTCTGTGGCGTGTGGTTGGGGGCGACGAAGGCACTACCCGTGGGGATGAAAAATTGCAGGAAATTTATAACTGTCAAAGGTGGGCAAACGGATGAAGAAGGACCGCACCAAGCACCAGCAAGTCCATGAAACACAACGAAAAAGGAAAGTCAGAAAAAAAAAAAAAAACACGAAGAGATATAAATTTTTCACCACTATGGAATGGGCAGCGTGTGGGGTGGTGGGGTTGTTATATTCTGTTTTGTATCCCTGCTCCATGTGCCCTCGTCCTCGTCCCTTTCTGAGCTCGAAGAGCTTTCAATTTTCTCGTTCCCGTTTGACATTTTATTAATATCGAGAATACGTTGGTCGAGCAGTGTGCTGCTTTTATGGTTCTGTCCCGGTTCGTTCCAATTTTTTTTTCTCTCTGTCTCTTTCGGTTTTTTTTTCCTTTCTCATATTCTCTCTTGAATTACATCCGGATACAGTTTATTTTCGACGAATCACCCATTCACCCACTCGCCCACTCGCTCACTTGCCCACTTGCCCGCTTGCCCATCGCTTGCCCAATCGGCCGCCCACAGTGCTTGCCCGGTCAGAGGGTATCTTGGATCGTCCTCGTCGGTCGGTGTATATAAATGCATACCTAAGCACCAAACCACGATAAGAGAAAAGAAAAATACACAATAAGCGGGTGGGAGGGGGTGTGGGGTGCAGAAAAAAAGAGAATACGAGTCGGGAGAAAAATACGAAAAATAACATAAAACGAAAACGAAATCCTTATTAATCCTTGGAGTGAAGGTGATGGTGTGGGTGGGGGAGGGGGGGGTGTGCTGGAGGGTGTAGGTGGAGTGGACATAACGAAATATTATTGGTCGATAGCCACCACGTTCGCGTGTACACCTTCTTATTCTTCCTTCACGTTCGGATGAGAGATGTTTCGCTATACACCGCTCTACGTGCGAGGGGTGCGCTGCTATTCTGCCATCCTGCCGACTCCACCGACCATCCAACCATCCGACCGTTGTTCCTCTGGTCTTGTCGACGCTGTCGTGTCTTTTATCGTGGTGGTTGACGATGGTGATGTTGGTGGTGGTGGTGGTGGTGGATGATGGTGGCGGCGGCGGTGGTGGCTATCATTGCGCAATATCCTTGAAAATATTTTATATGAGAATTTTTATTATATTTGTGTTTGTTTTCCTCCGTCTATCTATCGCCGAGTTTTCCTGCATCACACACAGTCGCCGTGGCCACCCCACACATCAGGCCATCATGTGAGGGTGGTTTCTCTCTCTGGCTGGGAAATATGATGTCATACTTTTATTAGTTTAGTTCCGTTTTCCTTATATACACATCGGCTTCGTGTCGGAGCTCACTCGATGCTCGGGCACACAACGCATGCTTGTGTATGAGTCATTGTCATAAGAGGTGGGAGGAGGCGGGCGGGCGGACGGGCGCACGACCTGCTGTATGTATTATGTTTCCGTTTCCTTTTGACTGGCCACTCTTCAAAAACAAAAAAAGGACATCTCCGTTTTCGATTTAATTTTAGAAGCATTGAGGGGACAAGACAATGGTTATTGTTATTGTTATCGGGGTGAAATTAAAGTGTGCCCATTGTGAGGACACGGACTTGTTTAGGGGTTGCTTCGCCGTGGAGTGGGTGGTTGTAATGGTATATCGTGTTGTTGAGGGTTGTAGCTGTTCGGCGGTTGCCTGTGCTTGGGCGGAGGTTGGCACGTTTTGATATGCTTTATGGATTATGATATTTTGCTGCTGTTGTTTTCATAACTTTATGGAGGCGTGGCCTGGAAATATGAATTTTGGTTGGCAGCTTTGCAATTGCGTGAACTGAGTTTGCCTACAAAATGGTGTTCATGGAGAGAAAGGTGTAAGGTGAGATTTGGACTCCGACGTTATGATATCAAGAAAATTTACTTAAGTGGGTGTTTAAGACATATTCTCGTTCGGAGAATTCGACACAAGAGGGTAGGCAATAGACATTTCTTTACTTGCTGTGCTTTGTAGCTGTTTTCACGCTGAAGTTTGTTTTTCACAAAATTGAGCAGGGTAAAAACTGGAAGTTCCTATTGATCAAGAACTTATTTAAGTCGTAAATGAGGAGCGTGGATGTTGCTGAGAACTAGCCATTCATATGCAAATAATTATCAAGTATTTGAAAATTCCATTTGCTAATGATTACGGACTGTGGACTGCTGTGCCGCTCAATGATGATGATGAATGATTACATGCTATGAAAAGTGAACAATAATATGGACACAGAAGCCTGAAGCTTCGTATACGGCGGCAGAGCCTGAATCCTGGTCACTTAGTTGATTCTGTTCAATATTGTCAACAAGTAATTGACAGAAAAGTGTTGGGCTCCATCAAGACCATACACCTTGATGACCTCGCAGAAGTTAACTGATATAAGATGGAAAGTTTTGATGATTCATACGCTATATAGAAAAATTGCTACACTTCCAGAGTACTATTTGTTTTGATTTTTGCACAACTTTCACTACAGCGTAGTTGAACTCCGTAGATGCCTGCAAAACGCACTTGGGTCAGTTTTTCGCTTAGAGACTCCAGACATTCTATTCAGATAGTATTCAGCGGCGGATAGCGATTAAGATAGATGGACTAACGTTTATTTATAATTTTTCTTTCTCTTAAAAACCAAATGTTTTCATACTTTAACAATGTCGACAGCTACTTATAACTTAATCTCTACTTGCCTTTGCAAGGTCATCACGTCCGTGTCTTGCCTTTCTCCGTGAGAATTAATATTTATAATATCCGAGCAATTTATGTCATTCTGCAACACGAGGACGCAAGAGCGCATTGGAATTTACCTACATAGCTTACACTTATGATTGAATGCTTACTGAATGAGAATAATAACTTCAATTCAAAAATGGCAAAGAGATATAGATATATGATTAACTAAAGCTTTCTAGTCGCAGTGACGTATTGGGTAAGTGTGTCGACTCACACGCCTAAGGTGCCAGGTTCGATTCACAGGTTGAACACCTAGCACTTTACACGGCACCACCTCTTTCTGCTTGCGGACAACACTCAAAGAGTGCTAATTGTCCTTGAAAAGCTTCTCAAATCTGGCCATTTTTAATCGGCACTAAACTGTAGGTCCCTTTAACCTTAGACCCATATGAGTTGTAGGGCCAGTGAACTATTATTATTACGGAAACTCGTTTCAAGTAAAAAAAATGTTTCTAGTATAAAAACGCATATATATATATATAAATGCTTATGCTTTAATATTGTTGTTGTACCTATAAGTGTCAACGTTTGATATTTGACCTTCTAGCTGCAATCGTTACTAATTACGCTGAAGGAACTAAATTGAGTGATCGACACAAGACGAAGCAAACTATGCACATGTACATACTTTTAGGGGCAAAGAAATATTTTTGTTCAATTGACATACATATGTATATTGTGTTGCGATGAAGAATTTGTACGTATCAACGTTATACTTCATAATAACTCAATAGTTATACCAACCTACCGTCTCGAACAATTTGTTAATGCCGAAATTATGAAATTTACCCCAGTCTGTAAAGAATGAGTTGTAGAGACAGTTTTGAAAATTTTTCAATACCCATTACCCATCCTTCCAGATAGTCAAAAGAATGCGAATGTGACTGCTGAGGAGATTCCCTTTAAAACTTAAGAGTACAACTTTAATGACTTATACAACATGGCATTTGGCATTTTAGGTAACATATAGTTTGGCTTAGTCAACGGCGACTTTGTAGACGGTGGACTCTTTTGAATGCGGCATTTGTTTTCATGTAGAAGCCTCAAGAGAATTAAACCCAAAAAAGGAACACTAAAATCCGGCAACCGAATTAAGGCAAAATAGTAAGCCTACGAGAAGAAAAAAAGGAATTATTCAAAAATAATTTACCTACACGTGCTTGAGAATTTGGCAAAAATGTCAAATATATATGAAAGTTAATGAGAACGTCACAAATACACAAAGTATTCAAAACAAACTGCCAGCCTGATGTGAGCCAGTTCAACACGCTAGAATTCAAAAGAAAACCACCAAGGAGTGAGCATTTATTAACTCCTTTAAAGACCTTTCTCTTCTTAAAGAAGCAAGAACAATTTTGGACAGTTATAAGCTCGAACAACAAATTTCAAATCCTTATCAAGTATGTCCAAATGTTGACGCGCGGTTGTAGTAAGAAAAGTGGAAATGCGAGTACTTGAACAGGTCTATTGCTATTTTGCACTAAAATCGGTGAACCTAAATTTTAACAAAATTAGTTTTTTTTTTTAAATCCGAGACAAATGTAACACTTTGGCAACTATTGTTTCATTCGCACGTACCTCTAGTGTATTCAAAATATTTTAGGGTGCCGTCAGTATACAATGCTTCTTAAGAGTTGAAAAATTGGAAAATAATAACTTAGTTACACCACGGTCATGGACACTCTTCCTGTGAAAATATGCGTCAATGATTTCAATTACTGGAATTTAATGCAATTATTCTCTCAAGAGTACAAGGCACCTTCAGGTTCTTGACAGTGGTGCTTTGAAAAATTAGATGTGAACAGACCGAGAATCAAACTTGGGACCATCGGCGTATGGGTCTACGAACTTACCCACTACGCCACGGCGATGATTAGATGACTTTCCATGTTTTCGATTGTCTAACTGCTATATACAAACACTGTTGACACTGGAAACAAGAAACGCATCGATTGACCTTTCAAACGAACATCAAATTACACATACACGAACTTTCTTCTATTTAAAGTATATCAAAACGAAGCCTTGTATAAGGAGGACAACGTAAACAATTTCATAATTAAGCTGGTTCAAAGGAAAGTTGCGCGTGCTATGGTCTTGAAGAATGGATTAATATTTGGTGCATGGTACCTTAAAAGAGCACCGGACGGAATGACCTTATTCTCCCGAGATTTTCATAAACTTTGCCAGAAACGGACGGATCCAGGATTAAGTATGTTATCCATTAATATACGTACCACGTGGTTTGTAGAATGGTAAATAAATTGCTCTTCTACGATATCAATGGCGGAAGGCTCAAATTTAGGATTTGGATTAACTTGATCACCCGCCTTTAGAGCTTATATCGAAGATTCGTAGACAACTCAAGACTAGACGCCTTGGTCAGCCAAGTGTCAATAAAAACTATAATTGAAATCTGGGACAACCACATTGGTATGGAGCGAGGTTTTTCTAAAATCTCAGCCGCTCTTTGGGTCGAAGCATCCAATTGAGAACGCAACTCCACACTGAGAAAAGTCCCCTGATCGTCTGACCTAGATCTGGGTTAACAAGTCAAAAAGTACACTTACCTCGGCCTGAGATTTTTCACCACAGCTGCCACGATACTAACACAAAGGGAACTACCGCACAGTCAGGAACGTCCGGGGGCTCTGGACCTCCTATGGCGCCATAATATAGCCTCTGGTAATGCTGTCAGTACCGGTCAAGTTAACTCAACACCTGAGTTCGCAAGCCACCTTCTCACCAAATAGTCTTTGGTTCAGTGATTTCGTTGACACTGAACATAGTGTTACGGATGTGATTTTAAATCAAGTGATCAGTCACATCATCTGCACGCAATTGAGCGGAGACTTAGAAGGAGCAGCAGTTCTACTGGCGGTTGCAGTCTCATCACACGCTCTAGCTATCACAAGTCTGATTTAACATTAAACTAATCTAAGACATTTCTTGAGAGACAGTTTATTAGTTCTTAAATACATTATGGTTTGATGGTTGTTCTTAGCATCCTTCACATATAATAGAAGGAGACGGGTTGCAGAGGAGAAACTAAAAGTCTATAGACGGGGACACAAAACATGTACTCGGTCAACTTTAAACGCTCGATTGAAGTGATACAAAGGAACAGTCTTTAGCCTTACACGCAGCAAAAGAAAACAAAAACCGAGCGCAATACAGCTGCTGTTGGAACATTTAAGAAGAGCAAATTATCAAAACATTACTTCTGACATGCGCCTAGTTGAACATTTTGATAATGGTGATATTCCCTGAGGCCATTTGGAACACATACTTTACATGTGTTTCTGTAAATGAATCCTTTCATACAAGAAATTCCTACCGAAACGAATTTGTTTTTGCCATCAACGGTACCCAACTTACGTAGGAATCGCTTGTAGATATCCTTAGTCAATTCTGATACCTTTCATGAACAAGAACACCCCAAAATGCGGATACATTTATCGAAAACCCTCTTTTCCTCTGAACCTTTTAAAATTTCTAATTTACCAAAAAATTGGCCCAATTAAAATTCAAACGTACATGTGCCCATGCGAGTGGATGGACATGGAATTAAACAAAAAATAAAGCGGACACATCTCCAATCAACCCCCTGTGCGGTGGCATAACTTTCAAAGGAGTTAAAATGTTTTACGGTCGAGAAGACCAACTCTTAACGATTAAAAGCGCCCCATCTCGTTGGTGTGGTCTTGTTACTGTATTCTTACCCTTAACGGCAATTCAGTGCAAAAAGAGGGGATTTTGCATGTGTGTGCCGATGTACGTATGTATATATCTATATGGGATACATTCATTCGATACGATTTTCGTTACGATTCGGTTTGCAAGTGAGTTGGGACTACAAGTGTTGCCAGTTGTTTGTAGTCATCAGAGCAGGACGAAGTTACGGTTTTCTGATATTTGCCAGTAGGAATTCATTACAGTCAAAAATCGTTCATTTACAAAAAAAAAAAAAAAACAATCTGAAGATATACGAGGTCTGTCTGATAAATAACCGACCTAACCATGATGCACGCGACTTTTTCAAATTTTTTTTATTTATTTTTCTACAGAGTCTCCTTGTAACTCCACACACTTCTTCCAGCGATGCTCCCATCTCTGCAACCCTTTCAAATAGTACTTGGCATCTTTATCTGCAAAATACGAGTTCACGAAAGAGATTGCCTCCTCATTTGACGAAAATCTCTGGCCGCCGAGCGCAGTTTTAAGTTGAGGAAACAAAACAAAGTCGCTTGGTGCTAGATCCGGCGAATAAGGTGAATGGTCAAGCAGTTCGAACCGCAATTCGTGGATTTTCGCCATGGCGACTGTTGAGGTGTGAGATGGTGCGTTGTCTTGGTGGAACAAGACTTTCTTTTTTTGCAAATGTGGACGATTTTTCGAATTCACGTTCTTTTGACATCTTCATAATCTCGGCTATTTCTCTAACTTTAATCCGGCGGTCGTCTAGTACCAATTGATGAACTTTAGCGATGTTATCGTTAGTGGTTACAGTTTTTGGACGCCCAGGACGTTCATCATCTTCCAAGCTCCTGCGACCACGTTTAAATTCAGCTGCCCAAAATTTTACGGTGGTAAACGATGGTGCAGAGTCACCATACACAGAGTCCAACTCATCTTTGATTTGTGAAGGCGTATTGCCTTTCAAAAATAAAAATTTAATTACAGCTCGATATTCAATTTTTTCCATTTTGTGGGAATCACCGAAATACACTCACAAAAACGACTGTCAACAGATAATGGTGCAAGATAAATTTCTGAAATTTTGGCGAGTAGCTATTATAATATGCACAATTTGAAGTAGAAACTTTTTTTTCACTTGTGCCGCTAGCTTCACGTTGAGGTCGGTTATTTATCAGACAGCCCTCGTATAAGGAGACCCCTTGGTAAAGTTTCATGATTCGATCCCAGATTGTTTCCATACTCTCAATTTTCAAGGCCATGCTCTCTTCTTGCCATGCTGTCAATTCTCACGTACAGTAACGGGTAGAGTTCGTAAAGGGGTCAAGTTTCTCTACACTACTTACACCTTTGGATATTTGAGCTTTCTACATTTTTTGGTTCAACCAAGAAATTCCAACTTGGCGTGCGGAATATATTATACAGCTAAAATATTTTGTTGGTTAAAGTGCAAGTCTATCTAAGACTGCAGTGCCACAAGGAGAACATAATTATGCATTTTTCGATATTTTGACTATTTGTGCATTTGGCTGTATTGGATTTTCAAAAATTTGTATTTTTTTAACTTTTTTGACACTGATTATAACTTTCTGAAGGTTGGCTTGTTTTAATTGAATTTTGGCCCCTCTTACGTTGGGAGTATACATTATTCGGTTTGTTTTGTGTGCTCAAAACAGGTTTACATCGCTCAAAGTATTGTCCATCGAAAGTGACCACTTCTTTTCATCTCTTTGGTAATTTTCGAAAACCACCTCTAAAAAAGGGGCCCTTTCTGGCATCGATCCAATTCTTTTGACATTCTTCGATTTCTTCAAAAGACCCGAACCGGTGGCTTCGCAAATCGTTTTACATCCGTCCAAAACAGCCAGTTGTTGGAAGGATCAAGGTCTGACGTATATAGGGGATGGGGAAAGATCTCAAATTTCATCGTTTCCAGGAAATTTTCGACCGATACGGCCAGGTGCGGTCGAATGTTATCATACCGCGAAATCACCTTGTTATGATTTTCTGTGTTTTCTGGCCGTTTTTCACGCAATGCACTGCTCAAACGCAATAGTTGAAGCAGATAACGTTTCCCATCAATGGTTTCGCCTGATTTTAGCAGCTCATACTACAACATACCCATTTTGCCATTCCGTTCATTGCAAAGCATGACCTATGAACCGCAGATGTTTTTTATCAGCATCGACGTAGGCGGTAATTGAAGGGGTTTATTAGGCATGGTATCTTTTCTTCTGGAGGTTATCGTACAACATTCACTTTTCATCTCCAGTCACGCCCCGGTGCAAAAATCCCTTCTTTTAATGTCTTTTAAAATGTTGTTTCGAGGTGAAAAATCAACTTTCGACATCTCTCGGTTTCAACTCGTACAGCACCTGACTTCAACTTCTGAACGGAAATTGTTTGCTAAGTCACTCCCAACGATTTTGTGAGTTCAGTTTCATTTCAGCACGGTTCTTGATCCTGTAAAGCCTACAATTACTCACCTTTAAACTTTGTGGGCTGCCTAAGACCCCCTTTGTCTTTGACGCTAAAAGCACCCATTTTGAAACGTCGAAATCACTCTTTATGTGATTTATCGGTCGGAGCAGATTCACCACAAATTTCTACAAGCATTCGATGGGCTTTAGCTGCACTTTTCTTCAAATTGAAAAGGAAAGTCAAAACTACTCACAAATGCTGATTATTGAAGACAAATCTGAACATTTTCGAGGAGTGAAAAAAAAGTGTTTTTGTCTAAAACTGACGCTGATGCATACTAATTATTGCTGACAAATGCCACACCTTTCCAATGAAATAAGTAATCGCTTCCAAGAACAGCCATACTTTGCAGGTAGCGCCATCTTTCGAAAACGGGCCGAATTTCAATACATTCAAATATTTTCAAATACGCTTCATAAAAACATTTTTCAAAAGCATTTCTGTCTTAAAGTTTTCAACGTTTATAACGTTTTCTTAGTCTACCACACTCTTCTAGTAAATATGCTCTCTTTTACAGTCCGGCTGAAATATTCCCCCACGCAGTGCAATAGATTTCCTGCAAAACGTCTGGCAACTCCCTCGTTACCCACAAAATCTGACAAAGCCTTTGAGAAATAAAGTAAATTGTTAACGCCGAAAATAAAAAAAAAAAAACAAAATTCGCAAAAGTTATTATTCCACCCTACACCCTATTAGAGACGGGCACAGTCAATATGCCAGCTAGGCAGAGCCAAAAAGGGAGCATCATCCAAAGGTCGCACGGATAGACCCTCGCTTCAAGGGAGCCGGCATTGAAAAAGTCAACAGCAGAGCATACGAGGACATAAATAAAATCCTACTTCGCATTATTATCCAATTAACGAAATTTATGCATTGCAAATGTGAACGCGTGTGTAGGGCTAACATAACGATATTAGATTCCACCATCCCCCTCATTTTGAAAGGGGGGAGTCAAAATTCCATTTCACTGCGCTGTGCCTCTCCAACCCACCCAGCAACGGTCGAGAGGAAAAAAGGACACCGATGGAAGCAGCGTTCAATGCCAATATCGGAATGTAGTTGGATGCTTAATTTGTATTGGTAATTAATAGAATTTGCGTATTGAATTTGTAATTAGACCAGGAGATGGCTGTGTCCTGCGGAGGTGGGGGCGCTGTTTTTTTTTTCATCCACCTTGATTAATCCCAGTTTCGCAGGAAATTTAGACTTAATCCTTATCGCCGAGAAGAGAACTTAAAATTGTGCATCCTTACACAAAACTTAACAAGAAAAATATGCAAATTTTTTGTCGCTCCCATAAGGATAAGAGACTTTTTTCGTTTTTTTTTTTTGCTGTTCCCTCTGTAAATGATATGCGCCATTTTTTTTCATTCATTCATTCCGAGAAAAAAAAATAGCCGAAACGATGAAGAAGAAGAGAAGAGGCGAAAGCAAAATGATATCCCTGTAGGACATTATTTTTAGAGACTAATCCAGATCACCTTTTCCTTTTCTTTTGGGTTTTTTCTTGCCTCGGCTGCGCCTTTGTTTAAGGATTCCCATTTTCCCTGGCTTCATAGATTGTGACATTTTTATTTGAACTTTTTTCTGAACGGGCGTTGTTTTGGTTTTCTTGTCGTTTTGCTAGATTAATATAAAATGAAAACGAACAGGAAAAAAAAGGCGGGCAAAGAAAGACGATGGTGGACGAAGAAACGATTAAAAATTCACCCTTTGGAAAAATAAACGAGATAATTACAAAAAACAAGGCGGCAAGGATGGAAAAGAATGAAATTTCTTTTCGGTGACGATTCTTTTTTTTTTTTCTTGTTGTTGTCATTTGTTAAGACGAGTTGGCAGGTTGGGAAACATTAGGCAGTATTTTGGGAATGTGGCGAAAGTTATTTAGCAGGCAACGACTAAACTGCGAGTCCTTTTTCTTTTTTGGGAGTGCCGTCTGCCTTATGTGGGATTTGGAGAAAAGTTTTACTATTTGAATTTAAAAGGCATTTGCTTTGGGTGAAACTTGGAATGCGAGTGTTTGCTAAAGTAATTGTTGCCGGTTGAAATTATGGCTTAGGCTACTGATTGCATGCTAGAGGGCTGTGTTCAGTTTTATGTGGACGGACGGTGGATTTCACGCCGGTATGATTTGATGATAAAACGAGTAAGTCTAGAGAAGGAATTTAAAAAGGGAACGTTTTTTTATAAGGGTAGAGTCATCTTTGAAAAATTTGCAACATTGTAAGTTCAGCTTCTTATTGTCTGTCTTTCCACCGACATTTGATTGTAGTCAACTTTATCGAATGAAACCTTGTCTCATTGTGATTAAAAGACTTTGAATACATCCACAATGGTCCACAAATAGAATGCTACGGTATTTTTCTTGTTAAAATGTGTGCATAGTGGGGAGGTTTATAATTTTTTTTAAATAAAACTAGTGCTGTACATGGCGATGTTCCCTCACAAGTAGAAAGCACTGTTTATTGCTAATTTAGAACAGCACAATTGGACAAGCTTTTTACAAGCAGTTAGTACTCAGTGATTGTTGGCACCAATTCGAAAGAGGTGAAATCGAAATACTAAGCTAACGTCAGCGATTAGCACTTGAAAATACGAAGAATCGCCCTGGAATCTCTGTTCACTCATTTGATGTAAACATAGTTATCGAAGGCACTGATTGGGCATAAGGAAACGAACGCAATCAGATGACAACAACACAACCGCCACTTGAATGAGATATTCGAAGCAATATCACCAATCGGATAGGATAGGTTAAAGAAATGGAATCAAGTTGGTAAGTCGAGGTTAACCGTGATGGTCGTACTCGATAATCAAAGAGAGAATAAAATAAATATTTCTTGAAAAATCTCCATATTAATTTACTATAATCTTAGCCGTGTGAATCGATGCTTACCTTACGGTAATGGGAGTCTTCTTGATGTCTAACGTCAAGTGCAGTGTGGTTCATCTCGTTGAACGTAGATTCATAAGAAGATCGCAATTCATATGGAAATGCCGTTCTTAATATAGAGATATTTTGTCCCTAAGGGCAGTTTTAATTTTCAATTTCAGTTTATTGATAGGAAGTTTGAATTTAATTTCGATACGCAAAATTTTTTTATGCCTAAGTTGCCGTAGCTACCGCAGAAATCTGTGCTAACTTACTTTCACGTCAAAATATTCATAAGTGCTTGATACACGCGCCTTACAGCTGAAATTAAAAATGTTGAAGAAGGAAATTTTTTGCAAGCTCTGTTAAAAAGAAGAATTCTCGAATGTTCAAATATAGTCGAGAGAGTGAGAGAGAGAGAGAGAGAGAGAGAGAGAGAAGGAGAGAGAGAGAGAGAGTTGAAGAGGATACACGCCATCAATAAGACTTGGTTGCAAATTTGAAAGAAAAACTTCTGCGCAAGTCAATTGTAGCTGGTAAGAGAAGTAGGAGGACCCAAGAAGTGCAAATCGACACTTACCACCTATTCGTCGTTTTCAAGGCCGCATATGACAGTGTGCATAGAGACGAGCTATACAGTCTAGTTCTGGCATTCCTACCCCACTCTTCAGATTGTGTAGGATGACGATAGAGAACTCCCGTTGCTCCGCCATGGTCGGGAACGAACTTACCGAGAACTTCAATGTCAAAAAAGGTTTTAGACAAGGCGACGACTGTCATGCGACTTCTTTAACATCATCCTTGAGAAGATCGTGCGTAACTCACAAGTCAACACCAGAGGCATGATCTCCCAAAAGTCAGTTCAATTGCTAGCTTACGCGGACGATATTGACGTGATTGGACGAACACAGCGAGCCGTTAATGAGGCGTTTGCTGGCATTGAAGCGGAAGCGGCTAAAATGGGTCTGGTGGTAAATGAGGGCAAAACGAAGTACATGCTGTCATCAAGGAAGGACATACAACATCGGCGTCTCGGAAAGAGCGTCAAACTAGGCAGCAGAATCTTCGTGGTAGTTAAGGACTTAATCTATCTTGGCTCCGCGGTAAACATGGACAATAACACCAGTACCGAAATCAAACGCAGAATCACTCTTGCCAATCGGTGTTTCTTTGGGCTCAAGTGAAAGCCCTCTCTCGAAAGACTAAGCTTGCTTTATATAACACCTTGATCATCCCAGTCCTACTGGCGCAGAAACTTGGACACTACTAAAAGCGGATGAGGATGCAATTGGTCTCTTCGAGAAAAAAGTTCTGCGCGCGATTTTTGGTCCTGTTTGCGTTGATGGCATCTGGAGGAGAAGATTCAACCACGAACTGTATGGGCTGTGTCTACGGATACAACGCTTAAGATGGCTAGGCCATGTAGAGCGTATGGACACCACTGCTCCGGCCCGAAAAGTCTTCGAATCTGAGCCATTGGGACAACGCAACAGAGGACAACCCAGGATAAGGTGGCGCACACAAGTGGAGAAGGACCTCAACCAACATAGATCGCGCAACTGGAGGCAGCTGGCGAAAGACCGTGCTGGCGGGAGAGGCATGTTGGTTGAGGCCCAGGTCCACTCCGGATTGTAGGGCCACAGGAAGAACAAGAAGAAGAAGTAAACGGTCTTGGAGTATACAGTGAGTACCTGAATCTTTCTCATAAAAAAAATTCGGAGTGAGCAAAAAGCGGCTCTAATGTGGTCAACTGACAATACGGCTGATAACAAGATTAGGCACCTCCTTGGTATGGACTGTCCTTGTGGTATGAACTGTGTCGTTGAATGTTATGAACCAAAGATCCTCCAGATCTACGTCTTCAATTTAGTTTAAAAAAATACGGTAAGCGGTTAGGTCTAACACATACCGTTGACCGAAACATTGTTCAAAGCATCATTTCCCATGGAAAATGGACTCCACAACCCACATCGAATTGCCATTCTCTGTTGTTGCAGTGACTTCTCGACAACAACGTGTGGGTTTTTTCAAGCCCTTTAGCTTCTATTTCAATTGTTCACATAGCTACCGCTTAAAATCTGTGTCCAATTCAAGCTGTTGTAAGGTCCAAGCTGCGAAGCGTTAACAAAGCGAGTGACTCTTAATTTCTCAGTCATTTGGGACTGAAAAATAATTCAAGATCTTTGTGCGGTGTTCCCCTCATTCTAGTGCATGAAATGTTAAACTACTGATCGATGGCGAGTTGATATTCCGGAATTGAGTTTCATATCCTCGTCCTTAGTAAAAATGCTTTCATCTGTATGCAGAGTGCGACGGTGACCGTGAACGTTGTGCACTAGTTTACCAGTCTCACAAACATTTTGCACAAACTTGCGTACAGCAGTTGCTACTTCATTTCAGCCGAAACTACTTCAAAAACACCGCTCTAAAGCCAATGTGAAAATAAGTTTTCAATATTTTCCAACGTTGGTTGTTCGGGCACAAAAGAACACATTTGGTTTCGCGAAGATATGACACTGACTACTGACATTTCTAGACAGAAACTGCTGGCAGTGTCAAAAAAAAAAGTTTGTTTAAACATGTATCAGGACCGAACTTAGTTCCCAGTTGCCTGTGTATATCAAACGCATGCAGCTGCAGACAGTGCAGACTCCAAATTCACTCATTGTAAATTAACCTTTAATTCATGTGCTTGCCATAAGATGCGAGATACCAAATTTAATTGCAAAATCAAACCACAAGTAATCAACCAACTTGAGGACACATCAACAACCAGATGACTCAGCGTCGCAATTTCCAATATCAGTTGATGGGTCTCCGAATGGGAACACCTTAGAAATGGCCGCAATTTCCAGATTTATGGAAGTGCAATAAAAACTGCCCTGCATACCATCGAACAAACGAACGCACATAAGGCCAGAAACAAAGAATAACACTTTCCATTATTTAGTGTTTGTTTAAAATTGGTTCAGGTCATGTTACGAGCCGGTGCGGTGCGACGGTGGAACGCTGGCTTGGCAGTAAGTAAGCCAATTTCATTACACGCCAACTCCCTCGCCTGCAATAGGGCACATTCCGACCGGGAATAACGACGAGTTTCTTTTGTGATTTGTATTCAAAAAGGACATTCCAATCACAACACACACTCACACACACACATGCGGCCAACCCACATACACGCACTGTGAAGCGAGCGACCGAAAAACGAAGGAAAGCAATTGTTTCCATTTTTATTTCATTTCCAAATTAAATTACACGAGGGGTTGTTTTCTTTGATTTTCCTCCCACAACAGCGCCGCTTTGCTGGGGCGAATCGGCAACGCAACAACGGTGGGGGAAGGCAGAGAGAGAAATTATATGTGTGAATAAATAAAAGCTTGTCGGAACGTTTAATCAGATATTAAATTCCCATTATCCTATCAAACTACCACAAAGGACCTCCCGCACCTTTCCTTTCGCTCCGCGCCGAGCAGACGAGCGTCTACGCACAGCGCACACGTGTACGCACACCCACAGGCACAGATTTGGTGGAATGCTCGGTCTTGGCGAGCGCTCACAGATTTATTGCACACACATCGAAGAAGCCCAGAAATATGCCAAAAAAGGATATAACCCCGGTCTCATTGTCTTTGCCCGACATGTGTGCTTCGAACACCCCCCCCAGCATCGATGGACACCATCCCAATACCAGTGCAGCGGACGGTCGTCGGAATGTATGAAATCATTCGATGGGTTATCGGCGAAAATGTGCTGCTCTTGGTATCGTCCTGGCGAACGGATTTTCATTTTCTCGTTATCCCTGCATGCACGCACCCCCGTGGTGGCGTCAGCAAAAACAAAGCGAAAGGGGTGGCCGGACAACTCGGACCAGACCATCAGCTCTCCAGGTGGAGGGCGAGAGACCTTCGAGGGCGAGCGTGTGCGTCTACAAGTGCTCCGACCGTCCCCCCACCTGTGGGCTGGCACTCTAAAAAGTAATATTTATGAGCATCCAGTGGGGACGGACGTCCACCACCCCGGCCAGCATACACTCATAGCACGGGTCATCCTTTCGCCGGCCGGGCTTCCACCCCCAACACACAGACGCAGGGGCCTGTGTCCGTGCGTCCCCCAGCCGGAGAGTGGACATTAGAAAACGATTGCGAACGATTTGAAACAAATACACAAGACCCGGGCCCGGAATATGAGTGTTTGTGTTTCATTTTCACCCGGGGAGGACGCGTGCGGGGCCAAGCTTGTGGTGAGGCCGAACGGAATATTTTGATGGCAATATACTACAGACATGGTGGGATTATCATTATTATTGGTATCCTAGCAACGACAGACAGCCCGGGTGCTCTGCTGGCGTCCACCCACCGGCTCCGGCCAGCAGCCACTGCGCCCTTCAGAGGGAGACAGCACGTCCAGGGCCGCAGTCACATGCTCGCACACAAATTGCTGTCGTCTCATGGGGTGTCCTCTGCGATGGGAGCTGCGGATGAGTACGTGGCAACGAATGTGTTATTGTTATTGGCATAAATGCTGTGCACGCAGAATACAGAATCCATCTAACGGTCCTGTGCGGCGTCGATGTGGGGCGGCATTTTTGGGGTAGAGACAGCCCTTTTTGTCCGGGTCGATTGTGCTTTGTCAACCGGGGGAACACCAGAGAGGATGTTTGCCTATGTGGAGTTGACGGGGGGAACTTGTGTGTGTATGACGAAAATATTAATACCCAAAATGGATTTCGGTCTTTCTCCCTCACTCTGGGGAGATGACAATGTCAACTGGACGACGCCATTATCGTTAGACAAGTGGATGCCATTTTATTTTCTGACTTAGGAACTCGCTTGTTTTGAGGTTATGTGTGGGAAGAGAAAATTTATTTTTTTGAAATGCAGAAAATAAGAGAAAACGCTTGTTTTTGCGGTTGGGGTATACTGAAAGAAATAAAATCTCTCATTCTCTGGTCTCAAGTGTTTTATGTGGCGGTAAGTTTGAAGAAATGCTAGGCCTTGGTCGCCAGAAGACTGTTTTAAGACTCGCATTACAAGCGGACATTGGGTGCTGTCACGTGGATTGTGCAGTGCATAAAGATTGTCTTGTTAAACTGTCCGACTATTGAAAGTAATGGATGCTAATTAGAGTCTGGAGATTTTTGAATTTTACAGTACTTCACTTGAAAATTATGGATTTTTGAACGGACAGGTTAGTACAATATTTATGACTGACAACGAATTACGCAGCTGCCTTCATGTATCATCTTAAGCCCGTGTTCGTTTGATATAACCAGATAAGTGTCTCCAGATATATGGAAACCAACATCATCTAGTGACATGAAACCATGGGCAATGGTATATTCTAAAAATAAAAACTTCTCAGTCATACAAGCGGAACCTTCATAATTTCGGTTCATCTATCAGCCAGTCAATCTTTCCATACCTCCGAAGCTTGTGAAGTGATTTGATTTAAATTTCAAGAGACAATTCATTTCACCTTGTGATCGATTTCCACCCAAAACGATTTAAGGTGAGGGGTCATTTGAGGTGACTCTCGTTTGTGAGAAATTTGGAAAAATTTCAAAATCTTAAACAACCTCAACATCATCATCATCACCGTCATCGTTAACCGTGGCCCGCATGTTCCACTAAAGGGGTCGCGAAGGCAATGCCCAGACTAGAGATCTTAGGGCCACTCAATCCTCCAATATCGACTCTTACAGGAGTTATTCCCAAGCACAACCAGGTGAGTTTATTGACTTGATCCACCCACCTCGCCCTAGGTCTACCGAGCGGTCATCCACTGGATGGAATTGCATCTAAGACACTCCTGGTAAGTCATGATGAAGTGGCCATTCATACCTCGTGGCTAAACCATTGTAGTATAGCCCTTTCCACCTGAGTAAGTACTTGCTTCATATTGGGTTCCCCTTAGCCACTACGCAACGGCTACCAGTGCAACGGGAATATGGTGGACAAATATAGGAACTGAACCATATCAGACGAAATTCAGGTCTTGAAATTCAGGTAAATTAGGTAATAGTTCGTCTGTGAGCTTTCCCTGCCAAGAAAACCTTGGAAAATTAGTGGGGGAACGAAGGACCTGCCTTCCACTGGTAATCAGAAGACACAAGTTGGTTATTAGTGTTACATTAAAGGATAATTCCATACTTATAATTTTGACAGTAGGGCAAAGCTTTGTTGAAAGGTAAGCCTGCAGATGTTACCAAAAAGCTCCAGCGGTGATGGCTTTAATTCACTCTCCAGAAAACGGGGGCAAACTTTCATTCAAAGCTCAGTGGCTTTCTTGGTGCTCTTTGGACAAAAATTTCTCTCATCTTAACATGCAGCTTAAACCTTAATTTCCCGTAAAACATTACATTTTTCGACATGACTAGAGTGAGTGCTTAATTGCTCACGAGGTCGTACCAAACGTTTTTTTTGGCACTTTTTGGAAAATCTTGCGTCAGTACTGGCTTAAGTGTTTTCACTAACTTTAACTAACCCTTTTTCGAACCACAGGTTGCTTCTTACGATCCACCGAAGACTTGAAAGTGCGCTGGCTAAAGAGCGCCAAAAACAATCTTCCGCTGAGGTCTTCTATTTCGGGCCTTCATAAACCCTTCTTTCTGGTCGCCGCCGTGGTGTAGTTGGTAAGTGCGTCGCCTCACGCGCCGGAGGTCCGAGGTTCAAGTCTCGGATTGAACGCTTCGCAGTTTTTATGGCACCACCTGTTTTGAGTTACTGACAACACTCAAAGATACTCATTGCCTTTAAAAAGTTTCTTGAATCTCGCCATTCGGTTTCGGCTAAAAGCTGTTGGTCCCCTCTATTCGTGAGAGAACATAAGGACGATCCCTTGTGTGCTCCCGATTTCGCGATATTTTCTTAAACCACAATTTCTTGAGGAATTTTTAATCTATTAGAAATCCCAGACGTCTTTAAAATAATGCGACAGACTCAAACTATTTGATTTGCACTCCAAATTTAATTTAATTACAGTTCCTTTTAAGATTGCTATCACGAAGTGAATACACACTTTTTCCATAAAACATTAACTTCTGTGCGGTGTATCAAGTGACATTAAGCAAAACCATAGCACTCATAAATTCCAATAATTTCGCCGGAAAAGTGGAAAACATGTTTGACCACAATTTTTCGAAAAACACTGTATAACACAAGTTCAATATTTTCAAAGTTCATTTACAACTTTCCACAAATTATATTCAAAACAGGCCATCGAATGCCTGTTAACTCATCACTGCATCCATCATCCAAAAATCTCCTCTCTCTCTTGATCCATTTCAACCAGCCACACCCTCATTTATTGTCACAAAAAATTCAGTAATTTTCCAACATACTACTCAATTTTCCAATTTGTCAAAAATTAAATTCAAAACAGATGGGCAATGCTCACTCATCGTCCGCGTCTGCCACGCACCCCCAGTTGTCCCTGCTCCGTTCGCGCAGCTTAGCGAAATTAACCCACTCTCTGGCATTAAAGTGACAACACGAATCATATGTCATCGTTATTAACACCAATATGAATCCATTTTTCCATCACAATAAATCCATATGGCTAATGCGTAAATTCACTTAAAACCATCCCCCTGCTGCTCAGACACAGTCGACGCCGCCGACCAAAGTCAACCTGTTTCAACCAGTGCGGGGCATAATTTTGAAATTATATTCAAAATAATTGAAAAATCATTCGCTCGTCCGTCTTTCGTTCAACCCCTCGGCGTGAGCGCTTTCCGCGGCGAAATTAAATCAACACACGCGCCCGCCACCCTCACCACCACGCGCCCCTAGTGCGAGAGGGCAACAATAAAAATTCTTTATTATGATTTCGCATACCACAATGGATGGTTGACGTTATTTTCCAAATGGAAATTATTCAATTTTAAAGCGCTTCCCCTGCAAAGTGGGGTCGGTGCGGCGCAACCCTTAAAGTTTAAAACAATTCCCAAATGACTTCCTTCCCGGTGTCGGGTTATTATTTTATTAAAAGACGACATCAAATTGAATTTTCATATTGTTTCGACTTGGAGTGCAAGGAAGTAGCGATTCCACCCTGAAGCCTTCGGGGGTGGATTCGCGGCGAGTGTGTGTGTGTGTGTGTGGAAATCCTTTCTCTGTGTCACTTAAAAAGTGATTCATGTCAGTCAACATGCAGCCAAAATCGTCAAAGAATACACTTTTCCTGAGGCTCGTGCATATTTCATACGCGCCGCCAGGGGTTGGTTTCAAACCCTCTGCAGGGGGAAGCGATACTCTATGCGCACTGTGCCCGTGTTGGCGTACGGTTTTATTCACACTTGAGCGGTGAAATTCATAAGGGATAAGTGTGTTCCTTTTTATGAATTAACATGCGTAGCATATTATTGATGGTGGACCGGGGGCGGCATGCAAACGACGCGAATGTGTGTGTGTCCTGCGGCGCGCACAACCGAAGGGGTGACGAGCATAAACAAGTGGCATCTGTCAAATGAAGTAAGTGTGAAATTATCCTTACAAGTTATTATATTGTTCGGAATATTTACAGATTCCGATTTTTTTCTTGTCGTGCGCTTTGTGCATTGCATCCCCTGCTGCGGGGATGAATTTCCGCATCGGTTAAGTGGTAGGTGTAAAGCCCCGCTGGGCCAAGATGGTGGTGGTGGATTATGGATTTGGGCAAACGGGAGAAGTAACTTTGGGACTTAGTCTCTGAGGTGATGGTGGTAGTGGTGGGTGAGAGGATGAATGGGATGTTTATATCGACTTTGGAGGGGTGGAGATCGTGCGAGGAAGGTCAATTCGTTTCGCCGTGGGTAGTAAATGAGCATGTCCTTTATTCTTTATAAAATGCTGATGGATTTGCGCACTTGTTGGGGTTGATTGTAGATTTATTAGGATGTTTCTTTTTTTTTTCAATTTTACTAAACTTTGTGAAGGGCAGACTTGGTAGAACGGTGTACTGGTTGCTTACGAAGGATGTTCACTGTCATCGATCTTAGCTTTTTATAAATGGTTTGAAGGATATAGATGGATGTCTTCACATTCATCCGAAATTGCAGAAGTCGCTTCAATTGGATCGTGTTCGGACGTTTCAGCTTTTGCGTAGTACGTGCTAGACAAGGCCCTGTGCCTATTTTTGTGTTTCAAAATTTCGGGCCACACTTTTTTGAAGGCTGGCATCGTTGATCTAATGTCAACATTTTCCATCGCGTTATGGGTCTCGAACTCGATAATGTCTCTCGGATTCATCTTTTCAACTTTTTTTCAACGTAACTTTTTGGGCTTAAAAAAAAGGCGGGTTCTTGTTGCATTCGTGGTATTTCCCAAAATCACCGAAATAAGGGGATATTCGTTTGATCAGAGTGCAATAAAATTGATCACCAACAGAACCTGAATATAGGCTTTCCAATAACAGTGCGTTGATATCAATCGTGCCAAGTATGCTGTTCATTGCGCAGTAGATTGCTCGTAGTGGGTATGAGTTTACAACTTAAACACTGCTTACACGCGTCGTGGTCAAAACTGCAAGCTAGACAAATTCTTGCTTAGGAATACAGTAAAGCAATTTCGGCACTTGGCACCAACATCGCCGGCATCTGACACCTGCTGTTCAAACATTGTCCACATGCGGTACTAGCTTCTTTTCATCGGTTGTACGAGCAATATGATCTTTGCGCGTTATGGCACTCAGCGAACATAAAGGTTACCATTACATTTATTCTCTAATTCCTTCAAAAATATAAATAAAAGCAAGATCCATTCAAAAGCGGTCATTGAAGAATAGTAAAAGCTGGACATACACGAAACTTTGGAAATGATGTCCACTGTCTTATGGTGCTTCTGTTCATGATGAATTGTCATCAACAACAGAAGAATAAATTGCAGATTTGGTACCATCACTAGGCTGTTATCATCTAGGCTCTTAGATATGTGTAGACCCATTATGAAGAGCACTGCCCCCTCCTCTCTGGACTGATCCCCACAATTTCTAAGAAAATTGCTTCTTTCCATCCTTGATAGTCCTGAGTACGCTGGTTCTCGACGTCAAAACTAAGTGTCAGGTGCCATAGGGTCAAATTTGAAATTTCCAATTTTACGTTCAAAACAATAGGCCACATTGATTATATGATACGTGTCATAATGCTCTGGCAGTTGGTCGATAGAGTCTTCCAAAATTGGCAATACTTACGTGACGTAGGTACAGAAGATACAGAAGTTCATGCTGTCCCTTGCAATCTTTTCGATAGTTTTGGCCATTTGGGCATATTTAAACTTTAAATAAATTAGTTGGCACTACAGCCTACAACAGAATTCAGGCCCAGTTTCTTCAGCTACTGCTCGTGTTTTGTCTTTTTTTATTCCATCACAAGTGAAGGAGACTTACTGTTTCTTTTGCCTACTCCGAACGCCGATATTTGAGAAGCTTTTCATAGACAATTAATGATCTTTCAGTGTTGTCAGTAACTCGAAACAGGTGGTACCGTGAAATAATGCGAGATGCTCAGTTCTGGAATTGAACCTGAACTATGTCACGTCGGCCACTTTATACTAAAGTTTGTTTTATTTCCTTTTATTTAGACAAAATTGATGGAGGGCTGGGAGTTCCGATAAAGAGTGAAGTAAGCGTGAGTTCCATATGCGTACATGCAAGGTACAGAGTTTTTCATTAAGGGCGTTTTAACTTTTTTCTTTAAATAAAATAAAAATTCATTAAGATATCAAACAAAGAAATGTATGGATGCGATCATTTAGTGGCGATTATGCATGAAATTTATTTCCCTTCGTATGACCACTATGGACACCTTTGCAGAAGTCCAGTCGTATAACCCAATACTTGGTCACTTTTTCACATAAATTGACAGAAATTCCACCTATTTCGGCATCAATTTTGGCTTTGAGCTCTTCTTTCGTTGGTATAGGCCAATGACTTCACATAGCCTCAAACAAATGACATGAGTCTGCCGTGCGACGGGTTCATTTCTTGAAAAATAATCTGCAGTGGTCGCCGTGGCGTAGTGGAAAGTGGGTCGACCGCAGCGCAGACTTTCTGTTTGATTCCCGGACAGGACACCTAGCATTTTTTCACGGCACCACCTCTTTCGAGTTGCTGACAACACTCAAGGAGTATTAATTGTCTATGGAAAGCTTCTCAAATCTCGCCGTTAGAAGTCGACAAAAAACTGTAGGTCCCTTCTACTCGTGAAGTATAGAAGCCCGCACAACACGAGTAGTTTTTGTAGAAGCTAGGCCCTGGTCCGTTGTGGGCTGTAGTGCCAATCAATTATTATAATTTGCTGGCCAAACATACTCTTCAGTACATCGTTTGCAAAATATGCTGTATGGCTTGTGGCACTACCTGTTTAAACCACATTTTGACCAAGTCTAAACTTTTCATTTGAGGCTTAAAATGTTCACTTAATATGGTGCGATAGCGTTATCGATTTACAGTAGGCGTTTAGTCTTGGTTTGTGATTTTTGATTTTTTCACTATGTAACCTGTCAAGTCTCACCCTTCGGAATGCTAAAAAGCTTAAGGTCTCCTCCTACTCGTGAGGGAATAATGGCATGCACAACACAAGTAGTTGATTCAGAAGCCACGCGCTGGGCTCTTGTAAGCTGTAGTGCTACTCAATTATTACTCGTGACTCGTGAAACACCTGTGAATTGTTGCCTGCCCAATAACGCATATTTTGCTTGTTGACAAACCCATGAGCCAGGAAGGAGTCTCATCGCTGAAGACCACTTTTCGATCTAAATCATTTCGTAAACACTACAACTGAAAAACTTGCAAACGTTGTAGTTTGATGACAGAGTTTACTGTTCCTTGAAGATTTGTCGACGAAATATGACTAAAATTGCCCAACAAGAAAGTAAGAAAGTTTAAGCGTCCCTATTGAAAACCAGTTCACCATCTCATTCTCTTGGCTTCCATTCTCTTCACCGTAATCAAACAGGTACATGCACATTCCGCTATCAACCCAAGAGATGACTTGAGAGATCCACTTGTCACAACGCAATTTCAGAAACCCCGGCCTGCCCTGCCTGCCTTTGCGCCTTGTGAGAACATGCCACCAGGGTAGACGTCCCTTACAATGCCATCTGCAGCGGCTGCCAGGACGATTAAATAGTTGAAACCACTTCTCACTTCCTCTGCGACTGCTTAGCACTTGCAAAGAGCAGATAGAAACATCTAGCCGACATTAGTTTGAGACAACTTAAGCTGTGTGTAACTAGCTCACCTTTGTTTTGATTTTAGTTGAGTTAGATTATCTTCGAATCTTTCGAAAGATCGTGCTGGCTGGCGAGGCATGTTGCCCAGGTCCACCCCAGACTGTAGCGCCACAAGAAGGAGAAGAAGAAAAAGATTATCCGCCCGGTGTCACGTTTGACCCAAATGTGGAATAAATGTGGTTGACAAGCCGCTCTAACTAAGCTGTCCCATGGGGCGCTTGCTACACCTACTCCAACCACTCTCCTTGGCCTTAGATAGGCTTAAGGATAATTGTGAGGTTGGATTGAAGCACGTGTGTCTTCGTTCCGAAAGAGTAATTTTACAAACATGCATGGCGAATTATATTTCTGATCTGATTGTGTCAGCCTAAAAGTAGGCAACTCCGTTCTGTAATCTTTGCCAATTCTGAGCGACCCACGATTTTCTTTCCCTGATGCTTTGTGCCAAAACGAAAGAAAGCCAATATTTCCAAGGTCTGACTGGAGCCAGGACTCTAGCCCTTAATTTCATTATAGTCTAGGCTAGTTACTAAAAAAAGAGTCTTCGAAACCGAACCACAGGGACAACGCAACAGAGGACGTCCTACACTAAGATGGCGCACACAAGTGGAAAAGGACCTCAACCAACTTGGAGTGCGCAATTGGAAGCAGCTGGCAAAAGATTGAGCTGGAGAGGCATGCTGGTTGAGGCCCAGGTCCACCCCGGACTGTAGAAGTTACTCAAAGAAAACCTTGTCATTCCTTCCGTCGAAACTAATCTTTTTGGTTTCCTATTACTGGGGCCCCTATATTCAAAATTGTTTTCTTCTTCTTTTCCTCACAAGTTCAGCAGTTTAAAAATTAAATCTAAGTTAGAGGAGCTTATATTCATTGTCGCTTCTCAAAATCCCCGGTTATGGAACGCTCTCTCAAGCCCGTCATGAATCATCGCCGCCGCCCTGTATTCTACTTGTCCGACTTGATCACAGTGCAAATCAGCTCAGGCATCTAGCAGCAATGTAACAGCCAACCTGGTCGCCCGACAACATCCCGATCGATCGCCAGTGACACATGCATCATCGCCGCCCATCCGTCGAGCGGAAGTTCAGATTATGAATTAAACGTCAGCAGCGTGCCTGTGTGCCTACACGTCAACAGACGTTTTGTCATGTAAATCGCATGTTGTCCGCAATTGTAATGCCACAGATTATATGCATAATTCACCTCCTCAGCTGCGTCGGAGCGTGAATGACAGTTGCGAACAAAACAAATGATAAATTGAAAATCATTACTTTATTGCACCTCTCTGCGGGGCGCTCGTAATGGGGCGCTGTTACGCCTGGCTAGCGCTATCGACGTGGGATGGGTGGCAAAAAGGTGAACAAATCTCCTATATCCCGTGCACGAACAACGGCGAACGAAAGATGATGATGTGGTGTGGGTGGGTGGGTGCGGCCCCAGCGAATTAAACGCGACTCAATGACTGCTTTTGACACGATTCAAACAAGGTGAAATTTATCTATTGCACGGCTCTGACTTGTGCACTCGACGTACGATGAGGTGAAAGTGGAGGTGGCATCACGTTCTGCCCGCTGAGGAGATAATTGGATGGAGCCTATGAAGCTGTTATTTGAAACGTTGGACATTTCAGCGATTGGCAAGAAGTCATGTGGTCAGTGTAGGTGAGAAGGAAACTGTTTCTCTCCTAGGACATGGCACAGAAGACGATCTCGAAACGATCGGCATTTCCTGACCCGCGTGACGGACAAACGAGCTGTCAGTGATGTTAATTCTTGGCAGCACTCCAAAAGCCACCTTTTGACACCCTTGTCTCCATATTGGCTTGCAAATACGGGCTATCCAGAATCAGTATCACAAGCAAATTGTCCTTGATCTACTGCCACCACACATCATCATACCGTGTCATTACCAAAGAGAGAAGTTCTGAAATTCCCTAGACTACAGCAGCGACAACGCAACTAGATCTGAATGCTCACATTCCTAGCCACACGATTGCGCTACATCGGTCACCGCTCACCGCTTAATAATTCAAACATCATAACCATATTCAAAACTGTCCCACTTCTCAAGCCACACTGAGAGACCGCAGCCGCACCATGTCCACGCAGAGCGATATCTCATCGCTGACTGCAAACAGGCTGACACGCTTCTGCATTCGGCAAGCATCGTCGCGCCGCCGGCCAAAGGCATCTCTCTCGCGTCGCGCACATCCATCATCGGTACGGCGACTGACACACGGTATCCCACCGATGATATTGATCTGAATTTTATTGATCCCCAATTCGGACGGTGGCCGGCCCAAGTGGGGCCCCGGCCACTGTGTCAACCGCTCGCAGAATATGGCAGCAGCAAATAAAAATGTTGATTGCATAAAAATTTGTTTATTATTATGGAAATTTAACATGAGTACCTGTTGCCCGTCATCGCGCATGATTTACGCCGAGCAGTGCGCTACCGAACGCGAAATGCAACTCGGCCCGTATTTGGCGGCCTCGCCGTGTAGAATATGGATTTATGGCGGAGAGCGAGCCGCACTTAATAAGCGCTGGGAATACGCGCGCAAGCAAAGTTCAATTCTATAATTAATTACGCGTAATGGCAACTTTAGGACTATTAGCGCGCTAATTTGGTTCAGAGCGGTCGCCGCTGCGGTGCGCAAATGGAAATCGGAGAAGGTTCACCGGCCCGTGTACATGGCACTAGATGTCACAGAATATGGAATGCACCTGACGACATTCGGCGAAGCGCTCATAACGCTCGGGTGCAAAATTTTATTCAAATGTCCATACGAGGGGAGGTTGGTGTAACATGATAGCCTTGTGACTGCTGCTCCCGATCTGGGGTGTGGACTCTTTTGTCACATTGAGTCTCCTCGCTTAATTGGGAGCAAGCTTGCTGAAGAAGGATTTCCAACAAATAGTTCTGTCGTGTTAATTAAAGTTGAGCGGATATTGCATGAAGATATGGTTCGAATGTGAGCAGAGATCAGTTTGCTTAGTTCATGCCAATGCACAGCTGGGGGGTGAGGGTAGAGTAATTGGACGAATTTGACGTGTTGCCTTCACTACCATTCCGCATAGACGAGAACATAAAAGTGGTCTGAAACTTAATTTTGTTTGGCTTGGTAAATTGACCATCATCAGGTAGTCGACAGCTCGGCAGATCTAGGGCGAGGTAGTTGGATCAAGTCTATAAACTCGCCAGGTTACGCTTGGTACGCTAGCTTCTTTATGAATTAGAGTCCATGGCGGAGGATAGAGTGGCCTGGGGGTCTCTCATGCGTGAATTGCCCCCGCCTTCCCTTTAGTGGAGAATGAGGGAATGATTTGTTTATAGACAGAACCAGAAATAAAGTTCAGCAATTCTGTATGTATGAGATCGTGTTGAAAAAGACCTGCCCCACCCAATGAGTCATCCTTAAAACCATGCAAATCTCGTTATCTTGACATATTGCCACTGAGAAGGTCCTTACTGAAAATATTTGCATTTAAACATACAACGTCAAGGTTTTGGGTGAGGATATCGTCTGTAAGCGATTGCCAAAATTTACTTGATGCATTAAGACGGGCTTCTATTTTGCTTTCGAAGTGATTAGGTCGCCATTAATTCGGTCCTGAGGGTTCCATATTCATACCGCGCAATTCTCTCGGTTCTATTGAAGATCTTGTAACAAAGAGCTCTTTAAGATTTTTCGACCAGTCGCCTCGATGATGGCAGTTTTCCGTATGAAAATTACTTCAGTCTCTATTGTTGCCTTCGGAGAAAAATGGGAGGTTCAAACGATGCATGCGCTTTCTCTCTTTTTCTCTCTTTTCTCTTTCTCTATCTGCCTCTCTTTCAGATCGTCAGTCTTACTTGTAACCCCACACGATTGATACTTTCTTAGGAGCTAAGACAGTGGAGGGACTACCAAAGTCGTGCCTAAACGTATTTTGTCCAATTCCAAAGATTTTCTTTTCTGCGTATCTGAACTCCATAGAGGCTCTTTTCCTATCGATACATTTTCCACAATACATTTCTAGTGGACAAGGATCTTATAATCAGTGTCGAGCGTACTTTATGGGACGACGGCCGTTGTCAATGCTCAGAACGTGAATAGGAGTACAGTACAACCACCTACATACGATCAAGTTTTATCTATCCCTACATATAATATATCTATACAATAGAGCACAAACAAGCTTGAATGTGTTAGTCTACTCTAGCATTAAAATTAATAATAATTGAGTGGCACGACAGCCCACAAGGGACCAGGGACTAGCTTCTACAACAACTACTCCTGTTGTGCGTGCTACTGTTCTCTCACGAGTTGAAGGGACCTACAGTTTATTGCCGACTCTGAACGCCGAAATTTGAGAAGCTTTGCATAGACAATTCATACTCTTTGAGTGTTGTCAGCAACTTGAAAGAGGTGGTGCTGTGCAAAATGTGAGTTGTCTCATCCAGAAATCGAATCTACACCTTCAGCGTTTTTCTCGTATTAAAGGGGCTTTATTAAACTGAGAACGCACAGAGTGTAGTTGAAGTAGGTTGAAGGATCAACCATAAAAACCTTACCTTGTCGTTGATACTTAGCCGGTTCTAAATACCTAACGAGAGTGTTCATAATTCTTCGGATTTCAACATTGGCAATCAAGTATAATAAAAGTTGAAACTTCATTAGTTTAAGACAATCATTCTTATTTCGCGATATCTACTCCAGCATTTTCATAAAAACGCACACGCGTTGACGGGCCTTTTTAGACTTTGGTACATGTATGTCAACGCGTGTCTCGTTCGGTTTTTTGAATGAAGTTCGAGCATTCAAATCTAATAGTAAATAACAGAAAAAACTCTTCTACCGTCAAAATAGTAGACTTAGCAGAGAGTAGTCTTACTCTTACGATATTACAATCTGAGAATATAACTCAAATGTTTTTCTCCTTCTTTTCATGACACTACAGTCCGAGGTGGACCTGGGTTTCAACTTTATCCACTTGTGTGCGGCATCTCACCTAAGGCGTTGTCCCAATGGCTCGGATTCGAAGACTTTTCGGTCCGAAACGGCGGTGTCCATACGCTCTACATGAACTAGCCATTTTAAAGGTTGTGTCCGATTTACTAAGTAATTGCGGATTTTTTAGAAGAATCAAAGACAATTCAAAACAAAAAACATTTTTTCAATGATTGACAGTTGAAGGACCAACTATCAAATAACAAACTGTGTTCGTCATTTCGATTACGCCAGCAAATATAAAAACACAACTAAAGCCATTTACCAGTGTACATGGCAAAAATGTGACTAATTTTGTGACATTTCAAATGACACCTAAGCTTCAAAAGTGTCAAATGCCTCCACGAGAGACTCGCAACTAGAAAGATATGTTATTCAATTTAAGGCAACTTTGGCCTGCACCAACATAGAAACTAGCTGGTTGCTGGTTAATAGTCACTTTCGAGTTTAGAGTTAAAGTAAAGTCTCTGTATCTCGGTATGCACTTATATGTGCATTTTCTACTTATACTTTTGGCACACATGCCTCCCCTGAAGAATATCAAAACTTTTTCCTCTCTTATGTCAAAAAATTCCTAAGAGCGCCACTTGGCTGTTACCAAACATGTGTTCGAACGATGACATAGTAGGTGGCTGTCTTGGATCCTTCGTATCAATTCCCCAACTTTGTCTAAAGCATATTCCAACACGAAGTGTCTTAATTAATTAATTAGTTGTGGCTTGATTCCACCAGGTCAATTTTCCGGGCTCTTATTTACCTCAACACTCTGTTGTGCTAAGTTAAGCAAGATGAAAAAATCTATTCTTCCTATGGCAGGGATAACTCACTGGACCTCCTTGGAAACCTGAAATTGTATTTTAAAAAAGTGACAACTTATAGATCGAAAGGACACGCAACCTGCCTTGTCATCGAAGTATGATTGCAGTCCTGTAAGTGGCATTAGCTTACAAAGGAAGAATTCAAATATTGAAGAAATGGTCGTTCATTTCTCAACAAAGTTTCCTAGACGATCTTCACCCCTTGTTGCTCTAAATTGTTCAACCCTTCTTAGAGAAAAGCGTTTTCTGCAAGTCAGATAAGGAGGCCTCCACGTCTCCCGAAACCCCTCATTCGACTCAAATTTCTGACCGACGAATGACTTTGAAAACAGAAATAAATCGCACGGCGTTCAATCTAGACAATATTCGCGACCAATAAGACCAAGGCAATAGCAACGATGTGAGCCGATGCTTTATAATGGTAGAAAGACACATATTTTCTTCGCCATTCTTTTTCCAATTCATCACCGTACCGGCCTAGTAGACCGGCATAATCGAGTCTTTTCCGACCTTTTAAGGGTAGTGGATGCGGATCACATTTTTTGATTCTCAGAAAAGGAGGACCATGGCCAAAAGGGGACAATTGAAAACTTTTCAGCTTTTTGGAGGAGCGATCGCCTGGTGAATATCACTGTGCCATATTTTCCGTGGTCTTTGATATGTACCAGGGGTTGCATTTTTTGCCAACGGTCAAGAGAAAATGTTCAGAATCCTTCTGCGCTTTGTTAGCGCCAAACATTGCTGCGCTTATTGTTCGGAGTGAGCCAACGTGGAACCCATTAAGCAGACAGACCAATATGAAGGACTTGACCCACAAGGGACTTTAAGATGCCTACCATCTCAGCTATCTCGCGCAACTTTAGGTAGCGATATACCGTCGTGAATTTTTGACACATTTTGCATCACCTAGGCGTGGCTCATATGAGACGTTCAAACAATTTTTTGGGATTGACAAGAAAACGAAGAAGGGTCACCGCACAGAGGATTTGAGCACGATTTCCCTCCTGGAAACTATTTTTTTTAATTTTTTTAAAATTTTTGAAATTTATGAACAACCCCGCACACGAAAAAAAATTTTCTTTTGCAATGACGCGCCATCGAGTCTTGATGTCAAGTAATTATTGAACCGCCCTGGATACTATGCGCTCGCATTGACAAGTTTTCATGGGAACCCTGCTCCATAGGTGAAAGGAACTATACAGGGCATCACATTGAATAATTCGCTCCATCGATATGAAGCGTTTGGAGTGACTGAAATGGACGATTATCGATTTGCCATCGTCACGGCGTAAGCGCGACCACATGACTGCACTTGAAAATACAACAATCTCCATCATCTCATAGAAGATACAAGAAATTCAAAAGAAGATCGATTTCCCCCTTTTCCGAGTCAAACTCTCGGAAGTACATTTATCATGCACCGCAGACTAACTTGCACAGAATCTATAACTATCTCACCGCAGTATTCCCATCAGATCTCTCGTTCCCAGAACATCGAGATACCGAGAGTGTCATCCAACAATCTAATCCATCCAACAAAACAATCCACTTCAGCAGAAACATCAGAAACAGTATGGTTTTCTTCAGAATCCAGTTCGCCAGTCACCACCATAAAGTGAAATAAAAAACGAAAACGTACAGTATCCAAACGACAAACGAAATCATTTCATATTTGTAATCAGCAACCAGCGCAATCATAACAAACTCGTTTCACTCCATCTTTTACGGCATCGGGTGGCACGTTCCAAGTCCAATTCCAACTGCGCTCGGACTTGGTCCAGAATCTAAATCGCTCGCATTTAACTGCAACGAAATAAAAATACCACTGCCCATAAACGTACCGTGACACGGACGACATAACCATTATGAGTGCAAATGGCTTGCCTTCCCCCCGCCCCCCTGCCGACAGCCACTGACGCTGCTACACTGCAGCGCAGTGCACGGCTGCTCCCCATCACCAATTCAAAAACGGTTTCAGATACACTCGTAAAACAAACAGAAACGATATAAACTCATGCGGTTACACTTTCGAACGCGGCTGTAGCGCATTAAATCATTTAGGCTCCATAATTTGGAGAGATACTTTTCCGTGAAAGCAATAAAATTATTATCTATGGTTCCACCTGAAGCAGGTACGCGTATGCGGCCACATCGGCCTGGGCCACGGGCAATGGGCAACCACAGACAGCAGTAACGGCGGCAGCAGCGGCCAGGCCTAGTGCCAAATTCCGGGAAATTAACGATTCCGTTCTGATATTTGTGCTGTATGTCGTATGTCGCCGTGTCAACCAGACAACCCCCTCCAACCCAAAAAAAAAAACAAAATGCCAGCGACCGAGCGACGCACGGCGTATCTGAACGACATACCAACAACTCATTAAAAATATTAACCACTTGCGCGTTCATAAATATTCATTAGCGGTTCCGTTCGCGTTCGCGTCCGCGTATGCGCTGCGTTCATACGAAAATATTGAAATTAAATATTTTATGAGTTATGCTCGGATTCGTGTGCGCGACTGCATTGTGTCGTCGGTAGGATATCGGTGACAGTTACACCATCGATCTGGAGTCAGGTCAGCGTGACGCGGTAGTGACTGTCATAAGTGATGTGGTGGCAGTCGCTGATGAATTTTGAGAAACTTCCAGCGAAGAGATCGCTTTTGAGTGCCACAGCGGGAGGTCGTGGATACACCGTTGGGAATTAAAATCGAAGTGGACTTGGCGCGGATAGATAAGGTGGCCGACGACGCCACCGAAAGAAATTGGGTTCGGGTCGGCTAATGCGATGGTTTTATGATCGTCAATTTGTGAGGAAATTCAATATGAAGACCGTGTTACGTGGTAATTTTGATAAGAGACGAGCTCGTTGGGATGGAATGGGATGGGATGCCACCGCCCGCGGTTTTCTGTGGGAAGATTGGAAGTCTAAGTGTCGCTTGTTATGACTTTACTTTCTATGACCTGCTTTGGAGGCCATTTGAAAAGTCGACGCTAGTGGAGAATGCTGATGATGGCTGAATGCTTTGATGAGAATCTTGGCAGCGGCTTTGTCGTCCAAGAGAAAATAGAGTGTCCATGATTTTGACTTGAAGGACATCGACTGTGTCTACGAAGCCAAGAGATTTCTTATTCAGTCAAAATTTGCTTAGCGAAGGTGAAGTGTCCCGTTTGTACGATGACAAGTTTTATGCACTTTTTTCTGCCCGGAGATAACAGAAAAGCGGCGGATTTCTTGCTGACGTTCGGGAGCATGCACTTGGTCAGCGTGCAGACTGGAGAGTCATGCCATCTCTGGTTGTGCTGTCGGGACATCCAACCGTCGACGGAAGCCTTAACCAAGGAAGCGGGTAGTCCCAAGGTGAGTTCGGGCCCAACGAATGTCTCTTTAGGACCTTACTTCATCAGCAACCTCGTTTCCCGTAATCCCGTGATGTCGCGGATCAAGTCCAGGGAACTCAGTTTGTCGACCTGGACCATCTTGGAAGTGGTTAAATGGTTGAGTAAGGCCTTAAGCACAGCTTGGCTGTCGGTGCAGACGGAGATACTTCTCCCCTTCCATCTATTCTGCACAATATAGTTAGCTAACATTTCCCCCTGGAAAACCGAGGCGAAATAACCCAAAGAGGTGTAAAGTCTAAAGTTGCAGTCTTCCAGGAAAGTCCAAGACCCAGATTCTTCCGTTGTCCTGGAACCGTCTGTGAAAATTCGACTACAATCCCTTTCTGGTTCAGTTTCTGGTCAGAACCAGTCTTGGATACAGGGAAAGTCGACTTTGTATAAGCGATGCAGCTGGAGCGTTGGTGACTCCGCATCAGAAGGCATGTTCATGAGGCTTGTGTCATAAAAGATGCGGTGCGCGAGGTCATCAAAGCTTCAGTAGACTTATTGTCGTATAGATCCAAGACAATTTCAATTGATCAGCTCGAAAGGTTAATTCTAGTCCGCAGAAGAAGAGACTCAGTGTCGCAATAACCACGCATTTCTGACAACAGAGACTATTGACAGACTCTGTCAAATGCCTTTGAAATATCAAACGCAACAGTCTTCCTTTGTCCTCCATTGTGCAAGGATTGGTTCCACTATTTGGTGAGACATTTTTCAAATTTCCCTTTGACCTTTTTAGCTTTCACAATTCAAGATACTTCTGACGGTTTATCAGCGTTTCCTTAAATTAAGAAAGAGAGGATGTAAGACCTATTGGTCGGACGAAGGTGGGTGACGTAGTAGGTTCGGCTTTTTTGGGACAAGCTGATCACACGCTGCCTTCCACTGATCAGAAGGAACTCTAAAGAGTCTTTCCAGTGTAAAAGAACACCTCTTCAGAAGAATATCGGTATACCTTCCTGGTCAGGGGATTTGTGAACGTTGAGATCTTAAGAAACTCCTGCAACTTTACGAGTGTGGAAGTGGAGATGATGGAGATTTATGTCACATACAAGGTCATCTCCAATTTATTAGATTTTCACGTCGCGCAGATCATGAAATCGATGTCAGAAGTCAAGATCAACAACAACATCAACTATTTGCCGATAGGGTCAAGCCACACAGTTCTCAGTCAAGTCTATACACTCCTGCGAAACTGGTTAAACTGTGGGGTACGAAGATGGAGCGTTTTTCTGCTCATCAAATGTCGTTACTGAAGTATCTGTGACCTTAAATGTCAAAACCGGGCTTAGAGAAAGTGACGTGAAGATGTTGCGTTATCACCAGAGACAGAATTTTGAAAGAGATTCTTCTGCTACTGGCTTAGAGTAGACGTTGACGAACACAGTCAACCGTCAATGAGGCACTTGCGGGCTTAGGGCAAAAATATCATCATGCAATGACACACAAGATGCACGTCTTAGACTCTGCTTCAAGATGGCTAAGCTGGTTACATCTCTTTTACCTCTATTCAGTAGTAAACGACGGAATACCGAATTACGCCGCAAACTGACTCTACACAGTCATAGTTTCTTTTGACTTAAGAAACGATTGCAAAAAGAAAGACTCTCGTCAGTAGGCAGTAGGACTCGAATAAGCAGACTTTGGTGAACAAGCTCCGTTTGTCTTCGAGAAGACAGTCCAGTATGCCTGTTTGCACTGATGGCTCTGTTTTGATATGAAGGAGAAATTCAAACAATGAATCTTACGAGCTGTATAACACGTATGGGCACATCAATGTTCCGGCCCGGAGTTACTAAAAAGGGGCACCCGAGAAAACAAAGATAAAAGAACCTTGCTCAATTAGCTATTTAAAGACAACTTTATCCTTCCGCATGAAGACAGAAAGAGATTGTGTCAATTGGAGAGGGAGTTTTGGTTAAGGCTCAGATGAATTTGTTGCTAAAAATAAACTGGTGGGGTGCAAACTGCACTCGATCTTAAAATGTTTCGTTTTACATTTTATACAAGTCGTCCATTCGGCTTTTAATTACTAAATATTGGAAACGTAAGTGAAATGTATCGAGGCATGTTTGTTGAGGCCCAGGTCCACCCCGGACTGTAGCGCTACAAGAAGAAGAAGAAGAATTGATTGTATTAAAGTTTCCACGTGACACATCCAACAGAGATTCACATATAAACAGGCAAATCTACATCATAAGCCCCAATCACCGCACTCTTCGAATCTGAATTTTCACTTTTATGTATGCAGGGTGGCTTGCAAATCGTGTTGCAGAACGTAATATTTTTTTTTCTGTGTGAATAATCGGCTTATGTTTTTTTTTGTTTTGCAGGTTACTCTTGAAGCTTATAATACTGAATGCTTGGGATACCGAAAAGAGGTTTTGGATAGTGGTGCAGTGTTGACATGAGTTTTAGTTTTTCATTTAAAGAGAATTCAGGCGGAAGTATGGTAACACTCAACGGAGTAGATTGCTGAATCTGGAAGCATCGAACGAGAATCCTACCATCGAGATACATTTTTTCGGGTTCAAGACACAAACGCGCCTGTAGCATTATCAACTGGAGTTAGAAGGCATCGCAACGGATAATTCATGATGACATAAACTTATTTCCGCAAAATTAAAAATCACAATCAAGTTTAGTCCTTTGGACCTGCCTGTTAGTCAGGAGTTTCATCAGAAAATTATTGAAATGGCTGCTGACGTCAAACCAAACTTCATATTGCTTTTTGATATCGCACTGTAAGTAAACGAAATAAGAAAAATAAAGAAACCCTCTATAGGGCCCAAATCGTCCCATTCCTTATGAATGGCGCGAGAGATGGAATTTTTTCAAAAGTGGGCCACGTTGCTCTTGGATGTGTTTCAGGAGAAACATTTTTCGGGTGATCTTCGGTCTCTTCAGCGTAGAAAGTAAGTGGAGGAGAAGATCTTACAATGGTTTTTTCGATCTTTACAGCAGTATTGACACAGAAGACTAATTATTGAATGATTGAGATGGTCAGGTTATATAGAGCCGATGGACGTCAATGCTTTGGTACTGACAGTCTTCCAAAATACTCCAAAGGGACAGCGTAGTAGAAGAAGACCGAGACCAAGGTGATCGATGCAATTGGAAAGCGAGTTCAATCAACAACGCGTGCCAAACTGGAGGCAGGCTAGCTGGAGACGCTTCTTTTTTTAATACCCAGTTCTAGCCCTGACTGTACTGTAAAGTAGTTAAGTAGGAAGACATGGAATTTGACCCCTTTGGAGTTTATAAAAGACCACGATGGATGGATATTATACCATTAGTCGGGCACTTAAGCACATAAAACGAATGTCATTGCAGCGATCTGTGAGTTGAAACCGTCAAAAAGTCTAGGGAAGTTGGGGTGACATAATGTGCTATTGCGAAGCCAGACAGGCAGCCAAGTAAATGACGTGTTGCTTGAAAATTAGTTGAAAATTAGAATGTTTGCTCTTACTAGCAAAACAATAATACATGAAAAAAAATCTATTTGTTTTTGAAAAGACTCTTGTAAACGGTGTTTCATCGTGGGGTTTGACTTTTAGTCTAGAATAAGACCCACAAATTTGAAAGTGATTTTTAAATATTTGCAATCAGATTAAAGAACAATTCATGGCATTTCCTTTTTAAAAATGACATCATGTTACTCTTGGGTACAACTACGTTGCGGGTGGCTCATTCCGAAGGCACAAATTTTTGACGACTTGTCCAAACATAGCGACTGGTATCTCGTAGGTAAATCGAGTAATTTGGCTTCCAAAGCGTCACTCGTAGAAGGCTTTTTCTTCAGATACATGACTTAACATCAAATTGTTCAAAAGTGACCAATAGACATAAGTAAAAAGTAAGCGCACAAGGGACCAGGGTCTAGCTTCTACAACAACTACTCATGCTGTGCGTGCAACTGTTCTTTCACGAGTAGAAGGGACCTACAGTTTTTTGCCGAGTCCAAACGACGAGATTTCAGAAGCTTTTCATAGACAATTGGTACTCTTTGAGTGTTGTCAGCAGGTCGAAAGAGGTGGTGCCGTGAAAAAATGCGGTGTCCCGTCCGAGAATCGAACCCAGACCTTCTGCGTATAGGTCGACGCACTTGCCCACTAAGCCACGGCGACCACCTAGTGGCTTTATGCACTGTGGGGCTCGTAGTGCCGTCTTGCTTAAACAGGACCCACAGAGATCATGTGATTGAATTTTAGGAAGAACATAATGGCGCGATGTTGGCTACATTAACATCCTGATTTGTCTCAATTTAGAAGAAATATAGACCAATGATGTTAACAGTCCATAAGCAACAGCATTCCGTTATTTTTAATGTATGTAATGATACCTCTTTGTACTTTACAGATTACTCATCAACCCAAAACCGACAAATTTGTATATTGACGTATCTATTGACCCCCGAAATGGGCTTGAACTTGGACTTGGAGACGTTGTTGTGTTGTGAGTCATTCCGTCATAACTTGCCTAACGATACTGAGCAAAAATTCTAAAGGAGTTTGATAGGCGTCGCACGTGATCTGTAAAAAGTGACTAATGAAAATCAAACCTCACGATGAATCACCTTAATTTGGCTCACACTATATTCTTTTCGTAATTTTTCTCAAAGCCAAACATTGGTAGAGGTGATCCAAATTCTAAAGCTTCAAAATATAAATTATTGAGATGTATTGTTTGTGTGATCGTTAGCGATGGGACTGGAAAAGAATACATTGGCTTGTTCTAGTTGCTGCGCAAAGACAAGTCAGAGTGTCATCCCAACAAGGTAATAAAAATTGTTTCCCATACGGCAAGTCATGTCCACCTACCCACCGTACGTTGCTCAGCAAAAGGGATTATCTTCACCACCAGCCGATCCTCCTTGTCACAATCGAGCACATGCGCACATAAATCTTAACCCCATTACCCGCGGACAAGATTCCAACTGATCTGACGCACTATGGCGATACAAGGCTACGTATTTCATAAAATATTTTTGCACACATATCTCGCGAAAAGGCGAAAATACGCACGATCGCATACTCTGCATGATCGATCTGTGTACCTGTCAGCCATTTGTATTGGCAATCAGCATCCCGCGCTAGTACGATTGCCCCACAGGCCCCACAAGCCCCAGCAGGCGCGCATAGTCCGGCCGATTCGAATTTATGGAAAAGCCCAGCATTTTTATGATCCACACCAGTGCAGTGGATCGCATTGCCGCCGAGTAGATCTTGGCCGCGTCCACATATGGAGCAGGCGGCCGGACCGCAGAAATATTGTGGTTACGTAAATCGGAGTTGTGAAGATCGCTCCACTGTCGACGAGGGGATGCCGTGGACGGAGGAAGGCGCGGCGACGGCGGCGGCGCAGAGCAAGCGGCGATTTATGTGCCGCGCATTTATAATTAATTTTTATATAATATCTGCTGGCACGGATCATAATTATTATGGCACAGATATTGGCCTTCTTCGGGAAACGTGTATACAGACGTCACCGGACATGGATAAGCGGGTTACAGCGACGGGCAATGCGAGTGTGGCGGTGATCTGAATCACCGTCGCTGGTTGGTAGGAAATCAGAACAGTTGACTGGCATGATGTGTGTTTAGTTTAGTTTTTAGTTTAAAAGGCATTTTTTTTTATTGTTTATCTAATAGTATCTTAAAACTAGGTATAAAACGCTTAACCTAGGCACGACAGAATCGAAATCTTATAACTACTTACTGGCTCTATGCGGGCGCTCTAAGCTAAACTATTAATATATTTGTTTTTGCCTTTCGGCTTCAATGCTAGTTATTTTTTTAAAATTAATAAAAACTATTATTTATTTTTTTAAAACTAAGAAAACGTTTTTTTAAAAACTTAGCTATCTATGGAATTTTCTACAAAAAAATCTTAATCTACCTTAATATATCCTATTCTAACTTAAATATACTTACGACTAACTTTTTTTTTTTTTTTTTTTTTTTTTTTTTTTTTGTTATTATGTGCAGTTTTTATATTTATTCTTAATTACTAACTTAACCTAACTTATACTAAATGTGAGTTGGCCGTGGGGAACCAACCCTAACCTACCAGGCTGACGACAGCTGGGGTTCCTGGTGTGGCTCTAACCACCAGTAGAACCCCCGGTCCTTATCCGTGTCCATCCTATCACGGATGGAGATGGATGTGCTGAACCGGAGAGCATCCCGACTAACGACGTTGGCATCGTACAACAGTCGCCTGTCCACTGTCCTTCTCACCACGTGGTAGATAAGTGGACATGCCTCCGCATCCTGGATCAGTCCAATGCGGTCAAGATACAAGAACGCTTCCGGTGGAATAAAACCCCTTCGGCGAGCGTTCTCGTGGTATTCGTCATTTGGGTAGTAGGCCCCAAATATGAGATCATTCTCAGAGGTCATGGCTCGTGCAACATGCCTCCGAATCAGTTTAATAATAAAATTATCAACCCTATTCACGTTTGCTTCGTTATACAAGACCTCATTAGGATAGAACTTCTTGTAGTCAGATTCCGGGGTTCTGTACTTCTTGAGACATGCGCGAAGACATTGTCTCTCGAAGACCCTCATCTTTTCCATTTGGGAAGGACTCACATTGAACCACACAGGACAACCATACACCATGATTGGCCGAATGAGGGCCGTGTAGCAGATTCGCTTCACTTTGGCTTCAAGTTGGCTGCTGTAAAACAACCCCCTTGCCATAGCGAAGCCTTTCTTAGCTTTCGTCAGAGCTGTATCTATATGGAAGGCATGATGTGTGTCTCGGCGAAACAATGCAATTGAGTGAAGCGGAACAGTTATGCTCAAGATGATTACCCTGGTAATTAGGGCTGTTTAAGGATGTACTTAATTGTCTTTAGAGATCTATGGGCCTGGTAGATGGGGACAATGGTGGAATGGGGGCACATGGGGGGCAGTTCTGTTCAATGTTGTGATCTCACTCAGTTTATCAGTGAACACAGCTGGATGGTAAATGTGAATTTTTCGAAAAGTATTGTATGACGGTTTCCCTATCGCCCCTGGACATCTGCTTAAGGGAATATATCCGAGTAGGCTTTTAAGGATGTTTTTGAAATTGGTAATTTCGTATTGCCATGGGCTTGCTGAGATCCCTCTTATGACTATCGCTGAGTAAACTGACTCTGTGAATGGCCAGGGTTGGTTTCAAGACTGCCGACGATCAAGTCATTCACAGTTGGCGTCAGTTGTTATCAGCACCAGGGGCACATTGCACAGTGAAGTACGAATGGCTTCGAGAGAGCAACCTCATTGCGGATTAAGAGTAGCCTCATTCCGTTCAGAAAGTATGTGGTTTTGATTTCGTATTGCCTCTAATGTTCTTGATCCTAAGACACCACCTAGAAACAAAAACCCTTGTTCGCCGAGTGCAGGCAGGTAAATTCAGGCAAGCTAGCAGCATAAAAGGCGACGCTGGATAGAAGGAGTTGAGCTGTTTGTGAGCTTTATAAACTTAATAGAAGGAAGGAACACCGGCTTAACAAAAGGAAAAAGGAAACGCATAAGAAGCGCATGATTAAAGAAATGAAGAGGAGTTACTGGGGACATAATGTCCGAAAGTTATACCAACGGGTAAAATAGCTATTTAGTGGATAGAGACTTCGAACAGAAACCCATCGCAGTCGAAATTAAAAATATGAAGAAATTCTTTCAACAGATAAGTTGTTGTGAGGGCGTCTTTAGGCCGTGGAAATCCTTAATTGAAGAAATCTTCACACTACGGCAGATCCTGAAAAAGCCCAAGAGATGAGAGAGAGAGACCACCTATTTGTCAATTCCAAGGCCGTATATGACATCATTCATAGAAATGATTTGTACAACGTCGTGTCTAGTTTTGACATGCCTTCTGAACTCATCGGATTGTGCAGGACGGTTGTGCTGCTCCATCAAAGTCGGTATCAAGCTCATCGAGACCTTCAGTGGCAAAAAAAAGTTTTAAGACAAGGTGCTGCGCAATCATCTCTTAACATCATCTCTAAAATGACCGTGCAGAACTCCCTCGCCAACACATAAGGCATGATCTTCCGAAAATCCGCAGGTAGTGAAGGATTTTGTCTAGCTCGGCTTATAAATCAACAGTACGAACAACATCAGTACGGAGATTAACCACAGATTAACTCTTAATTACCTTAACATCGCGTACAAGATCCTCTCTACCGTATTGTGTTAACGCCTGAAAACGTTTGTCAACAACCTGATAGGTCCTTATCAGTGTGGTTTCAGGTCAGGGAAGTCCACCATCGACCAAATCTTCACACTACGGCAGATCCTGGAAAAGACCCAAGAAATGCAAATCGACACTAACCACCTATGAGTCGATATCAAGGCCGCATATGACACTGCGCATAGAGACGAGCTATACAGTGCCATGTCTAGTTTTTGGCATTTTTACCAAACTTGTCAGATTGTTTAAGATGACGATGGAGAACTCGCTGCTCCGTCAAGGTCGGAAACGAACTCACCAAGACCTTCAATGTTAAAAAAGGATTTAGTGACTTCTTCAACATCATTCTTGAGAAGATCGTGCGTAACTCAGAAGTCAACACCAGAGGCACGATCTTCCAAAAGCCAGTTCAATTGCTAGATTACGCCGACAACTTAGATGTGATTGGACGAACACTGCGAGCCGTCAATGAGGCGTTTGCTGGCATTGAAGCGGAAGCGGCTAAAATGGGTCTGGTGGTAAATGAGGGCAAAACGAAGTACATGCTGTCATCAGAGAAGGACACACAACATCGACGTCTCGGACAGAGCATTACACTAGGCAGCAGAAACTTAGAGGCAGCCAAGGACTCCGTCTACCCCGCGGTAAATAGGGACAAGAACACCAGTACCGAAATCAAACGCAGAATCCCTCTTGCCAATCGCTGTTTCTTTGGGCTCAAGAGGCAATTGAGTAATAAAGCCCTCTAAAGACTAAGCCCTCTAAAGACTAAGCTTGCTTTATATAACACCTTGATCATCCCAGTCCTACTTTATGGCGCGGAAACTTGGACACTACTAAAACCTGATGAGGAAGCCCTAAGTCTTATCGAGAGAAAAGTTTTGCGTGCGATTTTTGGTCCTGTTTACGTTGATGACATCTGGAGAAGAAGATTTAACGACGAAATCTATGGGCTGTACAGTGACACGCGCCTAGTCAAGTGTCTTCGGATACAACTCTTAAGATGTCTAGTCTACTTAGAGCGTATAGACACCACTGCTCCGGCCCGAAAAGTCTTCGAATCTGAACCATTGGGACGACGCAACAGAGGACGGCCTAGGCTAAGGTGGTGCACACAAGTGGAGAAGGATCTCAACCAACTTGGATTATGTAACTGGCGGCAGCTGGCGAAAGATTGTGCTGGTTGGAGAGGCATGTTGGTTGAGGCCAAGGTCCATCCCGGACTGTAGCGCCACAAGAAGAAGAAAAAGAAGAAAAACTCTTACCAACCGCCATTTCTTTGGGTTCGGAAGGCAATTGAGTAGTAAACCCAAACCCCCTCCTTGATCATCACTGTTCTGTGTCAAAACCCAGAAAATTGGATAATTTCAAGAGCAGAGAGAATAAACAATAGTGTGAAGTTTGAATTTGGCGGTATTTGGCAAAATCTCGTGCCAGCTGAAGAGGCGTACGGGTTAAGAGGTGGCTCCACCCTGGACTATAGTCCCAAAAGAAGAAGGATTTCTGCAGACTGTTGAACAGCGACGAAACCACAATTACCGCTGTCAAGCAGAGTGTTCCACTGAACACAATGAATGCTGACCACTCGAATACGTTACTAAGATCTTCATTTACTCTTGACATGCGGTCCTTATTTAAAACTACAGTACGGTCGAGGTCGATTCGGAAAATACAATTTTGGGCAACCCGTTTTAGCATAGTGACTGGTATCTCATAGAAAACACGAGTTATGTTACCTTCGAAGCGGCAATCGTAGCTGGCCTTATGATCTGGACGTAATTTATTCACAGGGAAAATAGGGAAGGTGTGATATCGCTCACTAGTGGGTCGCATAGTACTCATTACTCACAGAACGCTGTTTTCCGTCATACAGCCGAACAATTTAGAAATGCTCTTGTGGTTTAAGTCTTCCTATCCTGGCTCGCCAAAAGAAGCCTATTGTTAGTAGAGACACTAGTTAGTACTCCTTGAATGTTGTCACCATGTCGAAAAAGTTTTAGCCATGAAGAATCACAAGACATACGTTCAGCTTAGGAATCACGATATTAGCACCTCCTGCGTGTGAGTCGGCACATCCTGGTCACAAATAAAAAAAAATTAAAAATGATTTAATAATTGAGTGGCACTAAAGCCCACAAGGGACCAGCTTCTACAACAAAGGAAAAGAATGATTAACCCCAATTTTGCTTAAAAAAAGCAAGCACGAAACAAAGTCAAGAATGTCACAAAATTAATTACAAACTCCAGCTTTGGTCTATTTCTGAAACCTCAAAGAACCCTTTTGCACTCTTCAAAGCAACAAAAGAATCGGTGTTGGTGAAACAACACTCTCATCCGTCATCATAAAGGATGCGGAGAGGATGTAAAAAGGCAAATAAATAAAAAATCAATCATTCACCGTGTACACGTGTCGTCCATCATCAATTCCCAGCGTCTGACCCTCTGAATGTTTTATCGAGTCGAATGCGAAATTGAATTTTTGTTTCATTTTGAAAGAATCTATAACCCTTTGATATTTTATTTTCTCCCTCCCGAGAGTCACACTTTCCCCAATAACATCCTGTGGTTTCGTGTCACCGCACACACGCACGCACGCATGCAGCCCCAGCCTAATAAATACCTTATAAGGCCAATTGACAGCCCATAAATACCGACACACAGCCGCAGGAGCAGCTTGCGTACACTAAATCGACTTACCGACACGTCGTCATATCATTCTTTCCTCCCTCAGTTGCGAGGGCTAAAAAATGAATTTCAAAAAAAAAACCTAAAAAAAACATGAAACTCAAAGTGAGGGAAACATCCCGAATCCACTTGCCCATCGATCAATCACCAACATCCTTGGCTACTGTGGTGGTTGCGGTGCTGATGGTGGTGGTTTGGCTTGGTTTGGGGACCCCCCCCCCTGCCTCCATGTTATGAATCCTGGTGTTCTTTGAGACACAATTGAACCTCTCGCGTCCTTAGAAATTCTCAAGGATATTCGTTTCCACAATCGTAACCAGCGCCAACGCCACCACCGCTGCCTCGCGTCGCTCCTACTTCAATTCGGTTTTGTTTTCAGTTTTATTTTTTTTTTCGAGATATTTTGACACAACACCGTAATATATTCATCCCCAGGGATGCACTCCAGATTTCCTTTCTTCATAGTTTCACTAGGTGGCTGAATGGCTGACTGACGTGCTGGCGTGCAGGGGGGGGGGGGGGGGGGGTGTTTGTTCGTTTGTCGACCGGTTTCCCGGGAATATCCTTTATCCCGGGCGGGCTCTTCTATTTTCCTCTGGATTAGACTAATGTAGTGCCACTTATCCTTGTGATTTTGACACGACGACGACGACGATGTTGAAGTGTATGCGAATGGGACTCTTATCAGCGGCGGGATAGGGGGGTGGGGGCAGAAATATACATATTGGCACCCCTCACATGCTGTCACATTATCCTCGTCATCATCGATGACGAACTACCATCGCATGCGTCACTTGAGAGACATGGCATGCGTGTGTGGGCCGCTGTCAGTGGTGGGAGTGCTATCGCATGAATGATGCTGGTTTCGCATATGCGCGCTCCTGTGGACCGTGCTGTGCTATTTTTTACGATTGACTGAGTTTCCCGTTTTTTTTTTTTGGGACAAAAAACAGGATTGGACAGATTTTGTGTGAATTTTTTTGGAAATAGATTGATGGCGTTGAGTGTTTTTTGATGTTGCTCGGTGGCAGCTCGTAGTGATGTGTCACGCATGTCTCGAATATGATTGAGAATCGAATAACATAATTGCTGGGACTTTGAAGATCTAAGAATTTGGACGTAAACTTGGATTTCTGGGGCTTTTTTGATTTCATTGTCGAGGAAACGCTTCTTAAATGTTGCCGTACCGAGCCAGCATTGAACTGTAGGTCTCATCAACTTCTGGCAGAACAAGAGAACGTATAACAGTGACTTGCTACTGAAGAAGCTAGTGGACACTCTCCCGTGATCCCTTTCCATAAGTCATACCATCACCATGCAAACGAAAAGCTGACTCTCCACACAACGTAAACTATTTCATTTCGCAGTGGACTGCAATTGAATACACCGTTATATTCATTTTACAGAATGTAGCCGTAAAATCCTCGCAATATGTTAAGCTTATCCGTCTTGTCCATCTGGACAGTACAGTACAGCGCCTTAAATCCAATTTACTTGCAACAATGTCGGAGCCGCATCGAAATTCCAGCCGGCCAAGAAGCAAAACCCTAGAACAACGGAAAAACTCAACAAATATGCAAAACAATATGTGAAAGAAGAAAAAGAAGAAGACGAACCCGAGGAGGAGGGCGGCAACATGGTCATGCAACCATTCGATGGGAAGCGGAAGCGAAATCGAACACTGGACCCGGGGTCATCAGGCAAGTCCGGGAGGAGGGGCAGCTGATGGGAAGGAAGAAAAAAAAGACAAAAAGCACGTAAAAGAAAACGAAACGTTATAAATAATGAGTTGCACTTAATCAAATGATAACCACCCACCCCACCACGATGATTTAGGGGCGCAATAAACGTAAATTAATTACGAGGACGGCTTACGGAGATTAATTATTTTGCGCCGCCGTTTCGCATAAGCCCCAAGTTGTTTTCTTTCGCTTTTCCTTCGTCCTCGTACATGTGCAGATTACTGAGGAACGATTGTGTTCGCGAGTGAGGGCGCGAGTGCACGCGTGTGTGTGTGTGTCTGTGTGTGTTAAGACTCAACCACACTGTTGGTGGTGGCTATTTAATGTATTTCAATTGCACATTACCACGCTCATCGCTCGTTGTCCATGTCCACTCCCGTGTGGCGGTGGTGCTCCACGCGGAGTGACAAAGCCGGCGGCCAGGTGAGGTGAGACTCTTCCGCTTGAGGAATTGAAAGAAAAACCAGATAATGACTGTTGCTTCCTTCTTCCCGGTGGACAGGCGACGGAACCCTAGATAAATCTGCGGCAACGGACAGGACGGACCAAGTGCTGAAAAATGAAGTCAACTCAAGATGATACCCCAGCTGGGAATCATTTCATGCATGCGATGTAACGATAGACGACAAGCGCTTATCCTTGATTTTTAAATCCGCCTTCCACACACAGGCATATCGAAAGCTAAGTCCATCTCCACCACAGGGTGGTGGGTGGGTTGGAGGATTTCGAAACTAAGACAGAAGTTGAAGAAATGACGAGAAAAAAAACTGCAAGAAGAAAAATCGTTAGAAATTATTTTAAAGACTTGAAAGCAACACGAACAAGAAATCGACCACCTACCCCCGACTGGAGGTAAGTTATAAGGCACCGTAGTTGGGCAGGGGGGGGTGGCAAGGTAGTCGCCGCCATGGATAAATGAATGTGTTGGAGAGGAAATCAAAAGAAAAACTTTTAATTAATTTTGCAATAAATTCAAAAGAATAAATTGCTTTTTATTTTTATCTGTTTCTTTTTGTTGTGTGTGCGCACTGCCTCTCGCTCTTCCTCTCTATCTTTTGCTTTCCACTCGTTGTCTTTTGTTTCTTCCTTTGTTCATTTTCTAGGTATCTCTATTTTTTTCTGATTCGATTGTAAATGAAATACAATGGATAAGAAATTAAAAAGGCTGATAGAGAGGGGGTGGAGTGCTTTGAATGGTTCTGAACATGGTCCATATTTCTGGCGTTGCCACTTCTGATTTGACACTGTAGATCGGACTGAGATGTGCATTTTATTGAAGAATTGAAAAAATTTACTCTGCTAGGTGTCGTCTGATTATAGACTATGAATTAAGAACATTCTTGTGTATTGATACTCAGAGATTGAAATTTTGGTTGTGCAAGATTGAGGCGAGTCGCGATCGGTACATAAGTGTTTTGACTCAAATGCTGAAAGTCACAGGTTTTATTTTTGAATGTTTAAGTTGCATTTTTCACAGCTCTCTTCTAAGTTGCTGGCAAGACTCAAAAAATAGTGAATGCTTATGCAAAACTTTAAAAATTCGTCGTTAGAGCATCCGCGTGTAGGTCTGATCTTCCTTTCCTTTTACAATTTGGGATTTGAAGACTTCCTATAAGATTATTTTTAATTCGCTAAGAGTTCTTGAAGTGGATGCTCTTTGGTCTTCTGTTCTACATGAACATCCTGATTCAGCTCGTTCTTGGTTGTGTCTTCCCCTCCACTCAACTCGAAAGACGGCTTAATACACCGATGGATGAAAACTGACAGAGCTTGCATAATATTTTGACACCTAGGCGTAACTGGAAACTCACCCGGTCAACCTTAAACTTCCTTTTAAATGTAGGAATCCAATGGTCATCCCCCCATTCCGTGGGGGTATATATATTTACTTATCCTGCAAAATATACAAGTTCACTTTTTATTTGAATACAGTGAACGGTTGCTCTTTGAGTGCAAATGTAGCGTAGATTCCGTCGTGTTTTAACATTTCTGGGCCAGCCTAGGCACTTCCGACCAGGACTAATCGGCATGTCGATGTTCTTTCTCAATGGTCCGTCTCCTGGTTGAGCGTGATCGACCACGACTGTGGACTCTTTGCGGTGGCCAAGTGAGGGCCACTTTTTCGGTGCCTGCTTCAAGTTTAGGTAGAGTGTGGCCTATTTAGCTCCACTCTTGAAGTTACATCTCTGCTGCGATGAGTTTCTACGAAGTTTTACTTTCATTTCGGTTGAAAGACAGCAACAGTACAGCAGTTCGGATTTTGAATAACCGTTGAATGGATTTTCAGTCTATTCCAAGTGTGGCAGACTTTCCGAGAAAAGACGTAAGTTTCTTCAGTTTGCGATTTGGTTTTACGTGATCACCTTCCGTTACGGCTTATATCACGGGGTCTATTTTCCCAATAGATTAAGCAATGCAAGACGCCTTAGTTACCCAAATGAGATCATGCTTGAAGGACAATCGAGGCCCCCCTCCATTCATTGGTATGGGGCGAGGCCTTTTTAAAACCTCTACCGCTCTATAGGTCACAACCGGTTGAGAATGCGACTTTCCTGAAAGCTGGCTTAAGCGTTGAAAAGCAGACATAGTTCATTGGCGTAGAGGAATTGTGTAGCTTTTCCGTAAGGGACTATTGGAATTATTTTGGCGAGGCGTTGTTTGTATGCTCTAGGCCAAGATCAAGGACTATTGTCAAAAGCACAATCTTCACCCTTGCCTAACATTTCTGGTGCTGGTAAATGAGGTACCGTCCTCATCTTTGAAGCACATTTTGCAGGACGCCTCCGAGTAAAACTCTTGAATGAGCTCCACTATGGAAAATAGTATTACAATGGTCTTCTGGGTTTTTCAGAAAGCTTTCGCTTGGACCATGTTCTTAGGTCCACCCTTTAAATGGACGAAATTCAGCTGACGGTTTGATGATCATCCAAATTGTGTTGAAGTGATCCAAACATACGCGATTGTGACGATTGAGAGATTTCTCATGGCTCAGATTATCCTCGACAGTTGGAGAAATGTGGTATAGAATAAACGAGGCCAGAAGCTACGGGAGAGAAGTGAAATGGTTTTCCAGTTTTTCCACTTGCGTAAGTGCATAGCTCCCTTCCAGCTGTCGAGGATTCAGTGCTCAATCCAAGCTGCGTCGATGATTGGGTATGGAATTGGCGCTATAAATGCTGCTGTCACTTTATATAGTTTCACCAACATATTGGTTTGCGCCTCTTTGGCTTTCAAATTGTAAGCTCGGTTTCGGAGACTGTAGGAGGTGTTCTGAGAACTTACTTTCTATGATTCCTTCCGACTAAAGTTGGGATCCGATCGGTGGCGGTTCAGTGAAAAATTCCTTTCATCCGTAGTGATCTACTTCCATATAATCTACTTCCATTTTAGTCGACAAAATTTAACTAAAAAAAACAACTTATGGTTAAGTAGGGTAAGGTTGTGGTGACGTTTCGAGCGCGGTTACCGCCCTCACCACCACTGCAATGTTAATTCCTATCATTCAAATTCCTGTTATCCTATTATGTCCTTAGGAATTTCTTGATCTTTTCTACTCCGACACCGGCTTCCTCTCGTGATATGCTTATGACCAGGGACCCAAACCAGGGTTATATTGCATATAACCGCTGTTTCCTTAAGGAAGAGACGGAAAAGTTTAACTGTCTGAGATTTTGCCAGTGGCCCATATGGTGTCGGAGCCCATACGGTTATTTGGTTGCCTCTGTCGCAAGACAAGTCCCTCTGCTCCATTAAGAGAATGCGAGCAACCTCATGAATAGCCTTGATTTCTGCCGGGAAGACTGGAATAGACAAGAAGGCGCAGGGCCAAGGATGTATTGGGTAATGCTTCTAAATCACAGGTCCCTCCTCCGTTCTGAAGACATCCGTATCAATTTCCAAAGCATCCGCGTCTCTATCTAAATTCTTATCCTTATCCCTGTCTTTAATTCGAACTTTATAGCTAACTTTAATGTCCTCGCAGGAAATACTGTAGGCAATATGTTTGGCAATTTCCGTCACTGCACCATCGACTGCTCTTCCTTAAGATTAAACCAGCCTGAATGGCTATCACCTTTCAATAGATATCTATGTACCAGCGCATTCTATGCACCCGAAGAGGTGAAAAGAAGAGCCCCCATCACTCAAAAGTAAACTTTTCAGTCCTGTTCGATTTTTTTTTTCAAACATTCACCTCCTTGCCCTTGTCTGCGGCAAGAATTCCTTCATTCCGAATACATATTTCTAATTACCGCTAAGAACTTCACGGCCACCACTACCATCACGTTCCACCAACAGCAGCCAATTACAATTTCCACAAATCATCGAACACCCCCCCTCCCCCATTGCAGCCGCCCCTAGAGCCGAAGCAATGAGTGGTGAAACTTACATTCCAAATATAAAATCCTCCAAGAGTTACCCTCTTTCATGCCGGTGTGAGGGCACTCTGGCGTCTCACCCACCCACTCTCAAGAAACAACTTACAGCAGTGGTACAACTTAGCGTCAGATGCCAAATTAAAGCTAATGAAATACAAGAAGTGGCGGTTGCCTGGGGATGTTTCTTTCCAGCGCCACCGCCGCCCCGCCACAGTCGCGCCGCTCATCTCAAGGAAACGAAAAACTGACATCCATAATTCATCCCCAGTGGGGTGGTGAGCATTGAAAAATATCCCGCATATTGTCTGGCAACTTTCGGGCTCCCCCACCCCCTCCAGCACACCACCCTCATCATCCCCCATTGCTGCTGGCACGTTATGATAATGATAATAACGATGATCAACTAAAACATCGGTTCTGAATGCTTCGTGTGTATCTACGTATCTCTTGGCGTTTTTTTTTTTTCACTGTTTCCTGATACATTTTGCAGTCGAAGGCGGCGGCAGCGATGGTGGCGGCGGAGGGCAGCCATCCACCCAATTGATGTTCGCAGGCAGCTTGATGAATTGGGGTCGAATCGAATGCGAGGCCCGCGCGGAAGGGAGCTAATATCGAGTCGATGCTTTGCCAATCATTATTCAAAAATTATTTACTTAAATTTTTTTTGTGCTCTTCGCAAGGAAAGTCGGCGTTTTTTGTGCGATGAGGCTACACGCGGGGCGGGGGACTCTGGCAGGAGGAAGCTCATAAATTAATGACACGGGAGTTAGACCAGTGGAGGTGGTGGAGGGAGGGAGACCGATGGCGGGCCATTGTTGGAGGGAAGTCAGTGAATTAAATTATGCCGATCGATTGCGCTCGATTTGTAATGCAAATCGAATTAATTAAGCGCTTTTAATGGAGAGGTGGGGAGGTGGAAGATAGATGTTTGGTCTGTCATATACAAGTGAACGCTTGTGTGTACCTTTTGTGTGTGTGTTTGAGTGAGAGTTGAAAGCTTTTAGATACTCAATAGAACAAGAGACTCATCAGAAATGCGACAGAAGACTGAGCTGGAAAAAGATGGATGTGAGCTGCAAAAAAGGATAAGGCAATATACGCGGTATTCACCGATAGTGAGATCGTCAAAAAATTTGACTTCAGAAAAACTTTGACTTCAGAAAAAATTTGACTTCAGTTGGTTTCAGATTTGAAGCTGCTGCTACCTGAGTGTATTTTCCCAGCAAGGCTTATTGCACCATCATCATCCTCTAGAGATGACCGCAAACCAGCAGCATATCTCCACTCACCGGCTTTTGTCTGTTCAACATGCATGGGCATATACATAAGTACATTGGTAGGCATAGGTGCACTTTGATGAGGATAAGTCTATTGTGCAGCCGCACAAGGGGGGCTTAGAGAAGCTTAGGTAACCAGCCTACAGACATAATTTTTATTGTCATATTTCAATTTGCATGTTTATCAGGAGTACTGATTAGCCATGTACCCTTGAAACGTAGCCCAAAATAATCTTCTATTAGAAGAAGAAGAAGAACTTCGGAATTTTCAATTCACGAAATCTAGAAGTCAACCCTCAAACTTCTACTGTTCCTTAAGTTCGCAGAACCAAAATGAAGAATTCTAAGCAGAACTTACCTCTCAAGAACATCAAGGGCTCTCTCATTCTCTTTTAAAAGCTTCTCTGCGCCATAAGCCAGGACCCGGATAATCAAGACGGAAAATGTTTCTTGAACACAAAGAACCATCAGACGAGCAGCAGTGTCGGCATGTCTTTTTTGAGTTTTTGGGGTAGGCCACCTGCTTTCCAACAAGAAGGCTTAATTTTTCAATACAGACTGGGTGCCGGTATTCAGTTTCATTCAGGATAATTTTGCAGTCGTTAAATGTGCTAACTGTGCCCCTGATTTCACATATAAAGGAAATGTTTTGAAATTTTGTGCCCACAAGTCAAACTTAAAAGATCTTAAACACTGTGGCTGAAATTCAAACTCAACACTCACAGTGCCCCACGACAATCCTCCCAATAATTGATGTAAGACATTCTTTCTTAATTTTATTTATTTTTCTACATAATCTCCTTGCTTCTCTACATACTTCCCTCCGCAATGATCAGAACTCTCTAACTCGTCCAAAAAGTACTTAGCAGCTTTCTTTGCAAAAAAAAAATTGCTAAAGAAGGTGACTGCCTCTTCATTTGTGTGAAAATATCTGTCCCCCGAGGGCTGTTTTTAGATGAGCTAGAACTGGTGAGGAAGGCGGATGGTTAGGCAGTTTAAAAGATATTTTCGCCATTGCAACTACTGATCGGGATCGTCGTGGCATAATGGGTAAGTGCGCCGACCCATACGCCGAAGGTCCAGGTTCGATTCCCGGTCTGAACACATCGCCTTTTTCACAGCACCACCTCTTTCGAGTTGCTTATAACACTCAAGGTCTTTGAAAAGCTTCACAAACATCGCCGTTCGGAGTCGGCAAAAAAAACAATAGCACGCACAACACAGAAGCTAGCCCCTGATCCCTCTTGGGCTGTAGTGCCACTAAATTAAAATTTTTATGTGTGAAGGTTCGTTGTCTCGTTTAAAACCTTTTGATGAACTTCAGCAATGGTATCATCAGTAGTCGTAGTTTTTCGACGTCCCAGACGGGCATCATCTCCCGAATTCTTAGCTATTCACAATTTCACTGTGGTAAATGACGATGCAGAGTCGCATACACAGACTCCAATTCATCTTTGATTTGCCTAGGCTTATTGCCTTTCAAAAGCAAAGATAGCGCAAAATTCAATTTAATTTATATTTTTAAACAAACTTTCACATCGCGTGACTTAAACGACTGTCAAGGAAAATGAAAATCTGCTCAAAGATGTAAAACTTGTATTCACTAGTTTTTATAGGCGAGTGCCAATTTGTCTACATAGTGCTCGGAAACTATTCAGACGACAATTCTATCGTCAAGAAACCTAATCGACTTATAGATACTTTCCAGAGTCCAACAGATATCTCCTTCGGTAAAACATTCGGCTTGCCACATGCCACATGATTCGATCGGTATTTGTCGTCACAGGTTTTCCGCCGGCTTATCCATGGTGTCGTTTTCATCGGCTCTGAATCGTCGAAACCATTCCTCCGCGGTTCGAAGTGATAGAGTACCATCCCCCAAAACACCATTAATCTCACGAAACGTTTCTCTAGCGGATTTGCCTTTAACGAAGAAAAACTTTAAAATAGCGCGAATTTCGGCCTTTAGTGAACTCCATGTTTTCAATATCCAAACTAATCACGCATAGCGTCGTTTTATAGGTTATGTCAAGACCATTTAAATGATGTATAGTATTGCCAGCGAGCTTTGTAAGACTGATATTTTAAAATTTTACAACTTTCAAATTAACTGGACAGATTTATGCTGATAGGAGAGCACATGGAGAACATTTTGATAAACTTTTATTTCGTGCGTACAATATAAAGTTGTTTAATTTTATTTATTTCTTATTTTAACAATTTGTACTTCTATTGCTTACTTTTTGTTATCATCAAAGCCTACTGAGTTACTTTGCTGGCTTAGTTTTTTTTTTCATGAGCGAAGCCCTTCTTCAAAATGAACAACGTTTCGAAAGGAGGCATTTCTGAATCGACAGAAGTTCTAAATCGTTTTCGAGAAAGAAATTAATTTTTAACCGATTACTACAGAACGTGTATCTAAGACACCAATCAAGAGCTTAATGTGAAATTTGCCACAGATGTGAGTAAGTGCCTTAAATTGAAGGTATTTCAAATTTCTCATTTATAACTCGCGTGGTATTACAATGAGCACAGCAATGGCTTATGTTTGACTGTTGATATACAGTCAGCCGATACCTTAAGCTTAGATGGTTAAAATGGAAACGAGCATTTCACCGTCACTCTCACTGTCACTGAATCTGTGACATATTCCCAAAGCTTATAGCACCTGAAACATTCATTCAAACGAATAGAAGCTACAATTTGACCAATCATCCGACAAGATCTTATTCCCAAATGCTTAAAATGCAAGAAACTAGAAAAAAACTTTAACTAATCTATATCCACATATTACAGAGTAACAATTCTGCTCCATGGAGGTGACTCGATTCATCAGGCACATCATATGACCTCCCCACCCACTTCACAACGCCGACAATCTCACAATTGAACTGGGGAACTCGTTGCATTTTTCATTCATCACACCACCAAGGTCACCCCAATAACAATACCCACAACAACAACAAAAGCGCACATTCCCAACAGGAGCACACACAAACAAACGAACAAATTATATTTGATGTATGCCTTCGAATGCAAGGTGCCATAAATCGCACTCCATGCGCTGCCATTGCGCACCATAAACAGACCGCGCGAGATCCGATGATAAACCTCGTAAGCCCTCGGAGCGCGACCGCCTGCCATTCCGGCCTCAACCATCACCGGCCGCCGTCGTCACCGTCACCGTCACCGTTCACCTATCGATATTAATTTTTCATTTCATCATTATAAACTCACCGATTCGATGTAAATCAATCAGCCCCAGTGGAGCTTGATCCCCGCAGTACACTGTAATCGGCCAAATATGGCACGGAGAATGAAAAGCAGTTGTCCTCTTTACGATCCTCGTAAATATCACAAGAAATAACTCCAAATAACCGGCCGCCAGAGTGCAAACTTGAACCCACATTCAGTTGCGATGTGGATGACGACGACGACGACGACGCAGGGACACGAAGCGCTCGTGGAGCACCTTCATCACTGAGTACGGCCGCCGATGTGGCATTCATCAGATTTTGTCGATCATAACTGGCAGCAGCGCTCGATAGAGCAGGCGAGCGTTCGAGTGCAACGAGTGCTGCTGATAATCATATTTTCATCTGGTGAGCGTCGCCTCCTTCCCCCCCAAACGCTTGACGATTATGGCGGTTTTATTGTGCGCTCCGAAGTCGGATGTGATTTATCTGAATCTAGAGAGTAATTTATTAATTAGCGTCGATCGTAAATTTTTTTATGATCGATGCGAGGATAAGCGGTCGGTGAGGAGACTCAGTGGGGAGGGCGATTGTCTAAGGCTGGCTGGTGGGTGCAATATGCAGGAAGGCGAAGGTGATGGCAGGCGCGAAAACTTAAATATGCGGAATTCCTGAAATGGATTGTCTTGTGATCCTGTGCGAAGTAGCCGACGGTGTGGGATCTAGACGTGCGCTGGCAATGATATGTGTGTCGTAGCAATGATTTCCGAGTACACTGCGAGGTCCGAGATGGGTAGAGCTGATGCGTGACTCTTCAAGAGTTCTCCAGAAATGTAACGAATTTAGATCACAGAATGGGCTAAAATTCAACAGGACATGGAACACTTAAATCAAACTGAACCTTTGCTACAAGCGACGCGGACATTAGAGCATCTCAAACACTCGCCTCGTGACTGCATGGAATACATTGTCGACCTACCTCCAGCGAGCACAGTCACAAAGTCCATTCAAAAATTCCAAAAAAACGATGAAGACCCTACACAATTTGTCCTGGCGCTTCGATTTTCTCCTCTCCTCCATCTTCCGTCCTCGTCGCGTCGTCCAAAAAATATCCCACCTGACTGACGCCTGTCTGTCAAAACCCACCCAAAACATCATAAAATCATAATCGAATACAATCGTGTTCCAACCCCCCTCACACAGCATCGCCCTCACCCGCAACAGGACACACGCGCCCAACCCAACTCAGACACGATCATGACCACCATGACGCGAAATATATTCCCGTGGCCGATTCTAATACGCGAAATTATGCGATTGGCGTCCCTTGCGCCCCGCCACAGACACAACTCCCTTTTATGACGAAAATATTGCAACACAAAAAGTATCTTCTCAGAAATAAATCAATCAATTAACTCGAGCTGACTTCTTTGGCCAGGCCGGACCGTCATGAACACGGCGCAGCGAAGCGCTGGACTATGATGATGACGTCGCCATCATGCTGCGCCTGCAGAAATGTCAACCAGAGGGTGCCTTTTCTAGTTAATCGTGTCCGTTTGGTAATTAAAATTTCGGCTAATATCACCGGAATGATGTGGGGAACTTTTTGAATGGGAGACGGTCATATGACCACGCCGCCGCCGGAGCCCTATGGAATCTGGAGAATTTCCCAGTTTTTCTGCCCGCTCTCCGGTTTTCTGCCACCGGATCAGCGCGCAGAGCGCAACGGCGTCAGAGGGGGGCCATCATATTAAATTGTGATGATGATGATGATGGCAAGCGCACGACAAAAACGGGCATAACTTATTATCAATCAACGTGGACACGGAACTGCCATTGAAATGCCAGAGCGGATTCGGGCGGCAGATCATTTTTGGGTCTGGGCCCCTTGGCTGGCTTTCGCATTTGGTGGGCGCCATTCATCTCCATAATAAATTCGTCAAAATGCCTCGCGAATCTGGGCGAGGACGCGGACGCGGGCACGGACGTGATGGGGGTTGCTGCTCCCTTCGGCTGTGGTCGGTCGCCGGCCGCGTAGGCAATGTGGTCCTCCTGATGGCGAGACTTTTTATTCGGCTAGTGCATTTTTAAATGTCCGGCCGTTTCACATTCCAAATGGCAGGTACTTGAGACTGTAAAGTAAACTGAATGTTCTGGTATGCGAATGACGGTGGCGTGGACCTTTTAAGTAACCGATAAACGATGTGTTTTGTGGCAGTTTTAAGAGATGCCCTGGGAAAGAGAAGACTGAGTGGGATTTTGATGAAATCTCCTTTAAAGTGATTTTCATTGCGTTTGATGGCGACAATGTCACAAAGTTGTTGTCTGCACACAGTAAGCGTACACGAGTGACTTGTTGTAAGGGATTCGATTTGAGTATAAATTGTGTTGCCAGAAAAGTGGTAAACTCACCATTAACGGCTTAAATTTTATAAAAAGTTAGTCAACGATATACAAAGTTAAATTTGGATCTCAAACGTCATCAAATACAACGACCATAATCTAAAAACTGTAAGCAAATGGAAAAAATCGAGTTTCCGTGGCACAAAAAAGGTTTCGTTCGCTAAACCAAACATTTTTTGCGACAAAAAATCCGAGGATCAAGTGATTGCGTGTACAATTTAAGATTAAAGCAACTTCTTATGTGCCGCTGAGATACATGTGGATTTGAGAAAAATTGATGTCTTTAAAATTGTGACGTCAAACTTAAAACAAAAGTTTCGCGTTGACAGCGAATTTAAATAAAAAGTGCTTCTCACGGAGACTTTCATTATTGGGTCAGTAAAGAAACAGTTTCCTAAACAGAAGAATACACTTTAGGGGATACGAAAGAAGTGGAAGTGGGATACCAAAAGAAGAATAAAGTAGGGAAACTCATAAATTGGCTCCTCCACACCGCAAGAACTCCACTGCTAAGCCACGCTGTGTAGTCTGTATGTCGGTGCTCGTTCTATCTATCTCTTCTTTGGTCATCTGATCGTAAGATTCACTCAAAATTTCTCCAAGTCAGCTAACACCATGAATTTTAGTACTTAGCATGAATGTATAAATACAACAGAGAGTGTACAGTTGGGCCCCTAAGTAAAGCCGAAACACCAAAAGATCGTTGGCCTTATATTTTTTCTTCTGCGCTTGAGGCCCCTACAGCCGAGTTCTTGAATCCGAACAATTGAGACAAGGCATCAGAGAACGCCCCAAAGAACATTGTTTTATAAAAGTGAGAGAAACTTTGCGTGCGTCACTTGCGGAAGCTGGAAAGCTTCGGAAGCGGAAGCTGGAAAGTGAGAGAAGCTTGTTGATTAAGGTCAACAGCTTTTCGTCGAAAACCTCGTTCATAGTGAGTTTGGGATAAATGAACACAACTGTGTAGAAACAGTCGTCTAAATACAGTACGAGGTGGTAACCCAAAAGAAACGAGCATTTTGTTAAAGTTGCTAATAATTGAAGTCGATATTCTTGATTCGTGGTCGCCGTGGCGTAGGGGTTAGTGCGTCGACCACCACTTAGAATGTCTACGTTCGTTTCCCGGATGGGACACCTCGAATTTTTTTTCACGCCACCACCTCTTTGAAGTGCTTCTCAAAACTTGCCGTTGGAAGTCGGCAAAGAACTTTAGGCCCCTTCTACTCGTCAGACTATAGTAGCAGGCACAACAGAAGTAGTTGTTGTAGGAGCTAGACCCTGGTCCCTTGTGGGCTGTAGTGCCACTCAATTATTATTATTCTCGATCCAGCAATTTTCCGACATGTTGAACGCGTCTGCAAAATTCCTTTTCTAAATCCCTTTTCTGAAGATCTCTAAGGCGGCAATATCCCCCATATTCGATTCTAATTTCTGCGACTATCGCAGCGGTCCAAATTTGGAGTACATGGTGAATTGGGCAGCAGGTCGTATACAAATACATGTATACAAATCTACATCGACCCAGCTTAACAATTTGGCACAACAAAGCCATTTTTTCCTTCTCCAAGTCGATAGAGATCACAGCAGTAAACTTTCCGGCCAACAGAACTGTCCGCGCATTCTTCAGAACCCATTCGGCTCCTACATTGTTTTCTCTCTGGAATGAATCAGTGGCTCCATCTTCCGTCAAACTTCTTTGGATTGCATTTAAATGGTGTCAAACTCTTTCCTGAAGTGGGCCCGCTTGGTGGGCAGAGGGATCAAACTTGACTATATATGACCTCTTTTCTCTTTTGCGATGCATACTGTGTCAGACATATAGGCACACTGACAATACGAAATTGTTGATTTTTGTCTTGTGATTCTCCGTGGTAGCCGCTTTCGGAACGATTGAGCGAGATGTATCAAAAATGTTGAAACCCGTTTAAGCAATTTTTAAAGGTCGCTATTGAATAGAACTATAATCGGAGTCAGAATCGGATCTAACACCTACACCCAGGCTTATGCGGATGATGATACTAGTCACCAGATCATGCCCAGCGACCGTTTATGCAAGTGGACAGACTTCTTTAGGTCTTCCAGGCGGAAACGTTTGCGATCCTAATATCCACCGACTATAGTGTGAGGAATAAGTGGAAGGGGCGAAGTATCTGCGTCTGCAGCGACAGCCAAGCTGTGTTTATGGCCTTACTCAACCGTTTAACCACTTCCAAGATAGCCCAGCAATGCAAATCCTCCCTTAATTTGGTCGGCAGACTGAGTTCGCTACGACTTGTCTTGGTGCCGAGACATCACAGGAACACGGTATCACGGAAAACGAGATTGCTGATAGGGCAAGGTTCAAAAGAGGCATTCGTTGGGCCCGAAACCCACCTTGGGAATACCCGCTTCCTTGGTTACGGCTTGTGTCGACGGTTTGCTCTCCCAACAGCATAACGAGAGATGCCGTCTCTCCAAGATGCACGCTAGCCAAGTTAGCAAGAAATCTGCGGGTTTTCTGTTATCTCCAAACAGAAAAGAGTACAGAAAACTTGTCGGTGTACAAACGGGACACTTCACCTTCGCTAAGCACCTAAGTCTGCTTGGGCTTAGGCATGACACCCTTTGCGACGCCTGTGGAGAAGGTGAAGACACCTCAGAGCACTTCCTCTGTCAAGGTCCGGTGTTTGTGCTTTTCAGGTGGCGGCTGTTTTTTGTTTTTTTTTATTGTTGGCGCGCGCTAAAGGGGTTGCGAATACCCTTCAGTGACCGGATTTAAGTCACAGCGCGGGCCGAAGGTATAGAGGAATAGAGGGAGAGGAGGTACCGGTGCACATTGGTTTTAAATGTTCGTGGATGGTAATGAGAGGGAAATATTAAGCTAGGAAGAGCATTCCATATTTGTGTGGTGCGGCTAACGAACGAGTCTCTAAATTTTACTGTACGTCCAAAGGTGGGCTTAAGGGTGAACTGATGAGCATTCCTAGCGAGGCGCGTATTGCGGTTGAATTCTTGAATTCGTTTGAGCATTTCTTGTTGAAATAGCGGTAAAACAGTGCCAGAGACGCGACATTACGTCGGTGTTCTAACGAGCCAATCGACTGCGCAATATTGTTATTTCCTATAAGTTTTATCGCTCGCTTTTGGATTCTATCCAGAGAGGTCTTGGGAGCACCAGACCAGATGGGAGCGTTATACTCGAGCTTAGGGCGGATGTAGACCTTGTAAATTGTAGCCAGATCAGAGGGGGTAAAGTATTTCTTGCATCGTTTTAGGAAACCTAGACATTTCGCAGCATTTTTGGCGACCTCAAGTATGTGATCGTTCCAACGGTTGAGTTGATACACATACCGAGGATGGAAAGTTTTTCGGTTTCAACAACGCATATGCCGTCCATGGATAACGGCTGGTTGTTTTGGGAACGCTTGAGTGGCAATTGACAGCACTGAGTTTTGGAAGCATTAAATTTCACACTATTTCTTGTACCCCAACCGATTATGCTGTTGAAGTCGAAATTCCAAGTCTACGGCCGAAGTGCAGGGACGTGAGCCTAGGAACGAATATGAGAAGCTGAGGGTACTGTCATCAGCTAAGGAATGAATAGGATTAGCGCTGATGTGATGGGAGCTGAAAATTTAAGATCTTTATCACAAATACATACATCTGCGGGTCTTTCTTCAGAAAACCAGGAAATGAAGGTTACTGTCTGGTAGTACAATCGACCAGTTTTTGAATTTCAGCGCTCCAGTGCAGTGTACCCGAACTTCTAACAGAACAAAAGTCCGTTTTGTCTGACCTTGTTAAATGTGGTTGCAAAGTCCCTTTATTGTGTCTTGTGGCCGTCGTTTTACCCTCAACTTGTGACACGAATTTTCAACGACAGCCCTCACCTTTGATCATTCAGTTGTAGGAGCTCATTCATCCCACGCCACCAAAAGAAAACACCTAAGGCTAAAGTGATTACAGAAAGTGATGGTATTGTCTGGTTGGTTGAAAATTTGGAAACATGAAAACTGACACCAGAATATGGTGCGGCCATCCAACAGTATCCCAACGTCATGAGCCATTTTGACACTACCACAATTCTCATATCCCTGACAACATTTCGTCTGTCTGAACAACACTCGCATTTCGAATCAAATATTGAGGAATTCAGAAATTTAGTCGCCATTGGATTGCAACACCACCGCCATAGTCCTCCTCTACAAATGGCAACGCCCCAATGCCCCAAAGCAAACACGACTCACAGATAATTTTCCAGCTGATTCAACACATATTCCGCGTATTCATTTCCCATTCAGATTAAATCAATCACACACGATGCGTTTTATTGGCCCACACAACCCCCCCAAAAAATGTGGCAGCCTCAGCATCAGCAGCGCACTCAAAGGGTTGAACAATCTAAGGCATCCGCCATCGCCCTCTCAGTCAATTTTATTAATCGAGACAAAAAACAATTTTTTTTTTTGTAATTCACTTACTTCTCGTCTCGTGCAGAGTGTATCTGAATAATTTTGTATCTGCAAAAAAAATGAAATAAAACGGCGGCAGCAAGAATATGTTCCGGCATATGCGGGTCCACCCGTACCAGCAGCCGTGGCAGTGCCACTCGACTCCGCCAAATGAAATGAAATGTGCTCCTCGAGCACATATTTTTTATGCCATTTAACTTTTTCGCATTAAACTGATTAAATTGATTAATTTACTGTACAGTGCTCTCGCCCTATGCGTGTGTGTGTGTTGTGTAGAGACAACGACATCAGCATCGGTGTGGCGACGACGAACCGATTGACTGAGTACGCGACGCGCCGGCAAAGGGTTGCATGTAACACACTGAAAACATTGGTAGTCGCGCGAATTTCTTTCGCAAATGGAGGGGTGAGACGCCAGCCAGAGCAGCGCCCCGAAGAGTGATTGACAAACATTAACCCGAGTGTCGCCCTGTGTGAATCGCAGTGAAATGTATGACGGATTACTTGTATCCTCATCAGCGATAGTTACATTCGGTTCGTCACATCCTTTGATGCAATCCCACGATGCGATGGGGTTGAGATGAGGGTGAGATTCTTTTGCAAATATGTATGTGTAATAAATAAAATGGAAATCATGTTATCCCGTCGTATCCTTCTTTTTCCGGGTGACAGGAGACAAAACCTGCTAAAAGGAATCCTGCAACACGGGGAATTTTGTCTAAATGTCTGTGTGCCACTGCAAGGATAATGCGACGAGTGGGTTTTTTTTTGTAGGAGGTTGCTTGCAGTTTACTCGCTTGACGCCGGAAAGTGTTTAGATAACTGACTGATGAGTGACAGGAGCTTACAGATGAAGATTTGATGTGAAGGGCGCGAATGAATTTCCGACTGGGAGAGCCACAGAATCTTGTTGGTACTTCAGAATCCATAAAGATCAGCTTGTCGAAGCCTAAATGTCTCTGATCTAAGTCTTTTGCAACTATTGTGCATAAGCGTCATCTTTCTTCTTCCTCTCTCTCTCTCCGTTTCTTTGACAAAGCTCCACTCCAGTTCCAAGCCATCAAAAAAAAAGAAACCAGTTCCCGCACCGTGCCGTCAGTTCCACACATCACATCAGAGCAGACCCCGAACGTGTGTTAATCAAGAACCGATCTCTTTCTTCGCCACCAAACTGCCCATACGAGAGATTTAATTCCGCACAATCTTAATTGGCTGCTAATCAAGTTGTTAAAGTCCACACAACAGTCTCTGCAACGACCACAAGATGGCAATTTTCATAATCACTTAGCCAGTCCGCAAGTATCGCGGCCAACCACTCTGCCGCTCTCGGTGCATCCTTTCGTCGCCACCACTCATAAATTCTCATATGAATGCATCAACTGGCGTCGAAACGGTGAAGATAATAATCCCATAAAATCGTTGTGCTGTGTTCCCCTCCACCTGCACCCCTGCACAGCACCGCACATCGCGGCCAGGATATATTGTATGGTCGCAATTATGGTCACAAGGAGCCGTTTGATTGTCGTTTGCATATGAATTCGTTCCGACGACGTCTAAGCCCCTACAAGTGGCCAATTACTCCAGCTGTGCCGTGGCGAAGTTGGCCAAAGGAGCAGAATGGTGGGACGTCGTCACTCATTAAAAATGAGTTTCCCGTAATTATTTTCATCGTTTTCGTCGTAAAATATAATTTTTATTGTTTTTTATTACCATGTGAGGGCAATTATATTTACCTGCGGGGAGGGGGGTTGGATACGTTTTATTTTTTATTTTTCTGCAAACGCATATGTGTGTGGAGTGGTGGCGTTCCTTAGAATGTGACCTTAATGGCTGCGCGTTTTTTTATTCGTTGGTCGACATAAAAATGCGATTTATACTTGAAATGAGGAAATTAATGGAATTCCTACATCGAGCTGTGGTCTGTGCGAATGGGGTTTGGGTCTTGGATTCCTATGGAAATGTGACACTTGGAGTGTTGGGTATGGGATACACTGCACTGGAGCGCTCAGACTCAAAACCAGGTTCATTGTACTTCTTCTTCTTCTTCTTGTGGTGCTACAGTCCGGGGTGGACCTGGGCCTCTACCAACATGCCTCTCCAGCCAGCACGATATTTCGCCAGTTGCGCACTCCAAATTGGTTGAAGTCCTTCGCCACTTGTGTGCGCCACCTTTGCCTAGGCCGTCCTCTGTTGTGTACTCCAAATGACACAGATTCGAAGACTTTTCCGGCCAGAGCAGTCGTGTCCATGTGCTCTACATGGCCTACCCATCTTAAGCGTTGTATCCGAAGACGCTTGACCAGGTGCATGTCGCTGTATAGCCCATAGAGTTCGTTGTTAAATCTTCTCATCCAGATGCCATCAACGAAAACAGGACCAAAAATCGCACGCAAAACTTTTCTCTCGAAAATATTTAGGGCTTCCTCATCCGCTTTTAGTAGCGTCCAGGTTTCCGCGCCATAGAGTTGGAGTGGGATGATCAATGTGTTTTAAAGTGTTGAATTGAGGTGGATGGAGTTTGAGCGACATCATCACGTACTGCTGCGATATTTTCGGTCGATCGACCTGGTCGAAGGCGCGTTGTTATCTTTACATCAGTTACAGACTCAGTTTCAGCAAATTTTTCCATGAATCGCTTTACAGTTGACTCTTTTGGAGCATTATTGTAACCCCAAATTGATCGCAATTTGCGAACTGTAGCCGCAAAACTTTCACCATTTTGGTAAAACAATTTCACAATGAGAATGCGTTGTTCATTCGTGTAGCGCTCCATTTTTATCAACCTTATACCTTCTACTAACAAAGAATAATAATTGTTCAAATGTCAAACAATGACAATACGAATGGCGCCAAATTTAAATCTTGCGTTCTTGTTGGGACACCCTTTATAAGGCAAGCTTAGTCCGTCGAGATAATGCTTTCCCGAGTTCAAAGAAACAGCGGTTGGCAAGAATGATTTTGCATTTGATTTCGGTACTGGTGTTATTGTCCCTGTTTACCGCGAAGCCGAGGTAGACGAAGTCCTGGACTATCTCGAAATTTCTGCTGCCTAGTGTGACGCTCTGTCCGAGACGTCGAAGTTGTGCGTCCTTCCTTGATGACAGCATGTACTTCGTTTTGCCCTCATTTAACACCAGACCCATTTTAGCCGCTTCGCCTTCAATGCCAGCAAACGCCTCCTTGACGGATCGCTGTGTTCGTCCAATCACGTCAATGTCGTCGCCGTAAGCTAGCAATTGAACTGACATTTGGAAAATCGTGTATCTGGTATTGACTTGTGAGTTACGCACGATCTTGTCAAGTATGTTGTTGAAAGTCGCATGATAGCGCGTTATCTTGTCTATTAAACTACCAGGCAGTAGGCTTCATTTATTGTAGCAGCAGGCGCATCTGTGATAAAGAGCTTATGTTTTCAGCTCCCACCACATCAGCGCCAAATAGCCGCCACCTAATACGAGTAAAGACGGAACATTGACAGAGAAAGTGCCCTGAAGTGTCGCCACCTTCTCTACAGGCGTCGCAAAGGATGTCATCCCTAAACCCAAGCAGGTTTAGGTGCTTACCGAAGGTGAAGTGTCCCGTTTGTACGTCGACAAGTTTTTTACACTTACTGTTATTTTGGATGAAAAATATGGGCAGCAAATATTGATATTTCGGTGACTGAATAACATGGGGCTAGGAAGGGTTAGAAAACACAGCTTCAGTTCGAATAGGCTTCGAGGCCGAGACGACGCAGCTGACAACATTGGAATATTTGAGCAAGCAATTTTGGCAAGATGAAGTGTCAGCTAGACAAACAACTTGGTCAAGATTGCCCTATTTGGAGGTATAGAAATTTGAAATTGACTTACTTTACTTTACTTTACTCGTACTTGTTCGCGCATTGACTGAGATTTCTGGCATATGACCGCCATAAATGTAGTCTAATCTGAAGGTCAAATTTTCGATGATTTTTTCCAACATTTGCGGCCATATATCGATAATACCGCGGCGAACGTTGTCCTTCAAGTGCAAAATCGTCTTGGAGTAATCGGCATTGACAAGCGATTTTACAAAACCCCACAGAAAGTGGTCAAGCGGCGTGAAATCGCACTTCTTGGAGGACGATTCACGCATTCGTTACGTGAAACTACGCGGTCACCAAAACGTTTCCTTTGATAAATCAATTGTGGCACAAGCTGAGTGACATATTCCTGATGACAAAGCTCCTGTTCATCATGATGGTTCACTCAAAGAACAAAAAACTCAGTAATCTCAAACGGTCACCATAGGCTGTTCCATAGGCCGTTCTGGACAGCATCGCTTTCAAGAAGTTACGGACAAATTATTCCATCAACCCATACAACACACCAAATCGTAAATTTTTGTGGATGTAACGGTGTCTCACGCCATCACTTACTACGTCTTCTTCTTCTATGATGATGATGCTACAATTCGTCATGGAAATTCACCTTAAGCTATAGCTCTTCACATTGTATGGTCTCTGCCTTCAATTTCTCACTCATAGTTGGTTTAAGTTATACCTGACATATTAGAATGAGACGCCCTCTCTTGCTTTGTCTCAAGCGGGCAAGAAGAGAGCCTTGGATGCACTCTACACGATCATCTTATTATTATTTCCTAGGCATACATACCCTTATTTGGAGTTCGTCATTGAATCCTATCCTACAAATGCCACCATTGGAAACAGGGCCAAAAACCTTTCAATCGAACAGAAACTCCACCTCATTCGCTCATTTTTCTGTGCCGTAGAGTACTTTCTGTGCTACTATAAGAAGCTGGCTTTAATTGAGTGACACTATAGCCCACAAGGGACCACAGCCAAGCTTTTACAACAACTACTCCTGTTGTGCGTACTATTTTTCTGTCATGAGTAGATTTTTTGGCGACTCCGAACGGCGAGATTTGAAAAACTTTTCATAGACAATTGATACTCTTTGAGTGTCGTCAGCAACTTGTAAAAGGTGGTGCCGTGAAGAAATGCGAGGTGTCCCGTCCGGCAATCGAACCTAGACTTTCTGCGTGGCGGTCGACGCACATACCACTACGCCATGGCGATTAAGTATCTCGCTTGTTCTCTCGAGAAAGAAGAAATTTACTTAATTTCTCAATTACCGAAAAATCAAAATTCCTTCAGTAAACCGATTTGGTACGGGCTGCGTGAAATGTTGCGCCGTCTTGTTGAAGCACAAGACGCACAGCTCCTGCACATCATGGTTGCGGTCACCTTTGACTGTCACGTTCTAGTCAGCATTGGACCAATTATTCCACCAACACACAAGACAGTCAATTTTTGTGGATGAAACGGTGTCCTTAACATACACTTGAGGATTATCCTCATTCCGAATATTTCAATTTTGTTTATTGACAGATCCATTCATACAGATCCACATTGAGATCAGCTGCAATCTTGCATAGGGCTAAATTTGACCAAACGTCAAGCCGCAGTCGATCTATGTTGAAATATGAAACCAAACTGGAAATAAATCACTTGACAGGTGACAAAATGGCCGCATCTCAATGTGTGTATGTATCAGACCGACGACCCATAAAGGGTCTGAGCTTGAGCTATAGCTGCCTTCCATTCTTGACGGTCTTGGCGGCACGCTGCTTTCAGTTCTCCAATTTCCGCAATCACTTGGTCTCTATACCGGAGGTTCGGCCTTCCTTTCCTTCTCGAACCAGGAGGCCGAGATTCGACGAAGATCCCTCTTAGCTGGAGCATTGCTTTTCATTCGCTCGCTAGTGCCGAGCTACTGTAATCGACGGACTTTTGCCTTTGGAACAACATCTACCTTTTGATACAGCACATAGACTTCGCGGTTATGTCTTCTCCTCCATTCGCCTTCCTCGTAGATAAGACTATATATTTGTCGCAGAATCTTTCCTTCAAAGGAACCAAGAATCTCATCCGCCGTTTTGCTTATCGTCCAACACTCCACTCGGTATAAGAATACAGGTAGGATTGGCGTCTTGTAGAGCATTTTCTTCGTCCTTCGAGTAAGGCTGGTTAGGTGCTATGACAAATCGAAAATACCCCGGTTACCAAGGGTGATTATGCGCCCAACCTCCACTTAGGTTTCATTTGTGGAGTTCACGTTTGCCCAGAGGTAGACAAACCCCATAGCAACCTGAAAGCTGTAGCTGTCAATTGTCACATTCCGACCGAAGTGCTGTTCGACGGATGTATTCTTTGTCGACAGCATGTATTTTGTTTTATCCTCGTTCACTCTAAGACGAGCTCCTTTCGCCTGCTCTTCAATAACCGTGAATGCTTCTGCAACGGCTTGTTGGAAACGAGCGATAATATTGATGTCATCAGCATATCCCAGGCCGCCTCTTAAAGTTCTTTACATCTGACACCCGCTATCTTGACCAGATTGAATAGATCGAAGATGCTGAGGGATGTCCACTTTGTTACGACGTGGCTGGTGGGCAAAATGTTGACTTTCAAGTCCAGGTGATCTTCAATTCAGCACATCCATCCCTGTTTGCGGCAGATCAAGGTGTGACAGTGTTCGATAGAAGCCACCGCTCCCATCAGCGTAAGAGGAAGTCAAATTGGATACCAAATCACCACCAACATGTATTCCGCTCTCAAGGACACACCTCTTCCTCTTCTAGACAACGTTCAGAAAACCCCTTGAACCTAGATCCGCATCCCAAGCCTAAAAAATCAATTCTAGCAAGGATGTCGTAAACTTTAGCCATGAACGTCAATGTGATTAATTTCGTCTTGCTTCTGCCGGTTTTCCGTCGCTGCAGTCATTATCACAAAAAACATTCATCTTCACATTCCATCCGGTCACCGTACACCAATCCATCTCGCTTCCCATCGTCGTCACGCCAAGATCACAGTGGATCTTTAATTAATAATTAAAACGTGAAACATTCGCTGTTTCCCTCCGCTGGCTCTATCTCCTCGGATCGGTGAACCGTCTCGTTGTCCGGTTGGTTGTAGTTTTTATAACTTTCCCGGGCTACACTATAACGCGCGCAATATTAAATTATAAACTGAAGTTTTATTGACCCACAACGACGACAGGGATCATTGATTTCCCGTCGCTCCAGCAGCGATTCCCCCCGAGCTCGCGCCGGGACATTGGAGATTTCTCCGCCGTATGCGTGTGTGTTGGTTTTTTGAATTTTACGATCCTACCTGTCCACCTCACGGATCATGATGTCGCAGTGGAGTTAATTGATTTTTAATATCATCTTGTTAGGGGGGGGGGGCCGTTAATCAAATGATGCAGCCAGAGGAAACCTCTGGACGTGCGGCGGGGACCAGACGGAAATTCATCATCTCCTAAAGGGGGGTCGGGATCGCTGTAAGAGACAAAAGTCTTGTTTTTTGCAGCAACAGCAGCCACAAACTCTGCTGAAGACTGTCAGCCAGCCAGACTGCCACTCCCTGGGATTTTCTTTGAAAACTAATTTCTTAAGACGCCCGAACACTACACCGCACAATTTAACTTTTTCCTTTGCGGGGAAAAACTCTGCTCTGCGAGTTGCAGTTGAGCGGCGGAAAGCGAGGGGAAGTCGCCTGTATATGATTTTGTGAGCAGATGATGATAGGCACCGCACGCCACTTGCGTCGCGTACAAATCCGCGAGAATTCCGACACCAGGACAATGCGAAGCGGTTTCTTTGTCTGAGGGTGTGTCGACCGCACACAGCAATCCCCCCACCCCCGAACCGCGCTGATAAATACAACCAAAGTAATTTTAATCGAAAATTGATTTTTAATTGGAAAATCTTTTTACACAAGCCTCGCTCGTCTCCGCTTCGGATCACAGCCCATGTTGACTTAACGCAGTGGGAGGGGGTGGGCACCTCCACCTCCTGCCACTTATCACCTACCCTTGTTGGAAAATATTAGATCTCAAAGCATCTTCGTGTGTCTTGGGGGCGGGCGGGAAAAGTTCCATCGCCCACTCTCTCTCAGCCTCTCCCTCGCTCTCGGGAAAGAAGTTTAGAAAAGCAAGGATGGAATTTTCTTTGAAGCGGTCTCTTGGAGAGGTTGCTGTGGTGGCGGTGATGGTGGCTGGCAGCAACTTTTCCAATCGATTGCTGCAGAAGAATTAAGATAAAGTTTGCTAAATGCCGACAGGCGTTTCTCTCCCACTCGCTGTGGGGCCGAAACTCCGGCAAATTGAATTATTTTCATTTTTGTTGATTGGGCGAAAAGGATTAATACCTAGGCTATGCCGGGATTAACATTCATTACAGCACACATCGGGGGAGGGGATCTGTGGACGTGCGTCGGAAAAGAAGTTAGTGTGGGAGGCCTAAGGGGCGGTTAGATTAATGAGTTGCGATGGACGTTAATGGACCACAGTGCAGGGATATGATGGAGGAGTGTGTGACCTGGCTGGAGCTGGCTTAATAAAGTTTCATTCGACTGCCTGAAGGACGAAAGTGGAGCGATGGTGTATGGACCAGTGAATCGATTTGATTGCAGTGATCGCTTAACGAGACGAAGATGGTATCAGTGTCATGGTGAGGATGAGGATGAGGATGAGGATAAGGATGAGGATGAGGATGAGAATGAGGATGAGGATGAGGATGAGGATGAGGATGAGGATGAGGATGAGGATGAGGATGAGGATGAGGATGAGGATGAGGATGAGGATGAGGATGAGGATGAGGATGAGGATGAGGATGAGGATGAGGATGAGGATGAGGATGAGGATGAGGATGAGGATGAGGATGAGGATGAGGATGAGGATGAGGATGAGGATGAGGATGAGGATGAGGATGAGGATGAGGATGAGGATGAGGATGAGGATGAGGATGAGGATGAGGATGAGGATGAGGATGAGGATGAGGATGAGGATGAGGATGAGGATGAGGATGAGGATGAGGATGTATCCCTTGCAAAGAGACCCTCAAATCAACGAAAGTCAATTTCCAATACAGAGTTACCAAATGAAATGTCCCACACCACCCACCCCCGGCCGCGTTTCAACTTCACAAACACTCAAAAGCCAAGAAGTTAACGAACCGAACGAAATCGTCCTTTTTTCCTTTTTTTCAGTTTTTCACTTCCTCCATCTAAACCTCACTCACGCTTCCACTAAATCGAAGAAATAACCACAAATTTCAGGGGTGCGTGCAAAAATCAAATATTTATTCATTCCCTTAGAAAAGCCAACGAAGGCCGGCCACTGTTGTGGTTTCCCCTCGACGGCGCGCACACACCGTCCAACCAATACCAAAAAAAAAAACTAAATTTCCGTTTAATTAAGTGCGTCCACTACCGCAGCAGGGCACCACGCACCGCAGCCACGGCGGCGGCGGCGACGGCGCACCCCCCACCCGGCTGATGGCAAACACCGAGACCGGGATGAGTTTACGTTTCGAGTAAATTAAGCGAAATCAAGTGTCCTTACGCAATTACCGAACGGGCATTGTTGAAAATTTTTATTTTCGTTTAATAAAAATTCAAGGACGCGCCGCCGAGCACTCGAAGTATGGCGAATTGTTCTCGGATGTCATCGACATTCGACTGAGCGGAGTGCTTGCGGATGCTGTGCTCCGGTTGGTGGTCGGGACACGCAGTCACATACGCAAGTGGGCTCCGGTTTTTTTTTTAATTTTTGCTTGGTTCTTGCGCCACAAATGTTTTCACACCATATCGATGGGACGTCGTTGCTAGTGGGCCTTCGAGTGGGAATATTCGATGGAAGCGGTGCAGCCACCAAGAAGGAAGGAGGCAATAATGCGTAAGAGCCTCTTCAGTGAATTGCATGTGTGCGCCCTCTTCAAGCGGCCCTGTGAGTGTGAAGCGCTCTGCAGCAATTCACAGTGATTGGCAAAGGACTTCAATTAAATTAGTGTCCGATCTTCTGCACCACGAGATGGATGTGTGGGAAATTATGCAAATCATGTGTGATGTGCCGGTGGCGTTGGATGTGAGGAAAGATGTGTGTTGCAAGGTCGGTATGTGAACTCTAAATTGGAGGAGTCGCAACTTGACGGTAGAGATGTCGAGGTTCACAAATTGCTTGTACTTCCAGGGTGCACCCGAGGCTCAACTAAAAGGCGTCTCCAAATGATACGATCTTTAGCCAGTTGCCTCCAGTTTTGGCCGCCAGGTTGGTTGAGGTCCTTGTCCGTTTATTTGCGCCATCGGATCCGTGATAGTTCTCTAATGCGATGTCCCACTAGTTCGGAGTTTAAAACTCTTCGGACTGTTGTACATGCGCTCTACATGGCCTAACCATCTAAGACGTTGAATCCGTAGGCGCCTGACTGGGGTCATGTCACTGTACAGGCCGTACAGTTCGTGGTGGAACCTTTGTTTCCAAAAGCCGACAACTCTTACAGGGCCAAAGATTGAACGCAGAACTTTTCTCTTGCAAAGGCCAAACGCTTCTTCATCTGCACTTGAGATTGTCCAGTCTTCTGCGCTGTAGAGCACGAAAGAAATGGTCAAAGCTTAACTACTAAATTGCCTCTTAAGCCCAAAGAAACGACGGTTGCCCAGAGTTATTCTGCGTTTATTCTCGGTCCTGAGGTTGTTCGTGCTGTTAACTTGTAAGCCGAGCTTAACATCCTTCCCTACCTCCAAGTTATAGCTGCCAATGATGACGTTCTGCCCGAATTGTCAATTGTGTGCGTTCTTTCGCGGTGACAGCATCTACGAGTACTTCGTTTTCGTTAAGGTAATTGTGGCCGCCTTCGCTTCGATCGATACCTCAAATTCTGGCCGCCCCGATACCACTATACGCACGACTCGCTATGTGCGACTAATCACGTCTATTTCGCCCGTATATGCCAGTCAATGTACGTTTAGAAGATCATGCATCTTGTGCATGTGAGTGAGCTCCGAATGACCGTCTCATGAATCATGATGGAAAATTCACATGACCAACTCCTTACTTGTCTCGATATCGTCATCCTTACCTTGGCAACAACAAGGAAATTATCCGAATCGATGTTGGATCCTCGAAAAGTGCGAACAGTAATGGAGGATTGTCTGAGAGTACTGGAATGTCATCAAGGTTACTAGAGGAGTGTCTGATCAGTTTATTGATCAGGTGACCGCCAAGTTTCCTTATGGAAATTGACGTGTGGGAACCGCGCCCTCATCACAGAGAGGTTACTTTCCGAGGTGAAGTCCACTAAACTGTGTCCTTTTCCGGATGTGTTGTCGTGGTGGTTGTCTTTTCCTTTTCCGATAATTGTAGCAACGATTTCTTACTAACCCAACTATGTGTCTCTTGTTGTCATATCTGCAGCTTTGGTCGTTTGTTTTTTCTAGAAGATCATAGAAGTCATCCTTACTATCGACATCCTTCTCCTCTGTTGTGGCGTGTTGTGGCGTGGGCGTAAATCAGGCTATTTCCGAATTTAGCTTTGATGCGGATTATAATGAGCTGCTCACTTACCTGCTGTAAGTTTTACACTTTTTGACTTAATTTGCCTCGAACCACGAATTAACATCAAAATGAGCGCTGACCTCCTTCCCTGCAGCCATCGCCGTGGTAGAGGTCGGACTTTCTCGTTCTTCTCTTGCTCGGCCCATTCCATCGCAATTCCTTGATGGGAGTACATCTGCTTTATAGCAGTCTCCGCGTTACCTCCGGCCGTTACCTCTGGGCAATACCTCTCTGTGAAGAGCGAGTTCATACGCTACACAAGATCTCAGCACCTCACATTCTACGTAGAGAACCACAAACCATTCTCCTTAGTTCCTTTGCTGACGTCATCGACTGTAAATCCGTCCGTATCCGTGCTTGTCTCTGAACTGGTTCTGTTTGTGGTGCTAAGTGTGGAGTTAACATCATGCACCACCAACTACTGGAAGGCCAGGTTCAATATATAAATGTTGGGGATCGCTGCATGCAGTAGTTCAGCACCCAACCGAGGTTGTGATGTCTATTTGGGGGCACCACGAAAACACTGTATGTCAAGTTGACTTATGCACAAGTAGAGATCGGGCTGGTATCCTAACACGTTGATTACAGTCAGAAATTTTAGTCTCTGTAAGTAAGCCTATGCCCCCATGACATCGCGACGACTTGTCCAAAACCTTTCTTGACATTCAAGGTCTCGGTGCGTCCAGTACCGAACTTGACGCAGCAACTAGAATTCTCAAATTCTGACGATTTGAACAGAAATGTTAAAACTAGACATGGCGTTGAATTGCTCGTCTCAATGCACGGTGTCATATGCGGACTTGGGATCTTCGAATAGGTGGTGGGTGTCGATTTGCATATTTTGAGTTTTTCCAGGATCTTACGATTCGGTTAATAGCGGACACAATCGGCTTGAAATGGCACTGAAAAGGAAAGGTTCAGAGCGGGGACGTTCCTGTTATTGACGAATGGTTTCGGGCGCTCATACAAACCCGGTAAAAAACGATCTTTCACGTATGGCATGCTTAGGAGACTTATCCCTCAGTTGTTGGAGCAGTTTGGGGCAGATCCTACTAATGGATCACAAAATGGTTACTGCAATGAACGGAGGTTTCTCAGCACATATTTGGAACACAAGCCACGTCAAGCTAATTATCGGATAATATTAAGTAGCTTTCGAATGTCGGCCTTGACCATGGAAAGGAAATCCCGTCATTTTTCTGATACGACAAAATCCTCACTGATGGATCACTCGAAAAATTTACTCACAACGTTACACTGAGTGTGCCAAAGGAAAGCCACAACAGATTGAGTTGTATGGGAAATGCATGTGACTTGTTTAAATTTGTTCCAAAAAAGAGCCTCTCACATTGGCACCATTGACTGGGGATCGAAAGAAGTTGCCCCACTCTAGTGCAAATATCATTTCCCCACAAAAACTAGGAAACAAAACAAGGGAATACCATAAGTCTTAGAAAGTGTTCATTTGTTGTCCTTAATGCGCCTCGAAACCAGTGAACCCGAGCACATCCCATAAACCTTCAAAAATCCCCCCACAATGCAATAGCCCCATCCTCCCGCAACAAGAGCTCAGGTCATGTTGTGCTGTGAAAGGTCCCTCTGTTCCCAGAATATTCAAATTAAATTTTTGCATCCGAATTCGATTTCGATCCGACATCAACTTGACAACTGCATCCGGCACACACAACATCATCATTGTCAACGTTCGTCCATCATCCGCATCACTCACACACACGCCCCGAATGAAATATTAAAACCTGTTTATCTATCCAAACATTTCGCTTTGATAACGAACATGCCATAGAGAGGCCTCAATAAATATGTAAATATCCAATTTGATTTTGAAACAAAACCATCTAAAACAATGCTGAATTATTAAGGCCACCCCCACGGCCCCTACCCCGAACAGAGCTGCAACGACACGGCGATGGGGGGCCTCAGCACACATACACACACACAGCCAATCCACAAACGCAATCCATGCAAGAGGCCAAAATCAATGCAGTTTTTGGGGTTTCCGAAGCACCCGCCCCCCTGGCAGGGGCTTAATTCATTTACATCCTCTTTTGCGGGGCGTGGAGAGGGCGGGGTGGGTGATGCCATTTTGCCATTTTGCAATCTAACTGCACTCAGAATGCCGTAAATATTCGAAATGTCATTTGAAATCCTAATTTACGCTCTCGCATTGTGTGTGTGATGAGCATGCAATCAAAATTTAGAATTCTCCCTGACTCACCTTCAACCTGCAGTCGTCCCTGTCCCTGAGTCTCTGATACTTTATGCTTTCAATCAGCAGCAGCAGCAGCGGCAGCGGCGGCCTTACCATCGATGTTCCGTGCGTACGATTGGTGTGGGTGGGGGTTGGGGGCAGATGGGGGATTAGTGCAGCATAACTTGTAACGGTATGATTGCATTTTGCACAAGGATGAGATACATACGTCTGTGTACGTGCAAACGCGCTTTGACGCACACCCCCATCGCCCAACGTCGACCCCATCTGGGGATTATTGCGAATGCAAAATTTGCGTACCGATTCGTAGGATATGTTCCCAGTCATGATAAAGATGGAGGTTATAAAGGCAGTTTTGACACAAGCCGTTACCCGGCGAACGGGGACTGGGGCCTGGTGAGCTGGTGAGCTAAATCAACTGCAGGGAGAACGTTCGAACGCAATGGTCGGACAGGTCAAACAATGCACATGGATGGACAGATGAACACTGTGGAGTGGGGTCGAGTGGTTGGGGGGTTGTGGGGGCTGGGGGAGGAGTGTGGGTGCCTTTCGGTGGGGTAAACCTGTAAGCATAATCGAATATTGGCATTTCTGACATAAGTTCAGATAGATTGTGTAGCTTGCCTGTTGGAATTGTTGATTAGAAATTGGCAGGGTGACGCGTAAAATTGAAATTTCGAGAAGAATTTGGTGCAGAATTTTAAAATATTAGTTTTGGAAAAAGGATTGAGAACAGTTTGAATTCAATAAAGGAAACAAAAAAATTTTTGGTAACCTTCAGATCGGATATTTTGACGATTTATTAGCCAGGTGCCGACCATGGTCCTTATTTCTGGTAAATATTTTTTCTCGAATTTTGTTATTTAAATCAAGGGACTGGTTTCAGAAGACAAGGCGAGGGCTGGTTTCAGACGATGCGAGGACTGGTTTCAGACGAGGCGAGGGCTGGTTTCAGACGAGGCGAGGGCTGGTTTCAGACGAGGCGAGGGCGGGTTTCAGACGAGGAGAGACGCTTGGATGAAAACTTTCGTCATGAAAAGATTGTGCGAAACTAGCATATCAACACCGGGGGCGTGATTTTTCAAAAATCCCTACAGCTGCTAATCTACGCGGATGACATAGACGTAAGCAACAGAACACAGCGGATCATCAATGAGACTGGGATTGAAACGGAAGTGGCTAAAATTGTTCTAAAGGGAAACGAGGGGAAAGCCATTAGATGCTGCCTCTACGAAACGACTCACAAAAACGACCTATAAGATGGAGTGTCACATTGGGCAGCTAAAACATTAATGTAGGCAAGGACTTCGTTTACATCAGCTTAGTCGTGAATCAAGACAAAGATACCAGTATCGAAATCAAGCCTAGAATCACTCTTGCAAATCGCTGCTTGTTTGAACTCCAGTGACGTTTGAGTAATAGAACCCTCTCTCGTAGGACCAAGCTGGATGTGTACAGCACGATTGAACGTTGACCTTCTGCATGTGAGTCGACGCACTTACCCACTACGCCACAGTGACCATTTATTGACGTTTGCATTCCACCAAAAGTCAGCTTCACTGCTCAACAAAGTTCGATTACGAAAATTGGGATTAACGGCCATCTTATTTTGGTCCAAATTCATACAATTTAAAAGCGTTGTGTAAACTTTAGTCTTCTTCTTCTTCGTCTTCTTCTTCTTCTTCTTGTTGTGGCGCTACAGTTCGGGGTGGACCTGGGCCTCAACCAACATGCCTCCAGCCAGCACGATATTTCGCCAGCTGCCACCAGTTGCGCACTCCAAGTTGATTGAGGCCCTTCTCCACTTATGTGCGCCACCTTAGCCGGGGCCGTTCTCTGTTGCGTTGCTCCAATGGCTTAGATTCAAGGACTTAAACGCTAGTCTATTTATGTTTAAATGCCAAGGTAAACCTAAAAAAACATCACTTGACAGATGACAAAGTGGCCGCCAGTTAGAATATTGTTGCCAATTAAAGTTTTACGACATCAAAGCATTTTTGTTAAAATTGAGAAAAACAGTCGATGCAAGATTAGAAAACAGCTTGTAGCGAATTGTATTCATGGCACCACAATCTTGTGAGTCTTTCAATCAGAGCTTTCAAAGCTTAAGTTGAAGCGTTGATAAAATATCTGTCAGACTGTTATGCCAGATAACTCCGATTCAGCGTTGAACACGCGGCAGTGATAAATCTAATTTCAACACAAGGACTGTTTCGGTTCACGAAACATTCTGACCATTCGGTTCTTAAAACGTTCCCCCATTTGAGCTATCTGGTTGAGCAATCCATCAGCCAAAACTCTTTCACCTTTGAAACAGAAGATGTACCGACACCATCGCCGCTGTTCGTGACAATGTGCAGGAGAATAGACTCCATCGATGTCGTACCCCTTGGGAGAACTTGGCCTTTCATAGACCATCACAATTTTGCATTGTGATCAGAGTCTACGCCCGTACAACTTTCAACGGAAACAGGAGTTCACACCAAACAAAGACGTGTGTTCGTTGAATGAGTTTCGGGGCAGTTGATTTCAGACAAGCGGCATTAGTAAGTATAGCCACTCTGAGTTTGATGGGATAACCTGTAGCCAGAGTAAAGAATTTGGAGCCGATAAGAAGAAGCTATTTGATAGGACTCTAAGAACGTTTTCGATCTAAGAGTTGTTTGTTGAACTGTAGTTTATAAAAGAATCACATGTGTGTGGGATTTCAGCCTTTATTCACTTAGGCTAGATGTGATTTTTGTCGTACGATTATTTAGTCTCAAAATGTGTGTTAATATGGCCTGTGAAATTTTGTTCAGTAACCCTTAAAGAAATTTGCTCAACTTGTTGCAACTTTATAGACATTCTATAGAGAACGTATGTGCGCTCATAGCCTTAAAATCTTCAGAGCAAATGCTGCTAATAGCTTCCTTAGTCGTAAGCCGGTAAGTGTACATAAGACCTTGACATCATTACCTTTCTTACTGTTCATTGTGAAGCCCTGCCCCAGACGTCGATCTTCCAGGTTCTCTTGATAATAGAACATTCTTTTCTGACCCTCGTTTACCGCCAGACTTATATTAGCCGCCTCCATTTCAATCCCTGCAAACGTCTCACTGATTCCTTCAATTTCCTCAATGACATCCGCAAAAGCCAGCAGCTGAAAGAGCTTCTGGATCACCCTGGTATTGACTTCTGAGTTTCGCAGTCCCATGGCAGCTTGTCTCCTTGTCTTACATCTGAAATGATTGAATACTCCTACAAATAATCCTCTCAAAAGGCCTTCTCAGAGTCCGACACAAGGTTCGTGTCTTAAATGATCCGTATGTTTGTAATTCAACACCACAACCTAGATGTCACTTGGATCACCTTTACCGCCACTCCACAGCCAACCGGTGAAATATCCTCGAAATCATATTGTCACCCTGTTCAAAAACCAACACAGAGCACTCAGTGGCAATTTACAAAGTCATACATAATTGTTACTGGATGCACTTTGAACCACCGTCCCTCCTCCTCCTCTAGCCGAAAACACACATAAACAACACCAGCCTCACAGCACTACCACCCCCTTCTCTCTTTCTCTTTCAATAAATTCGCAGAGCCACCATCGGCCTCGCCACCAATCTCCCTCCATCCTCCGTCATAATGTATTGCTACCAATTTGTTGACCCATTGTAATCATAAAATCACCGGCCACCGGCGGGCGCACAGCGCGACTCCGCACTAACACCGTTTGCGCGGCTCAAACTATCGCGATTGGATTTGGATCCAATCAAAGGAAACGAAATTTCATTTGCGTATTTTCACAAAGACCCCAAAACAAACACACAACCGCTAGAAAAGCGGAGCTCCCAATGACCCACCTCTCGGTCAGTTCAGGGAATCGCATTTAACAGCTTCACTCAAAGAGCACACACACACACGCAGCCTTTGGAACGTCCGCATCAGCGTCCATCACGATGGCATTCAAATCAAACAAAGAGAGATACGACCTATAAAATAGTGGCTCACACCACAAGGCACACGATGACATTTCAAGTCATCGCGCACATCATCATCGCGCCCATCCAGCATCCACCTGCATCGCACAGACATTCAGGTGTCCACGGTATGGCAGCGATCGACCGGGACCGTGCGACGACGATCGCCGACCACGCAGCGTTCGCTATGGAAATATTGAATTTCATTTCTAATAAATCTCCCATCGTTGTGGCTTTCCGATGAAGTCGTAAAGCGACTTGGCCGCACGATCGGCCTCTGCTCCACACCGCACCGTGCCGGCCACCAGGCAACGGCCCCGTGAACTGTTTATGACCAAAAGTGGTTATTGGTTGGCTCGGTTAATGATCGATCCATTCAAAATATTTCGATAATAAAGTGAAATCATTTCATGACGATCACCGGCGATCATCAATATCATTGGTTGCCGATAAAAGGGTGAAATGCGTTTGCCCGCACTAATGGCGTTCAATAAACGGCGCGGCAGCGGCGGCCATAAACTGGAAATAGACGAGGAAAAGCGGGATGCTCCCGGTGGATGTTTAACGCATTTTCGTGGAAACGGTTTTCCCCTCCCAGAATAGATACATCACAGAATGTGCCTTTAATTGCACAACAATCGTTGTGACATGGCTTTTCTCCACAAAATTGAATCCGGTCGTTGTGCGCTGGTTAAGTGGTCGCAAGGGGAGGAGCCGAAATCATCATAAACTCCTTTTCAAGATGATGCCTCGCATAGCTGGGCAGATATATGAAGTTCTATCGGCTACTAGCAACGAAAGGACACACAAGGAAAAATGAAATGATTTTTGCCCCTTCCTGCAGGTGCATCCTAAAAAAAAAACGAAATCTCCCACACTTTCACATCCTTGCGCAGCACCGCTCATATGCATTTACGTGACAAGAGACAGAACGTAATTTTCGAAAATATATTCCACGCATGCTTGTCTCAAGCACATCTCTGACGTATCGGTAAAATTTGAAAACTGTCACAAACTGGGGCCATCGCAATAAATTCATTATCGCCGCGTCCACCTTCCACACTCGTCCCGTGCGCATCTCCCGCAAGCATAATTACTCTCGTATCCTTCGATCCAATCGTATCGTGTCCTTGCCTTCAATGAAATCGATAGCGGCGCCAACGGCGAAGGACAAATCTGGTTAAAAAATCAATGCCTACCTACGCAGGCGACACTTTGCGTAATTTGCCTCATGCCTAGGTACGCACCATGGCCAGGGTTTGACATTTTTTTTTGTTCTTCTCTTGTTGGTCGTCCTTTGCCGGTGCTCAGTGTAGGCGCCATTGTCTTGATAAAATTTTATTTATGTGTCGGCAATAATTTAATAATGAATTGCCAGAGCTCGCAGAGCGTCCATGAATGAAGCGTCCAGCTCAGGTGGAGTGGCGAGCGAGATCGAGTCCTTTTTTTTCGCATTTGTCCACACATGTGTTAAGGATCGTTCGGGTACTCTGGTGTCCTACTTGTAGATTTGTGGATTGATTGCGCAAGGTGCACACTAGCTGGCATTCCACGTACATGACTGTCTGGCGCCTGTGCTCTGGTCAGGGCATGTCCACCGCCTGACGACCGACGTGGATATGAGTACTTCGATTATTAAATGTTGACAGTGTTGTGTGCGGAGGACCGTTGGCAGGGGCCGATATCGGTTCCTGCAATAAAATTGTGAAATTATTGCCAATAGCATGTGTCCTTGACAGGCGGATACCTAGAGGAGTGAGGGAGGGGAGAGTTGCTTTCTCATTCGCTTTGAATTTTAATAGTTTTGTAGGTCTGCTGGGAAAGTGGTGGAATGAGTGATACTCGACGCGATGCGGACGTAGTGAGGTCGTGTCACATAGAGGTGCACACTTCCGGAAGGAATATTTGCATTTTATGGGTATCGGGTTCGTTTGGACAGGATATGAAGAAAAAAATAAAAAACAGATCACTTGAACGGGTCTAGGGAAATTTACATTATCTGGCTGTCTGGAGAACCGAACAAATGTGTTGATGGAGGGCCGTTTAGGAAAGTTTTGAAAAACAAAAGCATGCAATGGTTGACTGTTTGCTTAAGTATTCCAATATAAGACGTAAATGAGTTGCACAATATTTTTTGAATTCTTTTAAAATGTTGTCAAAAGAATAATCAACTTGGTTCGTAGCTTTTATTCTTTATACGCACACACTGAAAGTCTATCAGATGTCAATACTGCCAAATTAACTGAAAGTCGAATGGGATAGGTGACTGGTGCGTTTATATGTTATATACATATATGTAGGTCTGTTCAAAAAATTAAGGGGAATTTTCATTATTCTCAAAAAACGTGGAGTTCACTAAAGGCCTAAATTCGCGCTATTTTAAAGTTTCCCTTCGTTAAAGGCAAATCCTCTAGAGAAACGTTTCGTGAGATAAATGGTATTTTGGGGGATGGTACTCCATCACTTCGAACCGCGGAGGAATGGTTTCGACGATTCAGAGCAGGGGAAAACGACACCATGGATAAGCCAGCCGGCGGAAGACCTGCGAAGACGAATACCGATCGAATCATGGAAATCATCGAGTTAGACCGGTATGTGGCATCTCGTGACATCGCCCAGGAGATGGGAGTTAGTCACCAAGCCATTTTAAGCCACCTGCAGAAGGATGGGTACAAAAAAGCATGATTTGACGCAAAAAAACCATCTAGACCGAATCAACACCTGCGATATGCTACTGAAACGGAACGAACTCGACCCATTTCTGAAGCGTATGGTGACTGGCGATGAAAAATGGATCACATACGACAATATTAAGCGAAAACGATCGTGGTTGAAGGCCGGTGAATCGTCCCAAACAGTGGCCAAGCCGGGATTGACGGCCAGGAAGGTTTTGCTGTGTGTTTGGTGGGATTGGAAGGGAATCATCCACTATGAGCTGCTCCCAGACGCTTAATTCCACCATCTACTGCGAACAACTGGACCGCTTGAAGCAGGCGATCGACCAAAAGCGTCGAGAATTGGCCAACAGGAAGGGTGTAGTGTTCCACCAGGACAACACCAGACCACACACTTCGTTGATGACTCGTCAGAAGCTACGGGAGCTCGGATGGGAAGTTTTATCGCATCCACCATATAGCCTAGACATAGCGCCAAGTGTTTACCACCTATTACTGTTCATGGCAAACGCCCCTTGAAGTTGAACTAAAAGAGACTGGTGAAAAATGGCTGTCCGAGTTCTTCGCAAGTAAGGGGGGCGGCTTCTACGAAGGGGGTATTATGAAGTTGCCGTCTAGATAAAAGCAGATTGTCGAATAAAACGGCGCATATTTGAACTAAATCCGGTCACTGTAACACTTTTTATGAAGCATTGAATGAAGAGCAAAAAAGCGGAAGGAATATTTGACGCTTATAATTATACTTGTGCCAGCGTTTTCTCCAATCCTCGAATCATTTTTGATATGCACTTTTTGTATGCCCTTGAGCTCTCTCAGCAATTCGGTTTGTATTTCCTCAAACTTGGCAAAACGTCGTGTTTTCACGAGTCTCTTCAATCTTGGGAGTACAAAAAGTCGCAGCGGGTCAAATCGGATGAATACGGTGGCAGAGGATCGCCGTTGACGTCATTCAACAATTCCTAAGCGATGCGCATGCGACATTTTCTTTGGTCAAAATTCAGCACTTTTGGAACGAACTTTGCTGCCACACGCTTAATGCCCGACTTTTCCGGAAAAATTGCATAGCATGAGACAACCGATATGCCGACATCTTTAGCAACTTCTCTAATAGTGATTCGACGATTCTTGATAACAATTTGCTTCACTTTGCCAACACTTTCATCGGTTGTTGGCGTGCTGGGACGTCCAGGGCGAGCGTCGTCATTCACATCTTCTCTGCCCTCTTTGAAAAGCTTGTAACACTTGTAAGCATTTCTTTGACTCAGAGAACACTCGCCGTATGCCACTGTCAACATTTCAAGTGTTTTGAGGACTTGGTTCCACTTTTCACACAAAATTCCAATTGTCAATTCAAAATGCAAATTCTCTGATCCATTTTTTCGACAGCAGGAAATCGTGGAACAGGCAAAACGCGTCCAACTTTCATGTTTCTCACAAAAAAAAATAAATATGTTATAAAACCGAAACTATAAGCATATGTTCAAGACGAGTGTACCAACATAACAGAATAATTAAAGTCCATAATCGGTTGAAGGTAGCCCGCGAAGTTTTAATTTGAAATTTAATGAGAAATTCCCCTTTTAGATCTCAATATTCAGTGATAGTTAACATTCTTAGCTGCTAAGGACGCTACATAGACGTGGCTCAATTATGGTCCTCAAGCAACATGCCTCTCCAGCCAACATGATCTTTCGCCAGCTGCCGCCAGTTGCGCACTGCAAGTTGGTTGAGGTCCTTCGCTACTTGTGTGCGACACCGTCGCCTGGGCCGACCTCTGTTGCGTTGTCCCATTGGCTCAAATTCGAAGACTTTTCGGGCCGGAGCAGTGGTGTCCTTACGCTCTACATGGCCTAACCATCTTAAGCATTGCATCCGAAGACGATTGACTAGGCGCATGTCGCTGTACAGCCCATAGAGTTCGTCGTTGAATCTTCTTCTCCAGACGCCATCAATGCAAACAGAACCAAAAATCGCACGCAACACTTTTCTCTCAAAAAGAATAAGGGCTTCCTCATCCGCTTTTAGCAACGTTCAGGTTTCCGTGCCTCCTATAGCTGGCATTTTTTTGAGGGTGGTGAGGGAGTTAGCTTCACGCACAACCTACAGACTGGTAGGCCAGGCCCATTATTTTACCCTCGGGTAGAGGGGTTCGCTGCATACATTGGTTCACCACACAACGGATGTTGTGATGGTTATCCATTGGCGCCAGAAGGAAGCTGTATGTCAACTTGACCTATGCACGGACGAGGATAGCGTTGGCAGCTAGCCATGTTGAGTGCGATCATGCCCTGTACGGTAATGCTAGAGATAAATTGCGAAGGCAAGACCGTACATTGAACCGACTATTTGGAGAGGGACAGGACAAGTTCCAAAAATTGACTAAGAGTGTGCCTGTAAGGTCACATATGTAAGTTGTAATATCAAAGAAATTCACGCTTAGGTCTGTCGTGTGGGTCGCAACACTGAACAATGCATATTAAAGGCGGGTGACGGTTGGTACTTATTTTTTTTTTCTATTTTCCGATTACTAAGTATTTCCTCCACATCTTCACATGTGCATTCTGCAGGTCCAGAAGGGATTTCAGTCGGTAAGTGTTTGAATTCTTATTTCTTCCATAAGCCTAATGTCTACGTCTACGGTCAGTCTAATGCAGTAGGTCAAAGTTAGAACATTTTTTTTTCTTCAGCCAACTTGGGTTACCGGTGCTCCGCCAAAGAAGAGTGAAAAATCACGAAAATATTTTTTTCCTTTCCAACGGACAGCCCTGTATGTAGTCAAAGATCTAACCGCCACTCGTTCATCAAATTTTATGAGATACACTAAAGGTCCTCAAACTGTTAACTCAGCTCATGCTGAATAGTCTCAAAACGAGAAGACTGAAAACTGTGAGTAAAAGATAATTTCAAAGGACCTCTGCCTCACGTACTTTGTGCACGTCATAAACATTCATTACACCGATTATGTTTGCATAACCCTTTGACGCACCCGTTCCCCAGCTACATAAGTAGGTCTCTTCGCATTTACATCAAACGGAACCCCGTTCGCAGCTCGAATTCCAACGAAATCGCTTAAATGTGCTAAATTATGCACCCCCATCAGCAGGCAAACGAATAAAAACAGAATGTGCGCGCACATATACATAAACAAAAAATTCCATCAGTTATTTCTCCATTTTTATTGATGTTTGTTTTTCCATTTGTGACCCTAATGCACTAAAATACGACGACCTTCTGGCCGACCGGGGTAGCGTCTCCGAGTCCGCTCCAGCGAGAATGGCTAATTTGCCAGATATATCACACTCGGCCACTTATGAGTGTTTAGACAAATTTCTCCTTTCACCGCAATAAAATTTTGATTATTATCCTCGGAGTCATAAAAACTCCCATAAAATGGCATATTTTCCAAAATCACTTATACTCGCCCCGAGCGAGTCGCACACAATGCGATGAGCAATTGGCAGAGCAAACAAACCAACCCTCGGCCGCTCCTACCTGTGCCGCCTGCGGTGTGCGGGAGGTGTAACTCCTTTCGCACTGCCGTGACTCGGGGCCGGGGACAGGTAGCGAACGCAACGACCGCAGAGTCCTCAGAAGAAAGGAGGATTTCTGTGCAAATCCGTGCCAGGATCAGGTAGCTAACCGGAAAATCCGATTGTCCAAGAGAGCTGGCATTGTTGCCACTGTCCGACATGACAAATGAATCTGGGGTTCTGCGAGGCGAAGACAATGGGCAGGACAATTAAGTCAAATATTTTGCGAACTAATTAAGTGGACGCAGAATGCTGAGCGCAGATCGGTTGCGGATCGCTCTCAGGATCTGTGCGGATTTGTGAGGTCTTCCCTGGCGGAGCTGGCATGTGGCGAGGACCTTTTTTGATAAATGCCTTGCGAGATGAAAGGAAGGAGGCATATTTGACGTCAATATGCAGATTTAGAGCTATTACCCTTTTGTCTCGCAGCACTTTGACCGGCCTCCGTTGTCTGGGCATTGCAGCGAACATTGTGGGCTTAGTTTCGAGAATCACTTCGACACGCCTCAGTGAGGAGTGTAGAATGCAAATATTTACTGAGATAATTTATCAAAATATTCGAAGGTCATACGGCAAGGGCAAAGGTATGCTGGGCATGGTGTCCAGCTGAGCGAAAAGAGTTATCCCACGAAAAACACTGAAAGGATGCATTCCCTTCGATGAGTGCCGAATTTGAATATTCAAATGTGGATGGGTGTCCTTGGAAGATGTGAAATGTCTTCAAATGGACGAGTGTTTGAAGAAATTTCGCACATCGATTAAGGCACCCCTTTGGAATAGCCTCCTCTTTGTCCTTGGCAGGATCATTAAATCAAATGTTTTGCTTGTTTCGATGTGTTTCGGTCGATTTCAAAGAGTGTGGAAACACAAAGGATTTATGCCTTTAAGGATCGAAGCACACTTCGTTGGTGTCTTCAAGGTTGTGTCATGTGCAAAGCATATTTGATTTTGTTTTCTCTTGTTTTTGTTGTTTTTTGTAATCGTTTTTTTTTTTTCAACTTGACCTCTCCTCAAACAATTTCTTTGAATTGCTTAAAAGATCAGAATTTTGAATCTGACACAAGTGCTTATTATATGTTTTCAAAGAAGGAAGACAGATTTCATGTTTTTAAGGATCAATTGGAGACACGAAAAGCGGAGCATAAGTATTCTAAGACACAGAATACCTTAATGCCAATGGTGATAGTTAGCGAAAGGAAGAGTCCACCGAAAAATTTTGATCCATGACTTTTCGAGAATCTGACACTTGGTACCATTCTGAAAGTCTTATTTTCCGAGACTATAGTGACTTGATGGTCTGTGAACGTCGTTCAAAGTATTGTCCGTCGGAAGCGATTGCAAATTTGGAATACCATTTCGAAAAAATGAGCCCTCTCTGGAATCGATCCAGTAATTGAGCCATCCTTTGTTTTCTTTAAAAAACCCGAACCGGTGCAATGCGTTTTGCGTCCGTGGAAAAAACCAGCAGTCGGAAGGAGCAAGGTCTGGAGAATTTGCCGGGTGGGATAAGATCTCCCATTTCCACGTAGTTTTTGACCACTACATCTACAGTGGGGCCGAGCATTATCATGGAGCTAAATCACCTTGTCATGCCTTTCAGTCGTTTCTGACCGTTTTTTTTTTTTTGCAATATACGGCTCCAACGCTAGTTGTAGCTGAAAACGTTTCCCATCAATGGTTTCTCCTGGTCTTAGCAGCTCTTCGTGCACCACACACGTTTGAGCATGACTCTAGAATCATTTATGTCGACGATAGTGACATGACGGGTTCATCGGGCACAGTATTTTTTTCTTTTTGAGGCAATCGTAGAGTACCCACTTTTTATCTCCAGTCACGATCCAGTGCAAAAATCCTTTCCGGATTTCGATTTTTCGACATCTCTCTGCTTGAAGTGGTACCCAATTTACTTGCTTTTTGAATAAATACAAATTTCTGTAACCGAACGGAAAACGTTTGCCAAGTCACTCTGCATTTGGTCACACTTTGCATTTGGTACGAATCTTGAACCTCCAATTCCTCACCTCACAAACTATTTGGGCTGTTTTGAAACCGCGCCGAATATTACCAGGCTTCATAGCTAGATCCCATGATTCCGTGATGAGCCGGGGCCCTAGTTGCGATAATGTACTCATACACCTCAAATTTCTATTCTTGTAACTTTTTCAAGGTCGAAAATAGAACAAGGTCGGATGGTGCCCAGTCTGGAGGAGGTAACGGTAAAGGAGCAGCACTTCGCAGCCTAGTGGGCGTCGAATCGGCCCAATCATTCCGAATAGTAGAGTCCTGCGACCATTTTCTCTTCTCCAGGCAGTCGTTGTATGTACATTCATCACACATTGTAAATCGCAGAAATCGGTGGCCAGAACCATTTCGGCCGATACAGCCTTCGCATTCTTCTAAGCACGCTCAAGAGTTTAAGTCCATTGTATCGATTGTTTCGTGTTTTTGACGTGTCCCAGTGGGTTCATATTTTGTTGATAATAGCGAAATGTTGCAGAAACTCTTTGGGATTGGACATAGACAGCGAACACTGCTGTAAAATACGGAATAAGCTCCCGCGACACCAATCGCACAGACAGCTTTTCTTCTGACTGCGATATCTCGCGCAACATTATTCGCGGATCTGCACATGCTATATCATGAATTTCTATCAAGTGAATCTCCTTGGAGCCGTTTTCTGGACATCTGAAAGCGGCTTATCGAAAACCAACTTGCAACCGCATTCAAACTGTTCAAACATATTTTCGACCATCGAAGGAGAAGTCACACAGCATCCAAGTGTTCTCCGATTTCCATTCCAAAGACAAAGAGTCTTTCAGTTTTCGAAAACCGGCGGTCAGTCAAAACCATACTACTAGACTAGATTCGGCTGCCTTTGGATAGTAGTTTGGTAGAAGATGATTTCTCTTGCAAGAGTGGGATTAGGGTTAAGTTCTTATCGGAGCATCCTTGTAAATCTAAATCCCCGGACATTTTGTCACAATTTCTTGTATTTTGGCGTTTGGAAAGTTTATTTTTGAAAATTCAACGTGAAAGGTTATGCCAGACCATCATGTGTATAAAAGACTGTTTGATAGCCACTACCATGAATTATGTGAATGCAAACAGAAGCCTCTGATAATGTTCCCCATCGACTTCATTCCATCTGCAAATCATCATTTCCCGTCTGAAATCTGAAGACATCGACCTCCACTAAGAGAACAAAATAAACACATAAAAGCCGACGAATTCCCTGAACCTAAATGAGGTCATAAAACTACCAACACATCTTGTCATAAAAATCTGGATCCATCATCCACATCCAAGTCGCCGTTCAGACAGCTGATGACGACGACGATGTTGGTGCTGCGAAGGCCACACTCCGGATACAACGTCATTATTCGAGCTCTCACAGGATATGACGTATAAACATTTCGTCATATGGTCATAACACAAAAATCATAACCAGGACCGTAAAACTCCCTGCACCCAATTCGAAGGCAGCAGCAGGAACAAAGCCATGTCGCCGGGTAATGGGTCCTAAACTGCGACACGTGGCGCGTATTGGAAGCAACGCACGCGAAAGGACGACTTCATGCCCATACCCACCGTGAAGGCTGACTTCTTGTCATCGCCTATACTGTAACTGCGACCAGTCAGTTGTTCAGCCCTCGTCGCTGCCGAAGACGAGCACTGCATAGGGGAATTTATGGAAAATAATTTCATAATTCGGGGGGTTGATCCTGTTGCGCTCTGCCACCGCCACCGTCGACAGGGCTCGCTGACAATGTGTTAACATAATAATAGACAACCTACTTCCGTCGAGGGGTTGAAATAATTCGTTCGTTTCATGTCCTTGCGCCCCGCTGGATGATTATCCTAGATGATGGTTATTAATAAAGTTCTGAAAGGAGAGGAACGATACAATGGGAGGTCACGTGCCGGAAGGCGTTATGTTTTTATTTGTCACATTCCTTGCCTAATGTAAATATTAGTTGATTGAGTGAGACCGACTCCCGGGAGAGACCGGGGTTGTCGTCTGGCTGACTGGGCTTTGATTGCGTGAAGTAATGCGTAGTTAATGGGCGCGGTGCAATGGCAGAAAAGCCTTTCTGCAAATAGAGGGTGGTCCGACGGAGTTGGGTCTGTTCACTTTGTGATGGGGTTTTCCATAATTTTGCATTCTTTTTCATATGTTTGCGAACGAATGGAGAGGGAGTGTGTTTCTTTCGGAAAGTCAGCACTAGAGTGGGAGGGCAAGGGAGGCCAGATTAAGTAAAAATATATTCATTTAGACAAAAAACAACTTCTGAAGCAAGCCATTTGGCATATACTTTGCGTACTGTCATTTTGTTTTTATAACCTTTTACAGTCTTCTGTTCATTAATCGGACTTGGTTTCTTAGCGACTGAAAGGTAATAATTGATCATAGGCTTTCGTTAGAAAGAGTCTTAGTTCTCCTTGATTTTTCAAAAGCATTCGATTGCATAGATTACTCCTTGCTTATATCGAATCTTAAACAAAATTTTAATTTTTCTGTATCGTCGCTAAGACTTCTACAAATGTAGTTGTTCAACCGTGTCCAAAAGGTTGTCACAGAAATTTAAGCTTTTGACACATTTAATATCAATAAAGGTGTACCGCAAGGTTCTGTGCTTGGACCCCTTCTATTCTCAATGTTTAATAATGATCTTCCGCAGGTAGTACAAAATTGTAAAGTACATACATATGTACATACGTACGCAGATGATCTACAAGTCTCATATGCGCACGAGGTACAGTTGATATATGTGAACTTTCGCCCATAATTCTGAATGGTAACGTCATTTCTATCAAAACAAGTGTTAAATATCCTGGTTTTTATATCAATTCCTCTCTTACGTGTTGTAACGCAGTCAGAAATACCATCAAAAAATGATAGCTTGCGATGCCTGCGACATTCAGCGCAACTTCCAAACTCGCTGAGAGATATCCATGAGATGCAACCACTGATTTTGAAAAAATGGATATCATCTCTCCATTTAACCAACCACTGATTTTTTTCGACGCAGAATTCATCTCCAAACCTGAATTCCTTCGCACGTTTGGTTATGTTCATCACATTCATTGTGCAAACCATAGAACTCTTTGGACTAGGAAGAATTCTCAATATGTTTTAAGCCTCGGCGCCATAGAGATCGGTAACGAAGGCGCCCCCTAAATGGTTATTCTGCACTGAATTTAGCACCGTGGAAAAAGGAACTTGCATTATTTTGCTGTTGTATTACAGCCCATATCCATTCATAGTTATGCTGGTGCGTAGTGTCACCATGAAAAGTTTTCGAATCTGAGCCAATGGGACAACGCAACAGAGGACGGCCCAGGCTAAGAGTTACAGTCAAGAATATAATATAAGATAATATGTAATGCACGTGTGATCGACCGAGGAACTTGACACGAGAACATACGAAACCAGCAAAACTGCTGAAGAGCATAAATGCAACGAAAGCGTCTGGCGAACATCCGGCACAATTAAATTCCATGAACTCGAACGATCACCTATGCAAGCGATGCACCTTTGCAAAGTATTGAAATCAATTCCAAGAATTCGAACGATCACTCGTGCAAGGTATGCAGCTTTGCAAAAGCATTGTCAAGCTGTATAATATTTTTGTAAGTTTAGTTCTAAGAAGATACTCAATAAAGACGGTCACTTCGAGACCAAGAAGAAAAATAAAATTTGTTTTTTTATTTATTCTTCGCCTGGTAAAATTGTAATTGCTAAGGTGGCGCACACAAGTGGAGAAGGACCAACCACCTTGGAGTGCGCCACTGGCGGCGGCTGGCGAAAGATCGTGCTGGCTGGAGAGACATGTTGGTTGAGGTCCAAAACCCCGGACTGTAGCGCCACAAGAAGAAGAAGAAGAAGTTGTGTCACCATTATTTCCTGTGAGCTAAGGTATCAGTCGTGTCTTGTGCTAAATTTCGCTAATTTCGAGATGAAGTGCATCCTTGACATTGTATTTTTTGAAACGAATTTTTTTTATTTAAATTGTTTAACTTCGCTCATAATCAATAAAAGCAGAACACGTCAGACATACGCAGAACTATTGAAACCCCACATGAAATACTGTCAAATATTTCCCAACATTTTTTTCAGATCAAAAACTTTTATAAAATCTTTTCGAAAAAAAGTAGTTCAATAAATTGAAAAAAAAAAAGAATCACAATCCGACTTAAATAGCGTTCGGCACATCCGCTGAATACCAAAACGCGCTGAAGGAAAAAAGATACCAGCGCACATATGTAGATACATCCACACAAGCGAACCCCACCCAAGGGTGGAATAATTTTAAGTTTTTTTTTTCTTCTTTTTTCAACATCTCTCCCTTAATGTTTTTGTTTTCGTAGTTTTTTTTATTTCATTTCGAACAATATTTGTAACAAAATCTTCAAAAATAAATGTTCCCCACACACATGCGACGGCTCGGAGGAACGGAAGCGCTGGTGTACCGACGGTATACGAGCGGGAGATTGTAAGTATCCCGGGGGGAGAAAACGACACCCTCTTTGGAGGACTCCCCCACTTGAGCAGACACAGAATGAAAAAGAAGAGAGAGAGAGGAATGAAAAAAAAAAAACAACATTTCGGGAAAAAAACGGGACCCATAACGTAAATTTATCATGCTTAATATGGCGCGTTGTTTATTCATCCCCCGCTACTACGCGGGGAACGCCATCCCCCATCGGCGTCATTATCGTCATCATGAGACTCCTCAAACACGCATCCTTGTCAATGTCATCCATTTCATCCAGGATACGGCCGCCGCCGCCGCCGCTCCGCTCCACTCCTTGCCGTCGTCTTCGTCGTCGTTCTGGAAGAGCTCCGGAGCACATGAGATGAGTGAATTAAATGTAAATTCGCAGGATATGAAAAGCCATAATGGGTGCCATGTTTTTTTCCTCCCCTTCATGCGTCGTTTAAGGGGAGGCGCGACGAATGGCGCCATTCGTGCTGTCGATACGCACACGGGGGATACACAACACGGGTATCTGGAGCCGTGTACTTATACGCAAGTAATTGAATTAAGGTTATGACTCAGGCTCCGTAGGATGAGTAGGCGGAGTGGCGTATAATTCAAGGCAGATCAGGAATGGGATGATTGAATTTTGTGAATTCCTCTCCCCCCTTCCGGCGCCTAATGAGGGCGACAATTCCACTTGCTTCGCGGCGGAGGGCGGTGTAAGGGGATGCGCAGTCAGTGTTGATTATTATTAATGCCTTGACACGTGCATCTAACTAATTGCCCACCTTCCCAGCACGGCGGCCTAGGGTAAGCCACATGCCCACAACTAATCACGAAAATAATCTCTCCCCCAAACGCAGGACCGAGGATCACCTTCGTGGTGGAGTACATCCCCACGTCGGTGCGGCATCCAGGATGCTCCTGTCATGCGGAGATTTATGAAATGCAGTGTGAGTGCGCACCAGGCGGCGGCGGTGGCGGCGTTCCCTCAATTGAACTCCAGTCAACAAGGTCAAGACGAACATTTTCGGGACATCCAGAGCGTCAGGGTGGATTGTCTATTTTTACGCGGAGTCGGCGACATTTTTCGGGGATACCGCAGTGTGCAGGGAATACGGTTATGATCGAATTATTGTTTGTATTTATAGAGCAGATGCATTTGTGACGAGACAGTTATTATATTTTTTGTTTACACAAATTGGAAAGTGCACTATAGGCGCGTGGCGGGCAGGAGATGAAATTTGTCGCCACTCTCTTGGGGAGGGTGCTGGAGTTAATTGGTTCATTGAACGGACTTGGAATGCCGTTTTGAAGACGTAATCAGCTGCATTTTGAGATCTGTGGGTATGCAGGAGTAATGATGAAGGGATTAGTGTCTAGGAACAACAATAGACTTGTTGGGGCTTGGACGAAAATATTTGGTGTTCGGAACAGTTCAACGTATTGTTGGACGATGGTAATCCCTCTCTTCGATTGCAGTTGGCAACGCCATAGCTTGTGTTAAGGGGGACATATTAATCAATTTTGTTCGAAGACAATCTTAGGTACAAGTTTGAACCTAAAAAATCGAATCATCATCATTCTACTTAGTTTTAAAACCTTGGCTTCGTTTTAACCGCTTGTCTGACTATCTGTCAGTCAGCCTATCCGCCTGGCAGTTCGTCTGGCTTGTCATATTCCCATATCTCCTACAATTATGTTATAAAGCGATTTACGTAGAATTTTCGAATCAGATGCAACTCAACTTTGAAGGAATCAGGCTACGCAAATTTGACATTTGGGAGTTGCTGCCATCTGTATAGAGTGGGGTCAAAATAAATTTCATCGTACACCCACATGTGACATTTCAGGCGAAAGATCTTTTAAAAAGATGTCTCATGACCAGCTTATTGATGTGTATTACCGTTAGAAACCTATTAAGTTCAAAATTTTAATATATTGTGCACCTCCACCAAGAAAGTTTGAATACTTAGAATCTGAAAAAATCACAAAATCTTCGGTTTTGATTGCAACAATTTTTTGCGGTCATCCATTTCTGCGATATTGGCCAAAAAGCTGTAAGATCACAATACATGTGCGCCAATTTTGAGAGTCTTTGTGAAGAACTTGTGGCAGAGAGTGTAGTGTTCTGCTCATTGATTTCAATGAAGGCGTGAATTCTCGTACATTGATTGCAAACCCTAAACCAAACGTGCGCACTATTGGCTAAGGATGGATAGCGTTTGGCAAGAGTGATTTTTACACAATTATCATGATCGTATAGAATGTAGGTATGTACCTATGCAGTGGCAAATAAGGATATGAATATTTGTGTGAAGCTTTGTATATGCATTTTGAACCTTAAAATTAAATGCAGAAGTATGCAACGCAACGAGAATATGACGGAACGCCAAGCCAAAAATTATACAGCCGATCAAAAAAATTAAAAACCTCAAAATTCAACTAAAGCCAGCTATGAGTGAAATCCGCAATTACATAGTTCTTCTTCTTCTTCTTGTGGCGCTACAGTTCGGGGTGGACCTGGACCTCTACCAGCATGCATCTCCAGCCAGCACGATCTTTCGCCAGCTGCCGCCAGTTGCGCACTCCAAGTTGGTTGAGATCCTTCTCCACTTGTGTGCGCCACCTTATCCTGGGCCGTCCTCTGTTGCGTTGTCCCAATGGCTCAGATTCGAAGACTTTTCGGGTCGGAGCAGTGGTGTCCATACGCTCTACATGGCCTAGCCATCTTAAGCGTTGTAAAAATTACATAGTTGCCCACCCAATATATAGATGAAGGTTCGTTCGTCTCCGTGGTCGCCGTGGCGTAGTGGTGAGTGCGTCGACTGCCGCGCAGAAGGTCTAGGGTCGATTCCCCGACGGGGCACCTCGCAGTTTTTCACGGCACCACCTCTTTCGAGTTGCTGACAACACTCAAAGAGTACTTGTTGTCTATGAAAAGCTATCCCCTATATATCTCTAGTTAAACATAATCATAATGGCAACTGAGACGATGATGGTGAAGATTGAGCATCGCGCTGTAATTAAATTTCTCACTAAGCAAGGAAAAAGTCAAAAAACTATTCATGAAGAGATGGTGGCTGTGTACCAGGGTTCCGCACCTTGATTGTCAACTGTGCAAAAGTGGTCAAGTGAGTTCAAGAGAGGCAGAGAAAGCATTGAAGACGACCCCAGCTCCGGCACCCCGGTTACTGCTTGTACAGGAGAAAGCATCAAAGAAGTCGAAAAACTTGTTCTTGAGGATGCCCGAATAAAGGTGAAAATGATGACAGAGATCACCAAGCTCACAAATTGGTACCATTCACACCATTCTTCATGACAATCTTAACTTTTCAAAGGTCAGTGCAAGGTGGGTGCCACGAATGCTCACAGCGCCTCAGAAAAAAGTGAGCTTTTGGAGATGCGTACTGAGAACGCGGACTGTTTTATGTTACTGGAGATGAAACATGGGTCCACCACTATGACCCTGAAAGCAAACAAGAGTCCATGCAGTGGCATAAAAAAGGAACAGACCCCCCGAAGAAGTTCAAAGTCACTCCGTCTGCCGGAAAGCTCATGGCCACAGTTTTTTGGGACTCAAAGAGAATCTTGCTCATTGAGTACAAAAAAAACGGTGAAACCATCAACGCCACATCCTACGCGAGAAAATACGGGGTAAACGGGTTTGTTGCTTCTTCATGACAACGCTCCTGCGCTGCTGCGCGAGATTGTGGTTTCGAAGAAATCCAACACCCGCCCTATAGTCCAGACCTTGCCCTAGTGATTATTTCCTGTTTTCGGATTTGAAAAAATGTCTTCGTGGAAAAGATTTTCGGATGATGGAGAACTCAAGTCGGCAATAAATGGGTGTTTTGCAGAGAAAGAGGAAATTTATTTTTTGAGGGTTTAAAAGAGCTTATCTCAAAATATTTCGAAAAGACCAAAATTCTGAACTTGGGAATTGTGCAAAAAAATAATTAAAATTTAGTGTATACTTCAAACTTTACAACGACCTTAAGAATGAATGTTGTTGTGTTGTATGCCTTCCCAACCTACAACTGAGAATTAAATTATTTGAGTTTTGGGCAGCTCGGGATGTTTGATATTCTGTGATCTTGAATTCGGAATTTTGTTCCCAACCTCGAAGGAGAAGATTAACCAAGATAAACATCCGACTCGATGCAATCAGTTTACGGGAGGAAGTGATGGCAGCTTGTCTTTCGTACCGACTCCTTTGAAATATTTCTTCCGGGACTTGACTGTTGAAATTTTGAGGATTTCGGGATTTTCAATATTTCAGGATTATGCCCCTAAAAATTTACTGACAGTTGAAAAAGTTATCTATCGGAGTTAACCATCAGACCGGCAACTGCTAGCTCACACGTTGCACAAAGAATTGCCCAGTTTGTGCCCTTATCAGACAGAATGTTCTGCTGAAACGACGAATCACCCGGATGGTATTCCCCCCAACTAAGACGATGCCAAAATGGCAATAACGAGAATGAAGTGGACCAATGCTTCTAGCGCGGATGAACTGTCTCCTGAAAACGTCTGGGATTTATCTGGTGGGACACATCTTGAAAATGCGATTGGAGAAAATATGCCCAACGTGAGTATCTTTAATTTTGTTTATCCAATCTACCAGAAAAAAAAACGTGCCCGCCATCAGTCTATGTCACTTTCGTTCTCTTTGTACTGATGGCATCCGGAAGAAAATATTTAAGAAGAAGGAAAACCACATTCGGCAGTCAAAGGATGCCAATTTTTTGGTTTCAAACCTTGTTGTATACGAACCTTGATATAATCCTATAGAACGCGTCTTCAATGGTCTTCGAAATGGCTCACGAACAGATGAGAGAACCAGTAGCCAACTAGATGTGGCAAACCTCAAAGCAAAACACGGTGTTGGCTGACGACGTTAATTTAATGAACCCATGGTCCTTGCCCAAACAAGGAAGAGGAAAAAAACATTTTTGTCTGTTACAAGTTACACATAACCACCCAAAAATTCTCTGCAAGAGCGCCTCTCTCTTCCTGGCCTGCCAAGGGATCATCTTCTTCAGAGGAATGCAATCATATCTGCCACAAAATCCTTTTCAGTTCGAGTTAAAACAATAAAAATGCCAACATCTACTTCCTCTTCGAAGTGAAAAAATGTCAAAAATGAAACCAAGAACCCACCTATCACACCGGCAACCGGATACCCACACACCCTCACTCCCCGGGGCATGTCCCAAAACGAGTGAAAATAAAAAAACACACATCATAGGCCTTCGGCCCATTTCCGAACAGGCATCGCCTGTAAATAAAATCTTCACATGCACATGCACCTCAACACAATTAATTGCCGCCGACCGGCAACGACGACGACAGCCCAACCAGGGGACACTGAATCCATTTAAACAAAGTCGCCCACAACTGACACTCGGTACAGCAGACAGAAATGAAAACAAAAAAAACGAAAAAAGGATGTGCACAGAGGACGCATAACAATTTATCATTACACTTTATTGATAATAGTGCTACCGCGCCGCCGCGTTTGGTTTTCGTATTCCATTTGTGGCACCTTCACCATGCGCGACTTTTATGAGCGTTCCCTCGAAGGCCGTGCCGCCACCTTCAAAGAGCCTGGACCCTCCCGAGTCCTATTATGAGCGCTGTGCATCCATAATTTATTTGCTTTTAATATTTTCCGCCGAATCGTGCGCTGCCTCCTACACACTCAGGCATCCTTCGCAAGGATCAGGCTGCCTATTTTCGCTGGAAGCGCAAACTGAACTCTCCGAGCAGCCCAATGAGGCCCAATGAAGACGAAAAGGGTTAATTACAATCCTGTGCACAGCCCGGGCACTCGGGCACGTTAGACATTTGCCGCCTATCGCACACGCACATCGGTGGCAATTAAATGTGGGATACGAGCTGCTCCGCTGCTGCTGCTGCTGCTGCTGCTGCTGCCCTGCCGGACAAACACTGAATCGCCCGTACTTTGATGGGATTTTTATGATTTTTTACAGCCATCCTCGGGTGTATGATGAATTTTAATATTTTCCACCGCGTCGGTGGGGGTTGGTGCGGGTGGTGAGGGGATTCTATTTATTGGTGTGGCCGGGCTGGCCTCTGTTTGGTTTATTTGTTTAAAACGTTTTATTGAAGTTCTTCGCCTCCCGTTCGGATGAATGAATCTTCAAAACACGGGAAAAATGTAAAAATGTTATACATGTATCATCTATTCGACGAAAGGGGGAGGGGGAGGGGGAGGGGGATAAGCGCGGTATCTGCGGTGATCTGGTCACCGCCATATAATCGCACGGGCGGAGACGTGAATGACTTCTTCAGATTTTTGATTTTTTTCCCTCAAAACAATTTTTCGGTTTGTGGTTTTTGTTCGAAACGAACTCTAGTTGAGATGCATCTTAAGCAGGGGTTTATTTATCTGTGGCTGCGGCGCGGAGAGGCACTCCTGTACATACATAATTTTAGACGTCTCAATGGACTCGTGTTGCGGCCACGCGATAATCTTCGCGCTCAGATCTGTCACTGGTCACTGAAGTGTGTGTGTGTGTGTGTGTTATATTGTGAAAGCAAATTCTTTGATAAACAATATACGCGATATACAATATTGAAGCTTATTCGTTCCGGGACTGGGCGATAATATCTGTCTCATGTTTTTTTATGCGACCGCGCCATTGTCAATGAATAAAAAATCTTACAATGAAATGTAACGTGTCTCCGCTTTGACGCATAGGGGGGACATTCAAAAATGAAAAACAAACAAATTCCTCTTTTTGAAATCGTATTTACATTCATATTGTATGATGGTGAGTGTTTGATGAAGGGAGGAGGTTACGTTTTGAAGCAGACGCCCTTTATCTGTGTCAACTGTGTGGATGTTTTGCGAGGCAAATGTTGTGCCTTCAGTGTTCTTGTTCGAATCAAATTGAAAATATGATTTTCTAGAAAACCCCTTCTGGGTGAGTTCGTGTAGACTCACATCCTTAATCTAGGTCGCCTGCACTTTGCGTTGTTTTCTCGGGACCTTTAACGACTTAAGGAAAAAAATCACTTTGAACGTAGGCACAGTACAAGATGTGATGCGTTGAAGTTTCGAATTGAACAGCCTAAGATCATTCATTGGATTTCCAACACACCACCGTGGCTATACCCGTTTGACGCACTCTCATTAAGTCTCTGCCTTCCTTTGTCTTCGAAACTTGTGTCACAACTGAAGGCTTAATCAAAAAACGACTTTAAGTTGGAGAGCTTTAGACCAGTCAACAAGGTCTAGCTTAACACTTTCTAAGATCTCAGGTCTAGCTTCACGCTGTGTGTTAGGAGGAATGCAGTTTATTGCCGACTACGAACTGTGAAATTTTATAAGCAATTAACACCCTTTTTGGTCCTGTTTGCGTTGATGGCTTCTGAAGACGAAGATTTAACGACGAACTTTATGGGCTGTACAGCGACATGCGCCTAGTCAAGCGTCTTCAGATACAACGCTTAAGATGGCTAGATCAGAGCGCATGGACACCACTCCTTCGGCCCGAAAACTCTTTGAATCTGAGCTATTGGGACAACGCAATAGAGGACAGCCTAGGCTAAGGTGGCGCACACAAGTGGAGAAAGACCTCAACCAACTTGCAGTGCGCAACTGGCGGCAGCTGACGAAAGATCATGCTAGCTGGAGAGGCATGTTGGTTGAGGCCTAGATCCACCCCGGACCGTAGCCCCACAAGAAGACGAAGAAGAAGAATTAACACCGTCTGGGCTTGGTTACCAAAGAGTTGAAAAAATGCGAGATGTTCGTTCTAAGAATTGATCCCTGGACGTCCGGCGTGATAAACCCGCCTTCGCTTACACCTACAATTTCTGAGCGTTTTCAAAAATTATCAAACATACATGACCTCCATTCCATCCAGGCAAATGCAAACTTAATAAGAAAATCATGCATTTCAGCCTGAAGAGTAAAAGTCAAAATAACCTCAATGAACTGTTTTAATTCAAAAAATTTCTTGGTTGCATTTGGTACACTACTTGCCTGACAAAATCTTGTCAAGTCGGGTGACCTTCTTAATGTAAGACTTTTGACTATTTCTTGCCATAAACTAAGGTACATGACCGTCGTGACGTATTGAATAGGTGCGTCGCCTTCTTCCCTCGAGGTTTCACATTCTATTTTCGAATAATAGCAAGCAATGAGTTGAAGCTTGTGAAGCTTACAACGGCCGTGGATCGGAGGATCTTGTTCACTTCTTTAAAGTTATTGTCGTGAACTGCGTCTTTTTGGCCAGAAGAAGCTTAGTAGGGAAATACCTCCACTCCTACGATCTAGTCTCCATTCCCGAACTGATTTCTCAGTTATCTTACATTTTTTGTCGATTTCACTTCTCTCGAGTTGCTCACAATCCTCACAATCAACTGCAGGTAAAAAAAAACTTTTTGGGTGTGATGACATAAAATTGCTGGTTCTCTTTACTCCTAGGAGAACGATAGCAAACATAACAAGGGTGGTTACTGAAGATGGCTTGGTTCTTCGTGGACTACATACTTTCATTCAAAAAAGCGATGCTTGACGCATATTTGGGAGTATGATTGGTATAAAAAAAAGTAGCTCCGAATGCCCATGCCCATGCCCATGCCCAATGCTCTAACCATGAAGTTGTTTGAGTTTTAACCCCCTTACTCTTAACCGACATGTATACCATGCCTGTGGCATTAAGTTACGCTATTCTGGAACTTAAACAGAACTAGCCTGACTGAGAGGACTTTGCACGGAAACTGAGTCTTGTACAGACTTCCGAATGCATCACAAGCTGTTCGAAATTTAGAAACTGTATGTTTCACTCCATAAAATGTCGAAAGGACTGTATGTCCTGCACTGTATGTCCACGTAGAAGTTGGACATGTACAAAGTTATCAACACACCTTTCATTCTATATTTCTGCGTTGTGTCCTTTGGGAAACCATCTGAAACCACAGTCTTCTCCGTTGGGTGACACCGAACAAATTCTTCTGTCGGCGTCACTTGTTCGTCTGATGATTGATTATGATACCATTTCAGGCGCTTAAATATCCGGGGTGACTTATGGTCGCAGTTGTCCGAGAGGCACCAACTTAATACCCCTTCGGGTCATATCAGCCTTATCAGTGGGTTCTACATGAGTATACCGGTGCTCGCTCTTACATTTTTTGCCTTTGAAATCTAACGAAAAGTTACTAGAATCGTCAACTTGTTTAATAGTTTGGATGGTTCAGTGACTTATGACTTCACTCTTCTCACCAAATGTCTGTTCAATTTGAAAATAGCATTTTCATCCGTTACGAAGAATTAATAAACGGAGCTAAGACTTGTTGTTGTTAAGGCTGCATATGTACGTTATAATTGGACCTTTCACAGTCCTCAGCCTTGTAGAACTTTTCTCTAGTAACAGTCCAAAAGTGTCCTCCTCTGCTTTCAAAAGAGTTTATGTCTCTGCACCATGGAGCGGGACTGGCACAATCAACGTTTTAAATTAAAGTGACACTGGTCTGGCAAGAATATTCTTTAAGTCCTAACCATTGGGCGAACGCAACAGAGAATTGCACATCCCTCGCAGGTTCGTCGACTGTCAGCCAGCCGCCCTGCGGATCATGACCTGATCCGAGATGGCGTACACAAGTGGAGTAGGACCTCAATTAGTTTGGAGTGTGAAATTGGAGGCAACTGGCATGAGATCATGCTGGAGAGGCAAGTTGGTTTAGGCCCAGGTTCCAGCCTGGACTGTAATGCATCTCAAAGGAAAAGAAGGAAATTAGTACTCATTGGAAACTTTGTAAACTGTAGAAAAGTGGACTCAAATGATGTGTCTGGAAATCACTCCCCTTACACTTCTCGCAGTACACAAAAACCATGTGCTGAGATGGCGGCTACAAGACCGTGGTGTTGAGGGAAACTAACTGGTGGTGACAACTTGCCTAGAGGCTATTTTCTTAGGTCAAGAGTCCTTGAAACATAATCTAGTCCGAACTTGTAGGAGCGTCGTGGTGGCTGTGGTTTAATATCCAAAATCGAGGGCAGCGGTGAGGTAAGTATAGGTATATCTCGTGCTGGCTGTCTTGCTTCAGATTGTTTACTTTACTGACACAGACCAGGCAGTGACGAAAAATTTTTCGGCTTTCTTGGTTCTGTGACCCGTAGAAGGTAGGAATTATTAGACAGGTATCTTGTAGCACAGTTGAGTCACTAAGGCGTTTACTCTCGCTTTACATACGACTCTGGTCCTCTTGGTATAAGGCCGTCAATGTACGTAAAACCAATTCCCACATCTGTGACAAAGTGGGCTAGGGACTTGTTCGCTTCACCCCAAAGAAAACTACGATCAACAAGGGTAATTTTGCTCTTAATTTCGGTACTAATATATTCGTTCCAACTCACAGTTTGAACCGACATAGACGAAGTACCTGTCCACCTCAGCTGACGGTCTGTCCGAGACATATATGTTGTGCGTTGTTTTTGAATGGCAGCATGCACTCATTAACCGTCAGATGCATTTAGGCCGCCTTCGCTTTCATGGCCACCAAACGACTCTTTGTCCGTCCAATCACGTTCATATGATTAGCGTAAGCCAGGAGCTGAGCCAACCACCATGTCACTCATCTAATGTCCTTGTTCAAAAAAAGAGAAAATGTAGTCCTGTCTCCGAGGAAGGCAAATGGAGGAGAAGACAAAAGAACGAACTCCACGTGCTGTACCAAGATGTGAATGTAATCCAGAACGCAAAAGCCCGATAACTGCAGTGGTTCGGTCACATCGAACGAATAGACAACAACGCTTCAGCTACAAGGTTCTTCAAATCCCAGTCGCCTGATCCGAAAAGGAGAGGAAAATCGAACCCTCGGTATAAAGAGACCAAGTGATCGCAGACGCTAGTAAGCTTGTTCTTGACAACTGACAACATTGTGCCCGGACCGTCAGGAATGGAATGTAGCTAAGGCTCAGGTTCAGACCCTTCTTGGGTCCCTGGACTGATACGCAAGATGAGTAGTAAATGAACATTCTGCATCGGCCGGAGGAACTTCTGTGATTTGTTCAAGAATCAGAATCCACGTTGGGACCATGGAACCAAATAGAGTGGTTCTCAATCGTGATTTAGGACACTCTAAAGTGAGATCCCTGAGATGCCTTGACAGAAAACCATTTCAATAAGTTCCAAATTTTTTGATTTCAAAATTAAATTCAAATCAAATTTTTAGCGATTGATTCCAGATAACTCTATGGCCGTAAGTTGCTGCTGTCCACCCTCACACACAGTGCACCCAGGCCGCTCCAGTTTATGAGCAAAGTCGGTGTCATAAGTATTTAAATTTAGTAACAGCCCCAGTCCGACACTGTTTACGACACTTTCGAGCGGATTAAGGCATTTACTTGCATTTCAGTTATTTCCATGCAGAGCTTGGAATAATTTTCGAGTAACAGTTTTCTCTGTAGTTTCATTTTGTTTTCGTCCGCTCAGCTAGATATTCGCCTTTCTTTTTTTGCGTGCGAATAACATTTTAAGATTGCGTGAAGCGTGATTCCGAGATGTTTAGCCTCATTGGGGAGGAGGTGATTTTAGACAAATTTATGATGTTAGACACGTGACGTGCTTTCGTATAACCGTAATTTACATACATGTCAAACTCGGATGCCCGGGGGCGCAAATGAAGTTTGATTTTTTCGAACGCTGAAAACACGCTTTTGGGAAAGTATGGAGGTTGATTTTGGGAAAAGAAAAAACGAAACTGGGGAGATACTTTTTTATTGAGATGCCAATCAATATACAAGTGTCAATGGTCTTTGGCAGCTCGCCGGAGGGGAATAAAAGTATAAATTCGAGCGGACGACAGTGCGCGCCGGGTGAATGAGAAAACAAGAGACGCGGACTTATGAAAGTTCGTTAATTTTGCATGACCATAAAATGAGATAAAATAAGCTCATGCTGAGGCGCCAGAACTGGGCGAAGTTTGTGCAGAAAAGAAATTTTCGCTTGTCATTGATATTCTCGCTAAACATTTGGACTGTGTGCTTGCTGAACATATCTGGTTGGGTGCTGGCATTTTGGGGTTGTCTTTGAAATGATTCTGGACAGACAATGTCAACGGCCAGAGATATTATTTATTCATGGACGCGAAGAATGGCGTTAGAGCTGAAATTTGGAATCCATATCCAATGGGGCGTTGCCTATGAAATTGGGCTTGGTCGCTTTGGTGCTGGTTTCAAATTTGTAACCGGGAGTCTCACGAAATTCTAGATCGCTCTGGCGTCGTCTGTTTTTGATAACGTGAACAATCTAGGGGGCTCCAAAACTTAAATTTTCTAAATCACTCCCTTGATTTATAACGCAACAAGTTTGTATAAAGCAGGAACGAAGCTGTAACAAGAGCTTCACTTAAATTTAGAACATATAATCCAAAAAAAAAAAAAAAAAAACGTTGCCGAAAGAAATGCTGTCTCGAACGGGAAATTCCATACACTCCTGGAATATCAGTGACATTTGACTGACTCAACAATGAGTATTGGATAACCACTAGTTGCGTGGAGTGACTTTCCATCGTAATGGGTGTTCGAAAAACGTCAGTAGCAAATTGTCGTCAGACAGCTTTGCAATTTACTACCTTCGGTGTAGTTGACTGCATCTGGCATTACTACAGCTTGTAAGAAAAGTGATATCTTAAGTTTCAATTTGTTGGGAGACAACATTCAAATCGCAGATTTTGATATAAATTTATTTGCGTTTAAAAATTAGTGAAAATTCAGAACATTTTTGTTACATTCTGCTTTTCTATTTTAGCAAAGGTAGGGAGGCATCGCCTTGTTAGGTAATTTTTCGTCGATCTATGAAGAGGAATCGTCAGGAACTATGTTATGAAGGACACCTGAAAGGGAAAGGGACTGTGTCTAGGGCTTACCTAGCCCTTTAACTACTTATATAACAGTTTGGAAATGCAAACCTCCTCTGAATTTGATACCTTCTCTAAATTGCTTGGACACTGAGTCACCATGGAATCACGAGAAGTAAGACTGTTGATCAACTGCAAGACAAGACTCAGAGAAGGTGTTAGTAGGACTCCATCCCATGTTGCGATTGTCGACGTTTTTGCTTGGGGCATCAATCGATAACTGGGCCTCACCTTAACACAGCTGGAAGTGGCATGAATCTTCATTATGTAGGAAAACCAAGCGTGTGCTCCCTTACACAATTTGCAATCTTATTGGATAAATTTTCATAGAAAACCCTGCTGACATTTATTTGGCCCCTACACCATCGTATAGGGTGCCACGGCTAAGAGATAAAATTCTGTGCTACGCCTGTGAAGAGGACGAAAACGAGGCTGCAGAACACATCTCACTAATACATTATCTCCATCTAATAATTGTTATTGATGTTTAGGAGCTTTATGACCCGCTTTTTGTTTATTGCTTATTGCGTTAGGCAACGACTGCAGGCAAGAATTGCGTTTTTGGGCTTGAGTACTCTAGTGTCAGTCATTCGAAAACCCCTGACAAATGAACAAAAATCGTGGTATTCTGCTCGCAACAGTGAAAAAACCGAGGTGTTCTGTCCGGGAATCGAACCTAGACCTACTGCGTGCGGGTCGACGCACTTACCCACTACGCCACAGCGCAAACACTTATCAACCATTTAAAGAAAGCTGGATACACAAAGAAGTTTGGTGTTTAGGTATCACGTGATTAACAAGTGAAAAGTTTGATAGACCAAATTTTCATTTGCAATTCACTGTCAACAGGGCACAATATAGAACTCTTTCTGGAGCCAAAAGCAAATATATTTTCACAAATTTTAACAATTACATAACTTTTTAAGAAAACATGCGATTTCAATGATGTCTCGTTACAAAATAAAGCCAAAGACATAGCCTTTCACTTTGGCTATAGTACGGCCAGATGCAGAAAATATTCCCAAAGCCATTCAATTTCGGTACCATCTGACGACAATTTTTAACTGACCTCACCCGACCACCTAGGAGTAATATCATTTTTTTTTTTTAAGAAATGAGTCGCTTAACGCCGGAGCAACGTTCAGACTTGTTTAAAACGTATTTCAAAAGTGAGTTCTGTTCCGTCCAAACAATGTATTGTAGTTCATCAGACTGATATGGTAGTGGACAACACTCAGAGTCCCCGTCATCGTACAGTCAGCGAGAAGAATCTATCTGCCGTGCCCGTGAGTGTAAAACTCTATACACGAACAACAACTTCTCATTGATCTAGACAGATCAACATTTCACGCACTAGCTTGAGGAGAATTGTTCAAAGTGATACCAAACTATTCGCTTATAGGGTCCATTTGAAAAATGGAAGTTGCGCCACCATCCGCTTCGTTATCGGTCATCAGTTTGCGGCGTTAACACAGCTAAAGTAGACGAATTTTGGGCGAAAAATTTTCTTTTCTGATGCGTTACGTGTTATAACATTGAAAAAGGAGCATTTGGGTAAGCTCAGAAATTGAGCTCGTTACTGTCGAGAAGCGAATGCATTCACAGAGAGTGACAATTTGATGCAGATGGTGGAGTGCTAATTTTTCTTCGAAAATGAGACTGGAAACAACGCTTCGGTCAACTCTGGGCGTCACAGAGCCATCTTAACTTAAGGCATGGAGTCGAAACCCCTCTGGTTCATCCAGCATGACACCCCACGGCACATACCCCATGCAAAAATTAATCTTTTGTACGCAAAATTTATGTTCGCAGCCATCTTGACGATGTTAATTGGCTGCGTCGGGTTGTCCGCTTTGGACGTTCACTTGTGAGGAAACGTCAAGAACTGAAGCTTTGCCAACAATTCAAGCACTTAAGGCCCAAATCATCCAATTCATGGGCTACAAACCGAAACCATCAAGAAGGTGGGGTGACAAAAGGCTCTGCTGCAAGGCTACTTGGATCGTTGGCTCTTATTGAAAAAAAGCATCATTCATGTCTACGATCATACTTATACACTTCAAAATGTGATTACTCAGTTCTCGCAGAATCAAATTTCTTAATTTCCAATGCTACCTATTCTCTCGCGCGGAAAAAGGAAACATTTACAGGAATCAAGAATTTTCATCGATTAGTGCTCCCACAAGGAAAGAACAAAATAATTCAGTGTGCAAAAACAATTTCCCCATACATCATCAGCGGATCCGTTTCTCACACATAAGCACAAGCCTTGCCACAAGTGCCAAGTATTAACGTGTTGCTTTAGCTATTCGAGCGTCACTCGGCCATCACCCCCATCATCCTATCCATTGTTCTAAAAACGGCCTTTCTCATTCTCCTTCTCCCCTTTCTCTCTCTCTCTTTCTCTGTGCGAAGACAACAAATGCGGAACAAGTTCGTAGCTCTTTAGCATGACCTACTACTTCACTTCCAGCATCTAGTGCATACACACTTTCACATGTGACCGCTTTCACGAGGCTGTAGTGGCTGAGAACCAACACCACTGGGACATACATAAATAATTTTCCAATCTTTCATTTCCCAATAGCATGCCGAAGCGGTCCTTGGCGAAACTCTCACAAGAAACCCTTCAGAAATCAATCAAAAATCGGCCAAAAACCAAACACACATTCCTCGGTGGGGCACGGTGAACGGGGATGGGAAACTGAAAGCAATTATCCACTCCGATCCCATCATCGCACTTGACAACAATCATCCTAACCTTTATCTCAACACAAACAGACGCCAACACGAGGAAAATTCGTTTTTCCACCTGCGGCACCATTCAAAACCGCCCTCAACAAGCATGTGGTGGTTGTTCAACTCTCCTCCGATGGTGGACCTCCAACTCGCACTCGAACTCCGACGCCAACGACGACCACTACGCCTCATCAGTAAGCGCTGTGCGAACAACGAACAGTATACCTTACACCGCCCGACCCCCCCCCCCCCCCCCCCTCGGTCCGGCTCACCTGAGTTTTCTTATTCTCATTTATCAAGGAAAAAATATTCTATATACTCGGTCGACTCGAACAACAACAACAACAAGGAGCGCACTAAAAGTGAGATAAATAAAAATTTATGACCACGCCCAGGAATAAAAATTCACCTTTTGCTCCGCAATACAACAGCAAAATATTTTTCTTTCTTTCGCCCGCTCTGAGGCACCCATCGCCCACCGCCCACCACCACCCGTCGATCCCACACATAAAGGACATTCAGCACACAACGCGCGCTGGTGGAAAAAAAGACCGTTCTCTCGAAGGAACCACTCTAAGGGTGTATTTTTTTCCGGGCGACCCAACCACCCACCCGGGCACCGCACACACTCGCCGCAATCCTCAGCCGTTCCTTCTTCTTCGTGCCCGTGTGCGAAAGAGCACGAAGCACCAACGCACACACAGCCGCAGCTGGGAAAAAAAACGCACACACAACTCGGGGAAAATTATTAATACAACAATCGAGCACCGCTAAGCCACCCCCAACCCCAAGGAGAGAATTTTCATAATCCCATTGCAAGGAGAGTAATAACTGCAAAGCGAGAGTAGACAAAGAAAGAGCACACGTGACTGGTAAGTGCAAGAGGGATAAGACAGTCACAGGACTATTCTTTTCTCGCCCAAGGAAGGCGGCAGAATGCAACGGAAGGGACTCTCCCGCCGAGAGAGACGAGAGCGAACCTTCACCAGCACCCTCTGCCAGTGCAGAGGCGACCCGAAAAGAGAACAAAACGATCAGAAACCCTCCACCTTCGAAAAAAAAATCCCAAAAGGGCAGCAAAACCCCGAAGAAACAGACGAAGAAGGTGTGCAGCAGCTTGGTGGGGATACGGAGCACAGCACAGCACAGCACAGCACAGCGAACCCTCTGTTGCATGGGAGAGTGTGCGAGAGCGCACTTATTATGTCGCTCCGCCTAACCTTGTCATAACCTTATAAAAATTCATCTTTTCATATTATCTCTTATGACCGGGGCGGGAGCGGGACGCCGTCATAGGCGGTCTCGGTTGGGCGAGTGAGATGCCCGGCGGCCGTTGGAGTGAGGCAGATGAGACCTGCGCACTCGACCGGGGACGACAACCAAACAACAGTTGAGTGAAATCGTGCAGGAAGGAAAGAGCAAGCACTCTTGCAAGATGTTCGAATATTCGAAGACCCGATGGGCAAGTCCGTTCGCTGCCGACGACAACGACGACGACGAAGAAAAGAGGAATGGCTGCGACGGGCTAGTGAGTGAGTTTGTTTTGTCTAGTCAACTGTCTGAGGTCGGTGTGGTGCGAGGTGGTGGTGTCTGGACGAGCGAGGGCTTCAGGTGCAACTGTCTCCTGGTCCTCCTTCTGCCACCGACGAGGACCACATTTTGAAGTGCGAATTTGCCGGCGAAAGAGTCGACTGCGCGGTCCGCTGAAAGATGGAGGCACTCAATCGCAGTTCCGACGGCATTTTGATTTCGCCTTCGGCTGGTATGATTGGGCGCTGTCATAATCGAATGAGAACTGACTGCTGTTCGTCACAAGATTGGAAGCGAATCGATTGAACAGATGCCTGCTGGTCTGTTGGGTGAACTTTTGATCGTTTGCGGTCGTAAAGGGGGACCAGATCGTAATTGATGAACTGGCAGGTTGGGAGACTTTTTCAAGCGCAATCTTTGTCATCAAGTAGATGATCTGTTTTGTGGGGGCGAGGAAGGGGAGTGTTGAGGGTCTGAGGTGGGAATCTTTTCGGTGAATGGACGGAGGATTTTGAGACACCGATTTAAGACGAGATTCATGTTGTAATGCAATGTTGAAGAGAGTTGGAAATATTTCGATTTCTGAAGGAGAAACTGCAGAAGTTTTTTTGGGGGTGAATTGGCAGCCATATGTATTGAAATTCAAATGAATTAGATTTTGGAGTATGAGTTCACGTGCAAATGACTTGTTTGGGGGTTGATTGGAGCTTCTTATCTGCTCAGGGGTGTCAGTAAACGTGCAGAATGTTGTGTGAATGTGAATTAGGAGTTGAATTAATGACAATGTACACAAACAGTGCATCTTTCAAATACTCGACCGTTAAGAATGAACGAAAAGAATGTTTCTTTAAGAAACTTTGATTTAAGGAAATGAAAACTGAACTCCTGACAATGGAAAGTCCTTTCAAAATAGGGCACAGAAAAATTTGAGTGAAGGATTTTCGAATTATCGAAGTTTCACTGTATTTTGAGGAACACACTGCGTGACATTCCCTGAAACGAATGGATATCAACGAAGCCAAGCAAAAAAAAAAATGTGACTACAACCTCAAAATTGTCTTTGATGAAATTTTACATCCAAAGAGAACTCACTAAAAAAAATTCCAAGCTCACTAAAACCCTACAAAGAAAGTCAATAATGAGGTTTAGACTATTTTACTCCATTTCTGGATTAAAAAAAAAATGAATTTCCTTCATCATGAAAGGTCCTCTCACAGAAAGAAATGAGAATGAATTTTAACTTGAATAAATGTAAACAGTTTAAGGTCAGTTCTGGTGGCTGCTTAGAACATTGTTGCTAAAGCCCACTGAGTTTACTTGTAGCCATGCCACATGTAGGTCACACTTGTCCATAATTTTACCAAAATTTCATCATATCAAAGTGATCATTGTGCCCCTTCCCCGGCTGTGAGATAGTCACATCTTCAAAGTCATCCTTCTAAGATTCTTGCGTTACTCACTATTCCAGAGATCACAAATTTGACAGTTCTTGTGAGGACCATAATTCGTGACTTCTTAGAGTAGGAAAACCCCAAAATTCTCGTAAAGTCTTTGTGACTTGTTATTCCTCACAGAGGTGTGACAGGACTGTAATATTAATTTCAATTTGTCACAAAGAGGAGTACAACAGTCAGTTGCAGGGATAACAGTATACAAGGCAACAGGTTGTGACTATTTTCTGTGATTTCCCCCTCTTATTCCGTACTCTCTTGAGTGTCTCTCTATGTGCTCTTTAAGTCGAATCAAAACAAGTTGTAGAAGAATTAGCGATCAGCACAAAGTGTAAATGCTCATTGCGTCACACGACAAGGTACGAGTAGATCCACTTTGAAGTGGCGTAGTGAATAAATGTGTTTTCCCCACGCGGGAGCTTCGAATGCTGTCGAGAAATTTTTTTCATTTTCTATGACTCTCATAATAGAGTGACGAATAACTTCTTCAGCAACTGTTCGTGTTGTCCGTGCTACTGTTCTCTCACAACTAGAGGGATCCAATATTGATCTGCCGACTGCGAACAGCGGGTTTCAGAAGCTTTCCATTGACAATTTGTAACCTTTGACTGTTGCCAGCAACTCGAAAGTGGTGGCGTGGAAGATGTTCAGTCCGTGAATCGATCCTGTGACCTTCGGTGTATGAGTCGACGCACTTACCCACTATGCCACGGCGACCACTAGAAATAGACCATTACTACGCTTACCCGCTTTTGTGATAATAATATTACGTGGTTCTTGGCTGTACAGAGAAGAAAGTTCTTGCCATGGTCTTCGGGGCCGTCCGCAGAGTCTTGTAGAAAACTTAAGAATGAGCTGTACAGACTGACTGACTACGCACCCAACGATTGAGGTGGCTAGGCTGCTCCAGTTTCGAATTCACCTCCGAGGTATGGCGTATTAAAAAAATTACTCGATTCAGAAGGCGCACGCATGGGGAAAGAAACCTCAACCATGTATGCATGCAAAACTGGAAGCAGCTTATTGCTTGTTGTTTGAGGCTTAGGTTCAGTGAGGACTGTAGCTCCAAATTAGGTGAATAGCTCCCTACCTCTTTGACTAGTCTTCATGAAATGCAGTCTTTATAATTTTTTCAAAACAGAGTTGAAGGTAAAAATGTCTCATTTTCATTTTGGAATTTTAACGCGCGTGGTTAAGTGTAAATTGTTATTCCTTTCCTCATAAGTACACACCCTTCTGATTAGATTAAAATTCATAGAGAACCTCCGTCTGTTGGTTTTCTTCATTTCGTCTTTCCGCCTTATCCTACCATCGTTCTTTGGACACCCTCCTTGAAAGATTTCATGCATACACAAAATTCAGATCAACATTTAACTCTTCAATAAAACTAAAATAACATGTGGTCACATTATAGACAGACAGTACAAGTGGTCTTCACTGCGTTTAGTAACAAAATTAAAGGCGCGGAATTACACTTGCTAACTGCTGCTATTCGAGCTATAAAGGGGATTAAAACGAACAAGCACCCTCATGAGCCACCAAATTAAACCCAAACGAAAAGTTGAATATGTTGTATGCGTAAACGGCATGAACACTGGTGGAGTAAGAAAAAATATTTGTGTTGGGTGAGCGAGACTTTAATTTAGGCATTTTGACGAGAAAATTAATTCATTTGAAAACTGTCGGCATTTGTACTTTTTTTTTTTTATGTGCAAGTCACATCCATTCGCTGAAAAGTGAATTGTGTATTTGCACATTCTAAGAAGAGAGCCTCTCCAAGTGGGTGCAATGTGTTTGAAGCGGTGTTGGGTGGTCTATTTGGTAAAAGGTAATAACTTCATCATCGTTTGCCTATAAAAACATTTTGCCAAACGACACCTTCAATGGACAACAGAGTAACCAATCGATGAGGCTTCTTCTTCTCAATTTTGTGTTGTTCAATAAAATCAATTCAATCAATAAAATGTACATATGTATTTGCTGTTCGGAAAAGAAAAATTGTCAAAAATTTATTTCTATAAAGATCAAATGGTACGTTCTTGCAGTGGGCCTTTGACAGACTCTGGCAGCCGTTATTTCAATTTCACGAGAAACTACACCAGCGCTTCCTCGTGTTTTTTTTTCAAAATTGCGTCTGCTAAATCGATTTGGAGTACCTTTAAGTGATCGGACTCAGGCCATAGTTCGGGCCAAAGGTATAAAGGAAGAGGGGAAGAGGAGAGGAGTTTACATTGATTGTAAACGCCTCCGAATTGTAATAGAGTCGGAATGAGTCTCTAAACTTCGTATTTCTGAAAGTCGGCTTAGGAGTGGACTGATGAACATTTTGAGCGAAGTGTGTTTAACAGATGAATTTTTAAAGTGGAGAAATTTAGCTTTGTTAATTGATTTGAGGATTTTTGGTAAAAATAGAAAAAAAAAGTGAGAAAGATTAGACATTTCGTTGGTGCCATTAAGAGTCTATTCACTTAGCAATATCGTTGTATTCTAGTTTATTTGGATTCTATCCAGTAGGTGAAGAGATGTCCTTGGAGCACCAGACTTGCACGTTTGTAAGTGCCATCCATGGGTAAATATGGTTTTAAGAGCGCTTGAGTGGTAGTAGACATTATTAAGTAGGGTATGCATTAAGTTTCATTCTATTGTTTTTACCCCCTTTAACATTTAACTTACCCTATTGTGCTTAGCATAGGCAGCCATTCTACGTGTACAACCGAAGAAGAGGGACGTGACCAAATGAACGAATGTAAAAGGTTGAGTCAGCGAAGTGAATTGGATCAGAAAAAGAAGACAATAGATCATATATAAAAATGAAAAAGAGTGTCGGAGACAAAACAGAGCCCTGAGGAAAACCAGCATTAATATGGTCGATATCAAACTTGAATCCATCAAAAAACAATTTGAATTAAACGACTTGAGGTGCATGTTCTAATGCATAGAAGATGAAACTCATGGATGCGATAAGCACGCATTTTGGACAACAGAGCCTGTTTGCGAGAGTTTGTCAAATGCCTTTGAAATATCGAGTACAACAATCTTGCCTCATCCTCCATTGCCAATATCCACTGAAAAATTGATAGAATCCATGCTGAAACACTTGGACGAAATAATAGGGATGAAAGGATATTCAATTAAATATTAGCACCAGAATTAATAAAATATAATGATTTTTTTACATTTTTTTTTTTATTTCTTACACATTCGTGGATGGAGTTTTTCAACTTTCTACTTTGTGATTAATGTTTTTTTTAAACATTTTTTGAAAACTGAAATTTCGGTCATTGCTTCATTGAAAAATTCCCTAAAATGCGAATTATAAATTTTGTTTTGGAAATTACAGTATTTTCCCTCCAAAACTCCATCACTCTATGCAGACTTTTGTGGCGCACTGTATACTTATGCAGAGCAACCGTGGAACTTAAGCCATTTAATTAGGTTGTAAGGTCAGTTAGTGAGGTTCCTCATGAGACGGTGGCAACTGAACTACTTGATCTTATTCTGTTTTGTTCTTAGATTCACAATCAGTTTGGTATTTGCTTTAATTTGTTAATCACTCAAGCAACTGCCGAAATTAACAAGGAAGAAGATGAAGTTTGGGGTGAGGAAACAAAAGTAAATTGGAAACACAACGCACTATGACGCCTTTTTTGTTAGCAGTAAATATGGTGAAGAAATATATCGATCTGGAATTTTTTGATTGAAAGCAAAACAATATCATCTTAGACAGGAATAAAAATTGTATTTCCAATACTGCATGAAGCCCCACATATACTTGTTACATCGGTTCCATCGTAAAGCTTATTCGCCAAGACTGGTCTTAGATTCTAACTCGGTTTGAAAAAATTCCTGTTGGAAACAATTCAACATTCACGATGAGTTGAATTACAATATCCAAGGAACCAATTCTTTTCCCTCTTCAGCTCAATTTTAATGTCAGCAGCACAACAGACTTGTACTCGCACAAGCAATATGGATTTAAAGAGGTATGAAAAATTCTTTAGATTGTTACCGACCAATGTATCAACTGTTGCTTAGGATTTCCTCGCAAGGTTCAAACATTTCTATCGCTCATTCAGTGTTGAAAATTCCTTTAAAAAACACACACACACATTTGAAGACATTTCCTGATGATGAGTGTATGTCACGGGTTATGCAAAGGAATAAGGTGGCCACCGCGTCACACGACGAAGGACCCCGGTTTGATTCCTTGACTGTTTACCTCCCTTTTTTTCACGGCACTACCTTTTCTGAGCTGCTGACAAGACTCAGTCGAAGTCGAAGAGCTTGTCAAATCTCATTGTTTGTAGGCTATAGAGCCACCTGATTCCGTTTTTTTTTTTTTTCAATTTTAGAGGAGGAACTGCACCTTCAACAGATCCTTCAAAAGTTCCTTAAAAATCAATAATAAGTTACACATGATTTATTGGGTCACGCGCCAACTTCTTTCTTCTCCGTATTGTAATCGATTGATAAGTCAAGGGAATTAATGTTCGATCTATGAAATGGCTGATTAATGTCCTCAAATTATCCTTAAAGCTGACCCATCATAAGTACAATCAGGAGCCCATTTTAAGCTTGAACAAATTTGGAACCTATTGAAATGTGTCTTGTTTTCTTCCATCAGCTGACTGCAAACTGAATCTTCTATTATTGTCAGTTGGAGACCAGAGCGCATCCTTATGTTGGTCTGTGTTCAGGAACCTTTAAGTTTTGAAGCCACCAAAATGTTGAGAAATTTGAGTTGTAGCACGTGTACACAGTTCAAATTGGGTAAAAGTTTGTTTCAAAAAATCACCCAAGACACAGAAGGAGAGTTTCCTTCTCGATTTTGTTTCAAGACAATCCTTAAATTTGATCTGTTTCTAGAATTAAAAGCTCATTTCTGTCCAAAGACAGAAAACAGAACCCTACAAGCCAATCACATTAAAATCGCCCAAACGTCTTCAATTCGTTTAAGAAACAACACTTTAACTGCTACAATTGTCTAGGTCTGAAGTCTCGCAGCCACTATCAACTGGTAGTCGATTTCCTTCGCTCCCCGATAAACGCATTGGCTCCTAAGATCGTCGTCTTCTTTGGGAAACAAAGTCAAAACCAGTCGATAAGTACACGCATTCCCCCTCTTCCAAAATCTGAACTCATCAACCCGCCGAAATTCAATACCAACCCAATTGGCTTTTTTAACCATCCTCCCGGCAAGGATAACGCACTTTTTTTTGCTCCTATGCCACAAACAATTGCAAAACCCACCTCAGGAGACTTAGACTCTCTCGTACAAATGTGCTCTCTTCCATTTCGAAGATTGCCGGTCGTCGTATAAGAGTTTTCCCCAAAACTCACCACACCGCGCAACACACTCTCTCACTCAGCTGCTCGGGCACTCTCTTATCACAAGCGACCAGGCAACAGCCAATCCAATTGGAAACTAGAAAAGGAAACCACCAATTTTCGAAACGAGTTTTACTCGAAGTCAAAAGAACATTTTTCCCCACCCCCCTGGACGGTGGTGAGTAACAAGAACCGAACCAACACACAACGCTCGGGAGAGGAAATAAAGAAATAACAGAACGGAGTTATGATGAAAATCATGGATGGGTTTTTTGTTTCATCTTTATATTGTTCGGCGGCGAGTGGTGGCGGTGTTCTGTGTTGGTGATGGTGGTGGTGGTGGTTGTGTGGCGATGGTGTGGTAGCGCGGTTAATATGCATATGACAGGTTTTCCATCTCTTTCTGGGCCGCCAGCCCACGTATGAGTGCTCACCGTTTTCGGTGTTCCGCTTTCGAAGCAGTTGTGTGTGGCAGTGTGTGTGTGTGTGTGTGTGAATGAGAATTATGAATTTCATTTGTTTTTTGGTTGGTAAAAAATAAAGTGGAGGGGATGGATATGGGTTTGACTTTTCTTTTAGATTTCTTTTGATACTTTTTTTTTCTTCAGTTACTGTAAAGGTGGATGGAGGTGTGTTTGAGGAGTTATGATTATGATTAGGGGGTGGGAAGGGGGAGGAAATATTTTAGACAACTCAAAAGGAGTGCTCTGAGGGATGAGCAAACACTCACCCCACGGAGTTATGTTGTCATAATTGAAGGCATTTTTTCCCCCCGAAAATATAAGTCACCTCATACTCCCCCCCTCCCATGACCCACTGCACCCCTTAGAAAGCATATACGAACCCATCACCAGTTGGTCTTCGCGCTGGTTCGTCGCTAGCTCATAATTCGCTGACAAGTGGAAGCGAGATGGGCGCACCAGTCGAGGGAGGTGGCGCTATCCTAATCGGTTGCGGCGAAAGCGAGAAGCAATGCAGGGCAACAGTGTGCAACGAAAAGAAACGCACAACACCGTCTGATGGGCGAGAAAGAGAGCCCGGCCCGTCCAAAGTGAGAAAGAAAGGCAAAAAAGCAGAGCGAAAAAAAAGAAACGAAAATTGAGTGATTTTTCCTGTCGTGGTACTGTTGTTGTGTCAGTGCTATTTTGACGCGCGTTGTGAACATATCCATATCACGGAGAGTGCCGCGTCCGCTCACATCGCAGTCGTAATCGAATAATATTCGTAAAAAATCTGAAAAAAAAAAATCCCTCACCAAACTGCAGAACCTCTCGAAAATTAACTTTTCTCGGACATAGTACGTCAAATTCGGTGTTTTGTTTTTTCTTTCGTTTTTTGCTGTTTTCATCTGGAGTCGAGTTGAAGTTTTTGTGTCTTATTGTTTTCTTGTATGATTTGACTGGTCAGCTGGAGACCGGAGCGCACCGTAACGTGGCGTGTATCCTAATAACTCATACATCTCACACACAGGCACACACTCACACCCGCCGCGGCTGAGTGTAGAGTACATGCATGTAGTACGTGGGGAGGGAGGCGCAGACTGTGATGAGTGAAGCAGTTGTACATGCCTATGTAATGTGCACGTATGTACACATATGTGTATCTAGATACATGTTTCAATTATTATGACGATGATGATGAGCACCTAGAGTTATTATTCGTTTATTCGAAAATAATGATGACAGTTGATGACGGCAACGTGTAGTGTAAACACATACTCGATACACACGATTGTTTCAAAGCGCAACAACAAAAAACCAAAAAAGATAAATAGATACATCAGAATTGTTGGATTTCTAGTTTTGTTGTGTTCATTTGTGTTTCCTGCGGACGATAACTATCTTCGAACAGCTCTCACACTTGATGCTCGCTCCGTCGCGTATGCCAGCACCAAGAAAGGATATTTTCAATCAAAAATTAATTATGAAGTGCATTTGATGACGAAGTGATATAGAAGTGATGTTGTGTGACAGCCAGCTACTATGAAACGTGATTTCAATTCTATAGCAGACGCAAGATGATACTGCGAATGGACTGACTTATCTCTTCACCCATCCAATACAAATCAAAAAAGAAAAAAAAGTGCAACAAAGTTTTCAATCGGAAATCGGTGTGTTTTCTTCACTCACTGCGTGTTTCGTTGTCCGGTTCGAATAAATTTTTTTTTTGAATTTTGTTTTTAAATGAAAAATAATTTCATATCTTTACTGGGTGAAATGCGAAGTGATTTCAAAGATAATACAGATACTATCAATAAAATGATACAATTTGGAACTGTTAAATATGGAATTGTTAAGCAGCTTAAGGATCGAACGAGATCTGAACGAGGTGAGTGTCTCAGTTTTTTTTTTTTAATTTTCTGTGAATTTTGACAATTGGAATGTTTTTTTGGGGCAATGATCCACAGGATCAATTGGAATCTTGTCGATTTTTTTTCTCTGTGATACTGTCTGATGTTATTGTGATCATTTTGTTCAATTGTGAGCTAGGCTTATGAGTCGTGAGATAATTTTGTGGTGCACATATGAAGAAACAAGATTTTTGTGAGATCTGTCTGTTGATTCTCCTTCACGACTTTTATTTAAGAAGTGACCCTCACAGTTTGAGTCAGTTAACAGAAAGAAGCAAAAGAAAGTGCAGTTTTAGTCAAAATATTAAGTAGGAGCTTAAAGAAAAAGACCGAAACAACAGTCGTTTCCATTAATTTTTGTCCCAACGAATAGAACGTGCATCTTTCCTGTTTCCAATTTGTTTGTCAAATTCAGGCCATCCGCATCAGTGAGAGCTTAATGTTTACTAAACTGTGTGACAATTGTTGTTTTGTTCAAAATTAGCAGGGAATCAAGGAAATTTAAGTTTTAGGGCCGTTTGTTGTCATTTAAAACTTTGAGGGAGATTTTAGTTTAACTTAAATTTTAGGCTAAATTTCTAGGACACTTTCTTAATACACATGAAATTGATATTTAGACTTCATTAACCAAGATAAAATTTCGATTGTTCAGAAATGTCAGACCATACAAAAAAAAAACTCATTTGCCGACGCAAAATTGGAGCACATTCTTTGAAATAGACCTACATGTGTTTATGAATAAGAATATGGAGAAATATTGTAGGCCCGTTAGTCTGCGCATAGGATATGTCCCTCGAACGCATTAAAAAGTGTTTCAATGCAGGTTGTGTACGGCGTCCTTACAAACATCCGAATGTAATGGGTTTCTAATTAGTTTTGAAGAGGAAGAGGATTCAATATTGTTTCTTGATTGTTTAACAATTATCGACAGTTTTTTTCTCGTTTTTGAATTCAATCATGGAGATAGTTACTGAGGGCAGTGTGTTGCCGGCATAGTCCCTGCATTCAACGATGATGTAGCCGTCATTCAATATTTGGGGACAAAGGTATAATTTTAAAAATTCAATTTTGCTGAGAAGTGTTTAAGTGAAACATTTGATATCGATTACTGCCCGCATCCTAGTTTCCTTGTTGTGAAAATTCGTAAATAAATTTCTTAGAAAAAATTAATACACTGAATGTAGACTGAAAAGTGTGGCTTTATATTCGTCTCCTGAGGTGGGCAGTTGAGTACATACAAAGTTTTTGCTCTTGAGCAACAATTAGAAAAATTAAGCATTCTTTATGGAATTTTAATAAAAAAAAAAATAGACACGTTAAAAGGCTGATCACTATGGACATCGTACAGACCGAAATAGTCAGACAGGCACTCATGTAAGAATCCCTTAGAATAAAAGTCTCCCTTTGTCAAAATTACAGTCGATTCTTTTTGCCTTTACCTTTATTTATAGAAGTCTATATGTTTCAATTGTTTGTCAACATTTGTCAGACGAGCCACCTATTTCAGTATAGGAGCTTCAATTTTTAGCAATTCTTTTACAAACACTTTTTATAGTAATCTGCAAATATTTAGACAGGAAAAGCCGCATAAATCTGATATGTTAGATGATTGGACACGTAAATAAATGTGAGCTCTCAATTTACCATATTTAATATTGAGAACACTCAAGTTGTGACCATCATGACATAAGTGAGAAAAGTTGCACGCCAAAGCTGCCAAGTTCGATTCAAGTATTCACTGCATATTTTTCAAGGCACCGCCTGTTTTCAGTTGCTAATAACGCTCAGGAAGTACTAATTGTCGGACAAAAACTTCTCAAATCTCGCCATTTGGAGTCCGCAATAAACTGTTGGTCCCTTCTATTTGTGAGAACATACAAAACAAGAGTTGATGCTGACGAAGCTATGCCCTGTTCCATTGTGGGCTGTAGTGCCACTCATTTTGTGAATTTATTTTTTCTCTGTTCAGTTTTCCATTTATGTCGCTTTTCCACTTTATTTGAAATAACTCAAGTAAGTGTTTAGACCTGTCTTGTGATTCATCACACCTCCAGCACTTATGTGCCATTCAAAGGCAAAAACTGTAGCTATGTTCGAAAATAAAGAAAACAATTGGAAATTGTTGATAGCAGACAAATGCATTTTTGAGTAAAGACTTTTTTTGTTTTTGGAGGTTGGTATATACTGCACTGGAGCGCTCAGACTCAAAAACTGGTATTGGCAGGAGTAAAGACTTAACCAACATTCAGTTGTTGTGCAAGTGTTCTAGGTTTGAGTTGTCAAACAAAACTGTTTAAATCTCACTTAAGACTTAGTTAGTTAACCTTAAAATATGAACTCCCCTTCGAGTGTGCTTACACTACTTAAAATGGGTCTAATTCCAATTGAATTTGTTTCCTCATCCCACTCCGCTCTTTTGCATAAAAATATAGCGATTCTTTTTGCATTCCAAATTCTAAACATAGTCAATAAGTAGATGTTTTATTAAAATATTTGTAGGTAGATAGGTAGGAAGGTTGGAAACATGCCCTAGCAGTTAATGCTGTAGCTCATTTAGAGAGATCGCCCCTTTACACGCTCCATTTTCTTATTTTTCTATACACACAAGAATGCAATCAAATGAAAGAAACATTTGCAGAGCATTTCTTACAGTCGTGAAAATCTCATGTCCTTGCAGTTTCTGTTTTCTCGCATTTCCCTTAAGTTTTGAAAGATAATAAACCCAATCGTTATCCACTTCAGCCTTGCTTGTTAGCGTGATACCTTTGCTATGAAGGAGTACACTTTTTCAAACTAGTATGGAATATTACCAATAACTCATTAAATTTTTTACAAGAGCGCAGAAAATGTCTGAGGAGTTGGAGCTAATAGTGTACACCAAGTTTTGCGTTCTCTCTCTAGCATTCTCCGTCATCATACTGCAAAGACGAATGAGTTTTGCTGGGTTAACAAAACTGTCCAGTACTCTGTATTCCCCGTCATATGTCATACTGTCATACGTTACACAGTTCCTGACTGATTTCGGTTTTTGCACGATTTCATTCGATTTAAAACAAAATACAGAAATCTGACCAAGAAAGTACATTGAACAAAAAAGTGGAAGAGAATTGTGTAATCGCCTAACCATCTGGTTGCTAGAGCTTACTCTTCATGTCTTTTTTACACACTTTCTTTTTGCCTCGAAGGCATTCACAGTGTTAAGCTTGAATCAGGTGATAGTTGGTTGGGAACAATTGTGTTTTATCGTTGGAAATGATGGTTTAAATGATTTTGTTTGATTTTTTTGTCTAAATTCCATTTCTGTGAGATATGATATCAAATTCTGGCTACAAAGGCTGACTTGAGGTACAATTTGTCAACCCCAATTCTTTGGCACAAACTGTAGCATTTGTTCGAATTAACAAAAAGTTCACTGGGAATTCTGTCTTCTAACGAACAGAGAGGGTTTGGAGAAGGGCCGTCAGCCTAGATGAGTTTCACATCAAATCATTCATTTATAGGCAAAACTTGAGACATTCACGAACAAAATTAAGTAACCACAACCTATAGAGAGTAGGGAAATAGAGATTCTCCTAGGCTAGCTAAGAAGTGTAAAGAAAGTCGCAAATTGTTGTACTCACCGTTTGGCTTGAGACGTTGCACCACATTGTAGGACTTCCCTTTGTTGAATATTTCAATGTTAATAAAGAAATTGCCTACATATACTTCAGACTAACATTATTAGGGCCAAGCTAACTCAGAATGTACTTGTGTCGTGTGTTCTACTGTTCTTTTAAAAAATAGAGGCGAACCACAGTTTAATGCCATTTCCGAATGGTGAAATTTGATAAAGCTTTTCATTGGCAATTTGAACTCTTTGTGTTGTGTTGTGAGTCGTGGGGCCTTGAAAAACACGAGATGAGCCTAATTCCTGTCCACAAATCGAATATTGGACCTTCGGCGAGTGAGTCGACACACCCCAAACTTACCATTTATTCTAACCAAAAACACAAAACAAGAAAATCATGCCATCTACGACTTGAATTTCTTTTCTTCAGAATCATAGGTTTTGGCTAAGCTTGTTCCATGTGATAATTTCGTGGTCAATCCTTTCTTCATCGCCGGCTATAATTCTCTTCTCAAGTCCGTCCTCTTTTTTTTCTGTTTCTGTTTCCTTCTTTTCCCAACCTCTCTTTCCTGTCTTTTTTTTGCGTCGTGTTCCTTTGTGGGTGCTATGTGCTGAACCTTAGTCGTAGTGTAAATGCCTTCACTTCCAGGGTATATAATTAAAGTCTCTGTGGTCCTCCTCTACCACATTGTCTCTCGTAGCTCATATCGTAGACATTTCGAGTCGAAGCTTTGATTTCATTTACTCTATATGACCTAGATCATCTGAGTTCAAAATTTCGACTTAACTTCATGGAATCAGGAGCCACTGTATAGTTTGAAGAGTTCCTCCTGCGAATTCAGTTCGTCTTCGAAAGAAAAACCTTCACTGCAAGCACAACCAACAACGTGATGCTTCCAAATTCCTCTCTAGAACGTGCCTTCAATGCGAATATTTCTACTCTGCTAAATCTACTCATTTCCGAAGACAAAATGAAGGCTGAATGGGTCCTGTAGTCCATTCAAATCAAAACGCAATCCACAATTCCCATTCGAAAGTTTGTTCAAATCATACCTCATTTGAAGTTGGAGCTGATCTTCACTTTCTACCGCTGCTTAGGCACCAGGAAATATTTGATTCCTTCCTCAAAATTCAAGTCTGAGCTCAAAATTTTGAAAACCACAACTCAAATCAAAAAATCCCCTAACATTGAGAAAATATCCTACAAATCACTTAATTTTCGTCAAACACCTCACACGGTCCATAATGAACAGTGAAAGCCTGACTGGAGATTGATTGACACTGTCCCTCCAAATCGCATGCAACACATTTCTGTCACTTTTCGGTGTCAAATTCTGTTCCCAATCGGTCGCAATTTGCTTGCATCCATACTCACACGAGATTCATCATCATTTTTGAAATGCACTTCATTTTTCATCATACCGTCGGTAATTCAAAAAACCCCCCAAAAAAAAAAAAATGAGGTCCAACCAACATTTATTTTCTTGTCCGGGAAACGAATTCATTGAGAGCACAGTTCGGGGGCCTTTTGGGTCAGTCATTCAAATTCGGAAATGATTTTATCGGCGGCCCTTGATCGCATCGCTTACTCAACTAAACTGCCCGTTTCAGAGGCACAATTTCACGGCGACCTCCGCCCCCCACTCCTCACGTTGCCAATTAAGCGTATTCGGGTAGCTCTTCCCGAATGTCCCCCCGGCTCCTGATAAAAATCCTTCCCATTCCGATTAATCGGTTAATTAAAAAGCAAAAATGCATGAATATCTACTGAGAGAGCAAGAATAAGGCACACCGCCATTAAAAAAAAGGCCGAGCGACGAACTCCGTCCGCCTCGGCGTGGCATCCACACAGATGTGACCGCCAGTAACTCCGGTGGCTTAATTAGTATCGAGATGCGGTCACTTTGTTATCAAATCTTCACCATCTTTCTTCTCATATCTCCTCCCTCCCATCGACTATCGAGACGAGATGGATGAGGGAGAGCGCGCGCGAATGAGAGAGAGCAATATTAATAATTAATATTCCATTTTGTGGATTTCTGAATTCCCAATGAAGAAGATTCCCCCAAAAGGACGTCTCGAAGATATTAATGATCTCCGGGAATGCTCCAGTGATGGCTCATCTGATGGCCATCATCAGTGGCAGCAAAGATCAAGGCGGCTGGCCCTAAATGGAGTGCCACACCGAGACAAGTCATCTTTGACAGAAGAGTTCAAAGCACAGATTTTTCACATTTCAACCGCGTCAGCGCCCCGCGCGATGGGAAGAAAATGTGGCTCTACCCCTAATTATGAATAAATTAATCGCCATTGTGTATGGTGTTGAAAAATGTCTCGGAATATTGATTTTTCCTACCGTAGATATTTACACATTCGATCGCGTCTGTGTTGCGGCCAGATCGAGGTGGCATCTCTTTGTATTCCACGGCCAGCCAATGACGCCGGTGTAGCTCCCGTCGACGACAACGACGACGACGATGATGATGATGATGACAGTAGCAAAGATGAGATACATTCGACGTTGGGGGCAATTTACATTTAAATGAATCGATAAATAATTTTTGTATCGTCGCTTTGGCGTGCCTCTTCGTTTTGCTGCGTGTTCGAAGACATTTTTGAATTTTTGATTAAGTCAGGCTTGTGCGTTGCGGCGCAGCTCCATGCTTGAGCAGTCTTCGGGTCTCTTCTCGGAAACGTATGTCCCATCATTAAGGGTCACTTAAGCGATAAGCAAATGAGTGCATACCAATAGATGAGATGCACGGGAAGTGACCTCCGAATACCGGTGGGTTGGATGATATTTTGTTCAAAATCATAAATTAATCACTGAAATGGGATTTTTGTTTTTTTTGTGAAGAGGGGTTGGGGGCCTCGAGTAAGAAATAAAAATTCAGAGATGAGGGAAATGAATGAAATTGTTGATACGAGGAGAGTGAAGGTGTGTTGAGTCAGGTTTTCTGATGGTAGATAGCTGTGGGTGGATGAAACTGATTCATTCAAGAAACAAAGACATTTCAAAGACTTTTGGCTGAAGATTGAATACATTTGTGAAGGCTCTTCAAAGATGCAGACTTTTGATGGACCATTGACTGAACTTTTGTAAGATGACATAAGTTCTGGGGGGGTGGATTTGCATCTGTATGTTTGGTAGGTTCATGCACGTAACATACACACGTATAAGTTAAGGTACTGACAATGTATTAAATTTTGGGTGACGACTTTTTTCGAGGAGTTTTGCGAGAAGAACCTCTATAGACGGCTTGGATCAATGATTCTTTTTGGAGGTGAAATTTCAGAGAATTTCCGAAGGCAACACTTCAACACTGAAGACAGTTTCATAGGAAAAAGAAACATTTCATCGGCTCCCGAGGAAACTAAGCCTAAGCATGAAAGCAGAGCGTCTAGTGCCATGGACCACAAAATGTCTACGGAGTAACCGAAACGAATCACCCTTCAAAGGCGTTTCCTATTTGAAGACGTCTTATGATCTGATCTGATAAGGGCTTGTTACTACGCTTTGATTTACTTCGCAACATCGATCCAAAAAGTTCCTTCTGCTTGCCAAAACGGCTCACATTCTGCATACAACGATCTAAGAAAGCATTTAAGAAGCGACGAGATGTTGACATTCTGGTGACATGTGGGAAGCGTCCGGTGTTTGGGATGACAAAGAATGACTTTCTCAACATAAAAGGAACTTACAGGATGAACTTTAGGAAAAGAGATTGTGTGATAGGCCATAAGGAGGGAGGTTCATCATGATTGGTTCAAAGTGCCCATTTCGAGATTTTGACTTAAGGAACAGAGGCTTGGTTTAACGTTCATGTTTAACATTTCTTTGCCTGCCCTGCACACTGCACATGCATTTTGTGTTGGGAGTGCAAAATGGAATGTGTTGCTCTTGAGTAGGTATATCCAGAAATCTAGACGTTGCTTTAATAGACCTCTCTTGCTTCTGTTTCATGTATTCTGGAGGGTATACCTATCTGGGAATAGCCTACGAATTAGGTCTTTACGTACTCTATACTTTCTCAATTAGTGTTGGCGGTGTGCTAAAGTCAATTTTGGTCTTATTACCTTCCATAAGCAAATGATAATAAGCTTGAACACTTTTCTGCAATTTAAGTCATGCTCACCGTGGCGTAGTGGATAAATGCAACGACTCACACGCAGAAGTTCCCAGGTGGTCGATTCTCGGAGTGAAGACCTCCTATTTCTGTTTCGAGGTGCTGACAACACTTTTCTTCTGGGGTGGACCTGGGCCTCCACCAAGAAGTCTCCCCAGTCAGGATGACCTTTAGTCAGCTGCATCGAGTTGTGCAGTTCGGAATCGAAGACTCTCTGAGGCGGAGCTGTGGTTTCCATTCATTCTACGTGACCTGGCGTTTAACAAGGATGTCTTACCCGCATGCCGCTCTAAGATTCGTGCTTGAATCTTCTCTACCAGCCGCCATAGATGCATACAGGGCTATCGATAGTACTTTGGACTTTTCCTTCAAAATGTCAAACGGCATCTTTATCCACTTTCAATGTCAGTTGAGCGACTGCACTTAAGAAGAACTAATAGTCAATGGGAAGCCTCTCAAATCTCGCCTTTCATAATCGGCAAGAACTTGTAAGTCGTCTCCTCTTCTCGTGAGTAAACAACAGCAAGCACAAGACAAGTAGTTGCTGAAGAAACTAGGCCTTCGTCCTTTGTGGGCTGTGGTGCCACTCAATTTATTTTTGTTTTGAGCCATCTTAGTCTAATGATCCCACTTAACTCTGTTTCGATCACAGCCACTCTCATGTGGGAACATATTCTTCTTCCACTTTAAATCACATGTCAAATGCCAATTTGAGGAAGGTTGTCTTGGATCGGGAAATACTAAAGATGATTCAGTTCTAAGGTTTTCCACTGAGCTGAGAGCTGACGGACTCCAATAATATGTCACTACAGAAAGCACAGTCGCTCGCCAACTGCCTCTAATTTAGCACACCAAGCTGATTGTGGTCTCCCATCCTCGATCCTCATTTAAGGCTTGAAATGAAGTGTTTCCACTGAATCCTCTATTACCTCAATTCCAATAATGTTGGTAATTATTTTCTCTGATTCCCATTTGGCTCCTTCCTCTTCCTCGATGACAGAAGGACTAGGCTGACACTTCCCATTGCACATCGCCCAACATTTGCAGGCGAAGACATTTTCCCTTGAGGGCATAGAAAGAATAATTCCCACCGAAAACTGTTCAGTCACCTCTGATTCATATTCATAAGCACTTCAATACCAAAGCCAAAACAAAAACCGACCAAAAATCTAATCAAATGTTTGACTGAGCCACCAAGAACAGAAAACGGCGAAAAAATGGTCATTAACCAAATCCCAACCCCTATGACCCCGTCTACTTAATTTTATGTTATTTCCATTTTCTCAGATTGAGCCCCCCACTCTCCCACATGCCCCCTCCAAAAGGAGCACTCTTAAATTATGATAAATATTCAGGAAATTTTTTCTTTAATATATTCCTCGCCCATATGCAAATGCCGTTTCAACTACTTTACCTCCGCAGAGTGGCCTAAGTACCTACATTGCATGGATTTAAGTTTCATGGACGCACACCAGCCGCCCCACGGGGAGATACAGATACGAAAAATTCATTATCACGAACAGCAAAAAAAAAAAAAACAGACCAGGGCTGGAGTGTCTCCTAACACCGGGCGATCACAGAAAAAAAAGGAGGAACGCATGAATATGAAAATGCGACACGGTGACGATGAAAACGACAACGACAACGACTTTGTTTTCTATTATACACAAAACAAATATTTTATTTATTATTTCGCTTAATGTAAGTACAATCAAATGAAGGAGGAGGAAGCAAGAAGAGAAAAACAAAAACAAGGAGTTTTCGAATTCGAATTGCAAATACCGCGCGATACAGTGTCGAGTGGCAATGTCACCCTTCTTTATTATCAATCTCTTTTTATTTTGTGCGCTTTGTTTCACGCTTCTGATACGAGAGTCGTTGACGAACGTTATTGTAGGTTAAATTATTCCAACGCTGACCTCTGTGTTTTATGTGCTGGCTGGCGAGGTGTTCTAAATGTGTTCTAATTCACTGTACATTTCCTCATCGCGCACACACACACACGCCTCCTGCGAGAGACTTTTTTTTTCTCCACTAAACGATGCGTCCAATAACTCGGCTAGTATTCTACACACCCACCCACCCATCCACCCCCCACCCATGGCAGAGAAATAAATAATATTTTGCTTGAGTTTTGCAATTCAATCGCGATTCTTCATTTTTCACAAGACCCCTCCCCCAGTGGGGGGGCAACAGATGAAAATTTGAATTCGGCGCGAACACGATGATACTAAAAGCGAATCCAATTTGAACTAATTTCGGGTGAATTTGTTTATGAAGAAAACACATAAAACTTTTCAAAAATTTTCACAATTTTCCCGTCCCGTTCAAAATTCTGCCGGCCAAAAATTGTTCGAATGAATTATGAAATGAATGAATGATCGGATCGGACCACTTGCTGTTGTTTTTCTTCGAAAATGATTAATGTGGATTTTCGGTTTTTGGGAGAGCTCTGTTTTTTTGCACGATTCTGACGTGTGAGGTCATTGGGAGAGCTTGTCCATTAATCAATTGACTGATGATCGGTGATCTTGGATGGGATCGTTTTGTTTTCTAAAGACGATTCACATCTTCTCAACTGAATGACAGAATTTCTGTGTCGTTGGTAATGGTGGACATGGACGAAATAGGTCAAATTGTGGAAATCATTTGCAGCTGGTGTGCAGAAGATTCTAAAGATAATGTAGAGGCCCACTATAAGAGAAGAGTAAATTGGTTTTGGCACAAGTAAAATCGACAAGGAATCCGGGCCCATGTCCACCCCGGACTGTAGCGCCGCAACAAGAAAATAAAAAGAATCACTGAAGACCGCATGCATTCTGAATGTGGTACTGTTTGACAGACCTAAACATTTCGCTTTTGACGCGAATACTCTTTCAGTGTGGACCTGTGGATGGGACAGTGAGTTCAATCAGTCATGTACAAGAGAGATGACCTTAAAATCTTTAAAAATGCAAAATTCGGAAATATCCAAAATTCCGAAATGTCAGAAATGAGTTCGACAATTTGACGAAAAATAAGTGTGGAGGTTGGCATCACCCGGATTCAGCACCTACTCCAAATCGTACAGCGACCTCTAGCAGGGGCTTTAAGGGGACCATCAAGCCTCCTCATACTCATGCCTTTGTAATGTTTGTTTGGGGATTTTTTTTCGGTATTAATTTTTTAGGGGATTTTGGTATTCTCAACATTTTTGGATTTTGGACCTGTGGAGATTATAAGATTTTTGACACTTTAGGATCTTGAAAATTTTAGGATTCAAGCCATTTTGGGATTTTTGGCATCTGGAATATGTTCGAATTTTGAACATTATAGGACTTTGTACATTTCGGTAGAAATTTTTGAGATTTTTTGAGAACTTACAAATTTTTTTAATTTTGCACATTTCGTTTTTTGGACAAGTAAGGAATTTAGTATTTATGGAATTTTGGACGTGTTCGAATTTTGAGCATTTCAGCATTTTGCACATTTTTGGATTTTGGACAGTTTGGAATTTTGAAAATTTTGAACATTTGTAAATTTTGAACATTTTGTTATTTTGAACACTTTTGGGATTTTGAACACTTCGGGATTTTGGTCAAGTCAGGAATTTAGTATTAATGGAATTTTGGATATGTTAGTATTTTGAACACTTCGGAATTTTGCACATTTTTGGAATTTTGGACATTTAGGAATTTTGCATATTTTGCAATTTTGAACATTTTGGACATTTTGGAATTTTGAACATATCGGGTTTTTCGAACGCTTTAGGATTTTGGACATTTTGGGATTCATAACATTTCGGGATTTTGGACATGTTGGGACTTAGGCTTTTACGGAACTATGGGCATGTTCATAATTTTGTCAACGATCCTATTTGTAGAGTATTAGTGAATTGCGTTTGACCATGCTCTTATCTATAACAGTTTAAAAGTTTTAGCACTGATTCACATCAATCCCTGTACAAAAGTTGATGATTGATGCAATTTATCTTAATTCTGTTTTACTCGTGTTTGAATGACATTAGGAATGTTAACAATTGTTTTGCTTATGTTAGAAAACGACTGCCGCACACAACGTTTGGGTCTTCAATTTGATGTCATTGATCGGTAGAAACAAAGCGAATATCCAGGGAAATGCAAGCAACTAAGTCGTTTAACTACCATTTCACTTCTGTCGATAAGTCTTACTCACATAAAATAACTCCGTTCATAACACCGTTCGTTTACTAGAATGGTGACTGGAAGGAGATAAGTTCCTGTGCACGCTCTTGCGTACTTTCTCCACCATGTTCTTAGTCAACTTGGTCCTTGCACGCTCTTGCGTACTTTCTCCACCATGTTCTTAGTCAACTTGGTCCTTGATACTTGAAGTGTCTAGGTCTGCTATTAGATAGCAAATGGTTACTAGGAACCCAGCAACGGCTGGCCTTGCAGGGACTCTGGCTACGAATTGGAGGGTATTCTTCATTTCCTTTTGTCACTGCTCTAGTCAAGATAGAGACTTGAGTTGGAGAGTTCTTCTTCTGAGACGTCCATGCACCTAGAAGTAGTCATTTCAGTTTTATTTGCAGGTTTGGAAGAACTTCAAAGTTGGTTAAGACGGAGTTCTAAGAATTGTAGGCATTGGCTTATAGTGACTTGAGACGGTAAGGTAAATGAAGGTGGTCTGAAGCTCCTGCATTGGACATCACAATTGTGCAGATGATGTGCCGGAAACTGAAGTGCCATCATCATTTTGTGATGCATTGGAAATCAATGACTTAGACCTATGTGGGCCTACCCCCTAATTCAGCTTCCAAAAGCTCACTGTACTGATTTTTTATCGCTCACTAACTCCCATAATTGTGAGCTTTGCTGGAGTGACTGATTCGTCAGACATCAGAATAACAGACGATCTAAGTCTGTTGATGCAAAACTTAATCCCTATCGCATCAACATCAATCCATTTCAATTTTCTGTTCATTCTTAAAAAAAAGTTCTCCAATCACCCGTCACTCGTGAGTCGCCTCCATTGCATTCTTTTCAAATTATTATCGCTGTCAAGCGGGAATTAAGGAGAAAAAATTAAACACACTTCGCGCTCCAATTAAAAGTCGGTAAATTTTATTTTTTAACAACCAGTAGGCGTGGCTTAAATATTAATTCGTTTATTTTCACTTTGTTTAACTGCCTCGGTCGTCGTGTCAGCCTTCGATATTGCCATCTTGACTGGTTTTCAATTTATTGCTCGCCATTCAAGTTCCGTGTGTATCGTTGGGAGGGCATTAAATATCTTTATCGATGTGTGCATACGATGAAAAAAACCAAAAAATACTTATATTTGAAATGAAATCAAATTTAAATGGCTGTGTGATGAACCATCCAGCGATTATTGGCCTACTTCTTGAGGAGGAAGCGCCCGTCTATATAAAACAATTATCGTGGAAATGAAATGGGGAAGGAGGTTGGTTAATGAGGGGGAAAGCAATAAAATTATTATTGTGGGTTGAACGATGCTTTCCGTTTGTGGGATTTATGATTATGGTTTGATTGGTTGAAGGACGGCGATAATTGGATTAATTTGTCTCATGGAATGGGCGACTTTCCCCCCCCCCCCCCCCCCCCCAGAGGGGTGTAACTCAAGTGTCGTGTGAACTCCGCGGCTTAATGATCACCTAACCGACAGTTTGCTTACGACGGTATATATATATGAAATAATTGCCAGCGGCAAAGAACAAACAACTGAACAAAAATTGCCACCAATCTGTCAAAGTTGACAATTTATTCACGTGGAATTTTGTGTAGAGACGCGACAAGTCCCCACACTTCGATGAACGGTCAATGTGGCTGGGAAATGCAATTAAGAGTAAATTATTTCTTCGGCGCAAGTTGAAAGACCTGAGAGATTTGTCTTAATTACAACTGTAGCACCCCCCCACAAAGGTATTGAACAACGAGGTCAAAGTATAAAAATTCACCTCCACTCCCTCCATCACCACCACCACAGCAACAGAAACATCAACAAAAATTTATAACAAACAAACGTCGTCGTCGCCAGGCGTTTCTTTTTTCTTCTTCTTCTTTTCATCTTCATCTGACTGACAAATGTAAATCACTTAAAAGATGCGGGCAACTGACAATGCAGATACACAAAATACAAAACGTACAATTCATCGAATTGTCATTTAATCTTTCTTATGTAGTGTGCAGGCGGCGTGCGGTGGGGGAGGAAGAATTATAGGATGTATCTGCATATAAAAAATATAAATATATCGCATGTAAAGATACAGATACAAAAGAAACAAATTCCTGGCGATTTAATATTCACCCACACACGAAAGATGAGAATACGATGTATCTTTGTGTTTTGTTTTTTTCTTTTTGTGAAAAACTCGATGACAGCAGGCCGGCCGGTTGGTTGGGGAGAGTGTAGTTGTTGTTGTTGTTGTGGACATAATCTCACAAAGGAGAATGTGAAGATTGTGGCTCGCTTGTCGTTTGGTTAATCAATTTTTATGAGGTGAGGTTCCTTATTTTCATCCGTGTATCCATCGCTCATTTGACTTTTGGTGCCGGCATACCTCAACTGAGAGAGAGAGAGAGAGGGAGTGAGAGATGCTGTGACGACGACGACGACGATGATGATGACGACGATAATGATGATGAGATGAGATGGCTGGCATGCGATGCACATTGAATTGGCCGATCAAGAACCAATGGAGGGGCAGAGATCTCTTACACACAATCATTTAACTTGATTTAGGAACCACGGCGATGAACGTCTCCTCTCCTAGTCTGCCGCAATAATATATGAAACGTATGAACTAAGGCGCTTAGTTTTTTGTTGGAACTTTTGGCAGTCTGTATATGAATTTGAATTTGAGAGGGGATGCGATATCAGAATGGTTTGTTTTAATTGGAGAAAGATTTATGATTTCATAAATTCTTTTCAACAAATCTGCTCAACTGACAGCCGCGAGGAAGATGAGCAGATCAGTGGTGGTGGAGGAGATTACGTGTGCGGCGTGTGTGTCCGGATGTATCAACTTTGACATGCTTGCTGTTTATCAGATCCGATGAAGATTCTAAATTTAGGCGAATTCAGAGAAACTTTCTCCCTCCCCCCCCCGCCCCCCTCCCACCACACACCCCGCACAGAATCAATCTTCTCTCACTCAGAAGTCAAGGCTATTTATTCATATGTGTTGAAAGTTCATGGAGTTTTATGACAAATTTCTTGATGACATCGATTCCACTTAATCAAAATTTTAAGTATCAATAAAAAAACAACCAAAACCACTTTATTAAATTGAAAAACAGAAAAAAACCAAATACACCGCCTACAGAACAAATCCAAAATCCAGAGAAAACAAATTATAGGTTATTCACGATGTCAACTCGAACGCGAACTCGATGACAGACAAAAAACTAGTTCACAGACCCCCATCACCTCTCGTAGCCGCCTTATCACTGGTTTCGATCAAAATTTTATTCAAGAATTCTCAATTTCAATCAAAAAAGAATTCATCAGACATGTCAACGCAGCTATCACATTCGATTCGTTTCTTTCGTTTTTTCTTTTATTTCCCCAAATGATGATGAGCCTGATGCATAAAATATGATTAATAAATCTTCATCTGATTTATTTTCAATAGCACTTACGAAAGTTCCCCCCCCCCCCCTCCGTGACTGCGGCCTAAGATATTCTTAATAATTTAAATATTTAATTTATTTTTATGAACAACATTCTGATAATAAAACAGCGGCTAATGTATTTTGAAAATAAAATAATCGACAAAAGCACAAATTTAATACCAAACTTAAGCAAATAAACGAAACAATTTAATGATCTGTTCGTTGATTTCGTGTGTGTGTGAGTCCATCCCCCCTCCCCTCCCCTTCATGGCTAAGAGATGTAGAACGCACGTGTGTGTTTTTTTTTTTTTTCATATGAGTATGAATGATTTCTTATTTTATTCATTTCTGGTCTCTTCGCCTTTCAAATAAATAATATGTTCGAAAGAAAAAAAAAATTGACTGCCGCCCCGCCCCGCACCCCACCGACAACCCACCCCATCCTCATGGATCGTCGATGAAGATGATTTGTATTTTTATGATTTCTTGATCGGTATTTTTTTGGTGTCCCCTCCTCCTCTTTCTGCCGAAAAATAAAGTTATAATGTATTCTATTGACTTATATTAACACTTTATAATATGCATAATGAAGATTAATCTTTGGTATTTGGTTGCTTCCCTTTTCTTCTGTTGATTTGTTCGCGTTAATTTAAATTTTATCACCTCTTGTGGGCACACATTGAATTGTAAAATGCAAATTTTTCTTCTCGCGAGTGTGCGTGTGTGTCTACGGTACAGTTTTGATTTGATACATACAAAAATTTTGATTTCCATTTGTCATCCCAGCGCAGAGATGATGACTAGAATTATGGGGTAGTCCGGTTTTGGAAGTGTGTTCTTTTTTTTTGTTTTGTGTCTTGTTTGAGGCGAAAGTTAGCCTTACTCAGAAGAGTTTCTGAAGAATTCTCGGCTGAAGGTGTCTTAATCATCGGATCATATTTTATTTGATAACTGTGGTGTTGAGCAGCAAATTTTGATGGTCTGGTGGGGGGAGGGGGGTTTCCAAAGAAATAAATGAAACAGCAAATTCTACTGAAATGAGATTAAATCTGATTGAGATCGACAATAAACGGATTTTTTAGATGTTTTCAAGTCAATGATGAAGAACGACAGTCTTTTCTCTTGATTTCTTAAAAACCAAATTTATATGACCCCAAGGGGTGTCATTCTGAAGAAGGAGACAAATTGAAAGTTTCTGTCAAAAGAAGAAATGAAAAGTCATGAGTTTAGTCAAAAAAAAGTTACAAATCAGCTGCTCAAAATAAGAGACTTGCAGGATCAATTTACTCCACCCACCGCAGCTGTCTCCTCGAATGTTGTTTCTTCTTCTTCTTCTTGTGGTGGTTCTTGTGGCGCTACAGTCCGGGGTGGATCTGGGCCTGAACTAATATGCCTTTTTCTCTGTTACATGCGCTCTGGTCTAGCCACCTTAAGCGTTGTATCCGAGGACGCATGACCAGGCGCATGTCGCTGTAAAGCACAAGCAGAGTTCGTCATTGAATCTTCTTCTCCAGATGACATCAACGCAAACAGGATCAAAAATCGCACGCAGAACATTTTTTCTCGACTGTGGGCTTCCTCATCCGCTTTTAGTAGCGGCGAGGTTTCCGGGGCAAAGAGTAGGGCTGGGACTCGAATGTTGTTTACATACAAAACATCAGTAGGTACGAACCTTAGCAATGGCTCAATAAATTTGCTGCACGGAACATCTTTTCCACTCAACCTCTGGAGACGACTTAGTTTATCCCATGAATTGAGATTTGGTCCACACCACCCGATGACCACTGTGTCGTTCCATTCGAGGACCTACAGAATGACTCTGACCTCCTTAACCTCCTTAATAAACAAAAAAATGGGAGACAGACCACAAAGGACAGACGTCTAGCTTATTCAGCAACTGCCCGTGTTGTGCAAGAAGAGGAGACGTTCAGGTTTTTGCCGCCTATGAACGGCGATATTTGAGGAGCCCTAGGCAAATTGACACTTTTTGAGTATTGAAAAAAATGTGATGTGTCCCGTCCTTGAATCGAACCTAGACCTTTTGGGTGTGAGTCGACGCATTTACCCACTACGCCACGGCGACCGCTTATTGAAGTTTGTATCTAATCTAAAGGTGAGCTTCAGCGCTATACAAAGTTCAAACAACAGGCAATGCCGTGAAAATAAAGTAAGATGTTCAGTTCCCTAAGTGAACCTGGGATCTTCACTATTTGAGTCTAAGCACTTATCTACTATGTCACGGCTGCCACACTTTCTCACATAATTTTGTAAAAACAAAATCAAACCTCTAAACTTAGGGGGACCTGGGAACCTTCTTCACAATTGTTCGACGGTCTTTGGTGTATCTTCACAGACGATGCTTGACTGCTGTGTATTTTTTGGGCGAAGACCACAGACAGGAATGAGGTCTGCATAATAAAAGGTTGTAGTGTGAAAATGGTGCCACATTCAGAAAAGTGTGAAAATTCCGAAATCAGGACATACCCAACATTTCAAAGTTCGTAAAAGCCAAAACTGTGATTATGTTCCCCAAAACGAATTACTGCAAAGTTTCCTCGAAGTTCGAGAGACATACTGCCCCTTTTCAACCCTCCTGATTGAAGGGGTTGCTGTTGAATTTGAAATAGGCAATTTGAAAATTGGTAAGTTAACGAGATGCCCAGAGGTGTCATCACGAGTTCTCGAATTGTTCCGATGAGGATCTGCCGCTAAGACCTAAGTCAACAACCAAGCAAAGTTAAGTGCTCCAGCCGGGCTGTCTGCTAAACTTTCTCTCAACAGTGGCTTAACCTGAGCACCAAGATTTAATCAACTGAAGCAATGCTTGTCAGTGTTGTGGCTGAATTCTTGAGCGGACTCGACCTCGTACACACAGACTTTTGTAGGAGCTACAGAGGAGGAATTGAATGTGTTCCATGCTCCAGTGCCCTGTTGTTGCATTAGAAGGGCAAATCCAAGGGAGTGAGTCCTTCTATGATGGTTTAACTTAAATTAATGGAAGCAGACAGCATAAATGACACAACCCGTTCAACTTTCACTTACTAAGAGAAGGGGAAAAAAATCAAAAGTCACTACAATGCAATGACAAAGGTGGCACCAGATCGGCCATTCAGTTGTGCTTCTGCAAAATGGCTGACTGTATGCAACGGAGCCCTTAACCAAAGTATGAAGGAAAGTTTCCAAAAGAACTTCACCCAAAAACAATGAAGTCTAGAAGACAGCGACATGGACTGCAAGTGAACACAGTCTCATAGACTTAGAGCTGTTTCTCTTTCCCTAAAGCATAAGACACATCAAAAGTTACAAAATGTCATCCAAAACGCATAAGATTGGCACCAACTGTTCAGAGGAAATCATGCGTTGCTTTCTTACACTGTGAACGGTTGGACTTCTCTTGAAAATTCCCAATTTAGTGAACAGTTCGTACTTCTAAGTTCCAAAAAAAGCCCAATTTCATTTCAAAATCTTTCCGAACTTCGCCAGGGAGTTGATTTGAATGCGATCCACGATCTAGTCCACCCCGGACTGTCATGTCACTCTAAAAGGGAACAGCGTCGCCTCTGATGCACCCAGATCTGGGTAGAAGAGCCCTTAAAGTTGATCCATTTGAACTGCGCAACTGAGGACGTCATTGACTGAACCGATGCACAAGAGTGATGAAGGACCTCGGCCAACATCGCATGGACAACTGGAAGCAGCTGCAGATCGTGCTGGCTGGAGGGGTCTGTTGGCTTATTGGCGCCGCACACCATTAGGCATTTTTATACCCAAATCCCCTCCGGTGTGTGGCGCCAATTAGAAGAATCAAAATGATGAAAGCTTAGACTAACTTAAAGAATTCGTTCAAAATTTGAAGCATCATCAGTCCTTCCCTTGGTTCCTCAAATTTCATCAGATCCTACAGTGAGCTTACAAAAAATTTTGTTCAAAATTGATTTACATTGAAACCCACTAGCACGGCGGAGAGTAAAGAGGGAGTTGTACAACCCCACCGACAGGTTACAAATCTAAAATGTCATCGCTGGATGTCTATTAGTATGCAAACATCTTAACCAACACCTGCTTCGAGTGCAATCGATTGTAAGCTCATCAGCACACCATCTTGTTGTAGCCATGCCACGGGGGCGGGGGTGTGGTGCACAACGAACATAGATTTTTTATCTTCATTTCAACTTCTTCCGAACATGACTTCGAAATTAGTTAAAACATAACATAACCTCATGACTGGAGAGTTTTCTGTTTTCTGCTGTTTTACAACACTCAGCAATGAATGACAGTTGGGAGTGTGAAAAAATTCTACAGTCTAACGCCTCTCTGCATCTGATAGGCAATGGAGATAAATATCATTTGAATTGTGTTCGGAATGCAAGTGATTTGCTTTCATTTTCAAACGTGCCCCCCCCCCCCCTTCCACACCACAGTTTGAATATAATAAAAGCATCCGATTAAGACATCTCTCACACACACACACACACCCAAACACACATGCGCCAGGCACGAGATACAAATGCAGACAGTGGGATAATCGAGCCAGAGACCCACATGTATTGTTCCACAATTGAATTGCAGGCGCTCGGATAGATATTTTTGTATCTGTAGGCACAAGAGAAATAAACGCATGGTTTATTGTATTGTTGCATCTTTCGCGAGGGGCGTCCGCCGGGGGGGTAAATTGCACAAAACTGTTGAAATCCGTGGACGAGAAACGGGGCAATAATAGATTTTAATGGTGCGATCAAAATTTTTAATGAACTTCCATCTTGTAGGTTGGATCTCGCGTCGTGTGTATCTATTTTGTGTGTGCAGTTTTTTGTTGTTCGCTGTCTTGCAGCGAGGGAATTCTAGCGCTCGCTGCTGCATGTGCCGCGAGACCAGATGCTGCTGTGCAGGGTTCGTGTGCCGCTCGCTTCCGATCTAGTGACCAAGAAATTGTAATAGATACAAGTTTTTTTTCCCTCCTTTTCTCCGTCCCCCACACACAATGTGACTGTGACCAGTGGCAACAGGTACTGGCACATACTCGCTCTCGCACTCATAACGTGGCCGACGATGATGGCGAGGGGATTGCTTGTTTTTTTTTGTTCTCAATGAGGGGCGTGATAGGGGACGTGTATCTGTGTATGTATCCGTACGTGGATTGTAAAGAGAGGAACACGTGCCATCATGTCCCATTGTTAACCAGGAATGGGTGATCAACCAGTGCACTCGGCGCAAAAAAGAAGTAATAAGTGATCCTTTCGTCCGAAGAAGGTACAACCGATCTTGCCGGCACTCGTATCACCCCTCTCCCGTCCCTGCAACTAGTTATGGAATGCTGGGCATCCCAGCGAATCGATGTTATTTCTAGAATGGACTTGCGATCAGTGATCTTGAAATGGAAGGCGATTCCCTTTTGAGGGGCACTCGCGCACGATCACCGATCAACTCTTTTGCTTGATTGATTAAGCTTCGTTTTGACTGACTGAAAGAAAACCGTCATTTCTTCTTTCCCGTTTCAGATGTAGCCAGTGATCAGGAGGAAATTGGCTCATGCTCACCGATAGTCGATTGCAAATCGAACAGCCCTGGCATTCAGATGCAATCGCAACACTCCCCAGCAGCTGACGCTGAGGATACGGACATGCAAATAACCGCCGGTGCTAGTGTTGCGTTCAACGTCGCCGACACACGAACCATGCTGGACAACCACCACAATCACATGCATCATCTGCATCATTTTAGTCACTTAAGCAATCATAGCCTGAATAGTCTGGAGGATCACAACCACAACCGGAGTCTGATGTCGCCGCTGGACGGGGATGGGGTGGGCATGCCGCCGCACCAGCAGTCAGAGGAGATGGGTGGCCTGAAGAGCGAACAGCACACATATCTGCAGGAGATCGAGAGGATAAACAGCAAATTACCGTCGCCAACGCCGCCGGATCTAGAGATCAACAACCAGCCGATGGACAGACGATCACCGGAAAACGGCGTCGATGGGGAAACATTGGAGGGACAGCAGCAAATTTCACAGGAGACTGACGAGCAGACGGTGGACCAAGACGACCGCGAGTCGGAGAGAAGCGGTGCTATGAAGTACGACGCAGACCGGGAGTCGCCCGCCCCCAACGGCGAAGAGAAAAAGCCCGAGGAAGAATGCCCTGAGGATGAGAACCGTCCGATCTCAACTCCACCCGCCAATAGTCCACCGCTACAGATTCCACAGTTCCCCGCCCCCGGTCCAGTTACGCTGGAGGCAATTCAGAACATGCAGATCGCGATCGCGCAATTCGCCGCCAAGACTATCGCGAACGGTGCCACTGGAGCGGACAACGAGGCCGCGATGAAACAGTTGGCATTCCTGCAGCAGACCCTGTTCAATCTGCAGCAGCAGCAACTGTTCCAGATTCAGTTGATCCAGCAGCTGCAGTCACAGCTGGCGATGAATCAAGGCAAGAGCGAGTGCGACGAGGAGAACGAGGAGCTGGAGCAGGAGAGGGAGCAGGAGCGGCAGCAGGAGCAGGAGGAACGCGAGCAGGAGGAACGCGAGCAGGAGGAACGCGAGCAGGAGGAGCGGGAGCAGGAGGAACTCGAAGTGAAGCGCGAGAGACTAGAGGACGAGGCGAGGTGCCAAGAAGAGGAGATGCAGGCGATGAACCACAGCGAGGCGAATAACAACGACTCGTTGAAGCGGAAGCGTGAGGAGTACGAGGAGTACAGCAGGAACTCCTCGCTGCAAATGCTGGCGAACATGAAGCAGGATGAGAACATGCCGCTACCCTTCGGATCTGACCTGGCGTCCAGCATAATCACCAACCACGACGACCCCCCGTCGTTGGATGAGCCGAACTCACTGGAGATGCTGCAGCGACGAGCACAGGAGGTGCTCGACTCAGCCTCACAGGGAATCCTGGCCAACAACCTTGCCGACGAGTTCGCCTTTGGCAAGGACGGCAAGACCGCAGACGGCAAGAGTCGCAATGAGCCCTTCTTCAAGCACCGCTGCCGATACTGCGGCAAGGTGTTCGGGTCCGACTCAGCCCTGCAGATCCATATCCGCTCCCACACCGGCGAGCGGCCATTCAAGTGCAATGTCTGTGGCAGCCGCTTCACCACCAAGGGAAACCTCAAGGTCCACTTCCAGCGGCACGCGCACAAATTCCCCCACATCCCCATGAATGCCACGCCCATTCCAGAGCACCTCGACAAATTCCACCCACCCCTGCTGGAGCAGATGTCCCCCGACAGCTCACCGACACATCAGCCACAGATGCCGCAGCAAATGCCACCAGTTTCATTGCCCCTGCCGTTCCCGACGAACGCTGGGTTCCCCGGCCTCCCGGGCCTCTACCGACCGCCACTCGACATCCTCAAGTCGCTGGGACCATACCCCAACCCGTTCTTTCCGTCGCTGCCCCACTTGCCCCCGGCAATGGCAGCGGCCCTCAAGCGTGAGCAGGAGATGCCTACCGACCTGCGGAAGCCATCAGCTCCGAGCTCACCAGAGCGCGTCAAGGAGCCTGAGGTTAGTGAATCAGCTGCCGAACGAAGCACCACCCCCATCAGCGAGGAACCGCTCAGCTTGAAAATCAAACAGGAGTCGCTGAAGGACGAAAATGATCTCTCTCGCGAAAGCAATCGAATCACCCCCCAACCAAGTGCCCTCTCCGAACCCCCGGCACCAGCTATTCAGCAGTCGACGACGCCCATCATCTCGGTGCGACCTCTGGCCCCGCCGACATCTCCAACGCCCACGAAATCCGCCTTGCCTCCAGTCACTCAGCCGCAGCAGTCAGCGATACACCCCCAGCCGTCGCCGGGATCGATGCCGCCGCAGAACATAGAGCTTCTTCCCACGCCCGGCCAGCTACCGCCATCATTCCACCGCGATGACTTCTTCGCAGACCGGTTTCCTCTGAACTTCACCAAGACCTCGCCCGATCGCCGCTCACCCATCCGTAGCCCAGCGAGCATTCCGCGATCACCCTTCTTCGGCGCCGCGATAAAGCACGAAATGGCACTGCTTCCCCGGCCCCACAGCAACGACAACTCGTGGGAGAACTTCATCGAGGTGTCCAACACCTCGGAAACCCTCAAGCTGAAGGAGATGATGAAGAACAAGAAGCTGACGGATCCCAACCAGTGTGTGGTCTGCGACCGTGTGCTCTCCTGCAAGAGTGCCCTGCAGATGCACTACCGTACCCACACGGGCGAGCGGCCTTTTAAATGCCGCATCTGTGGCCGAGCCTTCACCACTAAAGGCAACTTGAAGACCCACATGGCTGTGCACAAAATCCGCCCCCCGATGCGGAACTTCCATCAATGTCCAGTTTGCCACAAGAAGTACTCGAACGCCCTGGTATTGCAGCAGCACATTCGCTTGCACACAGGCGAGCCCACAGACTTGACCCCCGAGCAAATCCAGGCCGCAGAGATCCGCGACCCGCCCCCATCGATGATCCCAGGCGCGTTCCTGAACCCCTTCGCCTTCCACTTCGGTGCAATGGGCCACAGCGGCCACCACAACGGCGCCATGGGCTCCGAGTCGTCCCAGGGTGACATGGACGACAACATGGACTGTAGCGACGACTTCGACGACGACGTCTCCTCCGAGCACATGTCCTCGAACCACGATGACTCCGTCGACCGGCCCAAATCCGGCGATGACATGAAGGGCATGCTGTTCGAGCAGAAGCTGAAGATCGAGGCCAGCGCGGGCTCGGCTCCATCAAGTCCCGTGAACAACAACTCCGCGCCGAAACCGCCGTCGTCGCCCGTCGACAACTCGGGCGCACTCGACTTAACACCTCGCTCTCAGCTGAATCACCAGCAGCAGGTAGCGCCCCCTACCAAAATACCAACGCCCCCGACGCCACCTCAGTCGACTCCGCTCCACCACCAGCCGCAGCTGCAGCACCCACCTCAGCAGCATAGCCCTGCCACCCCCACTCACCCCAACATGTTCCTTCACCACCAGCAACACCTCCAGCAGCAGCTGCACCACCACCACCAGCAGCAGCAGCACCAACAACACCTCCAGCAGCAGCGCCAGCAACAAGAAGCCCAACAGCAGGCGCAGCAGCAGCAACAGCACCAGCACCACCAGCTCCAGCCACCGCCGCCGCCGCAACCCAACCCAACGTTAGTCGCCGCCCGGCCGCCATTCGGCATGTTCCCCAACATCCCGCTCTTCCCGCCGGCCACCACCCAGAACATGTGCACCGCCATGAACACCATCGCCCAGTCGGTGATGCCGGCGGCGCCCTTCAATCCACTAGCACTCTCGGGTGAGTTGTGAGTTTCCAACTTTTTTTTCAACAAAACTTTTCAAAAAACAAAAAAACGCAGAAAGGCGAAAAAAATAAATAAAACCCGGAGCGCTCTGCCTGGCTTATTCATTTTTTTCCTTGGCTCGCGCTTTCATCACCACGTGGCGTGGAATCTCAGCTAACCATCGGCTTTCTTTTGGATTCTTTGCAGGCGTCAGAGGGAGCACAACCTGCGGTATTTGCTTCAAAACATTCCCATGCCATTCGGCTTTAGAAATCCACTATAGAAGCCACACCAAAGAACGCCCGTTCAAGTGCTCGATCTGTGATCGAGGCTTCACAACTAAGGTGAGTTGATCTTCGTTTTCGTTGGTTTTGAGAGCTTTTTTTGGAAAATTTGTTTGGAAACAGTTTTGTGTCATTTTGAGTATTCTGTTGTGGTGGCAGCCTGTCTTAGGCATTCGATTGGAATTTTGAGACTTGTGGGATCTGAGGAGATGATCGTTTCAGAGGAGAGAGATCTCAGAGGCCGCCTATCCTTGATGGCACTCTGTACATTTAGGTTCTAAACATTAGGATATTTTGATCTAAGCAGCAACGTGATGTGAATGCTGTAGCGTCTCAGCAGTTTCTCAAGTGTACTACACTTCGGTTGGAACTTCGATCTCCTTGGAATCCATGTTCCAAGTGGCCTATCCGATCCTCCTTGATTTCAAATCATCATGGGAAAGGAGGAACTTTCGAACCGATAGCGATATAGCGATATTCTCAAGTGATAGGTTTGAGGTGAAATGGAACTTTGTCTGAAATCTTCCTTCAAGCGTCGAAACTGTCAAAAAATCCCCCAACGCCATCTGCTACTGTCTGCCAAAAGTGCGGAGAATTTATTTCGAAACCAAAAAATCTGCATTCATTCCTCTAAGTGCGTTTCACCTCCATAAAAGTGGCCCCAAAGAACTGACGAAGACGCAATAATTTCATTTTTCCGATCTCCATTTGTGAGTAGTTTGAAAATTTAACGCGATAAGCCCACTTTCAGCTGTGTTCAGAAGAATATTCTGACGTGAAATATGAAACATCTCGTGGACAACACGAATACTGTTGTCTTTCAGAGCACCAATTATAGCCGGCTTATTCCTGAAGACCTGGGACTCTAAACGTCTCCAGAGAAAACAGTCCAAAGATGTGATATTGCACGATCTAGGCAGCCATTGTACCGAAGCAAAACGAAAGATTAGGCGCTGACCAACATTAAGTGTGGACAAGTCCAATGCTTCACTCGCTGTATGACCGTCTTATTAAATTTTTCATGCTTTTTGCAAAGTTAGTGATAATATTAATTGAGTGGCACTACAGCCCACAAGGTTCAGGGCCTAGCTTCTACAACACCTACTCGTGTTGTGCGTGCTACTTTTCTCTCACGAGTAGAAAGGACGTACAGTTTTTTGCTGAATCCGAACGGCGAGATTTGAAAGGGTTTTCATAGGCAATTGCATCTCATTGAGCAACTCGTCAAAAAAATGCTAGGTCCGGTAATTGAACCTAGATTTTCTGCGTGTGGGTCGATGCACTTACCCACTACGCCTCGGCGACCACATTTTAGGCCAAGATTCTCATATAAAATACTCCAAGTTGTCGAGAACGCCAAGCCAAGCCAGTGAAACCTACGACGACTTGATTTGTCACGGTCTTGACGTATGGCTTCATCTACAAATGCTATAGTCTCTATGCTACGTGCAGAATGTGGTCTAAGCGGTTGAGCATCAGCCAATAATATGGTTACAGTAGGTTGACTATGAGCACCATAAGTTTCTGGATTCCTACGAAAAACGTTTCTCACGTTGCTAATTAATTTTGAGTGTGACCTGCCAAACGATGTGTGTGTGTGCATCAGGTCTGCGATCTATGAAGGGTCTGAGCCTGCGCTATAGCTGCCTTCCAATCTTGACGGTCCGAGTACCCTGCTTCTAGTTGTCAAGACCAAGCTTTCTACATCCGCAGTCACTTGGTCTCTATACGGAAGATTCGGCATTTCTCTCCTTCTCGAATCCGAAGGCTGTTATTCGAAGCCCCTTTTAGCTGGAGCGTTGTTGTCTATTCGCTTGATGTATCCAAGCCACTGTAGTTGACGTATAACTGCATAACGAAGGTAACTGCAGAGTTCAATAAACTCACCCATAAACAGATGAAGTTCTCCGACAAAAAAAGTCGTTCAGTCTGGACATTGTTCATTCATGGTGTGTACTTCTCACGCCTTTCGAACCACATTCACATCTTGGTACAGCATATTGTTCGAGGTTGTGTCTTCTCCTCCATTCGCCTTCCGCGCAGAGAGGACCATATATTCGACTTGGCAAACAATGCCAAGTCGAATGTCAAAGCAGTTTGATAGGAGCCGCACGTGATCTGCCAAAAGAAGCCTATTTGAAAATCAAACCTCACGATGAATCATCCGATACTTCAAATTAGAATTTCTGGACAAAATTGGGCAAACACTAACAATGTAGAAATAGCTCTAATACGCCACCCAAATTCGACTTCTCAATTTCACCAGATCTCGCAATCCGCCGGTTCTTTTTGGGAGATAGACGGAGTCGCGAAAAATTGAATTTAGAAACAGGTATAATCCCAAAAAGCCAAAATTCCTGAAATAGCGAAATTCTCAAAAAGTAAAGTTCCTGAAATCATAAATACTTCAAAAATTTCATATTATTCAAAATTCGGAACTAAATTCTGTAGCTTACACGTGCATGGTACTGTTTTGTTTTTTTTTTTTGGATTTTGTTTTTGGGTTTGTAGCTTTTCGGGAATTAGGACATTTCTAGGAGTTGTGTCTCGGGCCTTCATTTCGAAACATCCTCTTGTCAGTTTCAATTAAAACAACAGGTTAAGGCACATTTTTTTGGAACAAAACAAAAATCCGGGAACAAACTCAAACAGTTCAAATTGGTATTCAAAAATTGTGAAAAGCTTTCAAAATTCAAATTGAAAATTAAAAAACCTTACAAACGGAAAATTTAGAAACTCAAACATTTAATTCTCAAAAATTTTAAATTCTGGAATTTCAAAACTTTTGTTTTTGAAAAAATTTAGTGTTTTAGGACTGAAGAGACTTCTTGAAGTGTCAAACTTCAAACGACGTCTCATCTCAAGTTTAAGTCTCATGTTTCCATCCACCTTGTTGAAAAGTATGCTTAAGTTCCTGAAAACGTTTAAAACATTGACTAGACACGTTTTCCAACAAATTTAAAAAAAAAAAAATTTTTTTAGTATTCTTAAGCAAAGTTCAAAAACCCCTCAACTAATATCTTAATTTATTTCCTTCTTATTACAGGGCAATCTAAAACAACACATGCTAACGCATAAGATTCGAGACATGGAACAGGAGACCTTCAGAAACAGAGCTGTCAAGTATGTAAGTTGTGTATATCTTTGATTTTGTGTTAGCTTGTTCTTTCCTTATTTCGCTTGCCATTCACTCCGGTGTCCGTGCACATGATTCCGCATAAGTCCGCAGTCATTCACAAAGTTTCCCCCAATCGCTTCATATTCATTTGCTATTCCAAATGCCACTCCGTTTTGAGTTTATTTCAATTTTTCGATAATTTTTCGAGCATTCAAAACTTCGCATGAATGAGGTAAGGACAAACGTTTTCGGTGATTTAATCAGCCAATCAACTCCGTTCCGAGCGGCATTGAGATCGGGGGGTGATTAAAATTTCCCCATTGTGCGATCGCAGCGCATTCAAATAGATCAAATCTGAATCATGATAGACAAAGTAACGACGCTTTTGAGTGGTTGCTGTTAATGTTGTCAATTATTTTTTTCTTCTTGTTTTTTTGTTTTTAATGAAACTGGTAGTTACGGACGTGATGTGTGTGGCTAATGAGTGACGTGCTGGGGAATTTTTTTTTTTTGAGTAGATGCAAAGCTTGTCCTTGTTTTTTTTGCTTGCTTTTGGATGAGAACTCAAAAATCCGTGTCGAAAATTCGTGAATTAACGATGTCAATCTTTTTTTCTTGTGTCATTTCAGATGAGTGGTTGGAAGGAAGAGTACGAGTAAGTGAACCTGCAGACCGATGAAGGTATGACCGAAATGAAATGAAAAATTCTTCTTACTCGCACCACGTCGCTTTCCTCAAAGTTCTTGTCATCACACAATGATCTCATAAACTTCTTCGCGCGAACAACAGAATCTACACACACACACAGAGAGAGAGAGAGAGAAAAATGAATAAATAAATATCACAGCAGTCGTTCGATTAAAATGATGACAGCCAGGTAAATGTTTGGAAGAGTGAAAAATTTTCAAATTTTCATCGAAAATCACACAAAAACACACAAATCTCAACCGACTGCTTGGATGTATCCCAAGAAAAACAATCTCGTCCACGTACGCAACCGAATAATAATAAAAGATAAATTAAACAACTATAATTCCTCATAAACTACACAAAAAACAAAGCCAATCCAACACGAATGAAAATAACTCGTTATTACTGGTTTCAAAAGCGAACAATCCAAATAAACTAAGCAATTAATAGCCGTCGGCAGAGTGTAATAATTTATTTCGCTGCCATTTCTCATCTTTCACACAGAAAACAAGCATTTATTGTTCTTGATAATCCTGTTTATGAGTGAATAGTAATTTTTTTTGTGTTTTGTTTCGCATGTGTTTTTGCATCTACGTATAGTTGGTTTTATGACACTGAACGAAATGAAATTCAAAAAAAAAAAAAACTTTTAAATGAAACGTATCCAAAGATGCATACAATGTGTGATGTAAAAACGAAAACATTAAAAAAAAAGAAACAATTTTCAACGCCAGACAAGAGACTGATTTCGTTTCATTTTTACCAACTACAACTACTCAGCTACAACAAAAAAATGAGAAAAAAACACAAAAATCAAAATTCGAATTTAACAGAGGCAAAAAAAATCATTTAACAAGCCGCCGCCGTTGTTTTTTTTGTCGAAGAGAGAATGTCTTTGTTTTTTTTTTTTTCAAATAAAAGTGCAATAATTTAATAAAGTACACGTGTATTTATAGAATAAATTCGGCGGAGGAAAAAAAACAATAATTGTGTAAAAAATGTAAAAAAAAATGTTTTTTTTTGAAGAAATATCTAGCGAAAGCAGGCCTATTCTTAGAGTAAATCTATTCCTCTTAATTTCTCCTCCCTCCCCCACCCCCCACACACACTCTCAACATTGTACTTACATTGCTTTTGTATATAAGAATAAACAGAAAACTAAAGTTTATCAATGTATCATAGTTAATCTAGCCCCCAAACCCACACAGACACATATTCAAATGAAACGAGAGATATAAAAAAAAAACAGAAAAAAAAAATCTTTAATTATAAAAAAAAAGAAAACAAATTTTGTGATACTATCCATTATACATATTTTAAATGTTAAATAAATGAAAAGAAAGAAAAAAAAACCCCTATATATAGCAAGTAGTAATGTAAATTAAATCAAATTAATTTATTTATCAAGCAGCAGGTTTTTTTTGTTTGAAATTTTATTTTACATAAAAAAAGGAACAAAAAAAATTGAATCGCGTGTAATAAAAGAAACATCTTAAGCAGCAAAGAAATAAATAAAAACATTTCTTTCTAAGTTCAACTAAATAAATATCAAATATATGTAAATGTAACAGATTTCTTTTTTTTTTTATATATATATGAACTAGTGAAAATAGCGTAGAATATGTCATGTATATTTTTGTGATGTTTTGGTTCGCCCTTCCTTCACGTTGCTACACTATCTTAAGACCTCCCCCCCCTCCCTCGTTTCTTAAGTCTCCAAACACCTGTACATATTTATCGTTAATTTATAGTTTCGTTTTTTTTTTTTGGAATAGGTTGTAAGAGAAATCGCATAAGTTTTATGATCATCAACTAGATGTTAGTGTATGAATGCAAATTAAAGTATATATATATATTTAAAATTATTGTCAGATGGTAAAGATCTGAAGATAGAAATAGTGAAAACTATGGTAATATACAAATTTGAAGGAAAAAATGTAAAACAGTGTAATAAATTATTACAAACCAAAAAATGTAAAACAAGAATAAAAACAATTACATGGAATTGAAAGTTACGATTTTTCATTTGCATTTCAAGGGTGGATTGTTTTTAGGTTGGGAAGTTCATTCATTCTTCGAGGTAATCAAGGACTTCGTCTAACTCGGCTCGCCGGTTATAGGGACAACAACACCAGTATCGTATCGAAACGCGGAATCACTCTTGTCAATCCCTGTTTCTTTGGGCTCAAGAGAGAAAGGACTAAACTGGGTTTGTACAGCGGATTGATCTTTTCAGTTCTCCTTCAGGTAGTAGAAACGTGAACGTTATTAAAAGCGGATGAGGAAGCCCTTAGTCTTGTCGAGAGAGCAGTTAAGCGGCGATTTTTGGTTCTATTTGCGTTGATGGCTTTTATGGGCTCTATAGCGACATGCGCCTAGTCAAGCGTCTTCGGATACAACGCTTAAGATGGCTAGGCAACGTAGAGCGTATGGATACCACTGTTGTGGCCCAAAAAGTTTTCGAATCCGAGCCATTGGGACAACGCAATAAGCGACAGCCTAGGCTAAGGTGGCGCACACAAGTGGTGGCTCAGATCCATCCCGAACTCTAGCGCCACAAGAAAAAAGAAGAAGAAGAAGAAGTAAATCATTTCCGAGAGAAGAATTTGTTGTTTTTCCTTCATCACTCTACTTAGGAGCCTTCACTTGGCATCTCCATCTCACTCATTTGGTTGCTGGCAACTTAAGCTGCTCCATGTGAGGTTAATTTCTTTTTCAGGTTCGGGAGTATCGAGTATCGAGTATCTCCAGGCGTTTTTGGGACGCCCTCTGTCTCTTTTGCCTTAAGGGGTTCAACGTCATCCTGGTAAAGCTGTCGGCTTTCATTCATTTTCGACTGCTGCTCAAAATCCGATTCGCAATAGGCACCCCTCGTGTCATTTCCAGAGTTTATCGACTATGTGTGGTCCTGAGGAATTTGTTGATAAATACCTGGAGTTTATGTATGACGCTTTTGGAAATCAATTGGATTTCACTACCGTCAGTTTTGACTTAACACATGAGTTGAATATTTTGAGCTTCAGTTTGTGCAAATCTGGGAATTCCATACCGAGTTCCTAATTGACCGAATGCTGTTTGTCTTATAATAATAATAATTGAGTGGCACTACAGCCCATAACGGACCAGGGCCTAGCTTCTACAACAACTACTCGTGTTGTGCATGCTATTGTTCTTCACGAGTAGAAGGGACCTACAGTTTTTTGCCGATTCCGAACGGCGAGATTTGAGAAGCTTTCCATAGACAATTAATACTCTTTGAGTGTTGTCAGCAACTCGAAAGAGGTGGTGCCGTGAAAAAATGCTAGGTGTCCCGTCCGGGAATCGAACCCAGACTTTCTGCGCCGCAGTCGATGCACTTACCACTGCGCCACGGCGACCACTGTTTGTCTTAGTGAAAGGAATTAAGTCACAGCACGGTCCAAAGGTAAAGAGGAAGAGAGGGAAAGGAGCTACAGGTGCACATTGGTTTTAAATGGATTGTAGGTGGGCTTAAGGGTGAACGGGTGGATATTCCAAGTGTGGTGAGTATTGCGGGTAAACTCTTTAAGCAGAGAAAATGTGCAAAATTGAGAAAGTTCAAAATCACAAAATGTCGTCTGCCCTCATCACTTAATGAGTGGAAGGTGGCCGTCGGATAGTACGATCTGGTAGTAGATACTCAGAGACATCTGCTGTCTACATTTCAGACGAAGTGTTACCATCGAGTGAGAAATGGCCTTAACTAAGGCCAGTTGGTATAGTCTCTACCAGCTGCGCACAGCAAGTTAGTTGAGCTCCTCCATATGTCTCCGCTGCGTCCTCTCAATTTCTGGAATTCGAAGATTCGTTTTGCTGCAGAAGTGGTATCCAGTGTGCAGTCTAGTGTGGTTGCTATGGCGTAGTGCGTAAGTGCGTTGACTCACAAGTCAAAGGTTCCAGGATCGATTTTCGGACTGAACAGCTCGCAACCTCTAAAGGGTTACTTAAAACAGTCCCCTCAACCTGTAAGAGAACATTAGCACTCATAGTACGAGTATATTCTAAAGAAGCTAGGTCCTGTGTGCCGTTGTGCCACTGAATAGTGTTGTTGTCCCAATGACCTAGCCATGGTAAGCGTAACAATTACGTGTTAAAACTTCTTCTCTTGTTGATGGCATTAACGCAGGAAAACAAAATGTATCGCTCAAAGGATTCAAGAGGTTGTACCCGCTTTAAAAATGTCTATGTCTCTGCGCCATTGAGCAGGATAGGTGTGTCCAAAGTGTTACAAAAGGCTCCAATAATGCCTGTCTCTGGGACTGTTTATAATTGATGGGTGTTCATATATTCAGACAAGTTCAAGTGAAATCGATGGTGGAAGTTGAGAGCAAGAACCAGTAAACATCTTCCACTAGAAACCCAGACCCAGTTGCGCACGCCATCTTGTGTGTCCCATCACTCTGCTGCGTTGCCCCAATGGCTTAAAATCTCTTCGGTATCTGTTGCTGTTAATGTTCCGTACACAATCATGTAGAAGAAAAATGTGCCTTCTCATTGCATTTGTCCCTCCAGGAAGCGGACTACCTGTCTTCATACTGAACTGAAAAACACAACATTCCCCAACAAATAAATTAACACTTCCCCCGCGCACACAAAAGTGCTCCCAAATATTTATGAGTGCACCGCGATCTAAGATAAATCGACGCACATTCCCGTGCATCATATTAATGCGCCCCCTTTTCAGTCAACACCACATGTATCTAAACTTCCGTGTGCACTGATCCCGCGGAGAAAACAAAAAAAAAAAAAACATGACAAATGATCATATGCCCTGCACCCTGACATGACGTACCGAGTATCCGAGTTCCGAGATACAGACGTGCCTCTCTTTCAGCGGAAGCAATTAGCCGGGTATGAGACGCCGTCATCAGAAATGTCATCGTTTAAGGATAACCGGTGGCGGTGGTTGACAGCCCGAAAGGACAGAAAAAAAAAAATACATTTCCACACTTCTTCCCGTTATGGGGGTGACAAATTATAATTTTATGGAATGAAGGGTTTGTTTTCCGTTCTTCCCTCGTTCCGCTTGCGAGAGGGGTGCCGCGTCACTTGCGTTGGTTTTTATATTCGCCACGGCTGTTATGACGGTTAACTGACAGAAGCTACTGCATGCACGTGACTGCCTCAAGGGGGACAAGTCCGTCCGTCCTACAGCCTTATGCACTTTGTGTAGCATGTCATATAATATGTCGTGTTCTGTTTTTTTTTTTGGTGTCAGTGTTGGATCGGTTAAAAAGTTAACGCGGCGTTCTGCGTTCTCCGGGTGCCCCTGTGTCATCCCTTAAATTGAATAATTTCACGTTCGAAAAACCGTGTTTATACTCAAATTTAAGAATGTTAATTGTGTGCATAGCGATGACACGGAGACGAGGGTAATTTGTTTGGAGTGAAGTGAGATGAGTTTTTGATTTATGACGGATGTTTCATATTCGTTTGTGCTGCCGCATGTGTCACGGTATGGGGATGTGTTGTTTCGGTTTGTCAGGAGGGTAAAGGGGTAGTTGGAGCGGGTTGTGTTTGTTTGTGATGGTCGAACAAGGTGGATACGTGTAGGTTCGAAAAATGAATGAATTTTATTCCTCCTCAATTTTGTCAAAAAAGGGATACTTGTAGCTTGAGCTTCTGTGGGTTACATTGGCTTCATGGTCCACTTTAGGATGTCGGTTTCATCCTTTTTTAGGCCTTATAACTAGTCCATATATTCTACGAACGGCTTAAAACTTTTGCATTCTAGTCTACTTTTTCTAGTCAGGTTCGCCCTAGAGTCTGCCGCAGACTAGGACCTCAAACAACATGCGCCTCTCTAGCTGGCACGTTTTGTTGCCTGCAGGTTGCCTGATCATCTGTATGCTCCATCCTTGATTAGAACGTCGTCATTTGCGACTCCACAATGACTTCTTTGTAATAAATCATCGGACCAGAGAGCTATACTGTACCTAGCCGTTGTATCTTTTGACGCTTAACGCGGCATATGCCGTCAATGCAATCAATGCAAAGAGAACCAAAAACCGCGCGCAAGACCTTCTTCTTGAAAAATCGAAGGGCTTCCTAATTCCCCTACCAAGACATCCAGGGAGACGATCAAGTGGTTCTTCGACTTCAAGGCCCCAAACTGGTTTTCGAAATTATTCAGTTGCCTCGAGCGACTGGCTTGGGGATTTTACACCTGACTTCAGTACAGATGTTGTTGCTCGAGAAAGACAAAGCTTTTAGCTCTTGTGATAGTCTTTAGTTGAGGTCTTTTTCTACGAAATCCTTGACTTGTTTTTATTAGCTCTTGTGACAGTCTGTCCTAGACGTTAATGTTGTGCGTTCCGGCCTGATGACAGCATGTGCTTTGTTTTGCCCTCATTTCTGCCAGACCAACCTTAGCCTCTTCTTCTTCTTCATGTAGGGCTACTGTACGGGGTGGACCTGGGTCTCAACCAACATGCCTCTCCAGCCAGCACGGTTTTCCGCCAGCTGCCGCCAGTTGCGCACTCCAAGTTGGTTGAGGTCCTTCTCCACTTGTGTGCGCCACCGTAGCCTAGGCCGTTCTCTGTTGCGTTGTCCCAATGGTTCAGATTTGAAGACTTTTTGGGCCGGAGCAGTGGTGTCTATACGCTCTACATGGCCCAGCCATCTTAAACGTTGTAGCCGAAGACGCTTGACCAGGCGCATGCCGTCTTTGAGCTAAATCCTACAAACGCAAAACTTTTCTCTCGATAAGACTAAGGGCCTCCTTATCCGCTTTTAGTAACGTCCAGGTTTCCGCGCCATAAATGAGAACTGGGATGATCACGCTGCTGTACAAGGCCAGTTTAGTCCTTGTCGAGAGGGCTCTTTCTTGAGCCCAAAAAAAAGCGATTGGCAAGAGTGATTCTGCGTTTGATTTCGGTACTGGTGTTATTGTCCCTCTTTACTGCGGAGCCGAGGTAGACGACGTCCTTGCCTACCTCGAAGTTTCTGTTGCCTAATGTGACGTTCTGCCCGAGACGTCGATGTTGTGTGTCCTTCCTTGATGACAGCGTGTACTTCGTTTTGTTACATTAACCACCAGACTTACTTTAGCCGCTTCTGCTTCAATGCCAACAAACGCCTTATTGTCGGCTCGCTGTGCTCATCCAATCAAATCAATGTCATCAGCGTAAGCTAGCAATTGAACTGAGTTTTGGAAGATCGTGGATCTGGTGTTGAATTGTGAGTTACGCACGATCTTCTCAAGGATGATGTTAAAGAAGTCACATGACAGTGCGTCGCCTTTTCTAAAACCTGCGGGATTTGGGCCATCATCGCCGTTTAAAAGTCTTCAGAAATGATCTTTCCAGATTCTCAGCATCGATTCCGTTTTGGTCCCGGCAGGCTTCGGTCCGAACCCTGTATCCACCGGATAGCTGTTTCACCTTTCGGTAAAACTTTCGGACTTCATTCCTGCCATAACACCTCTCCATCTCTTCGACCGCGCGCTTCTCATACTCTCTCTTTTTCCTTCTGAGAAGCCGGTTCTCTTCCCTTCTTTTCTGTTCATAGAGCTCACGAACAGCTCTCGTTGTCCGATGCATCGTTGCCTAGTAGGCCTCCTGTTTAGCTGAATATGCCTGCCTGCATTCGTCGTCAAACCATGGGTTCCTTCTAGGTGGGGGCGTGAAACCCAGCACATCAGTGTCAGCTTCTTTGATGGCTTTTTGACAACGTTTCCATTCTTCTTCTATTGTCAGTGCAGGCAGTGTCGAACTTTGGGAGAGTTTCAGGGAGACTCGGTCGGCAAAGATCGCAGCGATCTGTTGCAATTTTTTACTTATACGAGTATTTTATATTATAATAAAGTTATTTAAAGTTTACGTGTATACAAAATCAATACGTAAAAAGACAAAGCGTCTTCTTGTCTAAAACCCTTCTTGACAGCAATGAGAATTTTCCATCGTTCTACATTACGAGTCTGATAGGAATGCCAAAACTAGACATTACACTGTAAACGTCGGCTCTATGAACGCTGTCATTTGAATACTTTAAAACAGCGAATAAGTGGTGGGTATCTCCCTGCATGGGTCGTCTCCAGTGCCTGCCAAAATTTGTACAAATCGTGGACTTTCTTGACCTGCAACCACAATGACAAGGACAGATCGGATATTTATGAACGGTTGTAGGCGTTCACACAAAACGGCTAATATGGATCTTCGTAATGTTAAGCGGACTGATCAAGCGGTAATTAGCGCTGTCCAGACAAACGAGACTGAAATTCCATCCGTCGGGCATGCTGTCCTTTGACCATTTGTTGCAAATGAGGCGGTGCATGCTTCCAACCACATCATCTCCAGTTGCTTTAAAGAGCTCAGCGGATAGCCTTTGGTAGGGACAAGTAGCATTTTTGGGTGTCCTACAATAGACTGGGTTTACGACCTCGCCTTTGAGATGGGGAATTTTGACTTCCCTTTACGACCTCACCTTGAAGAGAGAGAATGTTGACTTCCACACATCCTGCTGAAAAAGAGGAATTCAGGAAAGCAACAAATAAGAAACTGTTAACTGTCTAGTCAAATCTTCAGATAAATCAAAGTTCGCACGCTCTCAGCAACGTCTGGAAAATCATGTGAAAATCTCAACATTGCAATCACTTTTCCATAATTTATCCTAATCTGCAAATTTCGCAAGGGACACCTCATAATAAATTGTACCACACCTAGACGTGAAGGGATTTTTGCATAATTTCCCCATTAATCCAACTGCACACGCCATGCATGCACAGGGGAGACACAAGTGTCATGCAGTCGTCCTGCTGCTCCGTAATAGGACCGATACAACAACAACCATCCGACACGGGGACCAACGACGACGACGCGGTAGCGGACACGAGACCAGTCATGCAACGGTAATATGTTGTAATCTCAACTCATCCCGTGCACCCGCTACAATGAATCCTTGCAAGATATCCCTATCTACACACGGATGTGTGATTTTTTTTGTTTTTCGTGGAATTGCAATTTCTGGGGTTATCTTTGGTGTCTTCGCCGGATTGTGTCCTTTCGTTTGGCCCCTCCGGAGCGGGTGGGGTGGCCATTTCGGAGATAATAATCCGTATGTAAATAGATGTTAATGCTGCGAAGGCGTGTGCGGTTATTTTTCCAAGTGCTACACGGCCAGTGAAGCTAATTTTTGCTGGAATCACCCACTAATGCTGGGCTTCAAGGATACGGCGAGTGAGGAGAGCGCCTTGTTCGCACTTAGTTTCTAGCTTCCGACACGACGTTGGTTGGTATTAATGTGAATTATGATGGCACGCGCTTAACGATATCATCGTCATCATACCGAGGATTTGGGGGCGGATTTGCCCAGGAGATGAGATGTGCCGGGTGGGTGTGTTATCGGTGCCGGATGGCACGTGCATTCCTTCATTTCGCATTAAATTAACCGCAAAATTGTCGCAATCAAAATATTTTGGCATAAGGAATGTGTTCAAGTGGGAGTAGTGGATTTTCGTTTTTGATAAATTGCATCTGATGGGTAGGGCAGCGATTGAAGGGGGGAGATTCGTTCTTATTTGTGTAGAGGGATGTGAGTGAAAGTTACTTGTTTGCCACTGAACAACTTACAAATTCGTTTTTGTCACGGGCGTCTCTGGCTTAAGGTCTTCCCGTCTCATTCTCAACAAAACAGACTTACCGTGTGACTGATCCTCGGAAAGCCACAGACCCATCCTTCACTTGATTACCCATTCTCCGCACTGCCTCATCTAGAACTCCATTCCTGGCATACTTTCCAACTCCAAAATTTTCGAGGACTATCGCGTGCAATCGCGTGGAATATGGTCACGGCAATTAGACCACGACCGCAATCGACACACTCTAATAATTACATGCGGTGTGCGAAGCGCCGATGCACCCCCTCCTGACTTGATACACTCGCCGAAGAACACACACAAACACCTGTTCCATAATGTATGCGTGATATGTAGTTCTTTTAACCATTTTCAGCGGATGTTTAATGTCCGCCTTCGATTATTTGCACACAGTTTGTGGCGACGGTGGCGGGCGCACTGCGCGTACGTGTGCACGATCACACGTCAGCCTCGAATCAACTATCGCTCTCCAGGCTGAAGCAGCTGGCTGTGGAGCGCGGAGAGTGGACAACCTTACCTGCCACACGAGTGGGTGGGTGGTGGATGATAATTGGCGAATTATTGTATCTGAACGAGTGAAATTGCCGCAGACATGCGATACGATTTTTTGATTGGTTTTCTCCTTCGAATACAGATTTCAAATGAATTGGATTCGATTTTCTGCTTCCTCTCTCTCTCATGTACGGCTCCAAGGTAAGAAAATGTTTCCTTCTCCTTGGATTTTTTTCCGCCTTTTCTTTGCCTTTTTCCGTGTCTTTTCGGTTTATAACTTCTTTTTGTGCTCCATTTATGGGCGACAACATTTGCTACTCATGTGCAACAGTCGAGTGTCATTTGCGAGTGAATTGTGTAATCAGGCGGCGGGGAAGGGGTGAGGGGGGCCTCTGCGAATTATTTGATTATTTTTACAGTGCTGAGTTGAATTTGATGTTGCAGACGTTTCGCAGACACCACTCCCCTTTCACTGGGCGGCGAGTTTTATGTATTTTCTCCATTAAAAGGCCAAAATGAAGTGTATCCGACTGATGGCTGCAACAAATTTTTGTTCGTTTCAATGTTGCAACGAACACTTTCGACAAATGAGAATGTATCACTTGGGGGAGAGTGAGTGGATGAAATGAACCTTTTATGGTGTTGAATTACAGGAGACCGATTTTAATTTCCAGCGCTTTCGATCTTACCGTGTAGAAGGTGAAGGCTTAGGATTCTTACCATACCTAGGTCATAGAGGCATACAGAATACAGACAACACTACTCGAACTTCAAGTCTATTTCAATCCCCAAGAGAGGACGTTGCGCTGATCCAATGACCAAGAAATCATCTAGCCAAGGACAACTTTTCTAGGTTCCTTCTCACTTGGGCCTCACCACACATGCCTTTCTAGCGCGGTCTTTGCCTCTGAGTCTAACCAAGTTTTGTTTTATAAATAGCGCTCGCTAAAGGGATTGTTAAGTACCGTTAAGTGACGGGAATTAAGTCACATCACCATCCGAAGGTATAGAGGATGAGAGGGAAAGGCAGTCTGTGGATTGTAATGAGAGGGAAAAGTTGACCAAGTTGATTAAGGCCTTTCACCTCACTTACATATGTTTTATCTCACACGGAGACGTTTCCCGTAGCTTTTTCGCAATGTCTTGTACTTAATGGAGCTTCGGGCCAAGACAGCCCTTCATCTAAACATTGCATTCGTAGACGCTTGACCATGTGCACACCGTCGCACAGTTCGCCTTTGAAGTTTCTCCTCCAGATCATGCCATCTGAGGCAACTGTACAAAAGTCGCACATAGATCTTGTCAAGGTTAGCAAAAGCCTGCCCTTTTTCACCTTAAGTTACGTCTGGGCTTCTTTAGCCTATAGCAGGGAGAAGATAATCATGCGGATGCGAAAAGCTGGTCTTTTGAGTTTATTCAGTTGTGTCTTGAGGCTACAGAAACGATGATTCGCAAGAGTAATTGTACGTTTGATTTGGGTGCTGATGTTGGTATCCCTAGGTACTGCCGAGTCGAGGCCGAAGAAGTTCCTGATAACCTCAAAGTTTAAGCTGTCCCTCGTGTTTTGAGTCTTTCTTTGATGACAGGGACTTCCTTTTGCCTTATTTACCCCAAGATCCATTATAGCCGCTCTTGTTCCCACGACAATGTCATTCACATCAGCTAGCAGGTGAATGGACTTTTGGAAGGTCGCGAGTATGGTGTTAATTTGTGAACTGCTTCTTCTTTCAAGCCACATAACGGAGCGTCAGCTTGTCTTAAACCTTCCTGATATTCTAAGTCTTGTGCAGTTAGTCACCGAATTTGAAGAAGCATGTCGTCTACAAGATCTGACGATGTTGGTAGGTATACCAAAACTAGACATGGCGAAGTCTCTATGCAACGTGCTGTCAAATCTTCTTCTTCTTCTTCGGATGGCGCTATAGTCCGGGGTGGACCTGGGCCTCAACCAGCATGCCCCTCCAGCTAGCACGATCTCTTGCCAGCTGCTTCCAATTGCACACTACAAGTTGGTTGAGGTCCTTTTCCACTTGTGTGCGCCATCTTAGTCTAGGACGTCCTCTGTTGCGTTGTCCCTGTGGTTCGGATTTGAAGACACTGTCAAATGCAGCCTTGAAATCGACGAATAGGTGTTATCAATTTTAATTTTCTTCACCTAGGACCACCTGTCCCAGGATCGTGTATGCTTTCCCTATGTACTTTGCGCTATCATAGTAGCATGACACTGAATCTTTATGCAGTGTGTATGTTTACCTCCGACAGTGCCTAACAGAGAACCTTTTTCATACTCAACCAGATCGTCTTCTGTTGCTTAAAGGAGCTCTGCCAATATTCCGCCAGATTCCAGAACCTTTGTTCGGCTTCAGTGTCGGTATTGCTATTTTCTCCTTGTCTAAGTCGGTCGGCGGACAAAATCCTTGCTCCATGCATTACAAACTAAGTAAAAGTTTTTGCTTGACAATGGTATTTGGGTCGTAGTTCTTTCGAATTTGTTACATGTTGTCCATTTTAGTGCCCTCAGATTGGGCTTACGACACTAATTGAGACTTTAGTTGGAAGCCTAGCCAAGAACGTGCCCAAGGTTTGCGTGTCATCGAAAAAATGGGCGACTCCATCTTAAAAGTTTAATGAACAACATCCCATTTTCGAGGCCGGAAGAAAACGAGCACCTGAAAATACGTGATGGCCTAGAACAGCCCAAGTGACTGTTTTAAGTTCCCTAACAGAGCATAGATTGACGTTAGCAATTCTGATTTTCACCACCTCGCCTATATTACTGGTATAAATTTACAGGCAGTGAATTTTTCTTCGAAAAATTGATGTTTAATCAGAAGAGTATGCTCATCGTTTCGTTTTTATTTCAGACAGAGCCATCTTGGCCAACTTCCCTTTAATCAGAGAATTCTATACTGAAAGTTCACGAATATGAATGATCGAATTGCTTAATGGTCTAAAGCTGGCTCATCGAGAGTGGGCTGTGCTACTTTAACTTCAAGCCCTGATTTTGTATTTAGTCTCTGTACTGATGTTGTTCGTGCTATTTACTTGGAAGCCGAGGTGAACGATTTTCTTCACATTCTCAAAGTTTTAGGTGTGTATAGTGACGTTCTGCTCGATTTGTTTAGTGAGTATAAACTTTGGAAATAAATGTGTTGGGATGAAGAGAGATAGAGATAGGGGTAAAGATAGAAATAGAGAGAGAGACAGATAGAGATAGAGAGAAAGAGAGCACTAGTCAAAAGACCAAGGATATTGCCACTCTCTTGTGGGGTAACTTTGACGCCTTCAGTTGAGATTGCTGCAACTGGAAGTTGAAAATCAACTTTAAGAAGTCAGAAATCATTTCCTATAGGACGCTGTTGAAAAAGGCTTCGCCGGAGACTAAGAAGAACTGACAACACAGAGTCTCAGTGACGCAGAGGACTGTAGTCAGATGTAGATGCTGTTCTGGCCAGGGCTTGAAGCACTATTGCCATTACAAAGAGACTGGGTATCGTAACCAAATCGATGCGAGAGTAAAGGTAATCTGCTACGTGGCCCAAATCAGAGCAATGCTTACTTACAGCGGATCTCGGAAATTATTCTTAAATATAGCAGCATCAGTCCGTGGATGACTTACAAGCCTTTGTACAAGGGGTAGAGGATGATAAGTAAATTTAAGTGGTAGGTAGAAATGAAAATAAAAGCAAATACAGAAAAGAGAGAAATGGTAGGTTTGTCGCAGTCGATACTGAGGAAAGATTACTTCTGTAGAGTGAGAGAATACCAGCAATCCCTAAAGGCAGGGAATTTCGTCCCTCCGACCAAGATAAAGTCAAGATTGCGACATCGAGACTAAAATCGAATAAACTCGTTGGTGCCGATGGACTGTCTGCGAAACTCTTCAACGTAGCTGGAGATGAGCTGATGGGGCCCATGCACCAAAGCATGTGTAAGGTATGGTCGAAGAGAGGCCCATGAATCTCAGTATCGTTTGCCGTATTCTTCAAAAAGGAGACTCTTTTAAATGCGCCAACTACCACCTTAACATTGCATAGAAGATCAATTCGTCCGTTTTTTGTGTGAGTGCCTGAAGGCGTTTATCAGTAAACGGTTGTTATCAATTCGTTTTAAGATTTGCTTAGTCCATTATTATCGCCTCCTTGGAATTATGAAAACATATCGACAAGCTAAACAACACCACGTTTAGTTTTGACATTCCTGCTGAACTCGTCAGATTGTGTAGAATGACGATGCAGAGTTCTCGCTGCTTCATTAAGGTCTGGAACGAACTTCCCGAGACCAAAACAATTGCATTTTAAGCATGAGACACGATCTTCCAAAAATCCTTACAGTTCCTAACATACGCTGACGGCATTGACGTGACTGGCCGTACACAGCCAGCCGTCAATGAAGCTCTAAGCGATCATGCTTCTAAGTTTCCCTGAGCTGAAAAAACCATGCCCCTGTACTGGATTGGACACAAGACAAAATTACTATCATCACATTGACTGGCTTGTACTTTGAACCGCTTCAGTATCATGAGCTTTTCTGCCCAATCTGTTACTGACTGGATTCAGAAAAAAAAAGGAAGTCTTTAGTTCCACATCTGCTAGACAGAATTTCGCCACTTTCCTCCCACTATGACCTCATATTGCATCCTCTACATATAAACTTGAAATTAATTTCTCAGGCACATCCTTGATAGCGCCAAGCCTGTGTAGCACCAAGCCCCTAGTCCCCTTTCACAGACTGCCCCCGCTCAACCCCGGCAAAGTCCCATCTCAGCCAACACATCAAGAGATCATAACACATTCATCAGATACTCCTCCGTTCAGTCAATTTTTCGTCAGCTTTCTCACCGCTCCGCCGAAAATAAAAAATGTCTCGACCAAATTGACCATAAACTTGTGATTCGCCGATTCAACAGCATCCAGAGCGCTGCCTTTGTTAAGATATTCATACCCACGGCTGCCATATACCATATCAATCACTCGCAGAATCCGAATAAATTACCAATAAACCATCTGAAGACAGATCTCAGCTCGGCTTGTGCTTCTTGACGTCTTGCCGTCTTCCCGTCTTGTCATTGTGCCGCAGTCGAGTGTTTTTTTTTGGTTGCGATCCCCGCCTTATCTTTGTGTCCATCAAATAAATTTGAATACTAATTTTTGACACAATTATTGTCACTGTCGAGATGGTTTGGGCAGCTAATTTATGAAGCTTGCCAAAAGCGACTTGTGACAGTATGACGGTTCCGTCAGCGAGAAGGAGACAGCAAGCCCGAAATCTAATCAATAAGTTAGTGATTTAATTATGCAAAGATGGTATCGAATGACTGGTGATTATACACACACGCCGCGCCGAAATGAGGATCACTGAACCAGAGCCCTGCCTTAAGTGAGCCATCATGTAAATTATGATCTACGACAAAAGAGACGCTTATATAAATTTCTGTGACTAAGGGTCTTTGGTCTTTGGTCTTTGGCTTTGGGCGGGCAACAGTTTGGGTCTGCCCCTTTTGATGGATTTGGGCAGCGCTATCTTGAACCTGTTCACAAGGTGTATCTCGTTTCGGATGGCTTCTTTTCGTCGAGTAGGCGAATTTTTTGATTGTGATCTTGTCTGGGAAGAAGAAAATGAATAACGATCTGGTTCGAATAACGGTTTGTGAGTGAGAAATGTTTGTCCATCATTAAAAGAACTCTGAAAGGTCAATCAGAGTTATATTAGTCTGTCATTTCGATCTTGAAGGCTGGGTAAGTGAAAGACTCACTCACATATGCAAGGTTTCGTTAGCTTTTTCCCATCAATTGGCACAAGCGATTTTAAACAACTAGATTAGTAATAAACTTGAATACAGTAAGCTTACCAGAGAGGGAGAGAGAGAGAGAGAGAGAGAGAGAGAGAGAGAGAGAGAGAGAGAGAGAGAGAGTGAGAGAGAGAAGCCAACATATGAATGTGGAGGACCCGATGATGTTGCGGCACACTCCGAATATCACAAATGTACAAAAAGGGAGATTCATTGTGAGGTTTGATTTTCGGTAGGGTTTTTTCATCGATCGTACGCGACTCCTATCAAATTGGTTTGTGGCTTGTGAATTATTAATTGTGTCCACTAGCATCCCAGTCTCAGGACTCTTTTCAACTCACTTGGCTACAGAAAGGCACTTTAAACGCTTCTTTTAGGCTAAGGCTTCTTCTCGAAAAACGCATTCTCTGTCCCACCATTTAAAATCAGCAAGTATTCAATCGAAGATTAGTGCTTTCACAAAAAATTGACTGTTGGCCTTCAGTATTCACGTTCGTGCTAAAAGGATTGTGTCATTTTGGCATTCTAAACGTAAGCTGCAGTTCTTAAGAGAACTGTATTTGCTGATGAGGAAAAGATACCCTTTAATTTACCACTCAATAAAATAATAGAAGTGGACCCATGGACCCATTCATTAAAAGTTTGCCGAAAAAAAATTGATTTTCCTAATAAAGGTTTCAATCTGACTTGACACTTAACGGATATCCATTCTTTTCAGACCTTTGGCGAAACCTTTAGATGATAGCCGCAACATCTGCAAACAAAAACCCTCTCAAGTCCTTATTTGGCGGCAACCGTAACAGAACTCACTCAACTCAAAAGGTCGTCACCGTGCTCCGCGTTCTGACTGTACACCGAAAACCGTCACCGTACGGTACGGCATTGTCGTTTCTCTTCTTCCACCTCACGATTATAAATATGTCCATCATGCGGTGGCATACAGATTACGATATGCAAAGCCTACGGACGAACCGAAACGACCAATCGGTTCGGTTGTGGCAACCATTCTAATGGCCCATTGTCCAGTCACTTCACCTGAAGCTACATAATTCCTAGTATAGTTCCGGCAAATCATTCTCCCGCCAAGGAGGAACGATCTCTCTACACGTCGCAGTAACAGCCAGCACACAATCGCACGCCGGGCAAACAAATGTGAAAACTAACACGTCAGGACCACGGTGTGCCGTACACCCAACAATCACCGCAATGCCAGGGCACATTCTAGTTAATTTTCCATCTCATATCAACAACAAACAATTCCGAAAGTCAGTCAATCAGAACCTGTCCGGCCATCCGTCAAAGTTGCACATCACCATATCACCTCCGCGAAATTATCCTCCGCGCGAATCTATTTTTTCCACTTCTGCAAGTTGCCGCGCAGCCGAATATTCTCTTGCGCGGCATCGACTGGAGCCGCTCTCTCTCTCTCTCTGGCTACGTGAGGAGGACATCCGCCAAGTCTACGTCTCTAGCTTGCACACCAATTGGTTGGCAGTCCTAGGCGGCAGCGGCTGCAGCGGCAGCAGATGGATGTGCTCTGGGACGAGCGGGCACATCTGAATGAAGATGGATAGTTGAATGGAGCGTAGAGCGTGGGGCTGGTGTTGGGGGGAAGGGGGGATGGGTAGAGATGCTGATGACGTTACATACCGAACGGCGGTGAATATGCTTCAATTGCGCTCCACACCGTATGCGATGTGTTGTGGGATTTGCTGATTTGCCATGATGCGGAATTATCGGAGATCCTTTCGGGGGAGCCATCATTAAATTGCTTCCCAGGGACAGGGCAGGCGGTGGGTGGGTAATCGCTCCCCCATCAGACCGTGCATATTCCGGCAATTATCTTCGCAAACGTGCATGCCCGACAGACGGTCGAACGGGCGTATGAAACCCCTCTTCCCCCCCCCCCAATATGTCGTCTAAATCTATTCTTTCTGAGTGTGTGTGTGTAGACAGATGACTTCTTGCGGATGAAGGGGACTAATTCGATGGTGAAGCGATTTTTGAAAATTACTCGTACTCCGCGGTGATTTGCTGGAACCGCTTCTCAGCAATTATTCAGCGCTCCGCAAATGGCGGACGAGAGTGATCGGATGAATGGATACGAGCATGACGCAGCAATTTGAAACGTCACTGCGGGTGGCAAACGTCCTTCCGTCTGCCGTCCATTGGGGGCGACATGGGGTGGGCCAATTATTGATTCCCCGGAAAGCTGCAGTCAGGCGATTCCCGCTAAAGGATTTTACAATTCGTGAAAACGTCGTAAAACCTCCAGTCATCCAGTCTTCCTGGAACCGCGCCGATGGATAGTGTTTCTCGGCTCGCATCCCCCTATAAAACACAGATCAGAAAAGCAAATAAAATATATGTCGTAGATGCGCGCCCTGCGCATTCCCGGTAAGCGGCCCTATCGCCGAGGATCTCTCTCATATAAATTAAGATCGAATAAGCCATAAATCAAATTCCATGATGACACGACGTCATATCTCTGTCCGCGGCCGAGGCGGAGAGGCTCGCTTGCAGTGAGTTCGTAAGGCGGTAGCACTCGGCCGACTGAAAAACCAACATCGCTCCGCGGACCTCACCTGTGCGCCGCCAACGAAGCAATCACCACCGCGGCGCGGCCAGTTGCTGCTGCCGCTCCAGCTTCGGTAGCTGTATCTTTCACCGGGCGTTGCTTTTGTTTAGCGTGGCGTTTTCATTTCTCTCTCTCCCCTCCGAACCTGATATTGATTTTAATCGACCGATTGAGTCGATGGGGGGTGTCGATGCGTTGCCGTTGGGTTTTATCTGTTTTTTTTTGTGTTTTTGAATTTTTCATAATATTTTTATAGATACTTGATGTCTGAGGATGTGATTTCTCTCCTAGTTTGAGGGATCCATGTGTGCAACCGGGGCCTATTGGCGCGTGATTCCCGAGGGCGATAACGATGATGTTTTAGTTGGAAACGCTCTTCTCGTGTGGAATATGGGGCTTCATTTGAATTGGGTGAGGTGGATGGGATCGGTTTTTAATGAAGCTGTTTTGCGGCGGTGGAACCTGCTGCTGGTGGGAATTGGAATGGTTGACTAATTTTTTTTAGTTTCCTGCTTTAGTGGAATTTGTCGGAGGTGCGTATCAAATTCGCTGGCGCCACAATACACAAGGTGTCGTGCAAGAGATTGTGACGCAACCTTTCGTGTCGCGATAGCTTTTGTGTTTTCGCAAATGGAGGAGGCCTACAATTTAATGCCGACTGTCTCTTAAACAGTCAATTCTCCTTGAGCATGGGCAGCAACGTGAAAGAAAAGTCGTGAGAGAACATTTTTAACGAAGGAAAGCTGTCTTTGGAGTTAAGCTGTCTGCTTAGCTCTTGAGGGTCTCTCTTTCGCCCTCTGTCATGTGACTTTCTCAACATCACCCTTGAGAAGATTGTCAGTCAGCAGTAGAGGCTCGATCTTCCAAAAGTCCGTTCAACTGATAGCTTACGCCGATGACATTGACGTGATTGGACGAACACAGTGAGCCGTCAACGAGGCGGTTGCTGGCATTGAAGCGGAAGCTGTTAAAATGGGTCTGGTGGTTAATGAGGGCAAATGCTGTCATCAAGGAAGGACGCACAACATCGATGAATCGGACAAACCGTCACACTACGCAGCTGAAACTTCGAGGTAGTCAAGGACTTTGTCTACTTCGGCACCGCTATAAATAGAGACACCAACACCAGTACCGAAATCAAACGCAGAATCACTCTTACCAATCACTGCTTCTTTGGGCCCAAGAGGGAGCCCTCTCTCAAAGGACTAAACTGGCTTTGTGCAGCAGCTTGATCGTCCCAGTCCTCCTTTACGACGCGGAAGCCTTTACGTTACTAAAAGCGGATGAGGAAGCCCTTAGTCGTTTTAAGAGAAAAATTTTTATGCGATTTTTGATCCTGTTGGCACTGACTGAGAGGCATGTTAGTTAAAGCCCTGGTCCACCTCGGACTGTAGCGCCAGTAAAACTAGAGGAAGCTGAGGAAGTCAAAAATGTCTTGGACGTCCAGAGAATGGACTGTTCCGCTATATCTAAAGTGTAAGACTGAAGGAACAAGAACTTCCAATCGATCGAAAGAGATCAACATTTTGCAGAGGGGTCTCTGATTATTTGCTAAAAAAAAGTCCAACTGGCTTTGAAATTAGTGTTCGCAGGTCCTAGAAACCAAAACAACAACATTCCACATTTCTGAGCACACAAGAACCACTTGTCAATCAGCATAGATTTCTAACTCTCACCATTGACAGGAACAGTGTTCCTGTTAGATTCGATGATGACATCGTCTGATCACTGTCCGACAACACAGTGCAAAATGAGAGACAAAAAATAGATCTGGCCCAAAGAAGAGTTTTTTTTTTTATCAAAAACCGGATATCCACGAAAAACTTCAGCCTACTAGCTGAGTGCAATTCTTGAACAGAGGTGAGGTTACGATGCCCAAATAAATTGACCGAAATCGGTGTCTTATTGATTCTGAGCCCTAAGGCAACACCATTCTCCATGTCGTTGGTGATTTAAAGTTAGTAACAGTGCACCGACATTTAGACTTGTTAAGAGTCTCCACAAATTTTCTGTGCACTAAAGCCGAAATACCTAGTGACTAATTTTCCTTGGACTAGAAGAGAATATAGTTTGAGACAGAAATCCAAAAAAGCAAAATCTCGAAATGTCTCAAAAATATTATTCAAAGAAATAACCAAATTCATAAGCATGGCACCCCTTCTGCAAAAACCTTAAGGATCTGTGGGATTTAGTGAATAAACTGGTAGGTCCTTATTAGTTTCAGTTCAGTAAAGCCACAGACTGATCATACCGGCAATTCCTTAAAATCCATAACCCAAGACTTGCAGTTAACCACCCATCACCGTCATGCTGCACAAGCAGAGGGACGATCCTTGTATTTATTTATAAGCAATCGTTTAAATTTTTTTACAATTGAGATGTACATACTTATGAAAAATAGAAATACGAGCACAATATCAATTTTATCAATAGTTTAGCTTAGAGCGCCCGCATAGAGCCAGTAAGTAGTTATAAGATTTCATTTCTGTCGTACCTAGGTTAAGCGTTTTGTACCTAGTTTTAAAATACTATTAGATAAATAATAAAAAAATGCCTTTTAAACTAAACTAAACAATATCAATTTTACAAAGGAAAGGAGCCGAAGGTAAAGCTAATTCAAAGCCTTCATGCTAGATATCGACGATTCATACCAAATTCAGAAAACTGTCGCCTTCCCGTCAATAACGAACTTATCGTGATCTTCAGGAGAGGAGAGGATCATTCTTGGGAAGATCGTGCGACATTCAAAACTCAATGCCAGAATCAGGACCTTCCAGAAGTGTATTCAACTGCTAGCACACGCGATTCTCAACGATGTTATCGGATCAGCACAGCGAGTCGCCAATGAGGAGCTTTCTGTGGGTGAACGATCTAGCTGCAAACTTGGGCATTGAAGAGTATGTACCGTCATCAAGGAAACACACACACCATCAAAGTCTCAAACACAGAGTCATGAAGAGGAGTACACGTCCGAGGTAGTTGAGGACATTGCGTACGTTGGCTCCGAAAGAAGAACAGCATGAGTACCGAAATTAAGAATAGAATAAGCTAACTGACTATTAAGGTGCTCTCTCGGAAGACCAAGCAGATTTTGTTCTACATCTTCATCGTGCACGTCCTGCTCTGTTGTGAAGCACTGTGTCCTTATGCGAGGTGAGCTCTGCGTGCTATTTTTGGTCCTATTTGCGTTGATGGCATCTGGAGGATTAGATTCAACGACGAACTCTAGAGACTGCACATCGGCATACGTCTAGTCCATAGTCTATGGGATGATTGATTGATGGCACTACAGACCTCAAGAGACCTAGCTTCTTCAGCAACTACTCGTTTTGTGCTTGCTATTGTTATTCCACGAGTAGGGGGGTCTTTCGCCGACTCCGAAGGGCGAGATTTAAGGACCTTAGTACGCTTCGAGTATTGTCAGCAACTTGAGAGAGGTGATTTCATGAGGAATGCAAGGTGTTCAGTCCGGGAACTGAGCTTGGGACCTTCGGCGTGGGAGTCGGCGCACTTTCCCACTAAGACTTAAATTCAATGATTCAGCTCGAAGAGTCGTTGAAGACAAATCATTGGTATAAGGCAACAGCGAACGTTCCTGTCTGAGATGATAAATACACAATCTGGTGTACGAAATAAAACTTAAGGCAATTGGTCAAAGACTGTGTTGGCTAGACAGAGAACGTTGGTTGTGTCCCAGATTCACCTTTGTCTGCAATGCCATCCGAAGAAGAAGAGAAGAAGATGTTAGTCTATTATTTTTTCACAAAACCGTCAAGTTTTGAAATTTCGAAATGGTGGGCTTTTTAAAATGTTTACCTTCTGGGATCTTGAATTCCAGACTGGTGACAAAAGGGTGGTATAGATATTCTTGCTCCACTTGTCTTATTGCAAGTACAGTTTATTAGTCTATACAAGGGGATGTAGTCCAAGAAAGTACAACAAACTGTAAAATATATTCAGCTCTGCATAGTTTAAGCCTGGGACGTGAGCAGACAGTGTGCTGCTGCACTGTGTAGTCTGTATCTAGTCGACCAACACAGGCACATGATGAACAGAAGACACATACAGATCTTGGCTCTGTTCGAAAAGTTTTGAATTTAAGGTCTGTGAAACCAAAGATCAGCCAACAAGTTAGAATGCAGAAGGTTAGAAGAACTTTAACTTGTTGTTGTCAAACTGGAAACAGACTCAAAAGAGGTCAACAGAGCTCAAGGTTTGTATGTCAAAATTTATAGAATTCTAAATTCTTGAACACACTCTCATATTTTTGGCGTCGCCTGTTGATGATACTTTAAAGAGAAAGAGCTACTACCAGTGTACGAGCCCCGTTACCACTGTTGTGTCCGGGAAAAAATTTGCTTCTCATCTGGACGAAGCAAAGATTCACGCAAATTCCCTCCCCCCTGAGCGCCCGCTCATCCCACAAATAGCCAAAACTTGCGGAAAATCCGGAATAACTTCTCAAACAATATTCGTCTACCACCCTCCTCGTTGTACTTTACACCCCAATGTTGCACTAGATGCGACTCAGTTAACTCAGTTCCGCTTATGACTAATGATATCCGTCTATATGAAACTAATTAAGTGGCATTTCCGTTCGTCCTTGCGCTGAAATCCTGCTCGATCTCTGGTCATAAAAAGGGTGATTATTCAAAAAAAAAACCACCACATTACCCCCCCAACTGACAAACAGTAAAGACGATAGTTGATGGACACCAATGCATATGACTCCCTTCATTTTTCTCCGCCGCCTACATTCTCTTCCAGCCCTCATCCTTTGTTTGCCCGTAATTAATGTTCAAATGCGAAACAGCGCGTAGGAGCAGAGACGGCCCTTCATCAAATTTGTCGGCGTAATGAGCAGCGGTCCGCTCGTCTGCAGTTCTCCGCACGATTGTGCTGCCCCAGACGGCACATAACCCAATTTTCTTAATGGCTATTAGGCATTTTCTTTCCTTCTCTCCTAATTGAGACGATGCTCATTAAGTGGTTTCCATGGGTGGTGGATGGTTGCCGCCCCCACCTCCCGCACGCTGCCGGGGCGAAGGTGAGCGTACCGCACAATGCAAGTCTCAACCAATTTCCTGACATGACACATAGCCCTTGCCGAAACCGCCACCGCCCGCCGATGGGTCATAAATAATTGAATGAATCCATAAAATCCGCCGCCCTCCCCGGGGCACCGCACACAATCATATGCGCCGCAGGATAATTCGTGGTCGTGAACAGGCGCATCTGGACAAATATTAAAGAAGACGCCGCAAAAAATAAAATCCTATTCACAGGACGCTCCTCTATTAACAGTGCACAAGGACTTGTTGACAGGCGGGAGAATCGACATGTCGCAGGGAGTGCGAAAAAAATCCTCGGATGACTGGTGGAAAAGCATCCTTGACAAAAATTAAATTGTGAAAAATCAGAGCAACTCGAAGCGCACAAAGTGACAAGATAATAAATAAATAGTCCTTCCGCAGGGATGATGCACTGGTGCGACGCATCGGACGGGGACGGCACACAGGAAGACACTTCGGTTCAGGGGTTTTGTTGGCAGTTATGAGGCGCAAGGGTTCAACTCGAAATTCGACTGTCATATGCTGTGTGAACGTCCTCTTCCAAAGGATTCCTTTTTGTGAATTAATCGAATCGAATGCGAGTGAGTGCAAGATGAAGGATGATCCTCGCTGGTGTGTCTGCGCTGAGGATGCGACACGAGGGGTGGCATCGCAGCATAAAGGATTCGATGACAAATATGAGATTCGACATATGTGTAAACATGGTGTGGTGTAATTGAAGTGAAATTTTGTGGACTTAACAGCAGACAGACTTGCCGGAGAGTCCTGGAGGATTTTTATTCTATTTGGAGATGATATGTGAGGAGGATTATTGTGATGGCAGTGATTTATCGAAACTCTGTAAATTTGAAAATTTCTTTTGGGGTGGCTGGGGTGGATGGTTGTTTGATTCTGCACATTTTGCACATTCAGTGATGTCAACTTTTCAACTTTTCATCTGGGCTTACGAATTATTGGCGATGGTTGAGACTTCTGATTTCTATCGTGTCTAAGGAGAAATTTCGGAGGATGCTGCTACAATGGATACGTTTTCTGAATATAGAAACGGGTTGAGTTTCTTCACTTCTTGTCATGCAAAGTAAAGCTGGACGCGGTTCTGACAAGTACAAGGGGCCTTTGTTTTTGTTGCATTTTCGTACAAGCTTCTGGATAGTGGGTTATCAAGAACTGAAGATCCAGGTTAAGAGACAATGTCAGGGTTGTCAAGGTGCGCAAAAAGTGATGTCATACTCCGTAGAATGTCATATTCTGCACGAAACATAAGAAACAGCAGTGGTGACAGTACGTTACCTTCAGGAAATCCATTTAGGACCTGAAGCTCATCGGACAGCTAACCATTTCGTTGTACGGGACGCCCACTGCCGTCATATTCTGTTGTCTTTACAATGCCAATTAGTTTTCTCCGGGACGCCTCTTCTGCTCTAGCGAAACCATATAGTGCAAAGTTTTCCACAGGTGGCCACAGCATGCATGCAAATTGCAAGGTACGTGAGGTTTAGTAGGGAGCGTCTTCATCTTCGTCTTTTTTATTTTCTTGTGGGGCCACAGTGAGGGATGGAACTTGGCCTCTGCCAACAAGCCTCTCCAGTTCGCAAGGTCTTTAGCCAGCAGACTACAATTTCGGCATCTGCCGAAATCCTTCGGCATCGGTTCGATGAGCCTTTGCGATGTTCCACTAGATTGAATTAAAAGGCTCTTAGGCCTATTTCTCATACGCTTGACGTCCTCTAGTTATCTTGCCTAGACGCATGCTGCCGTACGTAGAGTTCGTTGTTGAATCTTCTCCAACAGATTCCACCAAGGAAAAGAGGACCAAACATCGATGGTAAGACTTTGCTCTTGAAAATATCATGAGAGAGGATGGTCAAGGTGTTTTACAAAGCCAGCTTGGTTTTTCGTGAGAGGGCTGTGTTCCTCAATTTCCTCTTGAACAGCGGTTGGCAATAGTGAATAACGTTATTGTTACTGTTTACCGCGGAGCCAAGAGCCAAATTGCACAAAGTTCGTGACTACCTCGAAAATCCATTGTGATGGTCTGTTCGAAACGCCGATCCTGCTTTGATGACAGCATTTACTTTGTGTTTCCCTCGTTTAGTGTCAGACAGACTGTTATGTAGCGTTTGATTCACTCCTAGTTCATCCAATCTCGTCAGAATCATCCGTGCAAGCAAGCAGTTAATGAACTTTTAAAAGATCGTGCCTTTTGCCTTGTAAGTGTCGCAAGTTCTTCCCAATGCTGATGTTGCACAACTCACGTGTGTCAACTCGTCACCTTGCTTAAAATCCTTTCTGACATTGATGGTGAGTTCATTATCGACTACAGAGCAGCAAGAGTTCTCCACGGTCAACCTCACAATCTGACGAGGATAGAAGGAATGATATCATCTCTAATATTCATCATGTGGTCGCCTTGGCGTAGTGGGTAAGTGTCTCGACTCCCGCGCCGAAGGTCCAGGTTCGATTCCCAGACCAAAAAGAGCTCGCAATTTTTAACGGGTTGCAGACAACAATCTCCTCTATCTGCAAAAGAACATTAGCACTCACACTACGAGTATTTTCTGAAGAAACTAGGCCCTGCTGCCTTGCGGACTGTAGTGTCGACAAACAGGTGACAGGAGCCGATTTGTACTTCTTAAGTCTTTTTCAGGACTTGGCGCAGTGTGAAGGTATTGTCTGTGGTGAACTTCCTTGGTCTAAAAACACACCAAAGAGGACCTATCAGATGTTTGTGGATGGTTTCAAGCGTTCACACAAAATGACAGAGAGGATCTTGTACGCGATGTTAAGGAAACTGATTTATTGATAGTTGGGAAACTCATAGGGATCTTATGTCTAGTGAACTGACAGATGACACTGAAACGTCACGCATAGAGCATACTTTCCTCCGACTATAGCTTGCACATGAGCTGATGCATTTGTTCAAACAGGTCATCTTCATCTGGCGTAAGGAGTTCTGCGGGTGGGGTGTCAGCTCCAGCGTTTTGGCTTCGTCGTCGCTTAGGGACTGAGTTCTTGTTACAATTGAGTGAACTCGAGAGCATATCTCAGTGTGAATTCAACGAGTTGCATGGAGTATCTTCAAACCTTGGGCTTAGATTAGGCAGATCAGTAATCAGAACACTCACTGGTGTCATCAGCGGGCGTACGGACATTGAAACACTCTCAAATACACCAAGCCTTCTCCACAACGACTTCTGATACTAATGCAGGGATGGGGAGGAGGAAGGAAAAGATTTCACCCACCTCCCTTTTCAAGTGTGGCCCACTCTAGAGGAAGGAACGCACTTCTTAGACGATCCGAGCGAGCTCAACTATACAAGCATTAGACAAGAGACAATTTTATAAAATGAACCAACTGGTCTTAGGTCATTGGAAAATGGTTCTCAATCAGCGTGGTGTAACAATAGGGCTTATTTGGCTGAAATGGGACTGGAACTTGCACATCCATCCAGGATGTGTTTTTAGCCGCTCTCAATTTTTGAATTAAAATACAAACTCCGAAGTGCCTAACCATTCATATGGCTTCTTATAGCAAACGCGCATCCTCGAGCTTTTTGGCTCAAAATATGACATAGGCATTGGCTGCTTCTGTAGCTTATGACTTACCAAGAGAGACTTAAAGAAAATCCCACTCCAGAGAAGTTTTCCAAAGGAAAAGAACAAAATATTCAATATTGCACAAATGGATCTCATTCACATAAGCTTCAAGTTCCCTAAAAAATTCGGACTCAAAACTCTCTTGCCTGTTGAAATCTTCGTACTTTGAGCAAAATTTTAAATTCAAAAAATGTATTCGCTCCTTTGTCAGCTGCTTCCACTCCAACGTCCTCGTCCGCCCCACGTCTCCAGAACCCACCACCTCTATGCACATTAATAAATAACTTCTCGGGAACTTCACGTTTCACTCCCTCGAAAAACTTTCCACCCATACACATGCTTATCTGCACAAAAAAAAACCTTCAACTTCTGCTTGCATTTTAATGGTTATCTACGTACACAGTATCTGCACATCGATATGCAATCGAAAGCACACACACAACTTCACATAACTTCGTTGCACTTGAGGGTGGATTTTTGCGCAGTGAACTGTCGACGGTGGTGGGGGGGAGATGTAACCCTTCAAGTTTCTCTGCCACCTCGTCCGCCACACAGCCGCACAGCCCCATACCAAACCCCAGAAAGGTAGCCATAAATTCATGTTGAAGATCTGTGATTTATGTGCCGGAGTAAAGTTTTATTTCAACTTCTAATTTATGGAATTTTAGTTTTTGCACCTTTGGTATGGATTTTTGCTTGTGAACGTGGGGGGTTGGGGATGAGACGTGAGTGGGTTAGAGTCTTCTATTTGAATACTTAAAGCAAGTTGGTTGCTGGAGCAAAATGAGAAAATTAAGAATGTCTGAGCTATGCCTCTGCTCCTGTGTCCTGTCATAAGCGAACAACTTTCCCAAACGATCTATGAATAAGTAACTGCAGGAACCAACCTTCAATTTACCTCCTTCTGATAGACTGTCGAAGTCTAAGCAAAATATACCGACTGGCACTACAGCTGACAAGTGCCCAAGGTCTAGCGTCCTCAGCAACTGCTCGTGAAGGCCGTGATAATGTTGCAGAGGGGACTTACAAATTTTTGCTGACCTTAAGCGTGTCTCTCCTCCACGGCGGGCACTCAAAATCACTTTGCAAGAACCACATCAGAACACAGATGTCAATTCGGGTCTCTGCCCCCCGCCCCCATCAGCCTACGCCACACGACAGGAATCAACCCTCCAATTATCTCCTTTTGATAAACTAATAGACTGGCAGGAACTATAGCTGACAAGAGACCAATGCCTATGGTCTTCAGCAACTGCTCGTGATGGGCGTGATATTGTTGCAGAGGGGACCTACAATTTCTTGCTGATCTTGAGCGCGTGAGTCGACGCCTCTCCTCCACGGCGGCCACTCAAAACTTCATATCCATGCCCTAAGATCCAAAGCCGACACACCCCCTACCTTTGCAAGAGCCAACTCATAACACAGATGTCAATTCGGGTCTCTGCCACCCCGCCACCACGATCCCTCGCCAAACGGTCACTTTCAAGGAGTCCCAACTGACTCAATTGCATTCCATCTGCCGCGCTTGTAAACGTCCTACGAGTCACCTCTGAGTTAACGATTAAATTAAAGCCTCAGCGACCTTTATAAATCTTTCATAACAATGCATGATGTTGAAAGCGCGACAAATGCGAATTTATGCCCCACCGATCGGTCATAAATCTCACCTCATTGTGAGCCGGCCGACCGGCCGACCGACGACTGTGGTCCACGACCCACTGCGCCGCCACCATCGCCTCAGTCGCCATCGCCGTGTCGTAGGTTAAGCGAGCGGCGGACATTGGACTGCCGTTTGTGATTCAGACGTGGCTACAAGTCATAATTCATGAAAGCAAAAAAAACGGAACACCCCTCGACTGTGCGCGGGTGCACGCCGAACCACTCATTCGTAGGAAACCCCACAGCACACTGCCGCCACCGCGCCGCCGCCGCCGCCATTACACTCGTATGTGGCGTGTATCTATGAGAAACTGCTGCAGACACAGAACACAAAAGACTCTGTCACTCGGCAGCGAATGGTTCCTTTTAGGCGCGCAGAGACAAACATCTAGCCTGAGCCTGTGCATTGGATCCGTAGATACATAATTAATTACAGCGTTTTAATTTCTGTAATTAGTCACGATTTTGCATTTTGCTCGCCACCAACACCAGCAGTTGGTGTGTCGCTGCTCTCTGGCTGGCTGGCTGCCTGCAACTGGCTTCTTGGCTCGCTGGCGACGACGGGACGTTTCTTGCACCCGACATCCATTTGATCCAATGGATGTGTCCTGGAGCCAGAGCTAGCGCCAGCGATATCACAGCAGTGCACGGCAGAAGGAGTGGGAGTCTGCGGTGCCTGTAAATATCTGGTGTATGTAAATCGAGAAGGCGCTTAAATTCTGCTCCGCCTCCGCCCGGGGTTCGAGTGTCAAAGAGCCAAGATTCGTAAATGCAATTATTTTATGCATAACATTGTATCCCGGCCAGCGGTCTTTCTTCCGCGACTTCTGGAGCTTTCTAAGTCAATCTGTAAGTCTGAGACGTTCTTGCGACCGATTGCCATCAGATATGTGGGGGCGGAATGGAGCTACATATATGTATGCTCAAATCACTCATTAACAAGAAATTTGTATCTATGGAAATTTTGTTGTGGGGCGGACAGACTACTCAACCGAGAAGAATCCTATCTGCGGAGTCTGGTGTATTACCACTAATTTCGAAGGTCTGTTTGGTGAGTTTCTATGATTTGATGGAAGGGTTTTAGGAGATGTCCATGGTCTTAATGAAGGTAAAAGGTGTCAATCTAGAAAATGACGGCTTATTGGCCGATGATCGTATTTCCAGACATTGTGAAAGGAAAGTAGCCACAGAATCCTTTAATTTCGAAAAATTGATTTCTTCAGTGTCGAAGAAAAAGTCAAGGATCTGGAGAACTTAAAGCCTGTTTGACATATGGAACCAGTATCTTGTCAATATCTCTAGACTACCTAAAAGGGTTTGCGAGGAGACGGGCTAGGACACATCTTCTCGAAGGCCTTCTGTTGTGTCAAAATCTTGTGTTTTATGTCTTGTGTCTTGTGAAATCCAGCTCAGTTTGATACTGTTTCGCTTTCGTTATCCTTTCTCGGGGTACGGATATTTAAACAAAATATTGAGGAGCAGTAGTTCCACTCGTGCTACCACCGACAGGCTTGTAGTGTGCATTTTGTTAAAATTTCCTCAACTTTCGAGTGTGTGGACGATCAAGATGTGACCTACCTCTAACATCAATGTGGCTTCTTCTTCTTTGTTCCTGTATCTCCTTCCGGGGTCTTGTGTATCTTCTACTGATAAGCGTCATCGCTTGCAATGAGTTTCAGCTTTTTTCAAAACTGTCCCAGCTGTCGGGACTGCCCTTCTACTGTTCTGCGTCATGTACTTCTTCTAGGTCGACCACTTCCCCCGGACTGTGGAGCCTGTAAAAAAAAGAAGAACTTTGAGCCCCACGGCGTTTGTCTCCACTTCCACATATGTTGCCGTTTGGTGGAAGTTCATTATTCTGTGTGAGAGCAGGTATACGTCATCAGCGCAGTCAAGACAATTTAATTGAGATGAAAGCATCCATCGAATTCATGGTGCTATCGATGACAGGGCAGAGTTAAGCACATTTCTAACATTGGCGATAGTCGTAGTCACAGTAGGAGTAATAAAAGATGTTTTTAGGACTTGTGAAAATTTAAAATTGTTTTTGGTTCTTAATGTAAAACTATGCTGATACCAAACGTTTCCTACAATAAATTATTTGTGGCACTAGCTGTGTGACACTTTGTGCCATCTTGTTTAAATCACACCTCTTGAACGTCATGTTTGTTCAATTGATAAACGAAAGACTCTGAATCATGGCTTTATAACGATCACCGTTGGCTGTTATGTCCACCACCATTTTTAAAGAAGAACGGATCAATTATTCCACCAATCCAAAAAGGCCACCAAACAGTCCATTCTCCGGATGTCACGGTGCCCCCAACATTCACCTGAGGATTACCATCACTCCAGATGTGGCCGTTTTGTTAAATGATGTGTCCATTTAAGATAAAACCGATTATGATGATCAACGGCAATCTTGCTTTTGGGTCCATTTTTCGTATCTACGCTTCACTTTTTGCAAAGCCAAACTAAACTAGAAAAAAAAATTGACTGACGAATTTCGCTGGTTACAATTTACCAAGGGCAATCTTGTTTTGAGACAAATTGGCACAAGCGGAAGTGTTTTTAGGCAACAGGCTATTAACGATTAAATTCAGTACCAAACTGAAAATAAATCACTTGACAGTTGATAAAATGGCTGCTAGCTGATATGGTGTTGCCAACTTAGAGTTGTTTACCCCTAAAAAATCACTATTTATTTAAGAATATTGACGGATGGTCGAAATACGCAATCAAGACGAGTAAGGGAATATTTCTTGATTTGGAGAATACGTTCTTGCAACTTCCATAGCATTGGTGGTTCCATAGCACTGCATCGGTGCCTTGGTACATTAAAAAGAAGATTCGAATAATTTTCAATCAGGTGCATTTTGAACATCGCTATTTATGGCATTTCCCGGGTATCTTAATAATTCCAAATGTATTTAAAATTTTGCCGGTTTATAAGGGAAAAACTTGAGCATAGAGTATTTAGCGACTCTTTGATCAATTAACTTTTTCTCCATCAATAAAGTTATGCAGAGACTGAAACATATGGGCTACGCAGTGAATGCACCAAAACTAGGGAACCAACCTTCTCTGTGACCTGCCATTGTCATGATGGAACATAGGCTTCCTTTCTGTTGGTTAGTTCTGAGTGTTTATTCATTTCTTCATTTAAACGGTCAACTATTGCACTGTAGAGGATCGTATTGACCATCTCTCCACGTTCTAGACAGTTCCCTTTCAATCCCACCAAGCACACATCAAAACTCTGCTCAACGTCGATCCATGTCTTGAAATTGGTTGTGGTCAGCCCTCCGCTCGTTAAGGATATATTCGCACCATTACCGGAAATGAATCGTTTTGAAAAAGGGCTCCAAGACTTTCTGGTCAATAACATTTCCTAGGGTTGATTTCTCTAGCATAAGCCTGCTCTAAGCTAGCTTATGTCTATTGCCTCAGCCATCTTCGGACAGCTTCCATGTTGGTTTACCTTTATCTGTTGCAAAAATATCTTCTTCTTACTCAGTGATATGCCGATCTGTGAGAGGTGCATGTTGTGAATTGAAATTTCTGATAATCACAAACCCTTTTGTGGGTCTGACAGCCACTGAGAGCATTCTTCTTCGAAAAGAACGTGCGTGCTACTGTGCTCTCACGAGTAGAGGGGACCTGCTCCTTTCTTGTGAATCGGGCAGACGACTCTGAGATTCCACTCATCGGGCACGCTTTCCTCCGACCATATCTTACAGATGAGCTGCTGAATGCCAGGTCCACCATGTCATCTACAGGTGCTTTGAACAGTTCTGCGGATAGTCCATCCACTCCAGCAGACTTGTTTGACTTTACTGTCGACTACGAATGACGAAATCGAAAGCGGTGAGTCAGAAAAGTAAAGCGCACTCTTATCCTTTTGAACATATTCTTGAGTTTTTTAATTTCCCATTATTTCTTGAGACTTAGAAATAAGATATTTAGCAACACGAGGACATGAATTATGTTTCCTCTTTTCTCAATCGCCATGTAAGGTACAAAATTGTGTCTTTCATAGGAATGGGGGGTGGTAACGGGAGATACGCCAATTTCATTCGCATGAACTCCAGTTGTTAGGAAGGGGAGAGTATGGCCATGATCGACAATGAACTGTGTGTAGCCCAACTACATTGTACGTACCTTACCGACAAGCCCAAATTTTACTCATTTCACGACGACCCCCAAATTCAATTTTGCACAAATTGTCCACGTCACTGCCCAAGCGAACGAATAGGAAGGTTCTCTAGCAAATCTTTGTATTCCCGGGATCTTGTAACGAACGACTACCCCCTTAACTGGTCCCTATCGAACCATATTCGGGACATCGCCTTCGACAATGAAAAGAAGTCTTGAAAACCTGGCTTAACAACTCATTTCATAAAGGGCAGAATTTTTTGTTTGAGGCCACTGTTGGAGAAGCGTTTTTCAGGCATCAGTCTATTCATTTTTAAATGCCAAACCAAACTAAAAAATAATTCACTTGACAACTGACAAAATGGCAGTCAGTTAAAAACGTGTTGCCAACTTGAATGTGTATATCTCGAAACAAACGTTATTTCCGTACAAAAATTGCTATGAAATTGTATTGCCGAATTCTAACGCCAAATATTCAGCGAGTTTTCAAAGGCGAAGATGTGTGCATTTAGTACAGGGCACAATATCAGGGATCCCTCAAAAATTCCTTTCCCCACAGTACATTTCATTGACCCAAAAACTTCTGTGTGTAAGTAAGTTCCGTTGACTGTTCTTAAAAGATTTTGACACACATTTTAAGGCGCTCTTTAACCACGAACTCACCGCTTACAAGTTGACACACAAATTGCATACCGAAGGCACACCAAGGCACTTCATACGTTGACGATCTCCTTGAGTGTGAATTTCATTGTCTTTCGGCAACCGTCCACAGTTGCGACTTAACATCCTTCAGGTTTGAAAGAAATACTGAGACAAGCCACCGCATTATCTTTAGTTACAATTCCTGAACTGCATTCAGTCATAAACAACATCAAAGCACATCAAGGCACTGCATACCCCTGTCGCGCTTCGCCTTATGATACCATTTTGCATTTTAATTCCCATCTTCCTCGCCGCTTTTGCAAATGTCAAATAAATAAATTGACACAATAAAATTGCAGCATTGCACTCCAGGTGGTGTGAGGCGGTGGGGGAGCGACGACACCGATTGGGTTTGTCATCGCAAGCGAAGACCATTAAGGCATGTACCATAACTCCATCACAAGTCCGTCAAATATTTAACACCAGCCGGGCTGACCATAAGATGCAATTCGAATAATTTGCGCGCAATCGTGCGCACACTGCCACTTTCTCATTATTGCTCATGTCCAGGAAGACGACGTGTTAGCTCTTTTTCATTCAGATACAGATACAGTTTGGTGGTGAAGTTATAACGCCTCTTGTTGGATTGGTCTTTGAATTGGATGTTTTTGTCGGTTTTATTTAGCGGTTTCGCAGTGCCGGTGACAGACCGAAAATCGTGATTTTCATAAAATTTATTTTTATGGCATAAAGTGGGCTATTGACGACACTCGCTGGCGGTGCTGTGTGCTGTGTGCGCGCCACAATTCCGCAACGCCAAACAGATACTAAAATCGTAAGCAATTTTGCATCGTTAATACACACCATTGTAGCTGTCGCTCTGACACCGCATCACGCCATCCACCGCGCTAGCTCTTTCTCTCTGTCTCTCCGACTGGTGCTCCGGCCACAATCGCCACCGCTAACGCCAACGTCAACGCGAACCCGCTGAATCCAAAACGCGAACGCGAACGCAAACGCCATTGCCATTGCCGCTGTCGTTGTCGGCGTTTGTGTCGTTCTCACTATTGCTGCCACCCCCCCTCCCACACCACGTTGTTGTGAACAGATACAGACGCAGATACAAACAGATACTCTATCTGCGCGGATTGGTTGAGATTTTTACCTAAAAAGCATAAAAATGCTCAACGATTACGTTATTTGTTGCCGAGCACGAAGTTTGCGCGCACACACAGTTTTGTCTGTTTTCTGGTGATTTATGGTGTTTTCCAGTTTTCAATCCGATGAACCGCGTCAACGTCGTCGTGCTGCCACAGCGTAGGCGGCGGTGGGGTGATGGTGGGGGGGGGGGGGGTGCATGGTGTTTCTGTGATTTGTTTAATTCATTGTCTGTCAAAAATTGAAGTTTCACCCACCGCCCCGCGGCTGACGATGGATTTTTCTCTCTCTCAAGCCATTTCCTGACCAAAGCACGACGCGACGATGAGGTGAGAGAAGGCGACACACTGAGCGGGGCGCCCCCCCCCCCCCCCCTCAGCACATGTGTGAGTTTTGAAGAAACTCTGAAATCCAGGTTATCAGTCTTCGGGTAATTATCCGACGGAGCGCGTTTAACTCATCCATTACCGGCCGCAGATAGGCATCTGTGTACGCGCGTCACTTCGCGTCAGTTCGCAGCACTCGCTCATGCTCCCAAGGCGAGACTGTGTTTAACGGTTTTACGAGGACATTATGTCGACCACTTAGACGGCACTCGGCCTCTTGGTGATACCGTTAAGAGAATCTGGAGAATCTTATTAGTATTTTGGAAAATTGTAAACATTCTGTTTTTTCCCAGTTTTTTCAAAGTTTTTTTTCTTTTAATTATTTTCATTACGCATCTACAATGTGAGAGGTGCCATAAATCTTGTGGCGGCCGTCGCGGCAGTGGCGTCAGGCGCAACGCACGAAGGCACGCACTAAAGGCGTTGTTTCATGCGCATCGCTGGCGATTCGTTGCGCTCCACACCGCCGCCGTTGCCGTCGCCGCCACGCTGGACGTCTCTCCAAAGCCATATAATTAACCCTTTGGAAATGCGAGTTTAATGAGTGAATTAAAGTTTAATTTGAAATTAATTCAAATGCAAGTGCGCTTTGTTTGGAGGCGCGAGGCACTTGGGCACTTGGTTTTATTTTTGAAAAAACAAATCGCTCAGAGTTTATAGCTGCGTTTATTGATTTTGGTTTCTTTCTTGTACGCTGCGGCCTGAATAAATGCGTGCAACAGCCAATAGGAGATATGAGCTTTAACTGATGCAATCGTGTTATTGGAGCTGAAATGGTTACAGGAAATGGCGGACTTGTTGGCTGCTTGCAAGGGGTTTCGGTTGTTGATTGCAACTAACTGCTGGTTTTTAATGGCGTAGATGGAAATGAAGATATATCAGGTGGTTGAGGTTGCTGTGGGAAATCGCAATTTGAATGAAATTTATTGTTCGTAGGGCAAGGAGCTAGGCGTATGGGGAAACTTTCAGTGAAGCATTCTAGGTACAAATTTTGATTTCCTCTGCCAGCTGGCCACTAAATATGTGTAACTTCCATTCGTGAATTTGATTGCATTCAGAGGTTTCATCAAGGTTAGGGGGTGGTGGTCAAGAGTTCACAAGCTAGGTTTTGGTTGCCCCAATATCTCCTTCCCAATAACGTCCCCCCCCCAAGAACTTAAGTTTTATATGAAGCAGTTCTTGCGGGTGCGTAAATTTTTTAGCAGTGTGTGGGAGTTTTTGGCAAAACTTGGCTTCTATCACAAAGAAGATCTTTTTGGATTTACACCGTAAAGATTCTCTTCTCTCCTATGCTCTCCTATGATCAGTGGAATAAACTTTAGCGCAAGTAAACAACTGCTGCATTTGGCATTTTTCAAAGACCGCTCTGTTTTGGCTGCACAGGGGCTTTTCCAAGCACGGATGACTCTGTTCTTGTTGCATTGCTGAATCTCCCTCTACTTGATATTCACATCATCGGATGGACATTTACGGCCATCTACTGGCTTAAAGAAGTGACCTTTGATTCAACTCACACCGGAGCTTTGATGAGCTGGCTCCAATGACACAAGTCTCACGGACTGGTGCGAGGACACCAACAATCCAGCTGAGCCGCTCATTCAAAGTCGACCTTCTTATTCTCAGAGCCAGAAACTGAGAGAAAAGGAATGGACCCTGATTTTCATGATCAGCTCCAAGACGATGGACTACATTAGGCTTCACACCTTTTTAGGTAATTTCGAGTCGGTCTTCCAAGCGGAAACCTCTGCGATCCTAATGGTCACGAACTATACTGCAAAGAACACGTAGAAAGGGCGAAGTACCTGCGTCTATAACGACAGTCAAGCTGTGCTTAAGGTCTCACTCAATCCCCATACCTTCTTTTTCTTCTTCTTGTGGCGCTACAGTCTGGGTTGGACCTGGCCGTCAACCAACATGCCTCTCCAGCCAGCACGATCTTGAGGTCCTTCTCCACTTGCGCACGCCACCTTAGCCTAGGCCGTCCTCTGTTGTGTTGTCCTAATGGCTAAGATTCGAAGAATTTTTGGGCCGGAGCAGTGGCGTCTATACGCTTCGCATGGCATAGCCATCTTAAGCGTTGTATCCGAAGACGCTTGACTAGGCGCATGTCGCTGTACAGCCCATAGAGTTCGTCGTTAAATCTTTTCCTCCAGATGCCATCAAAGCAAACAGGACTAAAAATTGCACGCAAAACTTTCCTCTAGGAAAAACTATCGGCTTCCTTATCCGCTTTTGGTAGCGTCCAGGTTTCCGCGCCATAGAGTAGGACTGGGATGATCAAGGTGCTATATAAAGCAAGCTTAGTTACCACACCACTTCCAAGATATTACAGAAATGCAAGTCTTCCCTTAATTTAAGCGTCAGACTAAATTCACAAAGACTTGCCTGGGTTCCGGGACACCCTGGGATCATGAGATACGAGATTGCGAATGAACTTGCTAGACAAGGATCAAGAGAGGCACTCATAGGGCTAGAACCCTCCCTCAGGGCCTTCATCGACGATTAGGTCTCTCGATAGCACAATCAGAGATGGCATGACTCTCGAGGATGCAAGCTGACTAAGCATATGCTCGCGAACTTGATCAAAAAATCCGTGGCATTTCTGTTATCTTCAGACAGGTTTGTTGGCGTACTTACGCTATACTTCACCCTCGCTTAGCACTTAAGGACCAGTTTTGAAGTCTAAGCGCTCCAGTGCGGTGCTTCTCAACATCCAAAAAAAGGGTCTTACGGCATTAATTGACTCTCTATCCAGAGACCTGTGCAATTAAAAATGGATACCACGCCCCGAAAAATTGGGCCCGAAACCAGCGAACCTGGAACCAGGAAGATGGTAAGTTGTCAGTGAAACGGTAGAGCACGGAATCTGAATCTTAATCTGCGCTTCCTGGGATAAGATTCACAACGTTTGGTAAATATTTCTTCAACTCATTTTAAGGAATGGCAGTTGACACGTCTGCTCTTTAAATTCGCACCAGCCTTTCAATTGTTTCGTCCTCACTACTCAAACACCGTTCTCCGTTGCCATTTGGTCTCTGAAATTTGGGTAATGGCCCAAGGAATATGAGATTTCTCCGTGCCGATGCGGGAGTTACTCGCTGGCATAGGCTGAGAAACGTGACCTGGCGTGGGGAACTCAATGTTGAGCAGATTCTTCTTAGGACGGAAGTGGCTTTATTTCTTTGGTTTGGCCAGGTGGTAGGAATGTTTCCTTCAACACAACTGCCGTGGCGTGCCTTACATGCAACTCCATCAGGCAGGCGACCGCTTGGCAGACCCAGGGCGAGGGGGTTGAATCAAGTCTATAAACTCGCGTAGTTGCGCTTGGGAATAGATCCTGATGAGTTGAAGTCGATGAAGGAGGATCGAACAGCCTGGAGGTCTCTCATGCGATCCCTTTAATGGAGCATACGAGTCAACGAAAATGATGACCTTGATGATTAACTCGAACGGTGTTTAATAATTTTTTTTCAAACACCGCGCATTATTGCTGCAGTCACAAGGTGTTTGATGACAACCTGAAGGCGAGCTTCCTCACACGGTGAATTGGCAAAAGAATACTCAGTCGACATACCCTCTTTATCATCCTAGGAACCTTGAAGACTTAAAGCTCTCCCAGTTGTAGTTTGTTGCAAAACTCTTCCAAGGACCTTTCCCTTGGCCATCATTGATTCCCACAAACCCACCCCCCTCCCATCAAAATTCCACACAACTTGACAAAAATTGTTCCAGAAATTAAAAGAATAAAATTGATCGACTGCATGTGGTGGGGGGACATACATAAATCCCCATCAATCTAGGAGCCAAAAACTGCATCTCCGAGCAAGCCGAGCCACAATTTAAGTTTCAAATTTATGACATTGCATTTCTCAGCCTCCTTTCCTTTATGGCCGCCGAGACCGCCTCATAAATCGCCCGGTAACCCCGTCTCTGCTCCGGCACTTGGGTCCCCGATAAATTGCACATAATTCCTCAAAAATTGCACTGGCCGACAGCGCGGCCACCCCAACCGACAACCGGCCGCTCCAGTATGAATCCATTTCGCATCATTTCATTTCCTCGATTGCAATCGCTTTTTCACATGAAGTTCCTGTCAAAAGTTGCTGAATGGATTTTTGCCAATTTCTCTGCGAGCCGCTTCCTCCCGGATGGGACGCGCCTTTTTTTGCCCTCTGCACCAGTCTGCATCCACAAAGGCCTCGCCAGTTATGACTATGTGCCGGATGGAATCAGTTCGCTATTCACCCCGGGGAATGAATTAAAAATGACAAAAAATACGGGGCGCTCGCCCGATTGGGAGCTTGAGTCGTTTTTGTGAGCCGCACTGCTCCACACACCCGCACGGCTACGTACAGCCGTGCCGAGGTGCACATGCAACTCGAAACGAATCCAGGATTTATAGCAGAGGATATGACCGTCAGCGGAATGAAAAGGAGACAAAAACAAAAACACCGCACCGACTGTCACTGCTGCAATTTTAATAAAATGTCACAATTTACTCGCAAACGATTTCGGTTACGCGATTCTTTATGCTTGATATACGCCTGACATTATCGCCTGCGGGATGAAAATTGAATCATTACCCGACTGAGCGGCCGGTCGGCCTGTCTGCCGTCCACTTGCAGCAGCAGCGCGACTGAAGAACCCAACGGCCTCAAGTGCGCTCGCGATAAAAGCGCTGCCAGGAGGCGCGTTGCTGTGTGGTGCGTTGTCGCGGCGACGACAAAGCAATAACTCGCCATTGGACTTCTTTAATTCAATTTGAAGCCGAACTTTGCGAACTTAAATCAGTCACGGGGCCGGCGGAGGGAGTGACCCAGGCACCGCCGCCGCTGCCGCGTAAAAGGATCGGAGTGCACTTCGATTCCAATAACTTATTGATAAGCGAATAACACAGGGATTCGTTTTGGTTCGCTTTGGTTCGCTTTAGCCCGCTTTGGCTCGCTCTTTACGATCGTGTTTGTTGTCGTCTTGGTCCTCGTCGCGGTGGACGTCATCGTCGTCGTCGTAGTCGTCGTCATTCTGGTAGTCCCTGTCCCGCAGCAGTTTGCCCGACAAGCTTCCTAAATGGGATGCAAAAATTTACGACCTCGATGAGGGATATGAAATCGCTTCCTTGTATTTAACACGTTGACCTTTCGCCAGCCCAAGACTGTTGGGATGCGACAGAGTGGGGGGGCGAACCGGATCGAGCAGCGGTTATGTGACCAGCGCACGCACACAATGACGCGAGCTTGAAATATGCCATCGAGGTCGAACGCTGGAGATGTTCATTTGCAAATTTACCAGACTCACATTTTGCGCGAGGGATTGTCGGACTTCTTGGGATGGTAGCTGCCGCTCGAGTTATCAGTTGCAAGCCCAGCTCTGGGGTTAGCTAAAATATTCAATTTGGCTCCCGCCAGAAGTGGAAGCGACGCAAAGTGCCAATCTGGCGGTCAGTGGTTTATGAGGCAATTATTGCAGTTAACATGAGGAGGAGCTATGTCCGCGGAGACATGTGTGAATATTTTCATCTGTGGGAGACCAGGAAAATGTCACAGCTTGTGATGGGTAGGATGTTGGCAAAGATGTCATGGGGCATGTTGTTTCCTGGCTGTGGCGAAGTTCACTTGTCATCCCAATCAGGTACTCATAAGAAGAAGACATTCTTTGAAGACCTCTAATCTCGAGTCTGTTAAGCAGTTTCGATGTTGTAGTTGTGATAGAAGGGGGGGGGGGGGGGAGATCCTGGGAAAAAGAAAGGGAGAGAGAGAGAGAGGGAGCCAGAGGCTTGAAGTAAGAAAAATTTCTGCAGTACTCGCAAATTCTCGATCTTTGTGTGTCCTCCTCAGTGAAAACTTCAAGGACATTGATTGGTTTTCTGAACATGGTCAATCACTTTCATCAGTGATACCTGTGAACATATTTTGCTCTTCACTGAATTTTCCGTCAATAAGCCCCTTCATTCCACTTGCCTAAGAGAGTCCCAAGATCCGTGTAGTTGACTATGAAGGGTTTTCCAATAAGGACGGGACATCTTTGAACTTATTTTGTGAACGCACTCTTTAACTTATCCTCAAATTGTCAGTGTCAATTTATTCAGAAAGCTCAACATTTTCATCAGGGTGAAGTACACGAACAAGCAACGTCAATAAATTGTGGACATTTTCTACCAATCTTCAGAGTCGATAACGGCAACTTTCAGAGCCCTTACTCCAATTTTCGGTCATAGTTCTCGGCCTAGTAGGCAGGCAGCAATAAGTTTTATCCACAGATTTGAGTCTACGTAAACGTTGCGTTGTGTCAGTAAGACAACAGGTTGGTTGAAGTGTCGAAAATATCGCTGATGTCAGGCATCCGTAGCGGGCGATCGAAAACAGTCAATTCCACAGCGTTTGCAAGAATTGGGCATCGCTCAGACCACATTATGGCATATTTTGAGTGAGGATCATGGCTTACATTCATACAAGATCAAGCTGATTCAAAAATTTAAGCCGATGCACCATTGGAAGCGACGTACCTTCTCCAATTGGGTTCTGGAGAAGATGTGCCAAGATGCTGATGATGTTCTGTGACGAGGCCTCAATATGCAAGATAAGCGTCGGGCACTTCATCCACAAGAAATACCAGTTTAGTGCGGTTTGCACGCCTGCAGCATTATGGGGCCATATTAGGGATATGCCTCCTTAAGCATACCACCGCTGAATATGGTCCACTGACAAGTGGGGCTACATCATCCACATAAGCCTAGGAATAGGTACTAGATCTGTTCCAGTCGCCAATAAATGAGTCAACATGCATCATAGAAAAGGAGACAGGGCTCAACCTTGCGGGCAGCCCCTCTTTAACGCCGACATTACATAATGGTCGCAGACTACTTCGCGATTGAAGTTCTGTTCATTAGTCTAGCTCTTATTCACAACACCAATTATTCTTCAATGCCGTAACATTACTGTAGAAACTCAGCCTTATCGCGAATATTTTTGGGCCGAATTGGAAGATATGAACGACATGTAGTTTCAACAGCACAGTGCACACGTTGCAACCGATTTATTGAAGAGTAAGTATGGTGAGCGCGTTTTCTCAAGAAATAGGTCAGATATGGGATTTGATTCCGGAATATATCACTGGGTCAATTTCCCCAAGGTTCATAGAAAAAGCAAGACTAGACGCCGTAGTTACCGAAGTACCAAACTGATTTCATGCTTGTGGGACAATCGCCCTATATTCTTTGGAGCAAGGCCTTTCTAAAACCTTTGCCGCTCTCTGGGTAGCAGCACTTGGTTGATAATACAACTCCACACAAAGACGGAAAAAGTCTCCTTACCGCCTGATCTGAATCAATAGGATGAACCGCAGCTACCACAATACTTTCACAAGAGGGCGTACCGCATCTGACCTACCGTGGAACCAGAATATGGTCACTGGCCAAGCTGTGGTTTTCAGTCAGGATACCTCAACACCATCATCTTTGGCCATTGGTTCCATCAGTGATTTCTTCTTCTTGGGGCGCTACACGGACCCGGGCCTCAACCAACATGCTTCTCCACGATCTTTCGCTAGCTGACTTCAGTTGCACACTCCAAGTTGTTTGAAGTCCTTCTCCACTTGTGTGCCGTCCTCTGGTGCGCTGTCCCAATGGCTTAATTTCGAAGACTTTTTGGACCGAAGCAGTTGTGTCCCTACGCTCTACATGGCCTAGCCATCTTAAGCGTTGTATCCGAAGACGTTTGACTAGGCGCATATCACTGTAAGGCCCACGCAGAGTTCGTCGTTAAATTTTCTCCTCCAGATGACATCAAATCACACACAGAACTTTTCTCTCACAGAAGACTAAGGGCTTCCGCATCCGCTTTTAGTAACGTAAAGGTTTCCGCGTCGTAAAGGAGGACTGGGATGATCAAGCTACTGTACAAAGCCAGATAAGTCCTTTGAGAGAGGGCTCAATCTTTGGCCCAAAGAAGCAGTGATCGGCAAGAGTGATTCTGCATTTGATTCCGGTACTGGTGTTGTTGTCCCTATTTACAGCGGTGCCGAGGTAGACGAAGTGCTGGACTACCTCGAAGTTTTTGCTGTCTTAGACGTTCATGTTGTGCGTCCTTCCTTGATGACAACATGTACTTCGTTCTACCCTCATAAACCACCAGACCCATTTTAGCCGCTTCCGTCCAATCACGTCAATGTCATCAGCGTAAGCTAGCAATTGAACTGACTTTAGGAAGATCGTACCTCTGGTGTGGACTTGTAAGTGACACACGATCTTCTCAAGAATGATGTTGAAGGAGTCACATATCGATGGGTCGCCTGTTCGGTGAGTTCATTACCAACTCTTCATTATAGTTCATTATCGACTTCCTCAGCTAATTGCATTAAATTCTCACAAGTTCCCTCAAGACATCCCACTTCAACCAAAGAACAACTTTCGCCACAATGACTGTCCCAAATCTAAATTTCTCTTGATGCCGCGTTTTCTAATCATCTCCACCTCCGTCCATCGGCACGATTTGGCATTTCATCAACGTCTCTATGAATTCACGCAAATTGACCGGTGATTGAGAAAGTCATTCATAATTCTCTCATTCCCCCCGCACACCATCCAACCATCCAGCATGGCCAACTGTGTGAATAATTCATGGCCCCGACCGCCCTACAAAATATTCGCAAAATCGCACAAAATCGCCACCGAAATCTACATGCAACCTCTCACTCACTCATCACACAGGAAATACCCGCCGCCGTAATCAGATCGAGTAGCTCTCCGCTGGATACTGGCCACTGTCCACTGACCACCGACCAGTGGCCAAATTCCGAGAGCACAGCCGGACTCAGAGTCACTGTCATAATTCAAAAACAAAAGCACGCTCATTGTCCGTTTCGCATTCAAATGACGTCGAGTTATGATCGCTGCGAATCGTACCCGATACCGATACCGGTGCCGCAGCCGATGCCGGCCAACGATCGCCGTATGCAAAGTGGCTATAAATACCGCAGGCCCTCGATTATTAGGTCGCCCTGTCAAAAATAACATGGTTTATTTGACGGGCCGGCCGATGGATGTCTTGTACCGGGCCGTGCACAGAGCCATGTCCATGATGTATCAGAGGAGTTATGATCGCTATCGGCGTACGTGCCCACGGCCCCGGAAAGGGGGTGGCCCATTCATGGGATGTTTATTGAACTACATTTGCGTCATATTTTGTTACAATTGAAATTATGAGCGCGAGGGGAAATCGGCGACACGGCCGGCCGCGACAGCGTCCGAAATGGACACAAAAAACTGGTGCACCACCTGATACCAGAGGCCGCACCCAGCTCGAGGGGGCAATGTGGCGCATTAGCATAAAATAAGCGGAATTATTAGTGATTCAGGCGAATGTGTTATTGCGATGCGCAACATGTGTGATGATAGATAGACCCGTAGATAGCCGCGCACAGCGCATCGCATCGCCGCGACCGACTCCGGGTGGCCGGCTATGTCTGCGAGCTTTGCGCGTCGTCTCTCGCCTTCGCCTCTCCATTAAGTCAGCACACACGTGTAATCTCCCATTTACCAGTCGTATTCGGATCGTAGTCGATAATTAACACCGCATAGCGTCTGCATACTTATGAGGTGCCCGTGGTGGTGGTCAGCAGATACGCACCCGCTCGATGACAGCCGATTTATGCATATTATTTAGGTTTTTGTTTTATCATGACAGACGTGGTCGTCGTTCGCGTCGGTGGCACTGGCGGGAGTGGTGGTGGGCATCCTGGATGGATGGCAATGGCATAGAATCCCATGAAGTGCCACTGCGACCAGACGACGCAGACGGCGCGGGCTATAAGTCTATATGACAGACGTCTATGAATGCCGGTGTCGTTTCTAAGGGACTCTGTTATCGTGGCGTGTAATCGGGGAATTTCTGCGCGAAATTAATTCAAAAATCCGTCATAAATTGCATCGAGTGGTGTTGTTGAGGTGAGAATCGATATGCTTAGTGCGGCGGTATGAAGTAGCTCAAGTGCAACAGTTGATGGAGTGGGGATGCGATGTGTAGCACATTGTTGACGGTTCTGTGGGTTCTTTGTGACGATGGACATTGAGTGATTGGATTGATTGTGGCAGAAGTTTCTGCTCGGAATTCCTTGTTGTCTGAATATGGACGAGACGGCTGGAATCGAAAGTTTTAGTAGTCAAAGCGTCGGTCGGAGGATAGAAAATTCGTACTTATTGGGGCTTAGAGCTCTTCTCAGCCCAACTTTTCTCCCTTATTACAATCCGCAGGCATTTTGAACCAATGTGCACCGGTACCTCCTTTCCTTCTCTTCATCTATACCTTCGGTCCATGCTGTAACTTAATTCCGGTCACTTAAGGGTACCAAACAATCCCTTTAGCGCTCGCCAATTATAAAAAAAATTGGAAAAATGGTGGTGGACATTGTGTAACTTTTGGCAATTTTAATTTTGTCGCAGTTGCGGATTTCGTCATTTTGTTGGAGAGACTGTGAACTTCATTGACGATATCTCAGGGAAATACCAATGCACTCGAACTTCCTTTAATGACGCTCTCCTTCATTTTCTCCCACTACTTAGATTCGAAGGATTTTCGGGCCGGAGCAGAGGTGTCCATACGCTCCACAAAGCCTAGCCATCTTAAGCGTTGTATCCGAAGACGCTTGACTAGGCTCATGCCGCTGTACAGTCCATACAGTTCGTGGTTGAATCTTCTTCTCCAGATGCCATCAACGCAAACAGGACCAAAAATCGCACGCAGAACTTTTCTCTCGAAGAGACCAAGGGCATCCTCATCAACTTTTAGTAGTATCCAGGTTTCCGCGCCCTAGAGTCGGACTGGGATGATCAAGGTGTTATATAAAGCAAGCTTAGTCTTTCTAGAGAGGGCTTTATTACTCAATTGCCTCTTGAACCCAAAGAAACAGCGATTGGCAAGAGTGATTCTGCGTTTGATTTCGGTACTGGTGTTGCTGTCCCTATTTACCGCAAAGCCGAGGTAGACGAAGTCATTGACTACCTCGAAGTTTCCGCTGTCTAATGTGACGCTCTGTCCGAGACGCCGATGTTGTGTGTCCTTCCTTGATGGCAGCATGTACTTCGTTTTGCCCTCATTTACAACCAGACCCATTTTAGCCGCTTCCGCTTCAATGCCAGCAAACGCCTCATTGACGGCTCGCTGTGTTCGTCCAAACTGACTTTTGTAAAATAGTGCCTCTGGTGTTGACTTGTAAGTTACGCACGATCTTCTCAAGAATGATGTTGGAGAAGTCACATGACAGTGCGTCGCCTTGTCTAAAACCTTTTTTGACATTAAAGGTCTCGGTGAGTTCGTTCCCGACCTTGACGGAGCACCGAGAGTTCTCCATCGTCATCCTACACAACCTGACGAGTTTGGTAGGGATGTCAAAACTAGACATGGCACTGTATAGCTCGTCTCTGTCACTGTCATATGCGGCTGTCACTGTCATATGCGGCCTTAAAATGGACGAATAGGTGGTGAGTGTCGATTTGCATTTCTTGGGACTTTTCCAGGATCTGCCGTAGTGTGAAGATTTGGTCGATGGTGGACTTCCCTGGCCTGAAACCACACTGATAAGGACTTATCAGGCTGTGTAAGAACGGTTTCAGGCGTTCACACAATACGGCAGAAAGGATCTTGTATGCGATGCTAAGGGAGACTAATCCCTCGATAGTTGGCGCGGTCGAAGGGGCCTCCTTTCTTGTTGCTGCTTTAAACAGTTCTGCGGACAGTCCATCCGCTCCAGCAGCTTTGTTCGACTTAAGTCTCGATATTGCTATCTTGACCGCGTTTGAGTCGGGGGGTCGGAATTGTCCAAATTAAGTGGAACATTCTGCCTTACAGCGGAATTTGGGCTGTCATCGCCGTTTAAGAGTCTGCAGAAATGATCTTTCCAGATTCTCAGTATCGATTAGGTTCATATCAAGGATTCATTTTGTCCGATGCCATGATGGTTCTGGGCATCCTTTGTTTGCGTTACATTTGCGGGATGTCCTCTACCAGAAACATGTCACTAGGCAACACCTTGGTAACTTTATAGCGTTAGTCATTCCGGAGCTTCAGTTTCCGTGACCCTTCTCGTCTAGCTCCATGAGAATGGGATCCTTCTCTGAGTATGAGGTCGGTCGTTGGCGCTTTCAGTCGTTCCTCGCTTTCTTCGGCCTCTGAGTTTCCTAAAAGTGGATTAAAGCAGCATGCTGTCGCTTTGCCGTCTACCTCAGCCTGAGTTTGTCCTTTCAGCTCCAACACAAGCTAGTCCCCCGAAACGCTACTCGGCATGGGCTTCTTCGGTCGGTTTAGACTGTTTCAGGCCCCATTGAACTGTTCGGATATGAATTGCCCAATCGCCTACTCCTTCTCCCGACCACATTAACTTAAAGGACGAAGGTGCAGTTACACCCTTCCACCTTTCCGATCTTGATGCGCTGCACACTTCTTCACCCAGAACTGATGGAACATCCCCCACGTGATAGTAACCACTTCTGAACTGCCTTTGCCCACTAATTGATAACACGCTCCTTCATGTCAGTGTTATCCTCACTTCTCATCATTGCCGCCTCCCGGTAGAACTCGCGTGCGCTTGCATTCTAAGTAATCTAACTACAAACCCAAAGCATTTGATTCACACATGAATGAAGCGTTGGCTTCATTGACACTTCATTGATCAGTTGCCCTCTTATTCCGCTCAGACATTGATAAACATCGTCACAGGTTGTCTGCTTGTCTGCAGTCTCATCCTGATTTGTGAATTTCTATTCCCCACAGACAGCCAAGAGACAGACACTCATTCCAATGCAGCACATTTCTTTGCAATCTACTTTCTACAGCGCACGCAATTTGTCATTCCACATACTGTGCCCCCACTCGCTCAAGGATATTCATAAATAAACCCATAACAAATAGCGGCTAGCTCTGCAGACGAGATTGTAACGCAAGATGTCTACAAATCTATTCATGCATGCAATTTTGATTACCTCTGGTCATCGAACATTCAGAATGAACGTGCTGCGGACGGCACATACATTTACACCTCCCCCTCACCCCCTCCCCCCTCATCATAATCAAAACGAACTGCCAAAACCATTACCATAAAAGTAGACACGCAGCGCACAAGACGAGCGTCAGACGAACGTGGCTTATGAATGCGCCCGAATCTGACCGCGAAGAATAGAAGGAAAGCACTTTCTTGGAGATTTTACGAGAGTCTACGATTTCTACGGGGACCCTGGTTTTGGGATATTTTTACGACGATATTTCCATTTTGCTCGACCCACAGTTTGACGGAATCTCACCCGGGAGAGTTGAGGAGATTGCCAGCTAGCCGGCCAGTGGTCGCACAAGACAACAGGCAGCACAGCACATCCAAGAGGGACGAACATTTATTTTGAAAGTATGAAAATTGTTATGTACGTTTCGTGACCGAGGACAGAGCAGAGCGGGGGCCACCCGGGCGACAGCCACCAGCCACCAGTTTTTGCAGTGACAGCGAAAAAAGTTATGAGATCGCAACCTGGGGCGGGGCGATTGAATCTCGGGGAAGTGGAGGTGTCCCCCCACCCATCCGTCCACCGCAAACAGATACAAAGTTGACATTGAACCGAAGACGGAGCGCAGCAGCGCAACGGAATGTCCCTGTGTTCCTGGTGCTGCCGAAGGCAGAGTCTATGATTAATGATATCTAACACGCATATTAGAGAGCCATAGAAGTCATCACCATTGCCGCCGCCGCTGCTGCTGCTACAGCGATTCGTACGCTCTGTAGGTAGCGGTGGCGTCGACGGCAGCACCTATCCATAAAAGACAAATTACTTCTTCCAGCGCACGGTCGGTCGGTGCGGTGTCTATGGATTGGATTCGTGGTCTGCCCGCCCTCCCTTCCTCTGAGACTTTGTAGCGAATTCTAAATGAAGTCATCTTAGTGTTTTCCGTTTGTCAATTTATCATTCGCACGTACATGCAGAGACAAATGGTAAAATAATACAAAAACTATGTTGTGTGCAATGGGGATGAGTTTGCTGAAGGGGCCGGGAGGGGAAAGGGGGCAGATGATGAGGATGAGATCTGATGAGAGAGAGAGAGAATGTGTTGTACTGAGCTGGGTTATTGTCATGTCATGGAATTTAAAAAATAAACAAATTGGAGGACACCCGTAAGAGACAAAGGCTTGACTTCTTCAGGAACTATACACTCGTCGTGCCTTCTATTGATAGAATCGGCGGCGAAATTTGAGAAACTTTTCATAGGAAATTAATGTTCTTTGAAAGTCGTCAGTAGAGCCGTTAATTATGCGTTTACTGGGACTTAAACGGAAGCGGAGGGTTTGGAGGTAATCCTTACAAAGACAAAGTAAATGCTGTCATGAAGGACGGACACACAACATCGACGACTCGGATAGAATGGAGGCTGAGATAGTCAACAAATTCGTCTACATCGGCTTCCCAGTAAGTACGGACAATAACATCTGTACCGAGTTCAAGCGGAGAGTCCCTATCACCAGCCGGTGTCCCTTTGAGTTCAAGAGGCAACTGAGTAGCAAAGTCGTCCTTCGAAAGAGGTATCTAATCTAATCAACCCTATCTTGCTTTACGGCTCAAAAACTTGGTTTTTATTAAAAGTCCATTAAAAAGCCGATTCGTCGCTTCTGGAAGTGTTTTCAAGAGGAAAGCTGATGGCATCTGGAGGAGATGATGCACGGACGATCTCTTGAAGCTAAACGGCAGCATGCGCCTAACATTCTAACAGTACAACGCATAAGTTGGCTAATTCATGTGGGGAGCATTGAGAACACTTCTCCAGTCCCAAGAGCTTCCAACGACCTCGACTGCAATGGCGCAAACAAGTGGAAAAAGATCTTAACCAACTTGCAGACAGCTGGCAATAGATCGTGTAAGCTGGAAAGGTATGTGGGTTGGGACCCAGGTCCACTCGGACGAAGAAGAAGAGTGTTGTACTTAAATTTATGGAGTTGGTGAGGTGAAAAAAGTTCGGGGATTCAGTCCCGAAATCAAACTTGGGACCTTCAGGGTGCCACGTTATAGGGTTCATCGTTTGCAATTTTTTCACTTATTTGGAACAGGGGCCAAAAATGTCTTCTTAATTTTGAAGTTAAATTTAGTTCTGAAAGAAGAAACGACCAATGTGAAGTTCTCTTCTTTAGGATGTCTTACTTCACGTTTAATTCAGGAAGAGTGTCTTGAATTGTGCTCCATCTAGATTCACATTTGGCCAACAAAACGACATGGAATTTCTTGCAACGTGCATTGTGCGTTTCAAATAGCAGAATTTTCTTTCAATTCCTCTGGTGGATTTTGTGTCGCTTTTTCGCACAAAAGTGTGGGACTACAGCACCACTACGTCAACCTAGTTCCAATATTGCTTCTAAAGATCGAAAACACATTGCTTCCAAACGAGAGGAAAATGCCTCAATAAAGAGGCAGTGTGACGTTTTTCGAAAACCGGACCTTCAATCGTTACACACTTATCCTCGAATATTCCTTCCCTTGCACCCTCAGATTTTAAAGAAGTTATCTTTGGTTCAAACCCTTTTGGAGCTGTGAAGATAGTGCGCACAGAATTTGCTTTAATTCCAGTCTGACCCACGAACATCAATAATTTAGTTATGACATACATTCTGAGTCACTTTTGTCGGTACTCAACAGGAAAAGATTGTAGTCGAATCTTTATGAATGGCTTCTATACCAAAAATGGTTTGGATAATGGTGCTTTCGTAAAGGGTGAGAGATATGACTTGACGCCATGTAACGTTGGGCATTATGTATACGACCTTAATGGCTAATAATAATCATAATTGAGTGGCATTACAACCCACAAGGGACCAAGGCCTAGCTTCCACAACAGCTACTAGTGTTGTACATGCTACTGTTCCCTCACAAGTAGAAGGGACCTACAGTTTTTTGCCGACTCCGAACGGCGAGATTTGAGAAGCTTTTCATAGACACTGAGTCCTCTTTGAGTGTTGTCAGCAACTCGAAAGAGGTGGTGCCGTGAAAAATGCGAGGTGTCCCGTCCGGGAATCGAACGTAGACTTTCTGCATGACGATCGACGCGCTTACCCACTACGCCACAGAAACCACGACCTTAATGGCTCTGAACTATGTTATGAAATACAGGTCGAAGGGGAGGTGGTGTTTGTGTCTTTGGTACCACCCAATATTTTCTTAGGACTTTCTTTAACTTTATAACCAATTAAAGGGTGGTTTAGGAATGCAACTTTTCTTTGCGGACTCATACTCACTTTGAATGCGCTAATTCCTGGGTAAACACAGAATCATGAGAAATGAGATTGCGGGCAAACTTGAAAGAAAAGGATCAGAGGAGGTATTTTCAAGACGCGAACTAAAGTAGAGGTTTTTGATAAGGATGCCCATCAATGACCTGCCTCTTCTTAATTTAGACTTCCATCGATGGTTGGACTCCTTTTGATTATTGCTTCCATTGACTATTGACGGCAGATTCTTTCGAAAACACAATAATTGGTGGCATGACTCCTTAAGATGCCGGCAAACCAAGCGTATGTCAGTAAGAAATGTGCGGCTTTCTTGGAATCTCTGAACAAAAAAAGTCTGCCGACGACTTATTGGTGTAGAAACGCGGCAGTATGTCTTCCCCAAGCAACTTACTGTGTTACGCCTAAGTTATGCAAACGTCTACGTATTTGGCGCCTATTGAGAGGGTGAAGACACTGCAGAGCACTTTCTTTCTAATTGACTTTTTCGGACTGGTCTTGATCGCATTAGGTGGCAGAATTTTCGACGCTGACGTGATTAAAGCTGAGATCCCTTTTCACAGAACCGCTTGCTGGCACTCCTTCGAAAGACCGAGAAAATACAGGAAATTTAGGTTGGTGGCTCGCAGAACAGTGAACCAGTTTTTGGGTGGGAGTGCTCTTCTTCCTTTTCTAACAGATTCCGAAGAAGTCATTGAAAGCCATTGAAGGACTAGTCTTCTTGCCTGGTTATTTAAAATGCAGTATTCAATCTACTCAACGAGATACGGCTTTTTGATGGTTTCGGTCTTGGCATGTAGCAAGATGAGTTTTGAGGTCTTGCATGAGTCACCTCCTAGTCATCTTGCAATGATTTCTTTTGAAGTGATGTCGTTTAGGAGTAGTTTACAAGTGGAAAGTGTTCTGGTTTGTGTTTGGCTACGTTGTCCTTGAATTTCCCTATTTCCCGGTACCCAGCACAGGCGAATATTAAACTGTTTAGACTTCGTTGAGAAATGTGCGACAGTCTGTAAATGTCGCTTTGTTTGAATAGACTGAGTCTGCTGATTTTATAGACACCTGAATATCTGTGAAGATCCATATACATATATTCAGAGTTGATATGGACTTCTCTTATAACAATGGCACCTGGAAGAGAAATTGGAACGAGGGTTCTGTGGCAGCATACAACAAGCGTTTACGGATAATACCCATCGGTCGGACTAGTCTTTGAATTCAAGGCATTACAAAAAGGCAGAAGAACACGCTTTCGTTTAAGGCAGCGCACACAGAAAAAGGACATCGCTGCTGTTGAGCCTGTTTAGTCTGACTGTTGAGCGCCTTAAAGAAGCATGGTTTGTAGGTCAAGTTCATCGAAATGGATTGACATGGATTTATTCAAAAGAAAAGTTATTCGGTGGCGGCTTACATGTGGAAGGAGCAATGCTAGTATGTCGTGGGCGACCTCAATTGAGGGAATTCTTGTGAAGTTTGTCGTCCAAAAATTAGTTTATCGGCAACAAACGTTTCAAAACTGCCACATCAAATATATTGAACGAACGAAAGACTTCCCTTCTTCGTCAGTTGTTTATCCAATGCATGTTCTCCTCCTAACACAGACAATGAAAGCCACACGTTTCCAAACATCAAAAAATGCTCAATTGCCCACCAGCCTACAACATCATTCACCTGCACTGCACTGCATTCGTCTCGCTTCTGTTTCCCAATTCCCAGAGATAATTATGACTTCCCTTCGGTTTGGCCCTCTCATATGCACCTCTCACCCAGTGCGTCATAAAGACCCACAACTACTTATCTATTTCGGTGCGTTATTAACTCCATCCACGCACTGCCAGATACATCTTAATCCATCTCATTGTTCAAATACGCTCCCATCACCTGCCATCCCCTCGCCCTCACACCCCCGTGCCGGGGAGGGAGAAAATTATTAAAAAAAAATTATTGTTTATAAACACCGAATCTGGAGTTTGTTATGCGTGAACTTTGGTACGCGCCGTTCATCTCTCCCGAACATTACCCAAAACCCATCGTCTTTCTATCAACATCGGATACATCTGAGATACGTGCAGAAAGATGATGTAAACAGCACCTCAGCAGAGGCACAACGCCACAGCGCACCCGGCATTAGGCATCTTTTTTATGCTACACGGTGCCCCGTGCGTCGCTCCTTCGGCTGAGTGTTTTCCTTTTTGTTTTCGCCCCCGAAGACCACTTGAAGAGGTGCTGCCTCGCAGACCGGGGTAGTGGAGCTGGTGTTGTGTCTACAAATCTTTTTTCACTAAATTTGATTTGTTTACAGCCGGGCGCGAGGTGTTTTATCCTCGGCCGGCGTGTCGAGTCGACTGCCGACTCCGCGCCAAGGCGGTGCATATCCATAAGAATATAAAATATGATTGTGTTGATTTATGATTAGTAAACCGATTCTGTGTTGAAACAACTTCATAACAGTGGAACTCGTCATGAGTGGTGGTGTTGCTTGAGAGGGGGAGGGGGGTGGAGAGGCGGCTAGGCGTACGAAGAAGACAGACGGATGTGCTGACGGATGAAATTGGCACCTGGTTATCTTAACGGGGTAACGAAGCATTTGAGTAGGGTGTTTGATATCTCAGAAGTGTTGTGTAATTGAGATGAGTGGATGCTGGTGTGTGTGTGTGTGCGGGGATGTGCAGGAAATATGGATGCTATCTTGGAAGTAATCGTGTGCATCCACATGTGTGCATGCACAGCGCTTAAATTTATGAACAGATACAAGTTTCATCGAGGTGCAAGTGTCTTGTGTGTGTTTTTTTTTGTGGGGAGATTACCTTTAAACTGGCTGTCAATTTGGTTGACTTATGGATGGCACGCAGGCAGTGCAGTTGGAAATGTTTTCATTAGACTATCGCTGCGTCAAGTGGCATAGTGGATGGCCGAGGTGTTGAGGTGAGAAAGCAATTCATTTCGTTAATTTTTTTTGAGTCTTGGTCTACAATGAATCATTCTCCTATTTGAAGGACACAACAGCTCCTTCTTCGATTCCTAGCCTCCGGGTTCGAGAAAGAGAGGAAGGCCGAACCTCCGGTATAGATACCAAGTGATTGCGGAGGCTAGAGAGCTCGGTCTTGTAAATTGGATGCAGCATGCCCGGGACCGTCAAGAACCCAGAGCCTGAAAGAGACAATCTGTATTACAACTGAGGTAAAGATAGAGAGATAGAGACACAATCAATGGCCTACTAGCATCGACTTGCGATTTTTCAAAAAAACGTTCTTGTGTATTTTTGATGTTTCACAATAAAGGTCTGCAATGAATGAATGTCTTATAACCATTGTCAAGACATTAATTTTTTTCAAGTATCATATTCATTCGACTCACATCTTGAAAAATAAAATAAATAAATCAACCGGTATATGAATACTGAGTGAATACTTCATCCATTGATAATCAAACATTTAGTTCAGTGTACTCACGAAGAATGAATACACAACACTGAGTACACTGAGTGCAATGAATGCATTCAATCCATTCAATGCAATTAATACATTCAATAGTATTACTTTTTAAAACATATTTATATTTTTTTCCAAATCCTTTTGAATATCAGTTTTTTTAGCATTACAATGTAAAAACTTTATTCGGTCGACTAACATAGGATCAGTGGTCGCCGTGGCGTAGTGGTAAGTGCGTCGACCGCCGCGCAAAAAGTCTGGGTTAATAAATTTCTTTTCGTCCTCATTAATTTGAATCAATTTATTAGCGGGAGGAAACAGAAACAGGGCTATTTTATGAAATATTGTTAAATTTTGTATGACAATCCAAAAAATTATTCAATTTTAATTTAAAATTTTTGATGACATTAAGTTCTTCTAAATGGACAGCACATATTTTTTGTAGGCGATGGATATGAACAATTGTAAAATGGAGAGTTGCGTAGTCTTCACCTTCTGATTTTTTTGAAGTTTCTTCAAAACATTTTAAAATTTGTTTTGATCGTGGAAGAATTTAGCATTGGAATCGTGATATTACTGGCCATCGAAATGTCAGAATCCTGTGTCAAATCCATACAATTATCTACATCCCTTTTGTTAACCAAAAAATAACTCGATTTAGAGGGCAGAAACTTTTATTTTTTCACTCGATCAAAGCTAGAATTCAAATACCCACTTCATACATTTTTAATGAATCAATTCATTTTGAAATGAATGCACTCATAACATTCATTGCATTCAGTGTGCTCAGCGTACTTTCTACAGTTAAAATGGTACATGTTTTGTTTGAGTGGAGAACCCACTTGTATGACTGGGAGCGAAGAGAGTTCTCATTTTGATATCAGGTGATCGAATGGTGTACAATGATTGACTCTTTGACTGTGGTTATAATTTGTACATTATTCTTTCTCATATGATTTTCATGAATAGAGTACACTGAAGTACTGTACATGTTCAGAGAAATATATGAATCTATTCGTGCAGATCTCTATTTCACAAGATCGCCTCAAGGTCGACTGTTCGCCTCTTGTTTTTACGTTTCCGTTGGATTGTATGCCGGGACTAAGGTTCACATCATAGGACATTTAAATATTAAAAATTTCCATTCCGCCAGCCGCTCTTTAACTTAGAATAAAATAGTTAACCCGATAAAACATAATAAAGGGTGTCCCAACAAGAACGCAAGATTTAAATCTGGCGCCATTCGAATTGTCGTTGTTTGACATTTGAACAATTATTATTGTTTGTTAGTAGAAGGTACAGGGTTAATTGAAATGGAGCGCTTCACGAATGAACAACGCATTCTCAATGTGAAATTGTTTTACCAAAATGGTGAAAGTTCGCAAATTGCGATCAACTTGGGGTTACAATAATGCTCCTAAAGAATCAACTGTAAAGCGATTAATTGAAAAGTTTTCAGAAACTGGGTCTGTCACTGATGTTAAGACAGCAACGCACCTTCAACCAAATCGATAGACCGAAAATATCGCAGCAATACGTGATAATGTCGCTCAAACTTCATCCACCTTAATTCGACACCGAGCTCAGCAAATTGGTGTTTCCAAATCCACTATGCAGGGAATTTTGACGAAAGATTTGCATCTTCATGCAGACAAAGTTCAATTGACTCGAAAATGAAGCCAGCTGACCATGCACAGCGAAGGGGGTTCGTTAATTGAGTATTGGAGAGACAACATGAAAATGCAGATTTTGCCGATAAAATCGCCTTTAGTGACGAGGCCCATTTCCATCTTGATAGCTTCGTCAATGGGCAGAATTTTCGCATTTGGGGCGAGGAAAATCTTCGAGTGATTCACGAGAAGCCAATGCATCCTCAACGTGTCACTGTGTGGTGTGGATTTTGGGCTGGAGGTATCATTGGACTTTTTTTTTATGAAAATGAGTCAGGTCAAGCGCAAACAGTCAATGGTGTTCGGTATCGTGAAATGATAACCAATTTTTTTGTGGAGGGGATGTAGTTTCAACAAGACGGCGCCACATCTCATACAGCCAGAGAAACAAATCAGTTGCTGCATCAGTCATTTCCCGGTCGTATTATTTCGCGTTTTGGAAACCAGAATTGGCCGCCAAGATCGTGCGATTTAACACCAGTGAACTTTTTCTTTGGGATTTTTTGAAGTCGATGGTTTATTCGAATCCGAGGCACTCGGTTGTTCCGTAACTATTGTTTTTTTTAATGTGGCCGGGCAGTCACCCCGACGCACGCCCCCAACCAGGAGGACCAGGCCCTTTTTTATACCTCTTGGGCGGAGGTCGCAACTATAGGTTTAGCAAGTTGAGTTCGGATGAACAACAACCAGTACCAGGTGGCTACCAACGTGGAGGTACTATAAGCACAGTTGATGTGTGGGAAACAGTTACAACAGCTGGGCATCGCCAGGTTGATACCTACCCTGTTTCTACATCACCCTGCCATCCAACTGAGCAAGCGTAGAATCACTCTTGCCAATCGCTGTTTCTTTGGGCTTAAGAGGCAATTGAGAAATAAAGCCCTCTCCCGAACGACCAATGATCATCCCAGTCCTGCTTTACGGCGCAGAAACCTGGACGCTTCTAAAAGCGGATGAGGATGCCCTTGGTCTCTTCGAGAGAAAAGTTCTGCGTGCGATTGTTGGTTCTGTTTGCGTTGATGGCATCTGGAGGAGAAGGTTCAACCGCGAACTGTATGGGCTGTACGGCGGCATGAACCCAGTCAAGCGTCTACGGATACAACGCTTAAGGTGGCTAGGCCATGTAGAGCGGATGGACAGCACTGCTCTGGCCTGAAGGGTCTTCGAATCCGAACCACGCAACAGAGGACGTCCTAGACTGAGATGGCGCACACAAGTGGAAAAGGACCTCAACCACCTTGGAGTGCGCAACTGGAAGCAGCTGGCAAGAGATCGTGCTAGCTGGAGAGGCATGTTGGTTGAGGCCCAGGTCCACCCCGGACTGTAGCGCCATCCGAAGAAGAAGAAGAAGGTTTATTCGAATAAGCCGACGACGACTCAAGCCTTAAGAGAGGAAATTGGACGCACCATTTATGCAAAACGCTCATTGAAAATTTCATGAAAAGATCGCGTATGTGCCACACATAACCTTATCCTGTCTACTTTACGATATAACAAAAACTTCACGATTTTTTTTTAAATATCTGCGTTTTATTTAAAATTTAAATCTTGTATTCCTGTTGGGTCACCCTTTACATTCTCAGAAATGACAATATCTCGCTCTTCAAAAACGCAAGAAACATGTAAAGCTAACAAGGATCCTGTCCAGAGCTTCATTTTCACAATGTTGTGACAGGACTCCGCAAAGCAATCACAAAGAAAATTCCACGACAGCATCAATATAAATTGCAGTCCCATCATCGGCCAACGCCCTTTTTGAAAAAAAAAGTTTAATTTTGTTTTTTTTTTGAAAATTCTTAATTTTTCCCCACACCACGTACACTCCGCGCCCATCTATCCATTTATCCAGGCCATAAGAGCGACAAAGCATGTAACCGGTAAATTAAAAGGAAAAGGATAAAGTTTAATTGGAAAACTCCAGCCAACACACAAAATGAATGCCTATTATATGAAAACTAAATAAGTTCTAGTCAAGGATTCGAAAACCGGCGAGGGACGAAGCACCTACCGGTGTGACTGCTGTGACTGCTGTGACTCCTTTGTTCACCTCGGCAGCAGCGGTGGTGGCGAAAGGTGGTGGTGGACAGACACCATGCCCTGCAAACACTAGGCCACCCCATTCAGCAGTGACTTCGGTTTACACCCGGAGCAAAAGGATTAATTAGGATAGTATTCTGTTCAGTTGATAGTTTTTGAAGTTGGTTCAGGTTTTCTTAACATCCAGCTAAAGAACCAGTCAACGGAACGAAAAGTTTTCCTCTCTTTCTCGTTATTTGCCGCCAGCTTGTCACCCTCCCCGCCCCGCCCCTACAACTGCACTTTGGGGGGGGGGATGTGGCTTAATGTCGAAAATAGAGAAGGAAACCGCACAGCGAACCGGTTAAAATTTTGCGCAAGGATACGTAATGCGGATGTAATTATCGAAAGGAAATCTCCGCGAAGAAAGGACTCATTCACATGCGGAGTCGACGCCCTTGAGATCGAACTCTTAATAATTCAGCGCCTCCTGCCTCCTGTATGACGGTAATTTTTCAAATCATTTAACTGAGCAATTTGAATACACAATCGCCATTGACACTGGAAGAATATTTGAATAGGGATTCGTTGCGCCAACACACCATGAATGGCTTTTGTGTTCCTGTGGGGTGTCGCATGTGCACATGCAGTCACCCCACCGGTTCGTTCCTCAGTCGCATCCGTTTGTGACTGAGTGTACTTTGTATTCGATTTTAATTCCATTTCACAATCAAATTAATTGGTCACGCGAAGAGAATTACATCATCATCATCATCATCATTCGCATGATCGTCGTCGTTGTCGTTGTCGTTGTCATTGTCGTCAAATTGCTGCGGGTTGCCATATCCTGCGAATCCTTTTTAACCCCTAAACGCTATCTGCGCAGCGTATGTATTCCATTTTTATGGGTGCTGCGTGTGCATTTCTTGAGCGCGAGAGAGAGAGAGAGAGACTGCGGAACAAATGTATGCAAATAGGATTTATAATTTGGTGATTTCCGAGGATTTATGCAAAAGGATATTGCACAGTTAAATGTATTACAGATTTCACGGTGATCAAGTCTATTTTTTGAAATTCATAAGATTAAATTGCATTCACGTGTATCTGGTCATGGGGAGTGTGTAATAGGGGAGGAGGTCCTTCCGGCGTGTAAATGCTGAGTGAGTTATTGCTGCTAGTTATCCTTTCTCGAAAGAAATTTGTTTGGTTAATGCGTTCAATGCGAGTTCGGTGAATTTGCTCTTAGTTCCCATGAAATTTTGAATTCATTTGTGTTGAATGTGTGATGATCGAGGCTGTGAGTTATGAGTTAATAGACGTGTCCTTTAGTTGCATCCAAGGGGAATGCTGTGCGAGGTGTTGTCAAAACTTTAGAGAGCCCAAGGTGAGGAGGATGAAAGTGAAGATTCAATCAATAGCTTATGTTGACTTTATCATGAAAATAGGAAGGAAGCGCTGTAGACGCCAGTAAGGACGCAAAATGCAGACGTTCCATTTTTCCTTCTTAAGGAATCTGATATTGAAATTACGACGCATTTTGGGACAAAAATTGTTGCCAATTTTCTTGCAAGAGATGAATTTGGTGTCCAAAATCATGTGTCCTCTTGTGGGCTATTCACTTTCTTTTTGTAAGGGGAACCGAAAACCTGTGAATTTTTGTTCTGCTAATACAGAGGGACCCTCATTGACAATATATCAGGTGGGGAAACTTTGCCCACCTCTCGCTTGAGGAGATCGTGGTTAGATTCAATCTTATCCTACACTGGATTCCTGGGAATCGTGAGCAATGATTGAGTCGTTGAATAAGCAGAATCACTCTTGCCAATCACTTTTTTTTCTTTGGGCTCAAGAGACAATTTTTTGAGTAATAAGGCCGTCTCTCGAAGAACTAAGCTTGTTTCATATGACACCTTATTCATCCAAGTCTTACTGTATGGCGCGGAACCTGGACGCCACTAAAAGCGGATGAGCAAGCCCTAAGTCTTTCAGAGAGAAAGGTTTTGAATGCGATTTATGGTCCTGCTTGCGTTGGTGGCGTCGGGAAAAGAAGATTTAACGACAAACTCTATGGGCTGTACGGCGACATGCGCTTAGTCAAGCGTCTTCGAATGTAACGCTTAAGATGGCTAGGCAATGCAGAGCATATGGACACCACTGTTCCGGCCCGAAAAGTCTTCAAACCTGAGCCATTGGGACAACGCAACAGAGGACGGCGTAGGCTACGGTGGCGAGCACAAGTGGAGAAGAACCTCAACCAAATTGGATTGCGCAACTTGCAGCAGCTGGCAGAAGACCGTGCTGGCTGGAGAGGCATGTTGGTTGAGGCCCAGGTCCATCCTGGACTGTAGCGCCACAAGAAGACGAAGAAGAAGGGTCTCCTGCTGGCAGTTATCCGATAAGCGCACTCATCTCCAATTCTATTGGTAAATGCAAAATTCCTTAAAGAGTCAGTCTTAAACGTCAGTTACCGCCGCAAAACAGGTTTTCATTGACAAGTGACTTCATCAGGCAAGAATGACGTACGTCTGATTAAAGACGTACTTCTTGGGCACTACGTGATGATTAACAATACAAAAATGTTGGTCATATACAGTGACTCCTGTAGTAGTTATCGATATGCGGATACGAAGGTAACCGTCCTTCCTAGGAACCCGTCCATCTTAGGTAAAACAAAGACTTCGATTGGAAGCTACTTTCATAACAGTCTAGATGAACAAGTTGATGTGAGAGAAGGAAAGAACAAGGAATTCCCTAAGAAAACTGACATACCGCTAGGAGCTAGAAGGGCATCTAGGGGATCAAAAACAATCGTCTGGTCGTGTGACATCAGAATGGTCCCTCTTCTGTATTGTATTCTGTGGGATTGCAGTCTTGTTCCAAAAGCCATCTCAAACTAACCTTCTCCGCGAATCGATCCATGTCTTGACTTCATCAACAACATTGGAGAAGTACTGGTAAACCATGTTAGTCTGCATTGAACACAACAAATGATAATTGGTAATCGAAGGTCTTCGGCTATGTGGTGGCTGGGTCAGGTCTTTCCATTTCAGTGCTTCTAAGTTGGTTCTGACTGCCTTTGGAACATGTGGCCGATCGTACCAACCACATCTGACAAGCTTGCTCGGCTATGAAATTTTCTTTGTAGAGAAGCAAAACTTTTCAGTCTCGATGCATCTGTCCGTCTTGACTGTAACACTCTTCACTCCTCAGATCTTCTTTATTATATCTCTTCTGAGCTTATGGTGCGTTTTTAATGGTATGTGTGTACGGATGAATTTGACCCAGTGAGCATTGTGACATTATAAGAAAATTTTGCATCCGCTCTTCCTACACACTTGAAAACTTTCACAATATTTTTTTTGAATCGCGTTTACTTTTTTAAGAAAAAAAAAAATACGAGTAAATAAAAGAAAACAGACGTGCGGATACGTTTGATAGTTTGATTATGCCCGTTTTTTTATTTGGTTTTTTAATTGCTCTACGTAACAACACTGTTTGTATATTGTTTGAACTGCTGACTTGCATCTACATAATTATGTTAAAATTTTTCTGATCTAGCCAAATAAAAAAAAAAATAGGGTCACATGCAGTCTTTGTCACCCACTGTATACTCGACCATTTGACTTCACTTGGAATGATAGGTGACGAGACGAGTTTTTTTTCAGAGAGATCCTCATGAAGTTTATAGTGTATGATTTATGATGAATACTATGACTTGGTTGAATTTAAAAAGGCTTTAATGATTTTTTAAGGGGCAAGTAATCGAACTCTTCACTTCACACAAATCGGATAGTAAAGTGCGAATAGGTTTGCTTCTAATTGATAAATCAGTTGGAGACGCGCATATATTGTGAAAATTCCAAAACAAGCCACTATTACAAATCACCTTAAGATTTTTGCACATGCAACATATTCAACGGGAGTAAAGTTAATTTTGATGGATGGGAAGTTGGAAACGGAAAGTTGCCATGAACGGTGAATACTGTGTATTTATTTAAAGGTGGACTTTTCTCTCTGTAAGCCTGTTGTACCCTTAAATTAAGTTTTTCCATGAAATCGTAGTGTGACAAAATATTTCAAAAACATATCTAAAAGTCGAGCTTAACATTGAGTGGTGAAAAGGAACTTATATACATATATGTATTCTCCAAACCAAAATATCTTGTTTTGTTCTACCCAACGTCTACTAGAACTCTACAGAGGAACGTTGGCGACAGACGCGATAAAAATAAAAACTTCGCTCTGTGCGTTTTCTTTTCCATTGCCCGACGAAATATGCATTACACGACTTTAAAGAGAGTGGCTTAGTTGCGACAGATGCCCGCTCAAGGTTCACAAACCCAAAACCGAATTAAGACCGGCATACATAAATTCACTTTCAAAAGATATGTTTAGGGCGCGCATACATTAAAATAATAATAATTATAATTGAGTGTCACTACAGCCCACAACGGACCAGGGTCTAGCTTCTACAACAACTACTCGTGTTGTGCGTACAACTGTTCTTCACAAGTAGAAGGGACCTACAGTTTTTTGCCGACTCCGAACGGCCAGATTTGAGAAGATTTTTCATAGACAATAGATACTCTTTGAGTGTTGTCAGCAACTCGAAGGTGGTACTACCATGAAAAAAAGGGGATGTGTCCCGTCCGGAAAACGAACCTAGACCTTCTGCGTGTGGATCGTCGCACTCACCACCTACGCAACGGCGACCACATACATTGCAAAAGAATCCCAAAATGTTGTAATATTGATTGCCTGAACAACAAAATCAGAAACCCAATTTCATGATAGACAAAACCACACATCCAACTCCCAATTCCATTCCTCCCCACTGCAGTCATAACCATAAATCTCACTATTGAATCCATTATTAATTTCTAATAATTCGGTCATTTGTTATCAATAATAACCGATGCACGCATCAGAAGTTCCCTGATTCCAGGCAATAATCGTTTCCGTCTGCTGCCCTCCTGCTCCATTCCCATCCAACCCGGCACAGCCATCGAATAGCTTCTCAACTTTATCAAAACGGACGAAGGAATCAAAGAAGCACACACTGGCCTGAATCCACCCACCTCGGCGACCGGCACAACAGATGACTTATGGCAGAGCTTCACGTCTGTTTCTTTTTTTTTTTCTTCTGCCAAACTCAGGGTAGACACATTAGAGCCCGTCCACTCCTTGAAGCATATGCGCTATAAAAATCCATTACTTTCCGTGTGAGTGCGAGGATCATAAAATTCTATTACGATGATTTATGGATGTGGAAACGAGCCCGACCACCACCACCACCGCCACAGTTCGGGGCAGGACAAGAGGCGAAATATTTTGAGGGTGCTTAGTGCTTAATGGATGGACATTTTTTCCTGTTATTGTGCTGTCCTTGCAGACTACGGAGTCCTTGATAAAAATCGCCACATACTTGCGCAAAAGGAAAACTCAAAAAACAAAGATATGTTCCCAGAGGAAGAGGCGACGCGACAAGGCAGGCGGAGGTGCACGCCAGCACAAGAACACAAGCAACACTCGGACCGGGACGGCAAGTAAGACCCTCGATGAGGAATCATGATTGCCGATGATGTTGATGCTGGTGGCGATGACGATGACGATGACGACAATGATGATGATGATTCCCAGTACTAGTACCGTACCATGATCCTGCACTCGTCCCATCGAACCGCTGTCCTCCCCGCGAATCCGAAATCAATGTTCCAAAGCATGCCAGCCATCAGCCAGCAGGCAGCCGCCGCAGACACCAGCCACGGAGACAGGACGGAGGCGAGTGCAGGAAAAAATGTGTATTTTTACGAATCACGGTTTCGATGTTTCGCATGAATACGTAATTAAATCTATAAATCGGCCAATTAAAATGCTTTGATATCGTGACAACACAACATTGGACATCGACAGAAGGAATTAAAATTATTACACACACAGAGAGTGTAGCAGGAGGCAGAGGACCTCTGCCAAGGAACTGGGCCCTGCGCTCGGCCTCGCGGAGCTGGGCTCAATGTGGGCTCAGATTGGTTGTAAGAGGGCAAGGCGCCGCCGCCGCGCTCTATCGAATTCTGGCTGTTGTTGCGAGTGTGTTTGCGAGATGTGTGCGTCGCTGGTTCGTGCTGAAAAGGGCCCGAGATCACAGTCATGGTGTGCAGCAACGCAGTGTCTTCGGTTTGAATGGGCGCGGAAAATTTTGGCCGTGGAGTGAATGACCTATTTGGGGAAATATGTTTTTGTATATGATGCCTCAGGTCAAGCTAAGGTGTGCGGAGGTACGTGAGCTTGGATTTATGGGGGAGTTCGTGAAGTGAGTGGTCGCCGTGGCGCAGTGGTAAGTGTGTCGACCGCCGTCACTTGCACCGCGTCAACAAAATCGAAGTAAAACGAAGTGTGTGCTTTTATCAAGGAAGGACGCACCATATCAACTTCTCGGACACAGTATCACAATGGACAAAGGCAAAGACAAGGAAGGTAGGTTATGACTTCGTCCACTTTCAGGCAGTTGCAAATAAGGACAACAACATCAGTAACGAAGTCTAAATCTTTCTTGCTAATCGCAGTTTCTTTTGGCTTAAGAGGCAATTGAGTAGCAAGGACAAAGCAAAAGGACCAAGCGAACATTAGTCATCCCCTCACTGCTCTGTGATGCAAAAACCTGGCTTTTAAAGTAGATGAGGTCCTTTGGGGAGGCAAGTTCTACGTGCGGTCTTTGGTCATCTATAATGAACTTTACAGGCTTTGCGGCATGCTCTTAGTCAAGCATCTACGGATACAACGCTAAAAATTGTTGAACGAATAGAAAACAAAGCTAAATCTGGAAGTATTTAAATTCTAAAAAGTGGAACAATGCAATAGACGATATCCACGGAACCGATGGCACTTTTCAACCAATTTGGCAGCTAAAATTGAAACCTGAAAATGTTGGTTTGTTGAGGTGCAGGTCTTCCTGCAACTGAAATGCCACACGAGGAAGATGAACAAGAATTCTATATTTCTATGGTGATAATCCGGCATGTTTTATCTGTGATAGGAATGACAATTCAGTATCCAGAATATAAAATGCACATCTACTAAACCGGTTTTGCGTTCACCAGGAAGATGCATATCGGTGCTAATTTCAAAAGTTCAATCTATTCTACTGAAAACAGATCTTCGCTGAGTAAGTGACCTAATTAGAGTGGTTTGGCGATGAGGACATAAGTCTCTTCTAAAAGTGCCACACTGCGATTCAAAAAGGAATGTCCATCTACCAGGTTGGTATTTCTTTGGCAGCTATTGAGTGCAGGCGTCTATTCTAGAGACCTAAACCTTCGTCTCTACATCAAGCTGCATACTGTATATTAGAGACAGAGACTTTGCAGCAGTCAAAGAGGGACTTTTCTGTGTGAAGAACGACGGTATATACGGAAGGAATATAGTTATCTATTTCGAAAACCAGACTGCGATCAAACTTCTTGGTGAGCACAACTTCCATTCAATCCACTCCTGTGTCTCTGCGTGCACCTGTGTGTTGTGATTCTCTTTACCAAACGCTCAAGTATTTGAATATTCATCTGCTATAGATGCCGGGACTTATGAGCCTCGATACCAAAATCTCAATCTCGCTCAAAGGGCACATGACGTTCTTACCCTGCACACATTGAGCGAATAAAACTAAAGATGGTCTGAGTGGCTTACTTGTCTCATAATTAAAGAAATTCGGCATAAGCTAAATTTTCGGTCTCTCTCTTCGTCGTCAACTTAGACCAAGCTCGGCTACGAACTGCAATAGGTGTTATAATAGAACTTTGCTCTACTGAAGGGACCCCCAAAATGAAATATGCAGGATCTGAACTTAAGAGCACTGCGATTGCCAGGCCCTAACAATAGAGAAGCAGGCAGGGAAGTCCGACTGTGCCAATTTAGGTAAGGTGAACGAAACTAGTTTGATTTCGAAATCAAACGCAGAATCACTCTTGCCAATCGCTGTTTCTTTTGGCTCAAGAGGCAATGGAGTAATAAAGCACTCTCTCGAAGGACTTAGCTTGCCTTATATAAGACCTTAATCATCCCAGTCCTACTTTATGGCGCGGAAACCTGGGCATTTCTAAAAACCGATGAGGAAGCCCTTAGTCTTATCGAGAGAAAAGTTTTGCGTGCGAAATTTGTTCCTGTTTGCGTTGATGTCATCTGAAGAAGAAGATTTAACGACGAACTCTATGGGCTGTACAGCGACATGCGCCTAGTCAAGCGTCTTCGGATACAACGCTTAAGGTGGCTAGGCCATGTAGAGCGGATGGACAGCACGGCTCTGGCCCGAAAAGTCTTCGAATCCGAACCACAGGGACAACGCAACAGAGGACGTCCTAGACTGAGATGGCGCACACAAGTGGAAAATGACCTCAACCAACTTGGAGTGCGCAACTGGCGGCAGCTGCGGAAAACCGTGCTGGCTGGAGAGGCATGTTGGTTGAGGCCCAGGTCCACCCTGGACTGTAGCGCCACAAAAAGAAAAAAGTAGAAGAAAGAAACTAGTGCAGAATACCTCAATAGCTTCATATCTGCTTCTTGCTGGCTTTTAAGTTACTAAGCGAAACTATCACCCCGGTCTCACATTAGAAATAAGTGAGGCCTAAGTCTATTCACAATCGGTCCGTCTATCATAACCCAACCTCGCCTAACTTACCCTTAGAAGCTACTTGTGTTATGCATTGTTCTTTGTGTACTGTCGACTCCAAACGGAGAGGATTTATTTACAAACCATGAGACATTTGACCGTTGTCGTGAACATGAGAGAAATTCAAGCTGAATAGTCTACGAATCTAACATCAAGCTAACTTTGATTGTGCTAAATTTGACTTAATGCTTAAGCCCTAAATATCGCCGTATTCCAATTAATTCCGTTCCGTCCGTAAATTCATCCGTTGATATTTTCCGTCTAGTACCTGATCGCCTAAGGCTCAAGTGGCCTTGACACAGGACTAGTGTCATATGACTTATGACCTACAGACAGACAAAGAAAAGATGAATAATATCGTAATCTCTTCTTACGAATCTAGTGCAGTTCACATTCACATAATGGTTCACATTGGGAGATTTCAGGGTATGTCGCAGGTGACTTAGTTTTCCTTACATTCTCCCAGATGGAACTTGAGCGCCCGTTGGATAGGTTTTTGGCGGTATGTGCCAATGCTGGAATGAAGCTGGACGTGGACAAATTTGAGGTTATTGTCACTACAAAAACGTCTGTCCAATGTACGAGTACTTTACACATTAGTGAAGTTCCATTTAAACAGATGGAGTAGTTTGACTATGTCGGGGTCTTGTGTAAGGGTGATGGGAAGAGCAACACTGAGCTTGCTTGTAGGATTTGTCAAGCTGGATCAATTTGGAAGCAGCGTGGTAGATCATTAATAAGGAGAGCAGAGCTCATGTGGTGTCAAAGCCAATTAATCGGTCTCTAGGTCAGTGATTGCTCCAAATCTCAGCTATGGTCATGAAATTTGGGTAAGGAGCAAAAGAATTAGATCGCGAATACAGTCTACCGAGATGAAATTTCTCTGTGCCGTTGGGGGAGTTACTCGCTGGGATAGGCTGAGAAACGCGAAGGTGCGTTGGCAACTGAATGTAGAGCAGCTGCTGCTCGAATGGAAAGCGCTATGCTTCATTGAATTGCCTACGTGGTACAGATGTCCCTTCATTACAACTTCCGAGGCTTCCTTAGGTCCAATTCCATTAGGTAGGCGACCGCTCGGCAGTTCCAGAACGAGGTGGTCGGCGAAAGTGCATAAACTCGCTTGGTTGCGCTTAAGAATAGCTTCTGACGAATTAGAGTCGATGGTAAAGGATCGATCGGAGGTCTCTCATGCATGCATTGCCTTCCCGATCCCTTTAGAGAAACATGCGGGTTAACAAAGTTGGTGATGATGTCTGATCAAGTGGCTGCCAAACAGCGCAGACATCATGAGTGCGTGATTCTGCAGGAATTTTGTAAATGCACACTCATCAGACACTTTTATGTGGAAAACAGGATGGACTTGTTTTTCTATATATATTTTTATTTGATGTAGAAGAAGTCCTTTTATAGGATCAGTTTCTTTTGCATTCAATGATCACGTCTAGTGCCAAAGCTCCATCTAACACAAACCATCACTGACAGTGCTGATGCGAAACTGTAATTGACATCAAATTCAAGGTTTCGCCTTTCGTTCCTCACGAGTTGCTGCACAGAGAGGAGCATTGTTCCAAAGAGCTTCTTTAAGATGCTGAAAGTTGCAACTTCACTCAGTGACTGACAGGAAATCGCTGTTTCTTGTGCTCACCGTGATCACTCATCAAGATGTTCATGTGAGTACGAAAGATCCAACCAGACGGAGTGTGAACGTCAATCTTTACGGAAGTCAAAAGGTTGATTTGTGCTAAACACCGAATTTTTTTGAGTCTACAAATCCAGGTGCTTGCCTTGGCATCAAAAAGAAGTGACGGTGGCAACCCTTCTTTTTTCTAGCTGAAGTGAATCCACAAAAAGTTGCGCTTCAAGCAAATCACAAGATTGAGAAAGCCCTTCAAGCGAATTGACTTAAAGAGCCTCGACCCAAAAGTGCAAAATGAACCCACATCCTGCCTCGACTTCTGCACCACTCCACATCTCTTCATGCATCTCATCGAGATGATCGCATTTTTTTCGCCCTATCTGATGCTGCATCGTTCGTCTGTGCAAATGGGAGGAACGCTGAGAAACAAAACATCGAATTGGCTAAATACTCGGCGGTGGCAGCGGTTCGGACGGCGACCGAGAGAACATATGAAAAAATTAATTCCATCGAAGCGAGCCATCACCGCTCAGCACCGGCACTGCAATATGGGCGTACACTCGGGGATTATGCCGCCCCGGTCGGCTCCCGCCCGCCACTGTGGACAAATCGATGGAGATACTAACTCAACTCGCATTTTGCATCCACACCGATCGGCGACAGTGGCCAACATCGGCAGTTCTTAATAAGATATCTCCGGGCCGATTCGGTTCCTGTGACTCCCACGATTGGCTGCGCGTGTGCGTGTGTGTGTGTGTGCGCAGAACAACTCCATTCATTTGCTGAAGCCCAGCCACACACTCTGCGCCGCCGGATGATGGAGGAGAAGAAGCAGATCCTTGCACTAAATACTGAAGCCGTTGGTCGCTCCGTGGATCTGCGATCTGCGCGCACACACGGCAAATGGAGGGAAGGAATTCAATTGATCTGCAGCTCCATTTGCCGGAGAGCCTTGTCACACTCCTGTGTTCTTGAAGTTAATTTTGAAATTCTGCCGCCATAGTGTCGTCGCGTTGCGTTGTAGTTCTCGTTGTCGGAGCGCTCGGTCGACGTAGTCATCGTTGTTGTTTGCCTGTCGCCGTCGATGTCGTCAATTGGAATGGGGCAATATGTTGTGTGTGTTGTGTGGAAATTTTTAAGGATACATCTCCGTTTCTGATCGCTCAGGTGTTGCAGTTGCAGCGCAGCCCTTTTTTCTTGTTGGTTTTGTTTCGTCTCCTCGTTTCGCTGTCGTCTTATTTGTCTGCTTTTGGGTCCGTGTCGTCGTCGTCTTCTTTGGGCTTGCCTTTTGCATTTTGTGCGATTCCTTGGTGTGGTTATGTTTTATGCCGCGCATTGTCATCATTTTATAATTGTTGCGTTTGAGGTACGATCTTTTGTGAGGAATTTCGCGTCGATGTTGTGCGGCTGAAGCCGAAGGTGCTGGGAAAGAGATTATTTTCTCAGGCATTTAAGAGGTTCTCGAGACAGGGTGATTGAGCCGGGAAATATACTTCGAAAATTTCAATTGCATGGTGGGGAGGGGTGGGTTCACAGGTATCGATTTTAATTTGGGAAGGAATCAAGAAATTGGTGGATAAAGTGGTTGATCGTTAATTGACGAGATTATGGGAATTTCAGAGGCAGCATTGGTGGATACTGCTTTGACCACTTCATGGGGAATCAAGAGCCGGGCTACTTTTACAGCTTCATAGACGGCGAGAAGAACAAAACCATCTAGAGACGAGTAAAGGTGAAGGATAAGTCCACCAGAACTCGGTCAACTAAGACACACTTCTCCTAGACAAGAACCCTTTCTATTCAACAATGGGCTGCGTGATGCTTACATATTACATGGCCCCTTGGAAGAAAGTCATGATGCACACAATTTAAAATCTCCCTCCACTTCAGCGCATAACCCGTCGAAAAGTCTCCTCCAGTGATAGTCGTTGGTATGAATGGGTTGATGAAAAGCAAACTACACCGCGCAGCCAACTCGTCTTCAGAGCGAGACACGAGCCGTACATTCTGCATCCAAATCGGTCTCCGACGTTGCTGTGATAATGAATAAAACCCAATGCTCCGCTGCCAGCCTAATGTACATGGAAAAGTCGTTCAACGCCATTCGCTCAGAAGGCATATTCCTTAAGTTAACCTCGGCATGAACAAACCAAGGGTTACGAAAAGGGCATTCGGTAACCGGACCCTGTTCATTATATTCAGTAGCGATGTTGTATGTATAATGAGGGTTGGAAACGTGGTCCCTAAACCAAAAAAAAGGCAAAAATGAGCAAAATGTCAAAAATCTAGAACCTAAAAATTCTAAAAATTTCCAAAGCCCAAAGTCCTAAAATGTCCAAAATCTCCGAAAGTGAAAATCTCAAGAAACTGCATCTCGACAACGAAATGTTCGAAATCACGAATTTAAAAATTCTTAAAATTTCCAAAGGCCAAAATCTGGAAATGCCCAAAATCCTTGAAAGTCAAAATCCCAAAAGACTGCATCTCGACAACGAAATTCAAAACAAAACATTCCAGAGGAACAAAAATGGTGGTGGTAATGTTGTTTCAGCAAGCGGTTGCTGAAGGACTTGGATTCGGTGCTGAATTCGGATAGGGCCAAATTTTCTCATCTTAATTCTTCACGGGAATTGTCAAATTTTATGATCTCGGGATAGTGGTCTTTTCTGAATTCTGATCTCTTTGTGATTTTAGAACTTCGCAATTTTGGGCATTTAGGCATTTTGGCCAATTTTGGAAATTGGATCTCGGAACTCTGACCGTCTTCCCCTGTTGTAACGAGACAGGCAAATCAACTAGAATACAACAGAAAGTTAAAAACATATTTTCGGATGCACGGAGGCAAGAAATCTGTTTGTGTCGAAAAAATTAAGTCCAAATTAATTTCCTGACGTTCGTGGCAATTGTTTGTGCCGTACACCTAATTTCGGTGTATTTTGAATCTCTATTCATAGAAAGTTCAAAGCCAGCTAGCGATTCTTAACACCACAGGTTTGCTTCTTTGGAACAAAAGACAATACCCACTGATATTTTGATCAACATATTCTTTAGACATGAGACCAAATCCACAAGTGGTCAAAGGCAAAGCGACGGTTTGGTGTGCTCTGTGGTCGAACGATGTCGTATTTAGTTGACGATGCAATTGGTCGAATGCGTCTCGAAACGGTCTCCTTTTTTGGCCAGCAATTAGAAATTATGACTTCTAAGATATCTGGTTCCAAATAGAGGTGGAAACAAGGGATGTCACAAGAGAGACTAACAAGCCACAAGAACGACCAATTAGTGTTTCTGTTAAATTTTCTTTTGTTTTCCAGGTCATGCAAGATATACAGTTCCAGAATTGAACGTGGGACCTTCAGTACCTCTGAAAGATACGAAGTAAAAAATAGGGTCTCCAAAGTTCATTCTATCAATAATAAAATACCTAAATATCATATCTTGTTGTGCGTGCTACTGTTCTCTCACGAGTAGAAGGGCGACTCCCATCGGCGAGATTTGCGAAGCTTTTCATAGACAATTAGTGAGTTTTGTCGGCAACTCAAAAGAGGTGGTGCCGTGAAAAAATGCGAGGTGTCCTGTCCGGGAATCGAACCTTGACTTACTGCGTGGCGGTCGACGCACTTACTATTACGCCACGGCGACCACACTGGCTCTACTTGCACACTCCAGTTTGACTGAGGTTTTTCCTCACTCAACCTAGACCCTCCTCTGTTGCATTGTCCCAATAGCGGGTTCGAAGACTTTTTGGGCCGGAACAGTGGTGTCCACACGCTCTACATGGCCTTAAGCGTTGAGAAGGCTCATGCCTCTCTACAACGTTACTGGGCTCGTCGACAGTACATCCATCCGTCTTAGAGGCATGAGATTGTCTCTGATCTTGATTTGACTTAACAGACTGCTAGGCCAGGTCCATTATTTAGCAATTGGGCAGAGGGATTGGCTGCATACAGTGGTTCGCCACACAACGGTGTGAAAGCTATCAGGAAGCGCCACGAGGAAGCTGTATGTCAACTTGATCTGTGCAGGGACGAGGAAAGTGTTGTCAGCTCGCCATGTTAAGTGCGATCAACGACGTTGCCTCGTGTACACAGATCCATGCCTCCCGAAAGAAGCTTAACCAATCTGCTTAAGGGCAAAAAGTATTTCATTCAATCTGCTTTTTCGTAAGCAATACAGCACCCGGACTATGAACTAACCATTAAACGATGACATAAGTCACATTAGTAAAAATGGAACGAAACCTTCTATATGAGGGAATAATAGTGCCTGCCAGGGGGCGCCACAAGGCAGCTGTATGTCAAGTTGATCTGTGCAGGGACGAGGATAGTGTTAGCATCTCGCCATGTTGAGCACGATCTTTGCCATTGCCTGATGTGTACAGACCCGTGCCCTCCATGATGTACAAACGTCTGATAATATTCATAGTATCTGAAATAGTATCTATCTTATGCATAAGCACAAAAGTAACCTCAGCATCCCCTAGAATGAATTCTGAAGATTATTCTTCACTACGTCTTGTCTTGTCAAATATGCTTCTGTTAAGAAAGTATGAGTATATGCAGCAAGCCCTGTGAGTTGAATTCAAGATGACCACGGAAGTCTCGAAGCTCTTGCATGTTGCATCACAATGTTCCAACTTTCAGGACTTAGTCCAGTTCGGCTGCTTTACACCAGCAGCCACTTCAACTCGATAGATTAATCACATGGGGTCAAGGTTAGACTCACTCTCAGCAAATGCTTATGTTTTGCCATTGATCTGACACTAACTGTGAGCTTCCTTTAATTGAATGGCGACCACTCATAGCCAATCTTAGACATTTTTTCTGAAACTAGGTGAACTCGGTACGTCTAATTGGCTGCACAAAGAATTGGAAAACATTTCGATATTCGAAGTGAATTGGAGGGCGCTTTGCCTTACAAATAGACATTCTTTTAGCGGATGGCTTAAGCGTCGTAGCGCCTATTTAATTTAGGTTAAGGAAATTTGGCCAACTTCAATCCGAAATTTACAAATTTCATCTAAAAGACGACCGTAGGTAGAGGGGGTGAGTTTTTATTGTCCTTCCTCAAGGCGATCTTCTACATTATCTACCATCTGATGAGAACCTTTTCAAACTGCAGAATGAAGGCTTTTACATGTGAACGGATGAGAAGACGCACAATATGAGACGTTGGTACAGAAGCCCTTGTTCTTCCTGAGAAGATTATGTCCTTTGGCTTCATAGGTCGCTTTTAATTCTAATACCACTACAATTGCGCCTTGCCTTCGTCGCTTACATAACTCCTGTGTATACGGTGTCCAGAGCTTGTGCCAAGCAGACCTTACTACCGGCAAATTAACCAATTCATTTACCGAGCACCACAGACTCCGCAATTAGCAGCTACAAGCTCATGAGATTTAACGCCTCTAGATTGCTGCTTGTCGGTCATGTCTTAAGTCGCCCGTCCACTCAACAATTAACACCTCGGAAACCAGTCTATTATGTTATTAGCGATTACAGCGACTCAGTGCTCACACAGGCGCCACCAGTAGGCCTCATGCACACGCCCCGTGTTTTGCAATTTAATTCATTTTATCATTTGTACAATGTTTTCGATTAAAAACGGGAAACGCGGACAAACAAAAAAAACGTAAGACATGTCATAAATTTGTAACAACAAGGCGAGCAACACCCATTTCAACTTGTTCACGTCAAGCAATTAATCAACGCAGAGTACCCTTCCGAAGTGTTGCACCTTCAATTGTGCGCCCAGTGTGGCACAAAAACGAAACAAACGACACCCCACCGCCAGCCGTGAGTAATTTTCACTTGAATGTTAATGCACTCTCGCCGTGGCGATACGATCGCCCAGGATCATCTCGCATTAGAGATCGCATCGCTCAGGCTCGCACTGGCCCCCTCGCCCGGGGCCTTATCAAGAAATAAAACAATCCCTCGAAGGCGCTGAAAATAAATTTCACCTCAAATGACTCTTTTATAGCCACACACCATCCACTAGCCACCAGTCACCAGCCAGCAGCAGTCAACAGTCAACAGTCACCAGTCAACAGCGACCAGCCACCAGCCACGACCAAACGACACTCAATGTCAGTGCCAGTCAATCAAGTTCAAGCACACTGGTGTTCCTTAAAAACTCGTAAAAATATTTTTAAAGACACCAAATTTTAAAGACACAAATTCACTTTATCAAAAACCCATAAAAGATCTCAAGACATCCTTTCGTGAGTAAAAATAAAAACAAACAAACATAAACAACGGCGACCATAAGGTCATACAAGGGTGCCTCCGAGATATCAGGCGACGCGCCGCCCGCCGTCGTCGTCGATCGGGGGGACTTGCTTCATGTGCATCGCCCAGCTACAGATATAAATTATTTCACCAACTGTGGTGGTTGCTGATAAACGCAGCCCAAAATAGTTATGATTCAGGTAAAATCGGCCAGGTAGTGGCCACTCTCTCTTGCCGGGCTCTGGGTGACGAGTGATTTTCAAAAATACAAATTTATAGGTTTTCCAAGGATTTCTGCCCAGTCCCGGCTGGTTTTACGGCTGCGTGCGCTCGCTCGCTCGCAGGATGCAAGGACCTATGACGGAAATAATTATTTATTATTGAGTCTTATCGATGGACAGTCTCGGCGATCGGCGATGCTGGTGGTGGCAGCGGTACTCATCGTCGCTGCACCATTTGTCGTCGGTTTTTATTGGATTCGTGTCTCCTAATGGCCGCTTCGTTGACTCACGGAATTTGTGTGGAAGCGGTCCATCATTTTGTCGTTAAATTGAAATGAATTAGTTATGTCATAAAAAATCTGTTGGCGATGATGTTGATGGATGTCACTGTGGACCCTCGTTGATGGGTTTGGGGAGGGGCACCAAATGTCATGCACTGGCATCGGGGCGGGGAGGATGCTGGGATGTGATGAGGAGGCTTTATCAATTCGAGGGCATTCTAATGGTGCGTAAGGTTATGGCTTCCGAGAAATGAGAGGCTTTAAAGGGGGACAATGGTCTGTGGTAGGAGATGAGATCTGACTTTTCTAATGTTTGATATCTAAAGTAGTGGTGCAGTAATTACTTCTTTCTCTAATCACATTTTTTGAGTAGAAAGCGGCAATTGTTTTATTTGCTTGTCTGAAGGAAGATTGTAGATCAAGGAATGTGAGGAGAAAGAGACATTTGCTGAGACGATGAAAACGTTTTTCACCCCCTTCTGGTCTTCAAAATCCTGATCATTATGGATCCAGTCAATGTGATCAAGTTTGTTTTTTATTTCCCTTCCATCGTGTCTTCCTATCGTTGCTGAAGTAAAATGTTCGAACTTGTAACTTAGTTTGTCACTGTGCACTCGTTTCTTAGAACAAGCATAGTTGACAGATTTTTTTGCTCAAATATGAAATATCTGATCCCTGGAAAATTTTGAATGTCCTGTAGCAAGTTCTCGGTAGATGGCTTTGAAATGAAATGATTCTCAAAACATAAGTCGCATGTGACACCTTTTATTGGTAGACATTCCCTATTTAAGGGACCGTTAGAAAGCGTCCCAGGCTGCTGAGGAATTTGTGAAGTGTTCAGAAACGGTGCTGTAGGTAGAACGACATCAGCGAGGTGGACGGCTCATTTTCGACTTGAAAAATTTGATGTTAAAGATGCTAGGTCGTGTTCTCATTGACCATTGCCCGAAAAAGTCGATGAGTTGATGGAACAATTCTGAGGAATCCGAGGGATCTGAGGCATCTAAAGGATCTCAATCACTAAATAGTTATCAACCACTTGAAGAAAGCTGAACATGCAAAGAGCTGTTGTTGAATTTACAGGGAAAAACGAAGAGCAGCGTATTTCATTGCTCAAGCGAACGATTGTGGGTAGTTAAAAGTGGGCCACGCACGCCAAGAAAGTGTATAGAAGAAACATACACAGACAACGTTCGGTCAATTTCGGGATCATTGAGTTTAAAATTTAACCACATTTCGTCAATCGATTTCAGACTCCTCATTTGTAATGAGCTGCTTCATGTCAAGCGAATAAGAAAGAGTTTGAAAAACTTTTAATTTTAGTCCCCAAGGACACAGTAATTTAGAACGCAACGATTTCGGCAAGACAAAGCAGTAGAGCTAACCACGATTTCGGTAGCGGTCCTAGATGTCAAAGAACTTCAATCAGGTAAAATAAAAGTATGCAGCTGAGGTTCGGGTTCCTCCCAAGTGTTGTACCTTCTCGCTGATTATAATGGAAAACGCCCTCTCCCTCTCCATCTCTCTTTCTCGATCGATCGACCTCGCAACAACACTAACTTCTTCTTCTTCTTTTTCTTCTTCTTCTTCGTCTTCTTCTTCTTCTCCTTCTTCTTCTTATTTTACTGGCGCTACAGTCCGTGGTAGACCTGGGCCTCAACCAACATGCCTCTCCAGCAAGCCCGGTCTTTCGCCAGCTGCCGCCAGTTGCGCACTCCACAACTTTGCTGCGTTGTCCCAATGGTTCAGATTCGACTTTTCGGGCGGGAGCAGTGGTATTCATACGCTCTACATGGCCTAACCATCTTAAGCGTTATATCCAAATACGTTTGACCAGGCCCATGTCGCTGTACAGCCCATAGAGTTCGTCGTTAAATCTTTTTCTCCAGATGCCATCAACGCAAACGGGACCAAAAATCGCAAACTGAACTTTTCCCCAAAAATATACTAAGAGCATCCTCATACGCTTCTAATAAGACATGAAGACAATGAATTTTTTAAGAAATATGAACCAATGATTCCACTTGCCAATGAACCACATCACACTGTTGTCTTTAGTGGATACAATGGTGTGTGTGTGTATGTATCAAACCTGAGAACCATGAAGGGTCTGAGCTATAGCCTGAGCTATAGCTGATGGTCCCTGGCACTCTGCTTCCAGTTGTCAAGACCAAGCTCTTTAGTGTCCGCAATCAATTGGTCTCTATACTGGAAGTTCGGTCTTTTTCTCCTTCTCGAACCCGGAGGCTGAGTTCGAAGATCCTTCTAGCTGGAGCATTGTTTTTTTTTTCGCTCGCACTGTAGTCGACGAATTTTTGCCTTTCGAACTACATCCACATCTTGGTTCAGCACAAAGAGTTCACGGTTGTGTCTTCTCCTCCATTCGCCTTCCTCTTAGACAGGGCCATATACTTGACGCAGAATTTTTCTTTCAAGAGAACCAAGAATCTGCTCCGCCGTTTTGTTTATCGTCCAGCACTCGGCTGGGTAGGATTAACGTCTTGCAGAGAACAATCTTAGTCCTTCGAGTTAAAAGTTTCAACCCTACCTGTTTTGACAAAACGAAGTAATCCCGGATGCCAAAGGTGGTTTTGCGCCTAATCTCCACTAAGGTGTGGTTTGTGGAGTTCACGTTTTCCCCGAGGTAGACAAACTCCTTATATACTTCAAAGTTTTACCTGTCAATTGCCACATTTCGACTGAGGTGTTATTCGGCGGATCGATTCTTTGTCGACAGATCATATTTTCTTTTATACTTATTCACTCTAGGACCACCACGCTTCGCCCGCTCTTGCAGATTGCTGGGAACTGGCAATAATATCGATGTCATCAGCATATCCCACCAATTGCTCTGATTTGTAGAAGATAGTGCAATCCATGTTTACACCTGCCCTCCGCACTATCTTCTCCAGCACAATATTGAAGAAGTTACATGACAGTGCATCTCCTTGCCGAAATCACGAATGCACGGTGCTTCGCGTTTGTGTTAGCGTTGGGCGACACAACTGGATCACCTTTCCCGGGATTCCAAATTCGGCCATCGCATTCTTTGCGATGAATGCTGTCGTATGTGGCCTTAAAACGATAAAAATGGTTTATCGATTTGAAATTCGCTGGTTTCTTCCAGGATTTGACCAAGGATGTAATGGTAGCTCCTGGTACTTTCCGGGTTGGTAATTATCTTAAATACGGCAGTTTCGTTTATTGGGGTATACATTGAGACAATGAAAGGCTTCAACACTAAACAATATCTTACCATAAAACAGTTTTTCTTTCTCGCAAAATGATTAATGGTTCTCGTAATGCAGCTGAACGATTTGCAAAGACTGCTGTGGTTTGGTTCTTTCCGCGATTACTTGTCAAACCATACTGAACAAAAATGATTAAGAATTTTGACAGGAATCGCGCGTGATTTGTCAAGAAAACCTACTAAAAATAAAACCTTGTGATGAATCACCATTAAGTAAGTTCAAAGCAATCTCGTGTCCTGCTATGCTCGAAACCAAGATCTTTGAACCGCATCCCCTTCAACGAATCCTTTTAAACAAAGAGATGGAAATGAAGATATAAGAAGCAGAACACGTTATGCTCAAGATGGTGAAGGTCTGAAAGTTATTTGCTGAATTTCGACATGTCTCTAAAGAAGAGTTTGGTAGCTTCCACTAAATCAAAACATTAAACATTAGCTCGGCGATCGCTTGGAAGTAAGAAAGAATATATTCGGTGACACTAGAATTCCAGGAATGTCCTTTCACGAGTAGAGGTATGTTACAGTTTATTACCAATGGGGAAAATAGCCCCCCCCCCGTTAGGGTGTCCGTCGACGGTTGGGTCTCCCAAAAGCACAACCAGGGTCAAAATGACTCTCCAGAATGCAGGCTGACCAATTACATGCTCCCAAGCTTCAGCAAGCAATCAGCGGCTTTTCTGTCACCTCCAGGCAGGGAAACGGGATACTTCCACTACTGTACGTGTGCTTGAGCTTAGTGATGGCACCCCTTGTGACGCCTGTGGAGATGGTGAATACACTTCAGAGCACTTTCTCTGTCAATGTCCCACGTTTTCTTGTATCAGGTGGCGACTGTTTGGCGCTGACGTTGTGGGAGCTAAACACTTGACCTCATCATCACAGAAGCGTCTGCTAGGGTTTTACCTGTAAACCAACAAACTACATTAAATGGAGGTCTGTGCCTGGTAGTACAATGGAACTGGTTTTGAGTCTGAGCTCTCCAGTGCAGTGTATTCCAACCTCCAACAAAAACAAAAAAAATCGGGCAAATTTGAGAAGCTTTACATCGACACTGAATTTTGATGGGCTGTCAGCAACTCAAAGCCGCCACTGCGACAAAACATAGAACCTAGGGCCTTTTGCGTGTGAGTTGAAGCTCCTTCTCAATACGTCATGCGACCACGAATGAATTAAATTATAAGCCACAAATTCATACACTCTTTCGGACTAATTCCCTTGAAACGCAAATACTTCTACCTTGCCTTGACGAGCACTCCTAAAAACCAAGCTCGCATCACCTAATAACGCGGCATCGTTCTAATTCATTGCGATTGGCATTCGCAATCCGCCTGTCAGACCTGCCAATCCCATTCCGATGAAATTTTTTTTCAAACAATCAAATACTCACTACTAAAAAAAATCGGGTGAGTTGAATGTGAATCGGGGGAAAAAATGCCGAAAAGCAGATCCATTTCCTGCACCAATTGACCATGAAATCGTCAAACGCTCCACGGTCTGATTTTTTCTATGAAATTTTTTTCCATATTTCCCCCCGTCATGCAGTGCGCCTAATCGGCAGTGAACAAGTGCCGCAGTCGCCCAACTGTCACAGCATAAGCGAACAAATAAAAAAGAATCAACAAGTGCGCCCACCCCCACCAACGGACCGACACAACGCGGAACCCGCGCTCACTCAACCAAGCTGGCCACTCCAAGCCAGTCCCAATCAATTGCCTGTTTATTATTATATCCAGATATCTGAAAAATTATCCGACTCACTAGGCGGAGGCAGCGCCAGCCACCAGAGCCGTAAACACAATGTTCCCAGCTTCAGATGACTGCGATGATAATGCCGATGAATAATTTGCCAGTAGGTTACACGGCCACACGGTCCACACGGCCAATAAAATACCGGGCTTACACAAAAACTTTTCAAAAATAAATTCGAACAAACTGCGCCGCCGATTGATGGCAACCGAGCCGACACTGCATAGACGGGCACACTAGACAGGAAATGGAAACGATAGAAAATAATTAATTTAATGCAATGTGTGTATGTGGGTGCAATGGTGGTGGTGGCGGTGGCAATGGGGGGGACAGAGGGAAAGGGCTTTTGGACAGTTCCGAACTAGTGGGTTGGTCTCCATTGGAGTGTGAAACCTTTTGTGCATTTCGAAGTGACTCGTATGAACGACTGGGTAATTGTTGCACTTCGGATTCAATTTGAGATATGTTTCACGTATTCGATTGATTATTAAATTATGTAAATATAACGGTGTGTACGGGTATAGCTTTTGAAGGAAGTGCTCATGACGAATCGGCTTAATGAGGTAGGATATTTTGAATTCCTACAAATTTGAGTGTAAATTTGTAAATGGGGCTTGTGAAAGGATAGAAGGAAGAGACAGAAAGAAGGAGCATCGAACGGCATATTTTGAAAAAAATGGCGCCCGACGGGAGAATTGCTTAATTCTGACAAGACACGGATAACGAACCCGAATCAGGCTGCAGGTGACATTTAGAAGCAAGAACATTGTACGTATAAGACTGGAAAACGACTGGAAAACTATTGGGACAACGCAACAGAGGACGGCTAAGGTTAAGATGGAGCACACAAGTGAGGAAGAACCTCAACCAACTTGAATTGCGCAATTGGAAGCAGCTGGCGGGAGACCATGAAAGCTGGAGAGGCATGTTGACTGAGACTCAGGTCCACCTTGGATTGTAGCGCCAATAAAAGTAGAAGAAGAAGATGTGACTACTACTCGAAACTAAAAAGTTTTAGATTTATAGGAGTTTAATGAGTAATCGTCGGCTTATAGGAATACTTCACTTGAACAATTGAGGAGAGAACAAATTTGTACAACAGGTTGGTCATCAAAGTCTCCTTTACGGCGCAGAAAATTGGACGTTACTAAAAGGATGAGGAAGCTCGACGTTTTTCGAGAGAGCAATTTTACATGTGATGTTTGGTTCTGCTTCTGCTGATGGCGTCTGGAGAAGAAGATTTAACGACGAACTTAATAGGATCTACGGCGCCTGGTCAAGCGCCTTCAACAAGCCATGTAGGGACACCGCCGCTCCGCCCCGAAAAACCTTCGATTTCGAGAAATAACGCAAAAGAGGACGGCCTAGGTTGAGATGGTCGACCCCGGACTGTCGCGCCATCGCAGTATGTCTTTGCGCGAATATGGTGCTATTTTGACTAACGCTGCCGCTTATTCAGAGCGACGGATAGATTATTCTAATTTGTGTCTGAATGTCATGAGGTTCCCTACCTCGAAATTTTGTAATCCCTTCTTTCCACGAGAAAGTTTCAGGCCTTTTCATACAGGCCAAGGAATTATAACATTTGCTTCGTTTTCTCGTACACTTCACGGGCAATGGTGATTTACACGTCCAATTGGGCATTCATTAAGCAGCCACTGTCTGAAATTATGGCTACGAAGGTAGGAAGTCGGAAAGTGGCGCTAGCTAGGAAACCCGATCTCTTGTTGTTTTGATATTTTCGTAGTCCTTGTCTGTTGGAAGTCGAAGAAGTTTCATCCGGTTAATCTGAATGTAGCACTTCATCAAGTTATATGTTGCAGGATAGTCAGTTAGGATCAGTCAGTACTTACATCAGAGGAGCGATACACATAGTCGTACCTATTTTTAAGGTCCTTAAACACAAAAAAAAACACTGATCTAAGGCTAGTCGAGCTAGTAGTCTTAAAATCCTGCAAATAGTGCTAAAAATTTTGATTTTCCTGATTTCCCTTTCCAAAAATAATAGCCTCATTGTACTTAGGATTGGGCATTGGTGGAAGAAATGAGGAGTATTCTCATATCCCTCTTAGTCTCCACACCATCGCTGTATGTTAGCGTCGATGAGACCCATTTTCGTGGTGTGATATCTGAGATAATTTTTTATATTTATTTACTGACACTACAGCCCACAAGCGAACAGAACCAGGGTTTTACAACAGCTACTCGTATTGTGCATGCTACTGTTCTCTCACGTGCAGAAGGGACCTACAACTTTTAGCTGACTCCAAACGGGGAGTTTGAAAAGCTTTGCACGCGATGAGTATTGTCAGCAACTCGAGAGAGGTTATGCCGTACGAGATGTAACGACTGACTAGCCCACTACGCCCGGGAGACCACACCTTAGATGACTGTGACCCTTTAATTCTTCAACATGACCCGTACGATCGTTTGATTGTACATAGGGAGCTCCACCGATTATCTGCTAATTCTTGGATCTTAAAGTCACTATCCTCCACAGATTAGCCAGAGGTGTCTTTATCCATTGTTTGTGCTAGGGTTGCTACAATAAATGCCACATTCCATTTTCCGGGTGCATTGCACAGAGTAAATACATTCTGTTTTTCAAGAGTCTTGAGATCTTCACGACATCTCACCGCCATGACTGTCTATAGATATCAGCTCGTTGGTGATTCCCATATTCAATATTCAGTCAATGGTCATGAAACAACGCACAAACTGGCAACACACAGCGTTATACAGTATGCTAAATTATGGTTTAAGGTATACCATAGTTGTAGCATTTTTCAAGCAGGACGGCTTGTAGTACAGGAAGCTGGAAGAAACCTTTTCTTAAATACCACCGACATTCAGTGAAAATCAAGCTGCACTCTGTGACCATTGTCACAGGATATCGTTCCATGACCAACATCCCTTATAATTATTATGAGGCCTATGGCACCTTAAACAGAACCCCCTTGTCTAAATCCTGCTACAAACAAAGGTCTGAAGAAGAGAGTGGCAACAACTTCATGCAAATAGACAACGACATCAAACAATGACCAAGAATAGAAAAATAAGAAGGAAGGAATCGCATAGAACTCTGGCATGAGTCACAATTTCATAGATGTAGGTACAACGGTGGAGTGAAAGACTTTGAGATTGAGTGCTTCTAGAAGTGGAGATCTTTAGAAGTTACTGAAGTTTATTGATAAGAGGATAAAGGACCTTCGCCGTACAAGACATGATCAGGCACAGGTCAACCTTTACATTTTAGAGTCATAGAAGAAACGAGAGTGTTGATAAATAACCAAATGGGACGTAATTGATGTCTTTGTTTTGATAGACATACAAAGCTGGCGAGAAAATGTTACATGTGTTACAGAGACGTGACGAAGCTGGTAATCGTTGGATGTACTGGTTTGCGTTAAATTTTGAGCACAAGCGGAGATGTCCCGAACAGACAATATGGCGCCGGATAAACCACGTCAATTACATAATCTCTAATCTCCCCTTGGAGAGGCTTTCGGTTCTAAACTTGTAACTGTAGCAAGACACTGAAGATGTGCCAACCAAGACCATCCACACCTAAAGTGCTCCCGGATGTGGGAATTTTCTCCGAAGTGACAAGTAAGGGACAGTAACCGATCCAAAAACCAGCGAGGCTAGTTTGAAGCAACATTTGATTCTAAACAAAGAAGGATGCAATATAAGCAAAGAAAGGACATGATTGAGTGGAGAACTTTTTTGAGATCAGAACCTATTCTTTAAGGTTTTCAGCCACAAAAACTTAATATACAAAGGAATATAATTGGTAACTATCTGCATAGCGTTTGGAATATAAAATGGCGCCCGGTAAGATACCTTTGCTGAAGTCGACCGGAGTATTGGCAACCTTTACAGAGATTGCTTTTACTGACTATAAACAAATCTCAGTTTCGCACATAAAAGCGTCGAAACGAATACCCATTCAATTATAATGTGGCGCTTGATAAGGGCCTTTGCATATGAGGGATGAGCCCTAGCTGCTTTATGCCGAAATAATATTTCTTTAGGCAAACATAACGATCTTAACCAAAAACATTTTTTTGAGAGCCTTACGCGTTAAGCACAATTTTAATAAGTTCCTGCAGCTTTTTCTAGGACCATCCCAACGTGGGCCCTGTCAACATCACCATCACCACTCCCAAAAGGGGCAATGCCTGACACTTGACTCGTTTAAACGCCCCAAAAATATTCAACAAGCGACATGCGACATGATTTCCATCTCCCATCGAGGACCATTTAACATTCCGCGCAGCCAGTGGCCAATAATTATGTAAAATATTTTCTGCATGTGTACAGTGTCATCGGTGACATTTCTTGCCGCGCAGTTCTGCGCAGTTGTCCTCCACCGGAGAGTTTTCCTACGATTCCAATTGCTGCCAGCGCAGCCTCACGCACAACACCGTCAACAACAACAAATGGTCCTTGGGAATTCCAAAAAATTACAAAAATCCCAGAAACACTGAAAATAGCAAAGAAGCAGTGACATTACACTCTGCAGACCCGCCACACCGCCCGACGGACAAAAGGGCATCGAGCTACGACGTAGCCGCTTCGTTGTACTCATCCACGTCGTCGTAGAGTTGCGCAGCAAAAGGAAACCGATCGGATCCTGATCCTGAACACAACATCGAGCTGCTACTGGTTGCCGCGTCTGTGCGTCTGCCCGCCCTCCCCCTGCGCCGGTAACAGCAGGCCCAAGCAGAAATTACAAAAATTAGCAAAATTGAGTCTTGTCCGATGGACAGAAAACAAACAGCTTGGACAAACTGAACTATTACAAAACTATCGTCGTGCAACAGGAGTGAAATTCATTTGAACACAAAACGACAAGACAATCGTCGTCGGTGCGGCGGCAACAGCGACCACGACAACGGCGACGATGGTGACGGCGAAGAAGATCGTCTGCCGCTGCTGTTGCCCAGAGAAAATGTTCGCCTTCTTCTTCTTCTTCGTCGTCGTCGTCGTGGTTGTGGTCCTCGTCTATAAAGTCACCACCATCATCAGCACCGAGCAACCGGTAGCACCTAGCCAGCCGGGAGGAGCGTAACTAGCGCATCAATTGCAATTGGAAGTGTTGGTCGCATCTTTATTTCGTCTCTCACCGGGATGTCGGGACGGCTGTGTTCCCTTTTTGTTGTTCTGCGCTGTTCCTGTGTACGCTGGGTAATCCTTTTGGTAATAAACCTTCGTCGCTGCCTGTAAATGGCTCTCGAGTGATGTGTGTTTTCGGGGGACTATCGCCACACCACACACTTCGTGGGGGCAAACGGACACCCGGCCGGCAAGAAGGCGATCTGCACACAAAAAGGAGCAATGCGCGCAGCAGTTGTCTCATCAGCCTAAGTCAGGCCTGGCTGCCACATACAGTAGCCAGCGGTCGATGTTTTGGAGAACTGCTAGCAGCGCTAGAACACTGGGTGCACTGGGCATTGCGATTGCGGGTTGGGATGGGGGATCAGCGAGGCGATCAAGCCGGAATTTGTGTGAAAACAGTTGAAATGAGGCGCTTGCACCCGACTGCGTTGTTGTGGCTTTTTCTGCTTTGCGTTCACTGTGCGCCGGTGACGACGACGCGGACGTCCAGCAATCGCAATTCGTTAAATGGTTCGAAGTACATTTTCAATTTTTTTCTTCTTCTTCTCGTCTCTTATGTTTTCATTTATTTCTGTGTGGAGGGGTGGGGTTTGGGGGGTGCCTGGGATGTGTACTCCCGGGGAAGCTATTTTAAATGGCGACGAACATGATCACGAATAATCAGGAGATATTTTTATTTATTTTCGTTTGTTTTGCTTCGATTTGGGAGGGCTGAGGTCGCCAAGATCTTATGGCGAGTATGTAGTTGCCAGGAGGAAGGGATCATAGATCGAGCTGGGGACATCCTTTGCACAGCCACTGGTGTTTAATGCGATTGGTTTTTGCTTGCTTGTGAAAGCGGGAGGGAATCAGAGTTCTGCTGTATTCAAACATTCTGACTGTTAGTCTGAAGGGAACCTTTTTTAAGGAAAAACAGGAAGCTATACCGCATGTACATATTTTGGACAACACTGATGAGAATGACAAGAAATTCTGGTTGAAGTTCATCATTCCTTCGTATAGACGATGCAGCTGAGGTCAATCCTCGAATGGCTAAGTTGGTGTTGCTGCTTTTGTTTCGACCCCACCTCGAATTCAGACAAATTTTTAAAAATTTCTACCCATTAGCTGCGAAATCTACAAAATACTTCCTCAATCGGTCCCGGAAAACACAGGAACCACAGAGAGCTTAGTTTTTTTTTTGTCAAGGCGTGGAAATAATTTAATTTCTCAGCAAACATTTCGACACGTCAGGAGCATTTCATTATTTGGACCGTAAAGACTCCTTTTGTCTTATTATTCATACGAAGGGGGATCGTGAACAAGACACAGTCTGCAACATTGATTCTATGGTCACCATGTGAGTGCGTCGAGTTGAAGGCAGGTCCGGGTTTGTTAAGCTCTCTTTTTTGCATGTCACTTAAGAAGTGTGTTTGAAAAAATCTTAAAACATTGCCGTTGTATGTAGGTCTACTAGTTAGAGAACAATATAACGCACAGCACTAGAAGTTGCAGAAGAAGCTAGACCCTGGTCCTTTGTCCATTCTATTGCCATCCAATTTGATTAATTCAATCTAGCTGACGTACGCTAATACAGGTTGTCAAGAAACTCAGACAATGAGCACCTCGAACGACGACAAAAAGGATCAACATTGTGCAGGACTCCAGCAACACGGTTAGACGAATATAATATACTTTGTTTTGTAATGTGGGTAGAAGAAACTTTCAAAACTCTTTAACAATGCTTTTCGAAAAATGTTGCCCAAACTTTTTTTCTTTCGAATTTTTTTGACCAAAAGACAAATTGATGACAATAGCGTTATATGGGAAACTTGCGTTGTGTCCTTGGAACTTCTAAGTAAGCTATCTGACGATGGCAGTGGTCATTATTGAAAAAAAAACAGTGCCGTGTAATAAATTCTTGAGAATAGTCAAGTTGTCAGATTTGTATAGATTTAGAAAACCCCACCGTCAAGATACCATACGCTAAATACTGAATACTTAGACTTCTGTGTAATCTTAAGGCTCAATTTTCACATGAGAAATAAAAAACCTTTCACAGAATACTTTCCAGTGAAAGATTCTAGATGTCCGAGATTTGGAGGCGGTTTCCCACCACTCCCGGTCTAAAGGTTTGGTTCTTTGCTTCAACGGCTAAGCAAATGACTCTCATCTAAAATTTATGGAACTATAGAACTTGCATTACCCTTTAGACGGTTTCTATGCTTTTGTGCATATTTGAAATTTAATCGTGAGTACTTGGTCGTTTCGAGTACAATATACTTAAGTCTTTTATTCTAGAATTTTCGCAACATTTTAGCGTTTGTTTTTGTGGAACAACCCCATAGTTACATATATTCCGCCCGTGGAAACAAGATTAAACTCTAACCTACATATGTATATGAAGCAGTTTGTATTCGGTTTCCAACTGAGATTGCCTTCTGAGAGATATTAACATGACTGTATATTTGGAAACGTCTTCTTCAATTTGCATTTTCACGTGTGAAATCCACTTCAGCTTCTCGTCAAGCGTCATACCCAAGTATGTGGCCTCGTTGGCGAAGTGTATTTCGGACAAGTGATCAATGATGCTGGAAGTGAAAGGTTTCTGCATTGAGGGCTATCTACACTATTGCAGTGAGTAAGTTTTTGAATTAGTTTTACATAATGCTTAAATCACTTTATCATCGGCAAACCTCACTCATGGGGAAGTGCCGTCTACTTTCGGTATATCGCCTTCTTTTGCGCATATGAAAAAGAAGTGGCCCAAGAACACTTTCTGCCGGTAAGGCAGCGAAAATTGGTATCCGGTCATTCCCATACTTTACATGAAGGAGTCAAGAGTTAAAACAGAAGGGACATCTAGGTATGTAAGCAGAATTTCACGCAGCTTAAGATTACCTTGTCAAAGGGCTGGGGTGCGCATTGAAATGCGCTTGAGCATTTTAGAGCATATTCGATTGCGTGAGCAATTCCATGCACCATCAGTCATTTTGAAACCAATTTGATAGTTGGAGATAAAATTGTTCTTCTCTCAAATTTTTAAATAGATCCTTTAGAAGTTCTCGGGCGATCAAATCATATCCAGGAGTCTTCTCAGACTTAACCTCCTTGAACTATTATTTTAATTATCTGTGTGCTAGAGCTGCGAGTGCTGAGTTAGATCGCTTCTTTTCCATCGAGATGATTGTGTATTACTAGTCTGGCGTGTGGTTGGTTTACAGTACTGTGGCACTGTATTAAGGACAACATCGACACATCGAAAAAATTATCACAGTATTTTTTAACCTAAGAAATACAAAAACATGCAAAAATTGCTTTAAGTCATGAACCTTGTAGTTCTGATAATAATTGAGTGGCACTACAGCCCACAAGGGACCAGGGTCTAGCTTCCACAACAACTACTCAAGTTGTACGTGATACTGTTTTCTCACTAGTAGAAGGGACCTATAGCCGGCTCCGAACGGCGAGATTTGAGAAACTTTTCATAGATAATTGATTTTCTGTGAGTGTTGTCAGCAGCTCGAAAGAGGTGGTTCCGTGAAAAAATGCGAGGTGTCCCGCCCGGGAATCGAACTTCTGCATGTGGGTCGACGCACTTACCCACTACGCCACGGCGACCACTGTAGCTTATTCAAGTCGTGATATTAGTCTTGAATTAAAAAAGGACAAGTTCATACTTAAAATTTTGGTGTATGGCAAGGAACATTGCCCTTTTAAAGAGTAGATCTACCACAAAGCAGAGGGTCTGAATTCTGGAGTCACTTTCGGTTATAGGAAGTCCAGACAGAGACAATTTTCTTTTTCATTTTTCACCCGGACAGCTACACCTTCACTTTTGGGGGGCGTTCTTAAGTTGCATTCAGAGCTCCATCGTGTCTCTGTTTTTTTTTCAGGCGATAATCCTTACATCTTTAACAAGCACTTGATACTTTGATTCATTGACAAAAATGCCATTGTTTCACATGTCTTGGATCCAACTGCGATGATTTTATGCCCAGAAGAATTTTTTTACCCGGCCCTTTATGGAAAATCTGTCTTTAGAAATGGCTTGATGCCTCTAAGGGCAGCTTTCGTGAGCATTTTCCTTTTCAAGCTTGATACTGGTCGTTCTTAAGATTCCCCACGGTCTCGAATCGATGCCAGCAGCTGTACATCAGCAAAAAAACGATATGCCACAGGGGTCGCCTTTTTGGCATCCACAAGCCCCATCCCTCTGCTAATAGTCCCGATTCGTGGATAATTTCTTTGATGTCATGACATAGTTTGATGGGCAATATTTATTTTCTTAGAGGTCTTAAGTGTTGTCAATTTGGGATGTGACGGACACAGGTATACACCAAATTTATATAATTTCATTGGTATGGATTGGTACACGAACTAAATGCGCCCTTTGTCCACAAGATCATCAACTTTTTTTCTCTGTATTAACGACATTCACACTAGCTCTCATAAATTCCAGGAATATCGCTGGAAAAGAGCAATAAAACGTTTGACCAAAATTTTTCGAATAGAACTGTACGCTGCCAGGATCCTTTATATTGTTTTCATGCCCTCTAGGCGGGTCTTGTGATTGTAGGGGATGTTTTTGATTTCATCTAGAATTGGTAAAGTTTTAAACTCTCTATTGATAAAGTCATTTCTGGCGGTGCAGTTCTAAACATCTTGATAGTGAACAAGAAAAGTATGAGAATTAAAAGAGTTCAATAAGCCTATGAAATACATGCTTGACTTCTGTAAGGATCTAACAAGCAATTCCCATGAAAAATCACTTCGCCCCAAATTCAAACAAAAGTTCAGTAACCCCAACCGTCCTACACACGATTAACTTAAAAATAAGCCGACACACTGAACGGCGCGACAACTCTTGTTGATGACACATGATATTATTTGTTTTTGCTCAACGCCACGCGCCTTATTCCCAGGATCAGCAAAAACCAAAAAAAACATCCAAATTCATCCCCCCCCCCCCCCCCCCCCCCTATCTCTGCACCGACACAAGAAAACATCATTCAGCTCTCCCAAGGCACGTTGACATATTGGATTACAATAATTATCTCCGTTCTTACGGGTCCTTTCTTGAAAGTCGCACAATTCTCCTCCCCCCATAGACGCAGTCCTTAGCCAATTTTTGAATTAACCCCTTTATTTTGTCGCTATCCTAGACAATCGTATCGCTTACACAGATTAAAAATTAAAGTTTTCCGCTCGAAGGCCGACGCAGTTGGCGGCGTCAAAGGCCTCTTTCAAAGCCCATTAGTCAAAGAATAGGGTTCACAGCACGACGCAACACAACCATCAAGTGTCAGACTGCCTAGAATAACTCAGCTCAGCACTCATAATCATAAGCCGGTGGGGAATATCATATTTAAGTGATTCCCCCCTGAAAAGGGTGGGGGAGCGGCGGGTAATGCTTCGATGGGCAGCCTAAAGAAAAGCTTACCTTGTCACAAACAGATCCAATTACTGGGGGGAAATTTTTAATTACCCGTGTCTCGTTATTAATAAGAAGTGATGGGAGCTGTGTCTGGGCGATGGGGGTAGACAGCGACGGCAATGTGCTTGGGGCAAGTTTTAAATAATCCCCTTAGACAGTTAGACGGGGTTAATTATTGTGTTGTCGCTGTGTCTTAATTATTATTCCTTCTCTCTGTGTCTTGGGGTTTCGTCTTACCAAGTTCACAACGTGCGAACAAGTTCAATTATGATTCAGTGTTGGGGGTTGCAGGATGACTAGGTTTAGCGGTGTGTTGGAATGAAGTTCATGATCGGAATTTTCTTGACGTCATTAACTTGGCTTATTGGAGATGTGCTAAGGGCGAGATCAGAGGTTATATTCATGGCAGGACAGGGGCTCTTGGAAATTGTTACAGCCCGACTGTGCACAGGGTACCATTGTGGGAGTATCGTGGTGGTTGTCGCTTACTATCTGAAATCGCGGGAGAGCCGAAGTGATTGTTGCGCACTGCCTGACCTACTGACTGGGACTTACAGTTTTTTGAGACTTTCCCGCCTCAGTGTGGATTTTCGTAGCTGGGTGCTGTAGCCCAAGAATCGACAGAGGTATTAGAAAGGTCTGATTGTGCTGACCGTCTTGACTCAACCGACTGACTCAGACCAGGCTTTGATGGCTCAGCGCGGGATTGCATTGCAATGGCTGCTGTGATCCATAAACTGGCAGAAGTGTAAGAACTACTTTGCTCTCCCTTAAGGAGTGATTGTTTTTCAAACATGATCTCAGTTGGAACTTTGGTTAACGCTGCGCCGGGTCTTGCGATACTTGCGACTACTCCAAAAATGATTCCCGTGATATAAGGCCGACAAAGCAGATGCTCACGCAAAACCCACATCTGTCAATCTTCCGAAAAGCGTTCGTTTCCATTCGCAGAGGTATTCCGGAGAGTTTTGAGCCGCCAAGAGAACTCTCAAAGCCTTTTGAAACCTCCTCACTCCTTCAAGGACGTAGCCACGGCTTTGATATCACTAATTTGCATGACGTTTCACTTCTGAAGGACGCACACAGCCACAGCCTCTTCCATCCGCCAACAATGGCCTCATTCAAATTAAATTATGCATCAATTATTATTGACAGAATAAGAGCTCATTATTTCCATCCAGAGAAAGAGAACACAGCAAAAAAAAAAAAAATCGCACACACAGCACCGAGGACGAGAGAACTAGGTACAAGCCCAACATAGTTTCAGATGCGTGCTCCCGTTCTTAACGAGAAATAAATTGCGTGTGCCTAAAGTTGATTGATCAATGGCCATGCGGCTTGGTCGACGGACGGCGACTGGTGCTTGTCCTTGTCCGACGGCGCATCTCCCGAGCAACCGTCATCGACTCATAAGATGCAATCACCATGAAAATTGTTCAGAAGGGCACACTGCAACGAGCGACAGGAAGCCCAGCACAGCAGTGGGTATGTACGCGGCTTCCGATGACCAAGTTATAACGTTTAAAGACCTATGACAACTCTTTATGGTAATACGCGATCGGAACAGCCGCTGATACCCTTTGCCATGCGAATGGTACGCTCTAGCCGAAGTGGAAAAGCGGGTTTTTTTCACTTTTTGCGCTGGCTTCTGGCCGCCTGCCCCGCTGGTGGCGAAAGTGCTTTAGTTGGGTGTCATATTAATTGCTCTATTGGAGGAGACGATAGGAATTAGTTGGTGCACTACTGCATGTGGCTGTGTAGACTCCCAACGAAGTATTTTAATTAAGGGTGGATATTCTCTGGAGATGACACAGTCTGCGACCGGCTTGACTCACTCGAGTGATGTGTAGTCCCAACAGACCGCACGTGTCCGACGTCAAAGTTGTTTGAACTTGTTGTCTTTTTCGCAGAAAGAAATATTTGAGGGGACTAGCGATTTAGACACTCATATGATGTTGCATCCAATGAAGGTGTGTGTGTGTTCTGGAATGACACTCTGAGAAGGAGGCACCTGCTAAAGCAAGATTGGGTGTTGTATCCAAAGGACAGCATTTCTACGTGCTAAGGACTATTCAGCTTCAATCTGTAACGAAAAGCTGCTTTCCTGCAGGCGATGACTTCAATACCGCTGACTTGTGTCTGTAAGAAGAAATGTAGGCCAAGTATTTATTAAAACTTATGGTGACTCCAATTTTGTCTCACGTTAAAGACCAATTTTTTATTGGAGGTTGGGAAACGCTGCACTGGAGCGCTCAGACTCCAAAACTGGTCTATTATACTACCAGGCATAACCTTCGTTTAATGTAATTTCTTCATCTTCCGAAGGAAAACCAACAAGCGCTTCTGAGATAGAGAGCCCAAGTTTTGAGCTACCACTACGTCAGCGCCCAACAGCAGCCACCTGACCGAAGCAAAGGCGGGACATTGACAGAGGAAGAGCTCTGAAGTGTCTTCATCTTCTCCATAAGCGTCGCAAATGGAGCGATTACAAAGCTCAAGCAGACTTAGGTGCCTAGCGAAGGCGAAATGTCCCGTTTGTACACCGACAAGTTTTCTGCACTCTTTTCTGTCTGAACATAACCGAAAAGCCGCGGATTTTTGCAGACGTTTGGCAGCACACGCTTGGGCAGCCTGCATTCTGGAGGGTTATGCCATATCTGATTATGCTATCGACAGACCCAACTGTCGACGGGAGCCCTAACGAAGGGCTCGGACCAAGGTGGGTTTGAGCTCTAAGCCCTGGTTGGACCTTGTCCTCAACCAACATGCCTCTCCAGCCAGCACGGTCTTTCGCCAGCTGTCGCCAGTTGCGCACTCCAAGTTGGTTAAGGTCCTTCTCCACTTGTGAGCGACACCTTAACTTATGTCGTCCTCTGTTACGTTGTCCCAATGGCTCAAATTCGAAGACTTTTCGGGCCGGAGCAGTGGTGTCCATACGCTCTATATGATCTAACCATTTTAAGAGTTATATCCGTAGACACTTGAGCAGGCTCATGCCGCCGTACAGCCTATAACGTTCGTTGCGGAATTTTCTCCTCCAGAAGCCATTAAGGCAAACAAGATCAAAAATAGCACTCAGAAATTTTCGCACGAAAGACTAAGGGCTTCCTTATCCGCTTTGTAAAAGAGTTCAAGTTCGTACAAAGTGAAGGAGGACTGGAGTGATCAAGCTGTTACACAAAACCAGTTATGTCCTTCGAGAGATGGCTTGCCTATTGAGCACAAAGTAATAGAGATTGACAAGAGTGGTTCTGCGTTTGATTTCGGTACTGGTGTTGTTGTCGCTATTTACCTCGGAGCCGACTTAGACAAAGCCCTTGACTACTTCGAAGTTTCTGCTTCCTAGTGGTAAGGTCTGTCCGAGACAACGCACTTGTGTGTCCAGTATATACTTCGTCTTACCCTCATTTATCGCCAAACCCGTTTTTGCCGCTTTCACTTTAATGCCAGCAAACGTCTCATTGACGGCTCGCTCTGTTCGTCCAATCACATCAATGTCGTCGGCGTAAGCTAGCAATTGAACTGACTTTTGGAAGTTCGTGCCTTTGGTGTTAACCTGTGAGTTACGCACGATCTTCTCAAGGATGATGTTAAAGAAGTCACATGACAGTGCGTCGCCTTGTCTAAAACCTTTTTTGACATTGAAGGTCTCCGTGAGTCCGTTACCGACTTTGACGGAGCAGCGAGAGTTCTCCATCGTCATCCTACACAATCTGACGAGTTTGGTAGGAATGCCAAAACTAGACATGGTATTTTATAGCTCGTCTCTGTCACTGTCATATGCGGCCTTGAAATCGACGAATAAGTGGTGAGTGTCGATTTGCATTTCTTGGGTCTTTTCCAGGATCTGCGGTAGTGTGAAAATTTGGTCGATGGTGGACTTCCCTGCCCTGTAACCACACTGATAAGGACCAATCAGATTGTTGACAAACAGTTTCAGGCGTTCACACAATACGGTAAAGATCATCTTGTTTGCGATGTTAAGGAGACTGTTCACTCGATAGTTGGCGCAGTCGAAGGGGTCTCCTTTCTTGTGGACTGCACAGGCGACGCTAAGATTCGTTAGGCGCGTTAGGCGGTCCCGGCCTCCATTTTGGATTTTTCCTTAAGCCCAAAACGTCCTGTTCAGCATTTTCGAAAGGACACTTGAATGTATTTTCACCGCTTACCACATTTTATCGAAGGTTCTACTGCAGGCCTGACTCCCGAATCTATGCTCGACTTCCTGAGCATAGTTTGCGATCTGGACTGCTGCCGACTTAATTTCCGCTGGTGAAAAAAGAATGCTTTTGAATGTTTGAACAGGGATGGCGGAAGTTGGATGTTGTGGTTGCGATTTGTTTCAGCTGATACGTAGGCTACCCAGTTACTTACTTTTCTCAGAGTCCTTTTCGTGATCTTACACAGCCGGAAACCTTGTCATCCACATACCCTACAACTTGACCTTCATCATATCTACTGTTAGTGGAACGCTTTTTTTTTTTGACAGCACGTCAGAGAAGAGGCACGATTACGCCGATTTGCCGCAATTTTTAGCTGTCAAATTTCATTGACAAATTTCTAGTATTATTTGAATGAATCGAGTGCTTAGTATGGACACTATCCATCGGCAAAGAACTCTTTGAATACCAATTCCCGTTAAAGAGTCGCTAACATGTTGGACGTTGCTCCTTCTATGTCTCATAAGTCAGTTATAATTTATTGCTTCCTCTGCTTCCCACGATCTAGTTCATTGAGAGCCATCTCAGTGGATCTTACCTTGAGGTATGCATGCTTTGTCATAGAACCTCATTAAAAGTTTCCAAGGATTCTTTCGAAAACTGTCAAAATAAAGGAAATCAAAATAATTGGCGTACAATTTTTTGCTACTTCCTACTCACGCCTACCCATCTTAGGCGTGAAGAGGACCCAAACCTGCCGTCATGAGTCAGGGAAAGGGTTGTTAAAGACGTGACTTCTACAAATCGACTTAAGCCATGAAAATGCTTGGTTTTGCAATTTTTGCAGCATAATGAGAGGAATGCTGTCCGAACCTAGAAATGGAGAGGAACGACTTTTTTCATCGCCCTTGGAATTTTTTTCATAGCTTATGAGCGAAGTAATGGGTTTCCACGAACTGGTTTCAGGACCTAGAGTTTCCGCGGAGTCTGAGATTCAGTCTCGGCCTCCGGGTTTTCATTAAAAGCTCTAAGGGTCTTTTAGCTGTTCTGTCCATACCCATCTGCATTTTTTTAACTTTCACTTGAGCAATGCATCTCATGGGTGAACATGATGCACTCTTGAGGGTTTCGTGGCACCTTGAAGTGATGCACTCTTGAGACTTCCGTGGCACCTTCAAGTGTCCTTATCCCAAATCTGTCAGTCAATACTTCACTGGGTGGAATCCTGTGTGACTCGGTCAGAACTAAAATAGACCAAGTTGACATTTTGTGTCCACACATTCCGAGAACACAAAAAGTCAACCACTCCTTGTTGTCTAGCGCCCTAACAACAGAACACACGTAACGATAGTACTTCCTTAAATGTGAACTCCTTCCATCCAAATTAGGGATAACGATAAAAAAAAAAGATTTTCTTCTCACGCTCCGTTTGCCCATTTCTGATCGTAGATTAATCCCCGCACCCACTTAAACCATAACAATAACTTGCAGCAGAGATGCCTCTTCAGGCACTCGCCACCGAGCGGCACAGCGGCACAGCACATACCTCAACCAAACGGATTCTTTTTGCATCGTCATCAATCGTACACATTCACCTATAGCCTGACATCAGATGGACGCTTCAATTCATTGCCACTGACTGTGTGCTCTTGGCTGTGATATTTCCCCGGCAGCCGTTAAGGTGAGTGAGCTTTGATTTCTTAGGTGCAGCACAGTTGTGGCCACTAGACACTTTGAGGTATCCGTGATAACCGGGGAATCGGCGCGCCACTCGAGAGTCGGAGGTATCATGATCCGACCTCATATTTGAGGTAATACGATTTTTTATTGACTGCAAATGACTTAGCAGTGCGATTGCGAATGCGAACGGGTGATAAATGAAATTGTGAATCAGCGGGATACAATGTCCATGAAAATGGGAAAATAGCATGATGGTTGATAATTGGACGGTCTATGTGAGAGATCGACAGGAATGTTGTAAGCGTTTGGAGGCGAACAAAATGGGATTGTCTTGGACAAGTATTATGACTTTATTTCATGTTAAGGGAATTCTTTACGATTTGAAGATCTAAAGAGAGATTGCAGGGGGCGGCGAGTGTGGCAAGTGCTGGAATTGCATTGAAGTGGAGGTACAACTTTGTCAGCTGAATAGGAGACCTAAGTTCAGTGAGAAATGACAGAAGCATTCAAATTCGTACATTTCAGAGAAACCGGGAGAGCTTCGAAAATCACTGAGAACATACTATAACCAGCCTTTTGGGTAAACGAGGACTTCGCAATTCGGCACGCTGCCACTCTGAAATTGTGGACGTTCCAGAATCTATAAATTTCTATCTTTCACACGCCTTACCCACTGCTCCGATAAGGCTTAAGATTTCGCCTTGCAGTTCCAGTCAGCATTACCAAAAGTTTAACATTTTAGAGCTGACAGTTTTCAAACATCCAATGCGTCGTTAATTTCGCGCTAAACCTCTTGATGATGTCTTTGTTCCCTTATGTCAGAGCTTAGAAGCTGCTTTAACGAAGTAAGGTCCTTCATTGACTCAAAAACAGTGCAATCTTGATCCTCGTCAAACCGTCCTTAAACCCACTTTCGAAACCTTTCTCTATTCCCCGCTCATCCACCCCACATGAGGTCCTCGTGAACTTGACAAGTTGCCTGCCGCACTCGCAAGACGCTACAGTGATAAAAATCTATTATATCATCGTAAAGTGAAATGGTGCCAAAGAAGGGTGGGAGGGGTGCGTCAGGGCCGAAATGCATATAAAAGAAATATGAAACGCAAAAAGCTTTTCCTCTCTATCCCCATCATTGCCACCAGCCAGCCGCTCCAGATAACGCCATCATCATGAAAATGGAAGTTACTGCCAGATGACCGCTCATAGATGCTGCACGATATTAAATATAATGGAAATAGATGACTCTGTCACGGGACCGCCACCACTCCAGCGGTGATGTCCTTCGAGATGGGAACTCTCACACAGCAAAAAAAAAGTAAAATATTTAACTTTATGAATGACCTCTCCTCTCCGACCGGATGACCATCTGACCGACCGGAGGGGGTGGCTTTACGAGAATTTTGTTTTATATCGTATCTCATTATTTATTATTATCCCTGTCGCAAGTCCGTGTGTCTGTGCGCAAAGTTGCTTTTTATTGTCCCGGCCAGCGACGCGACGCAGACAAGAACAGGAAAACCCACTAGTGCCAGCGAAGGACAGTGGGGCAAGCGTAAAAAGCGGCATGTGGTCTTCGGGAACATGTTGCCCGAAAAAAAAACAGAAAAATACGAAGATTAATTAATTACCACACAAAAATTTTCGTGATGACTGAATCACGTCTCCGAGTGACTATAAAATGACGAGCCCGTCATCTGTGGCGCGTTGCTTCTTAGGGGGTCGCGTCCTTATTGATTCAGTCATCTCCGAGGGAGAACAGTTTTATGCGGGGCATGCGTGAGTGTGTGTGTGTGCCAATTAATTGGCGAAAAAATTTTAAATTTGTCGTGAAATAAAATGTTGACGAAACGTGAAACATGAATTAAGCCATGTCGACCGTGCAAGCGTCCTCCTCGCGGGACCACCAGGTGTGAGTTTGTCCATTTGTCCTGGCTCTGCGATTTGTGAAACAATACCCAGCCCATGCAGCCCCGTCTCCGGAGACAGACAGCGACAAACCAGCCGTTCTTTTATCGAAGCTATAAATCAAAGACAAACCAAACAAAAAAAAAATATTTATCGTCATAAAAGTTTTTATTCGAGCATCTTTTGTTGGGCCGGGGAAAATCATAAAATTAATTATTGATTTTATCATAATTATTGAATTTTTAACGAGCTTCAGAATTTCAGGTTTTCCAGTTTCCACGGCTGGGGCGGGCCAGCCTCGTGTGGGTTCGGTGACGGGAATGTTTTTATTGACAGCTTCCGTGGTGGTGACAGACGGTACTGAGGTGAAGGACAATTTATGGCGGGCCGTTAATGACGACGTGTCGTTGAGGCTCCAACGAATGAGCTGAGTTTTCAGGGTCAAATATGAAATCGGAGCTTCGATTCGAATCGCGGCGAAGATTTACTGTGACGCGTCTCCGGGACGGAACTTTCCCTGTCAGTGAGCACTAATAACTGGGAAAATATGAGTTGGAGAGTTTGTTTTGAAATTTTTGATGGCTTTTGAGATCGGTGACAACTTGTTTTCATCTGGAGATGTGTCTGATTAATATCTTCGTCTGAATGCAGGTGGTTGAAGTTGGTCGCCAGATTCTTATCACGCATCAATCATAAACTTTCCTTAATTTCTGGTTTTCTGCTTTCCCCAAACTCGAATGCAGTCAACCGTCTGACCGTCTTAATCTGATTGAGGCTGAGACACTGTCACTGGGGACTGTATGTTTCAGTATAGAGCGCTGGTTATGTTCTTTGCTGGAACAAGCGTCTATGCACTGCAGCTTCTACACCACTTGCCTGTTGGCCATTAGGAATGATGGACTACTCAAATTTTGTCCCAAAGGCAGCAGCTTTGATTTAAATTTTTCCATTCCCTTCTAATAACTGAGGACCATCGTAAGGAGTACTTTGTAGAGGCTTGTTGGATGAGGGTTGCTCGGCCGATGCGATTTGTAAGAAATTCAGAAAATCCTGTTTTCGAGACCGGAACCACCCAAAATAACGGATGAGATCATCGCAACCCTTCTTTTAGGGTTCAATGTACTTTATAATGTATAAGTGGGTGTCCAAGTTTCGGTTCTTCTGGCAATGCTTGATAGTGTCGGACAGGAAAACGTCGTCAAAATCCTAATCGGAGGTATCTTTAGCGAGGTGATCGGTATTCACTTCACTCTACTTCCACAAATAATGGCTCAAGCACTCAAGTCACTTGCCAGACATCAAACCATGTTGGTTACTGTCGTAAAGTTTCGCTGCAAAACAATGCGAAGAGCAAACCTGCCTTTCTTCGGATGGTCGCGTCGCCAATATCGACCACACATGCGTTCTTAATGCAAAATAAGAGTTAAATATGTTGAACCTCAGACCACTGAATAACTCATACAATGTGCAGCAATAGCGCGTAGAAGGTAACTACGTCGTCTAACGCGCAGAAGGTTTAGGTTCGTTTCACGGACTGAACACATTGCATTTTTCACGGAACCATCTTCTAGGCTTCTCAAATATCGGCGTTCAGAGTCTACAAAAATGTCACGAATAGTTTTTATAGAACCTAGGCCCTGGTCCCTTGTGGATTGTGGTGCCCCTCAATTATTAGCAATACTGCTGCATTGAGAAAATTGACCAATCCAGCATCTGCATCAACGGCCAAGAAAAATAATTGATTGGCCCAGGACAACAGAGATTACCAGATCCTAGAAAAAGCAATGGAGTAAGACTCTATGGAAAATTGTGATACTTTAGGAGAAGTTCAGAGATCGGAGATGGGAGAAAAAAGACTTCTCCGTCTGATGAAAAAAAATTGTAGCTGTCTACCTACTTTGGAATACTCATACAGAGGGGTGTAGGGGCAAGCTGATAATTGGAGAAACGCTCACTACGCTTAAGATGGGTACACCATAAGAGGATACATAACAAAATTTTGGCTCGGAGAGCCTTGTATTCGGGTTCTCATCAGAGAAGGTGGACACAATCGGAGACGATCCCCAGCCCACTTGAGGTGTGTAATTGGAAGCAGCTGGCGAGAGACCGTGCTAGCTGAAGAGGCGTGTTGCTTGATATCCAGGTCCACAGCGTTAAATTTGCAAATGTAATCCAGTTGTAGACTCTCAGAAACTTGTGCAAGTGTCAAGACATTCTACTCAGCAAGAGAGATTGTTGGCAGAATACGACGGTAAAGAAGTAGAAGTTCTACCTACTTTTGAAAAAAAAAATCAGTACTGCTATTAGTAGTGGTATTACAGTCCACAAAGGACCAAGGCCCAGCCTCTACAAAAACTATTCGTGTCGTGAAGGGACCTAGAGTGTATTGCCGACTCCGAAGGGACTTTCGGCGTGTAAGTCGACGTAGGTACCCACTATGTCATGGCAACCGCTTGAAGTACAGCCATTTAAGAGCCAAAGAGCTGCAGGCTTAGGTCAGAACTCTTCAAATGTGGTGATAGTATTTTGGTTGGGAGCATTCTTGAAATCATTGGTAAAATTTGGAGAACATGCCGGGTGATAGCGTTCTAGGTAATGGCATACTGAGTGATGGCATGTCAAGTGAGACGCCCATCAAAACCTATTAAAATGAGTATATCTCTGCTGGGCATTGTGGTTTGGAAAACATCCAGCATATTGTGTGAACGTCATCCCACTTATGGGTCCAAATGAAATTAAGGGCCTAGCCGTGGCGCTATTCTGGAGGGCGAAAAAATCTATCCAATCCTAATGACCACGAACTATATTGAAGAACAGGCGGAAGGAGCCGAGCTATGCTATGTGCTTACGACTTTGCTCATCCCTTTAATAACTTCTTACATAGTTCAGAAATGCAAGTCTTTTTTCAGTTTCCTAATACCTGTCTGGATCCAAGATCACAACGAGATAAAAATGACAAGGATAAGAAGAGGTAATCTGTTGAGCCGAACCTGCGTTGGAACTTTCCGTGTAGCGGCTACCCGTATTGGGGCTACCGGTGTCTTTCTTAAGCGCTTCCATCGGTGTTTAAGTCTTTCATGCCCAGGGGTGGCACAATTTTCCTGAAGGTAGGCATGTTTCTTTGGCTAGGCCATGTAGAGCGTATGGACACCACTGCTCCGGCCCAAAAAGTCTTCGAATCAGAGCCACTCAGACAATGCAACAGAGGACGGCGCAGGCTAAGGCGACGCACAAGTGTAGAAGGACCTCAACCAACATGGAGTGCACAACAAACTGGCGAACGATCGTGCTGGCTGGAGAGGCATGTTGGTTGAGGCCGGGTTCACCCCGGACTGTAGGGCTACAAAAAGAAGAAGAAGAAAAAGGCATGTTTCTTAACGTTTGAAAGAAGTCCAAGGAATCTTTGGTATCTCTTGACAGAAAATACTGCATACGACTTATCAGAATACGAACAGGTCAGCAAACTTTCTCCACGAGAAACACGAAAGTGCTGAAGGGCTGATTAAACTTTTTGCAGAGGCTTGGGGATAACAACGACACTGCAGGTCGCTTCCTCTACCACTGTCCAGCCTTTACCCCTTATGAGGTGGCAGATATTTTTCTGAAAAGGGCTTAATCCTGAAAAAGACCATCGAGTTATAAGCCAATATCGACTTTTAAGCTGCTTAAGATGGCATTCATCGCTGGCTTCTTTTTGATTCGGGATTCTGGGAATATTGATTCAGTTGCGTCGCTCGGTGCTTACATAAAGACGCTTCACTGTGCAATTTGGTTCAGGGACTGCTAAGCAAATAAAGGGAAGCATACGCTGTCGTGTTCTTTTTTCACACGTGTCCTGTAGTGCGAAAGGCAGTAACTGCTAGCTTATATACCTCCAAGTCGATGTGATCATGTCAGTCATCGCCTTATTCTCTGTTTCGTCATATTGTCTCATGTTAAATCTGATGCTTGCCACATAATTAAGTCAGTCAGTTCTTCAACCGGAGATGACGTTCCAACTCTCCCCTGCTCACATTGTAGTTCATCTGAAAACCGTTGAAAAAGCCTCCTCTGGGGGAAGTGATGGGTGTGAAATTAATTGCTAATGTGCAGTAGAAGGAAGAGGAAATCGGTTGAATGGGTGTGGTCTGTCTGCTGTAAGGGACAGCAGTCGGTGCAGATATACACTGACCTTTGGACGTGGCTAAGAAGATTAGCTTCACCTAAACCACTCTCCACCAGACCACTGATGTTGACGTCCTGTCATAAGAAGATTAAATTTGTCTAGAGCTGTTCGCCAGACTGTAACATCATACATCATCGTGTATTGGACAACCGACACAATGCAAGCAACCAGCGGCCAATACACGATTGTAATCCTCCACAATTTTCTGGTCCGGTCAGGGGGAATATTAAGTTTCCTGGCTTACCTGCCAGGCAGTGAAAAAGGACTCCAACAAAACTGCACCAATCGTTAATGAAATTAACAAATCAGTGCCCTTGATCCACACAAACAAAGACTGTCAGAGGATACAATGCCTCCCCCAAGCTGTGAGAAAAGTGAAAATGAAAATTTTTGAAAAATGAAATGTCCTCCAAACGTCCCATGATCGAGTTAAATTATAGCCGCAGATGCATTGTTTCTCAAAGCGGTAGCAGGTGATAGAGAAAGCGACTTCAAAGGCGCACACATAACATCTCAAAATACGACACACCTCATGTCTGCACACCAACACAGCCGCTCTGCTCCAAATTCCGCGCAACCTTTATGACTTGTGCCCCAGAAAAGCAAACAAAAACCACCCCTTCCCCACCAGCAAAACCACAAGAATACCCCGACCATTAATATTTTCCAACACATGTCCACATCCATCACGCCAATGTTTACAAATATTTCCCATTTTCTATCTTTTCTATCTTTCAAACCGCTCAAAACGGTATAATAAACGTCCGCTTTTATTAATATGTCATTAAACAAAAATAATATTTCCACAAGCAGAAACCGCAGGAATTTTAATAGACCCATCCCGCGTTAAGTGCTTCTTAATATACCGCACCACCACCCCAGCAACGACACGAAGACGATGTTCTATGACGTACTTGCCGGCTCTCAATAACTCAACTCAACCGGCTCGACTGTCGCCTTCGGGCGAGCCGAACGCGCACCCCCCGAGATTAATTATGAAGCCATTAACACCGTCATCTAGTTATGATTTACAGCGCACCGAATAGTCGGACAAATTAATACGCGCAGTGGGGCGAAACACTTTTTGACTTTTTGAAACGCTGCCAAAAGCCGATGGTCGCCCATCCGCGCCGCTCGGTACTGGAGGCCGCGCCGAATTTATGATCGACCCGCTAATTGGTATTCCTACGGGAATTTCCGCATGACAAATGGGAAAGTGTTAATGGGACAGTCTTGTGATGTAAGGGTCTGGGCCGGGGCCCACACCTTCGACAAGCGGGTCTCTGTTGAGCCATCTCGGCCCGGTGTGTACTGCGCTCACAGCCCTGCGTGGACGAAGGGCAGTTGTCTTTAATTGGCGCCACTGCTGTGTTTTTTAAGGAATCCATAAACATGCGCTTTGTTCTTGGACATTTATGATTCGCTTGTAGTCACGATTGCTGGCGGCGCAGAGGTAATTGCTGGCGATGGCGCCGCAAACGATGTTCGAATGCAATTGATATTCAAGTTGATGGTTTCGTTCTGTTTTGATGGGATTCTCCTTGGCGAGTCGCCTCCACGAGAATCGGCGAAAGGAAGTTGGTAATAATCTGCTGAACTCGAGAACATTATTATGATCAATTGGCTTTGCACTGGTCGGTGCTGTGGAAGTGGCTGTATTGAGAGGATATTGAAAAAACAGCTCACGGCCAGATGACTAGTTAAAGAACTTGTGCAATGCATTGGGGTTAAGATGCGAATTGTTGTGCCATTTGAATCAAATAGACGATAAGGAGACCGAGGCTGCTTGTGCGGCACAGCGGGCGATGTGAATGTTCCCTCAGATGGAGAGGAGACACAAAATGTGATCTTGACTACGAAAGTAAATAAAAAAAAACAATGTTGAGAAGATTTAAACAGTGAAGTGTTCAGACAATTCATACAGGGTGACGCTAGTTGGAACACATTTGTAATATAGCTCAAAAAATGGGACTGCCTGAATTTTATTGAACTAACAAAGCAGAAACTGAAGCGGTCTTAAGCGTTGGATAATCCCAAAATACAAAGTGTAGGTTACTTAGTCATAACATAGTTCTCAAGCGATACTAGGATCCCACGACTGTAGTCTGGTTGAACTGCTGTCTTCTGCTTCTTCTGGCTCTACAGTCCGGGGACCTGGACCTGGGCCTTAACCAACATTCAATCTCTTTTTCGCTTCTTCCAATTGTGCACTTCTGGTTGAGATCCTTCTCCGCTTGTGTGCGCCATCTCAACCTACGCCGTACTCTGTTGCGTCGTCCCAATGGCTCAGATTCGAAGATTTTTCAGACCGGAGCAGTGGTGTAGTCTACATGACCTAGCTATCTAAAGAGTTGTATGCGAAGACGCTTGACCAGGCGCATGCCGCCGTACAGCCTATAAAGGTCGTCGTTTCAAACGCCATCAACGCACGCACAACTTTTCTTTCGAAAGATTTAGGAGTTCCGCATCCGCTTTTAGTAACTTCCAAGCTTCCACGCCGTGAAAAAGGGATTGGGATGTTCTCGCTGTTGTCCAACCCCAGTTTAGAACTTTGAGAGAGGCTTCTAGTGCTCAATTATCTCTTGAGCCCAAAGAAACAGCGATTAGCAAGAGTGATTCTGCGTTTGATTTCGGTACTAGTGTTGCTGTCCCTATTTATCGCGGAGCCGAGGTAGACGAAGTCCTTGACTACCTCGAAGTTTCTGCTGCCTAGTGTGACGCTTTGTCCGAGACGTCGATGTTGTGCGTCCTTCCTTGGTTACAGCATGTACTTCGTTTAGCCATCCAGAGCCATTTTAGCTGCTTCCGCTTCAATGCCAGCAAACGCCTCATTGACAGCTCGCTGTGCTTGTCCAATCAGATCAATGTCATAAGCGTAAGCTCGCAATTGAATTGACTTTTGGAATATCGTGCCTCTGGTGTAGACTTGTGAGTTATGCACGATCTTCTCAAGAATGATGTCGGAAATGGCAGAATAGACTTTGCGGTGAACAAAGACTTCGTAAAATTTGGCTCCGCAGTGAGCAGGGATAACAACAGTACAAAGGTTGAGCGTAGACTCAATGAAATCGCCGTTTCTTTGGGATCATGAGTCAATTCAGTGATTGAATAAACTCCCTCTTTCTCGAAAGGTCAAGCTGGCTTCATAAAACACCTAAACTGTCATGAGGCCGACTTCCTGTTCGATGGAAAGGTTTAGCATGCTTTTGGCCCTGTTTACGTTGGTGGCATTTGTAGGCTACGATTCAATGAGGAAATCTAAGGGCTGTACAGTGGTGTGTGTGTTATGTGCCTAGGAAACACTGCTTAAGGTGGCCTTGTAGAGTGCATGTAAAGCTCTTCTCTTGCCCGTGGAGTCCTAAATTCGAGGCACTAGGGATAACGGAACAGAGAGCGTCTCATTCTTAGAATTGAGCAATAACTTTAACCAATGGAGACCGTACAATGTCAAGAGGTATGAAGGACAAGGCCGAGATCCACCACAGGCTGTAGCATCAACCGAGGAAGATGAAATATCAAGTGATGCCGTGAGACACCGTTACATCCATAAAAACTGACTGTTTGGTGTGTCTAATGGGTTTGTGGAATAATAAGTCCGTACCTCCTTTAAAACGATGGTGTCCAGAATTTTAATGGTGACCGGTATAGAGCCACAATTACTGAATTTTCCGTTCATTAATTCGACAATCATGAAGTTCAGGTGCGGAATCTTTGGGAACATGTCACAGAACTCTTGCCACAATTGGTTTCTTGGAGGAAATGTTGATTTGCCTTTACGGTACGGACGTGAATTAGATTCCAAGATCATGCAATTTAACTCCGCTTGACTGTTTTCTGCGGGGATGTGTGAAGTCGCTTGTCTACGACGATAAGCCTGAAAACATTGATAACGCGGAAGATAACTTGAAGATAAATGGCCACAACTTGTGGAAGAAGTCATCCGAAGTTACCCCTCCAAAGCCGGCTATGTCCGAGACAGCCGTGGAGGTGATATACCTGAGATCTTAACCATTTTTTTGAGCATGTTGCAATAAGCTAATCAAATAATTTTAGGGTCCAAAAATGAAAGGAACATTCTGCTAGGAATGGTGAAAAAGACGTGTCTTGCACTGATGAACAAACCCAAATAAATTCGATTTAAGTGTCGTAAAAAACATGGAAGAAGGAAAATTTTATATTTTTTCAAAAATAGTCGAGAATTTTCAAAATTCATTTCGACAGCTTACTTTTTTAAGTTTTTTAAAAATTTCTTAAACTCATTGAAGGCAAATGGACAGGGCTTAATTTGTAGCCCCTGCTTTAACTTTAAACAAAGGGGAACTGCGTTTTCGTCATCTTTTACGACTTCTTCTGCCTCCAGAACTCCAGAACTAGTGCTGCTAGTTGGTTCCAAATCGGTTTCATTTTTAGTTAACCTAAAACGGAACGGAACGACGCTTGAAACAAGTCATTCATTCGACGAAGACTCTTTCAAGGATCGTAGTCATTGTTTATTTAAGCACTTTTTTAGATTTATTCATGTCTTAGGCATTAGCCAAGAGTCATATAGCATGTCCCAAAGTAAATTTAGTTTTCACAACTTCTTTGTGTAAAACCTACAACAACAGCGGGAATTGCCTAGATATACTTACTTATCAAGCGGGATACCCAGCCCGTCCCTAAAAAAGGGGAATCTTCGTTACCCACCTCCTACCGACCTATAGCACTTACGTCCCTTCTTTCCAAGGTCATGGAAACGCTGATTAATCGTCAGCTTGTGAAATATCTTGAATCCCGGAAGCTTCTTAATGACCGGCAGTACGGCTTCCGCAGCAACAGGTGATCTGATGGCATATCTCACCGAAAAGTGGAACCAATCTATGAACAATGTTGGAAAAAGCAAGATCGTTGCGCTTGATATTTCAAAAGCATTTCACAGAGTCTGGCATCAGGCTCTCTTGTCGAAGATGCGTGCTTATGGAATCGATAAGTCTCTTCTTCAATGGATTAGAAATTACCTTTCGAACCGTTCAATACAAGTCGTGCTGGATGGGTTCAAGTCTGATATCCACCATATTAATGCTGGTGTTCCCCAGGGCTCCGTTCTGTCTCCGACACTCTTTCTCATTTTCATAAATGATCTCTTGTCTGCTACTTCCAATCCTATTCACTCCTTCGCTGATGACAGTACCCTCAGCTTCTCATATTCGTTCCTTGGCTAACGTCCCTGTACTTCGGCCGTAGACTTGGAACGGCAGCGTATGTCAAGCACATTAAATTCCGATCTTGACAGCATAATCGCTTGGGGTACAAGAAATAGAGTGGAATTTAATGCTTCCAAAACTCAGTGCTGTCAACTGTGACTCAAGCTTTCCCAAAATAACCAGCCGTTATCCATGGACGGCACCTGCGTTGTTGAAACCGAAAAACTTTCCATCCTCGGTATGCGTATCAACTCAACACTTAGTTGGAACGATCACATACATGTGGTCGCCAAAAATGCTGCGAAATGTCTAGGTTTCCTAAAACGATGCAAAAAATACTTTACTCCCTCTGATCTGGCTACAATTTACAAGGCCTACATCCGTCCTAAGCTCGAGTATAACGCTCCTATCTGGTCTGGTGCTCCCAATACCTCCCTACACCTACTGGATAGAATCCAAAAGCGAGCGATAAAACTTATAGGAGATAACAATATTGCGAAGTCGATTGACTCGTTAGAACACCGACGTAATGTCGCGTCTCTGTCACTGTTTTATCGCTATTTCAATAAGAAATGCTCAAACGAATTAGCCAGCTGCATTCCTCCCCTTCAAGAACTCACCTGCAATACACGCCTCGCAAGGAATGCTCATCAGTTCACCCTCCGGTACCTCCTCTCCCTCTCTTCCTCTATACCTTCGGCCCGTGCTGTGACTTAAATCCGGTCATTTAAGGGTAGTCGTAACCCCTTTAGCGCGCGCCAATTATAAAAAAAAAAAAACCATGAAGGCTCTTAGCCTGAGCTATAGCTACTTTCCATTTTTTACGGTCCTCGACACGTTGCTTCTGGTTGTTAAGACCATGTTTTCTAGCGTCCGCGATCACTTGGTCTCTATGCTGGGAGTATACATCTTTCTTTCCTTCTCGAACTTGGAGGCTGCGACACGAAGGCCCTCTTATCCAGAGGTTGTTGTCAATTTGATCGATGTGGCCAAGCTCTTGCAGTCGTTGGCCCAGGTATTGAAATAAAAGAACAGAAAGAAAAATATTCAAAGATTGAACCAAATAAGAGTTCAGGAAACACAATATTTTTGAGAATCAACAATTGTATGATTTCAGGAGATGGATGGTTGTTTTATTAAAACTTGTTGTCCTTATGTGGATATTGTGAACTCTTTTGTCCATTGACTTAAATGTTTCTCATTTGTGAAAGCCTCCTTACTGCTCACAATAAGTTTCGTTACCTTGTCATAACTCTGCACAGCACAGGTGGCAGATGAATTTTTAGAGAACATTGACACTTATCCGCCCAGCTCTTCCCTAAAACTGGTCTCCCTGGAAAAGATTATATAATCCTGCCCCGACGCGACCTTAACTCATCTCAATTTCGTTAAAGTGAAGAACAATTTTCAAAAATTTCTTATTTCACACAGAGAATTGAAGAATCGGCTCTTGAAATTTCAACCGATCACGTAAATGACCATTTTGTTTTCATTCCACTTCAAATCAAAGGCTCCTCACATTTCCAAATCAACGACTGTGTACTTTCACCTTCAATAACATCCGTCACATGTCTGCGTGGTCACTTGCAATGACCACTCACTTAATGTTTATGACAAATCGCTAAGTCCCTTCGTGCGACCACGTCTTGACAGCATGAACCCATAACAAGAGGTACATCAGACAATAAACAGAAACATTAATGGCGCCTGCAATCATAACCACATTTCAATGCTCGCCAAAGACACCATTAAACAAATAAATCCGGCGACAAGAGGCAACCTTAAGGGACTTCATTGGAAATGCACAGCAGCGCCGCCGACCACCGGGCGCATTGATCCGTCACCTCTTCTAATACGCGAGTAATTAATTTAATTGATCTTCATCAATAGCCCAGTCGATATCCTCGGACGCGCAACTGCTCAACCGCCGCCGCCACCGACGGGGTCTGTTCGGCCCGAGACAACTTGTCCGATCGTCATCGGTGCGCATACCGCGATGGCACCCTTTTGACAGTTCGCCTGGTCCGTTCGTCGATTTTGTCCATTACCACCACGTAAAAGGTGTGAGGTGTGAGCTGAGCCGGGCATATATGGCTGCTGCTGTGGACGACAACGACTACGATGACGACGACACGGACGATCGCTATCGGCCGGAGATTCTTGCACGATAGTTATGGTTAGATTTTAATCACGTTCTTTAATGATCGGTACACTACCGGTGTATGATATGAATATGATCCAGGTGGAGCGGGCCCACGCGCACTGTTCTTAGGTTCGGCGGCGCGGCGGCGTACGTGCTGGGAACGGTAATGCCTTGCGTGTGGGAAAGAGCCTCTTTTGGCTCATAAGTCTGATTTGTTTCTTTTGAAATTCGATTCATATTTGCCATAAAACAAAACGCTCGGGATGGACAAGGTGATAAGTGAACTGCCTCGTAAATCAAGCGAGTGCCTGCTTCTGATGCGCTGATTGTGGGGGTGTTTTGAAATATTAATGGGCGTTTTGTTATTTGAAATCGGTTGTAAATTATAATTCCGAGGTCCGATGAGCTTGGAATTAATGCGCTGGTCAGTGACCTCATTTGCAGAGGATGTGCGAAGCGAGGCTTTCTGCAATGTGAACCAGAAACTGTGAGTCATCTGATCTTCCTCCGCACTGACGAGATAATCGATCGACAGCGCTGTTCCGCTCTTTGCTCGTGTCGTGTTTGCAAAGCACACAACGGCTCATTATGTAAATTCTCAATGTCGCTCGGAGTGATCTCATTAACTAATGACATCTGTCACAAGCGCATGTAAGTCCCACTTTCGACAAGCACACACTCTCGCGGGCTTTCACTCGTCTGACTCGACATCTCGAAATTTACATTCGAGCGAGCGATCCTCCTCCCGCATCATCTGTCAACGCAAACGCGATTCATATTCAACTTGCTGCCATATATGACAAGGTCACACCTCGACACACAAAACCCCGTGTAGTCACAATAAATTACTTCAGAAGCCCCACTCGGGGTTCACAGGGTCTGGGACGTTTACGGTGGCGGCGGTGGCGCGGCGGGACGGAAGCAAATTGAAATTCTGTCAACGCAAAAATTATCAACGATACAGTGATCATAAACATGTTTATTTATGAAATTCAATTCGGAGTAATAAGTGAGTTCAGATGTTAATTTCATTATTTAAACAAATTATAAATCATTTAAGTGGGCACTTTGAATTCCAGTTGAGACGCGAATTCCAGGTGGGGGATGGTGGGCTGGCGGGGCTCAGTATGTGCCGAGGGGATGGGACCTTGTCGATCGAAGCGATACGCATTTGTGTATTCTGTGCGAGTTCTATTGGCGGGACGAGAGTTATTTGTGTAGCAGAAGTCCGAGCAGATGTTTGGGACACTTTTGGCAGGGAAGCTTAACCGAAAAGCTGGAAATATTGAGTGGAGACCGGCTTTGAAAAATCTTGGGAATCATTTTGAAAACAACATGTAAAATATTGTTCTCCTTACGAACGTTATGATGACGATGATGAATGACAACACAAAGTTCTGACTGAGAATGTCAGCTGGACTGAGGGGTTATCCGGATTTGTTGTGCATGCATCAAGACGCAATACTTCGGTCTTGATTTATGTGTTTTGCAAATGGGATTATCTTCGACTCAAATCTGCATCCCTCACAGTTACTTAGCGACGTCAGATGACACAGAGCCTGTTCAGTTCAAAGCCGGCGAATGAGTGCATGTTCTTGATTTATTTCATTCCATGGCTATAAGATAGCCTAGACTAGTTAGTGTTTGAGTAAAGCTTGTGTAATAACTGAGCAGGTTCATTTCCCGTTCGACAATTAGTTGGGTGGGACTAGACGGCTCGAAGTAAATGAGAAATGTATCCTTAACGTTTTTGTAGGACACGACTGATTTCATGAAAATTTTCGACATTGAAATTCATTACTCACGGCTCAATTCCTACTACTTAAGGCCGCCCCTATCTTCTCAGTTGCATTTATTAGAGGCAGCAATCCTGTATTCGACGATTATGAACGACGTTTGAAATTCATCTTCAGACGGACTCACTTCGCTGCAAATGTAGAGAACTCGTAAAGTTAAACGGCAAATAGAGCAAAACTTAAGCATTCAGGGGAAATAGTCGAAAGTCATCTAAATTTGAAGACTTAGATACCATTAAAAATTTTTGTTCATGAACGTTCTCGTATCATGCCTGTCATGGTGTAGAGTGGAGCCCTGCTATAGATATCTAGTGCCTTAATTTGAACCAAGTGCAGTTTTATTTTGTACGCCCAGACAACGCTGTTGGAGGATTTAATTAACTTGTTAAATGTTATCGAATTTTTTCGTTCAAAGTCGGTACCAAACTGTAGGCCTCTTCCACATGTGAGTGACCGATTAGAAATACAACCTGAGTGGTTGCTAGCAAAGCACCAATTTGGTGTCTTTCTTCTACTTTATCCTGTTCTTGTTCTGCTTCTAAGATCGGCTCAATAATTCGAGGTCTTAATCAATTTGCCTTTTCAGTTAACCCTGTCTCTTCTTCTTCAACTTTTTCTTTGTATTCTAATTGAGCTGTTGGTCTCCTTCTACACCCTCTTCTTTTTTTAGGCCCTTCTTCTTCCATATCTTATTCTTCTTTTTCTACTTTTTCTGGTTCTTCTTTTCCTTATTCTTATTAATTATCATATTTCTCACCTTCTATTCCTTCTTCCCATTGTTCTCCCTTTCCTCTGTCTGATCTTCTTCTTTATTTGTCTCTACACTTCGCTAACACGATCTCTTCGAATTCTACTTCTACTTCTTACTTCTTCCTTTTCGTTGCTTCGTCTTCTTCTATTTCATATTTCTTTCTTTCTTTTTATTCTTATCAGCATTCTTCTTCGACTTTCTTCATTCCTTCTTTTTCTTCTCCTTTATCTACTTCTTCTGGTTCTCCCTATTTCTTACTCGTTTCATTTCTTTTTATTCTTCTTCCTATTGTTTTTCCTCTTCTACTCCCTTCGTTTAAACTCCTCCTTTATCCGATTATACAGTTCGCCAACACGATCTATTCTATTTTTCATCTTCCTTGCTTTCAGTTCAAAGCCTTCTTCCTGTTTTTCTTGTCTTTCTCCTTGTTCTTCTCCCTTCTTTTTTTTATCTTCTTCTTCTTCTTTTCCTTCATCTACTTCATCTGCTTTTCCCTTCTAGTTTCATCTTCTCTCTTTTTTCCGCTTATTGTTCTTCGGCATCACCTTTTTATTCATCCTCTCCTTCTTCTTCTGATTCTTAATATGCTTCTACTTCGTTTTCTCTTTTTTCTTAACCATCTTCATTCTCTTGTCCTTTATTGTTTCGTTTTTCAGCTGGACATCTCAATCGATATACTCTTCCAGCTAGTATGGTCTATCACCAGTTGAATCCAATTTTGCACACGAAGTTCATTGAGATCCTTATTCAGCTGTTTGTTCCACCTAAATCGTCGGTGTACTCCACAAGGCCTAGCTTTCCTTGACGTCGATACTTGATCATAGAACCCGTACTGTCGTCATCATCATCATTATCATCGGTGATGCGCATTTTGCATTAGATGGTTCGTGGGGATAATGCAAGCACTTTTGATCTCCAGGTCACTCGAACCCCTACCATGTACATCAACTTATCGGAAGCTATGTCCAAACAGTTCATTTCAGTTCTTCCAGACGCCATTTACGAAACCTAGAGCAAATATCCAACGCAGACCTTATTTTTTGTTTTGCTTCTTCTTCCGTTCTTATGTGTCTCCGTACAGCCTTGCACTTTTAAGTGGGAGTTATAATATATATTGCCCATATCGCCCCGAAAATAGTGATTCACAAAAATTGTTGTCCCTGTTTACTCTGGAAACGGAGATTGATCAAGACCTCAAAAGTTTGTGCTGCCCATTATGACGTTCTGATGTAGTCCTGTTGAAGATGAACTGAGGCAGCCTTTGTAAATGTAAGTATGCTAGAAAATTATAAAGCAACTTCCTCCTTAAGTTTTTCCTGTGGTCCTCTTGCGTTTTATTTCTATAATAAAGTTCAAACTATACAGACGTTGTTTTTACTCATTCAAATATCTCCTTACTATTAAACTAATTTTGGTCTCTCTAGCTTTTTTAGCTGTTTGCTCCGTTTATCCGATCACGTCAATGTCATCAGCATAACCTGTAAAGCTGTCATTTCAGTCGTACCTAGGTTAAGCGTTTTGTACCTAGTTTTAAAATTCTATCAGATAAAAAATAAAAAAAATGCCTTTTAAACTAAACTAAAACTAACCTGTAAAGCTGAGTACTCTGTTGAGTTAATTTGGCACGCAACCCCGTGTATTGTAGGAGGATTAGTCACAAGGGCAGCTTTGATGAGGAGGTTGCACTTGCTGTTGCTCGACTTAAATCGTCGGATGGCGTTGCTCTTATCCTCCTCACTCGCACATCATGCAGTGCACAAAAAAAACGTGCCTAAGATAAATGAAGATAGGAAGAAAAGGTTACGAAGAAAAAATATCGTATACCCAAACCTTATAGTGGACGGGCGGAGGTCTGGATAAATCCGATGTCAGTCTTTACGCTGTCACGGGGAACTAGCCTGCATCTTGTTCCAGGGAAACAATCTTATCAAAGGTGGCTACGGTTAGACTTGCCCGTTGAAGTATTGTTTGTTCGAACAACTACTGTGGTGATCAAGGTGTTAGGTTTGATTCAATTTCTCCACTATTTCATGGCACCATTTCTTGTATAAGGAAGTTTCTTACACGCACAACACGAGTAATTGCTTAAGAAGCTAGCCCTGGTCCCTTGCGAACTGTAGGGTCATATACAATTTTTTTCTATTTTAAGAGGGGTATTTCAAGCCAGCTCCTTTTAACTGGGTCTCTGAAAGCCAAGAAAAGGATAAGCACGTCCATCGTAGGTGATCCCTGATACAGACTTCCTTTTCCTCATTCTGTAAAGGGAACATACGAGTTCAAACCGAAGCTGCAATGTTCCCTAGTTTCACAATGTGGACTTAAAAGTATGAGTATCATGACAGTGGCTGAGAGCATGACACTGCATTTATCTATTCTTACGAAGGTTTTGATATTGAACGTTATTTTACCCTTCGATCACGAATATGATCTATTTATCCGCTGAATACCATAAACACTTTTCCTGGTTATGAATGTCTTCTTTACTGCTTATTTGGTCTACGTTGTTTTTCCCAACGTTTCCACAGATATTGCTGTCTTTCTTAGAAGATCCTTTTCATTGAGAAAAACAGATATATGCCTACAACTAGAGTTCGAATAAAAAACATCCACATAACGCTTTTTTTCAAAACCTTTCTACCTCATGTTCGTTGTCGTGACCTAACAAATGAATGCAATTGTGTTGCTTCTGAGCTTAAGCTTTGTCTTTGATTCATTTTCAATGACACGCGTGTCCCATAAGCGAAAACGAGTGGGCTGTGCTTGCAGGCGAGATCTTATGGCCAGTCGATCCCCCGCATCGACATCAACTTATCGGAAGCTATGACCATGCGTCATCGGCCGAGATCTTGGAATTGATCCAACCACCTCTTTCTGGGTCTGCCAAGTAGTCAAGTAGTTCAACGCAAGGCTCGGAAATTGCAAAAAGTAAACTTCTCTTTTGTAGGTATAACAGCCCACAAGGGACCAGGGCCTAGCTTCTACAGCAAATACTAGTGTTATGTGTGATAGAAACTTATCCGTACAACAATTTGAAAAAAGTGGCGCCATGAAAAAGTGGAAAAGTAGAATCAAACCTAAAACCTTGAACACTACAGCGGTTGCTCGAACATACAACTCATGTTGTGCGTTCTACTGTTCTCTCACGAGCAAAATACGGCAAGATTTGAGAAGCTTTTCATAGACAATAGATACTCTTTGAGTGTTGTCAGCAACTTGAAAGAGGTGGTTCCGTGAAAAAAGGCGAGATGTCCCGCCCTGGAATCGAACTTAGACCTTCTGCGTGTAAGTCGACGCACCTACCCACTACGCCACGGCGACCACGGACTTTTCTACTATGTAACCAAAAATTGAAAGCACCACCCTCACCGTTTAAAGAAGCAGTTGCTCAATGCCCAGGATCACACTCCCTGCAGTGTTTCTCACCAATCCTAGCGTGTATAGAACTGTGACTTATATCGAAAATAAATAGGACTCTCGAGAGTAACTTAAACTTAGCTCAAATGAAAGTTCAAAATTGAGAATGTAGGCTTTAACAGAAATGTCGAAATGTACTTCTTCTCAACCAGAAGACAAGATTTCCACCTGATCCCACGTAACCGTCAGGCAAGTTCCATCAAATTCACTTCTGTTGTATCGTTCATAAGAATTCAGATATCCAGCTCCTTCTCTTTTCAGAAGGATCACAACAAGAAGGGAGATTGTCCCAAGTCAATGTCAAACACTTCCCCCTACCTGCATCATCAAAGACCTGATCCATTTCATTTTCGTTTTCAATTCACGGCCAGGGCACTTTACGCACACATCATTCAATTGACATTTTAATATTTCTAACCCCTTCAATGCGAGAACGCCCCAAATAGAAGGACATTCGTCTTCCCATTGAGGCACAGCTCGAGTAATTGCAACTCCCCTCCTCGGCAATATCAAAAAATTGCTTCATATCCGTTAATCATTCCCGCAGTCCTTGTTATTGTTATCAACGTACCGGCCTTTGTGCGGGACGGAATCAAAAGGACAATTGTTCGCATTGTTCGACCGGGATATCGAGAGCAATGAATAAAAGTCAAAACATGTAATCACCCGATGGGTCGCTCACTCTCTAACCCCTTTCTTTGTTGTAACTACCAGCCCTTTGGACGGGCGGTGCGACGTTATCCTTATGAAATATAGTTGTTATGAATTTATATAAACGCTGGGCTTCAATTAATTCGCTGAACTGCGAACGGGGTCTGGACAGAGGAATTATTTAATGACTTGGAAGGACTTGGTTTGTCTTGAGGGGGTGGTGTTGTGATTCAACTCTTGCGTGGGGGAGGTGGAATGGTGCTTTTGAAGGGGATGATTACAATAGATGCTGACGTTAGCTCATCTGTCAGTTGGAACATCAACAATTTGAGGAAGTCCTGAAGGACTGTGCGGACGTGAAAGCATTCTGCACAGTCTCCGCACAAATAAACCGTGACATACCCTATTCCTTTCTGGGCCACTGTTCACAAAACAAAAAACCTCTGCCAAAAATCCAGAGAAACCTTGCTACCTGCTGTCACAACACCACATGCGTTAACGTACGCGTTCTCGCAGCTTCGACAGGCAGCAGCGGCCAGCAGCGGCTCACAACAACGCGATCACTTGGCAGCGATTAAAATGATTAATGTTCAGTAAATGCTGTTAATTGTCGTCTTTTATATTCCGGCTAACAGTAATCGCCCGGCCACATCGCTGAGGCAGATAACCACATATCATACCAGACGCGCGCACACACACACCGTGATCGCTCATTCCATTTTCAAATGGAAGCCGAAAATTTGTTTTGTTTAACGTGTGCGAGAGCGGCTTTATGAGTCCGCGGTATCGGGACGTTTAATCGATTGCCGGTGTGTACTTTGGCCCAAAACTCTCCTCAGACGGTGACGGAGACGGAGCCGGAGAGAGAGAGAGAAACGGAGCGCAGATCGGACACGTTAATCGACTTCAAGCATCTATAAAGCGCCATAATAACGTTGATGAGTTGTAAGTATGTGTTAAGATGGCCGATTATGAGCGCTTTGTGAGGTGAAAGGTAATTAGATGGCGGGGCCGGCGGCCAAAATTTGCATGGTAGCTGTAGTAATTTTTATTGTTATTACAATTCTTCATTAAAAGATTAAGCGGTCGAGATAGGTTTTTCCTTCATTTCCTTTTTTTCATTATTTTGGCCTTTTTCGTTGTTGCTGTTGCTGTTGTTGTTGTGCTGAATTTGGAGATAGTTTTGAGACTACGGCAGAGATTGTGGGGATTGATTGGAGTTAGAGGTTTACGACGTGTTGGACTTGTGGAGGTTTTGTAACTGTGTGTCTGAAGTTATTTTCAGTGTCGGAGGGGATAATTGCGTGATCGTGATTGAAGGTTTTACCGCGCCGGCGATCCACTTACAAGATCTCAAATAAAATTCTTGATTAGATGACACTTGTGCCACAGGATGTTGCAAAGAGGAAACAGATTGATGGGTCAGATCGATTGCCGGTGTCTCAATTTTATAGAATGGAATTTTGTAATAAAACGGACAATGTGTGTGCACGATCGAAGGAAAGTATCTGGAGGTAGAAAGGGATCTGTGAAGTGGAAAAAGAAATGGTGGCTCCATTTCAGTGTTTGAGGGTCTAGCCTTGAAGCAGCATTGGGTTCCCTTACTTACCGGCATTGGACCAAGAAATTCGTCAAAATACCTTTGCAATGAGCATTTGTGGATTTTTTAAGAAATTTGCCTCCTTAACGTAAAACTCTCATATGAAATGTGTCCTTGGAAATATAAGTAAGCCCAAATACTGCATGTATGCTCTAGTCTGACTGTATGTATGCAAAAAGAGCCCTGGCAAGTTAAAGAACGAGTGAGTGCAAGAAATGCAGTAAATCACGATACATCAGATCTGAACCTTAGATCTGAGTGCACAATAGACACAATGTTGCTTCATAGATCCTATTTGAATTTATGCGAGAAGAACAATTTTGAGTCGTCAATTCTCATTTATTTCATTTTGTTGCCAATTTTTATGCCACGGCGGCCTTCTTCTTCTTTTACTGGCACTGCAGTCCGGGTGTATTTAAAAAAAATTGAAAGGTTCTGTAAGAATATGGAAAGAACAACTTAATGTCTACATAAAAAAATCGTTTGGGCACTTTGGTTTCACCTTCTAAGCGCGTAGCAAATACTCACTCACTGTTGATTTAGTGCGAATCATATTTGATAACTGTGGTATGGGTACGGATATATTTTAGATATAAGGGATGAGTAAACTGATGTTATATGAGAAGTAGGAAATTTTCATTTTTCTCAAAAATATTTATTTATTCATCAATTTCTATTTTGCTAACCCCAAAGTAGTCCCCCCAGATGCAATACACTTGTGCCAACGTTTTTTTTCCACTCCTCGAAGCAGTTCTGTATGCACTTATTGGTATGCGCTTGAGCTCTCTCAGTGATTCGGTTTGTGTCTCCTCAATCAAATCGCATAACACCATCCTTAGATGTGTGTCTTTAAATTTGGGTACAGGAAAAAGTCTTCTTCTTCTTCTTCTTGTGGCGCTACAGTCCCGGGTGGACCTGGGCGTCAACCAATATGCCTCTCCAGCCAGCACGATCTTTCCCCAGCTGCCGCCAGTTGCGCACTCCAAGTTGGTTAAGGTCCTTCTCCACTTGTGTGCGCCACTTTATCCTGGGCCGTCCTCTGTTGCGTTGTCCCAATGGCTCAGATTCGAAGACTTTTCGGGCAGAAGCAGTGGTGTCCATACGCTCTACAAGGCCTAGCCATCTTAAGCTTTGTATCCGTAGACGCTTGACTAGGCTCATGCCGCTGTACAGCCCATACAGTTCGTGGTTGAATCTTCTCCTCCAGATACCATCAACGCAAACAGGACCAAAAATTGTCGACCTATTCATACCTATGTTAAATTAGAGTTTTGTGACTTGGCTTGTGGTTTGCCAAAAAGAACTCCGTCGATCATAACACATAACTTACCTTGGGATACGTTTGCTTGCACGTATTAATTATTAGAAAATACATTTCCATTCATTAAGACGAACAATATCGTTCAAGGTTACCGTCATCTGTCAATTTTCAAAGATCGTGTTAATTGTTTCGTGAAATAGATCTCGAATTCCTTGGACGATATTGGCTTCTGGGTCTTGTATGTGGCATAATATCGGTCAATTGCAGTTCCCCATGACCGTGTCGAGTCGGTCAATGATATCGCCTAGATGGCTGATCACATGTAGCGTGAGCCTGCATGAACCAAAGGTGATCGAAATCTATTTCTTCAGTTTCAGTAAAAAGTCTGTTAACATCGCTCTGTGACGCCCACTGTTTACCAAAACGTTCTTCCCATCCTGAAACCAACTATGTCATAAGTCCACAATTAGAATTGAATTGTCACCCTCAGTAGTTGCATTCGCTTCCCGTCAGTACCTTGTGGGTTTTCCTAGCTCCAGATGCAGCACATTTGTCTGCTGGTCCAACTTCTGAGCTGAAAATGCTCCTCGCTCAAATAGATGATTTCTTGCCCAAAAGCAACCTGGTTTACCGCACAAACTCTGAAGCAATAACGGTGTGGAAAGTGGCGCGCCTTCAATTCCTGAATCCATTGGACCTCTTAGTTCTTTCTGTAGCATCCCTCTCAGGCAAGTACGTGAAATGTGGAGCTGCAGATGGCGGGCAGCAGTCACTGTTACAGTCTCGTCGCAGTGACAGTCTCATCTTATAATAGGTTCACACTCCGTAGGTAGCGACTATAAGTATTGTCCCCTGGCAAAGTACGAACGATGAGTGTTGTCTAATAGCGTCTTACGAACATAGTCAATGTGGGTGCTTCATTTCGGCCGAAATTTCTTTTAAAAAAATTTCTATATATGATATGTTCCAAGAAATTCATTTCGTGCCGCGGGGGTTTGATACCTTAGACACCATACTGATTCAATTTCTGTCTCGAATCAGCTGTCAGAGTTAAAATAACCTGTGATTAAAATAAAAAACATTTGTTGACGCCCAACTCCTGGGGCGTACATGAAATCTTCCCAAAAAAGTGATCAGTTGGTAGAAAAAGTAGCACCAGTTGATGCATCAACTATTCCTTAAAATTTTCCACGGCAGTCATCTTGTTTCTCGAATAAGAAATTTTATATCTGTGTTTCATAAACCTTCTTAGGGCCGTGTTAAATGCACCGTGTTGACGCCCTTAAGGTCATCTCGTGGACTAGGGTGGAGCTTAATTGCTGAAAACGCGTCTATTACTAACTCGTGATGTTGCTTGTGTTTTTAAGCAGCTTCGCTATTTAGTTTGCATCCCATCAATTTGATTTACAAGAAGTTATCACACCAGAAAGTTTCAAATAATTGCAAAAAAAAGTCTCTAGCCGCCCTTAATCAACTCCATTTCCTTTGATTAAGGTGGATTGACTTGGATCGCATCCTCAACAGTCACTATTCTATTATCCATCCGGCTCCTCAATTTTGAAAGCATAATCTCTACGATGAAGGCATAACTCCCAACCCTGCACTTCTTCACCCCACCTCGGCACACATGCTTGATACCCAAGAAACCTCCAATGTCAACAAAACTTCATTCAATTTGGTAAACTCTTGCCGAATCAACAACATTCCTAAGGCACTGCACATTACCCCAGCAAACACAAGTAGTCGCTTCATGCACTCTTTTCTCGCCGATCAAACCACACTCCCGGTGGTAAGACGCTTAAAAGCCCATAAACGGATAACACGACAACGCATCAAACGGGAGAAAATAAAAACGCCGCGAAAAAAGTGTATTTTTGAAATATTAAAAATTCAGAAGCATTTTAATTCTCCTTCGCCATCCGCTTGCGCTTACATCCACGTAACTTTGGGTACGTCCAGAGCACGCTGTGGCAGTTGTCCTCAGCACGGCCGCGCCGCCGTCGACCACCAAAAACACGCATCGCAGCTCGTGCAGCATTTTTCTCTCAGAATTGTCCTGTCTCATCGCGCGGCCCAATATTAATTTGGTCGATTTATATTTCATTTGGAATTTTTAAATTGGCATGCGAACAAAAAGCGAACCGCAAAGGAGTCTCCTCCAAATCGTAGCATATTTGGGCGTAAGTGGGCAGTTATACTCGTAGATGATCCACTTGTGATATTTTTCGGTTTTTGTCCACCGTTCCCGGGAACTGTATCATCTTTAGTCGGCCGCAGTCGGCCAGCTGCGCACCGGATTGTCCTTTTGTTGGGGCGCGTTGTTGCGTTTTTGTGTGCCCCGTTCTCCGGCTGAATGACAGGACACAATATTGAAATTCCAGATATTACTTGATTGCTGTGTCTTTTAGCCGCACGGATCTGCGCTGATGATGATGATCCAAATGGAACACTGCAAAGCTCAGATGATGGTATGCCAGATAAATCAATGTGTCAACACCTCTCTCCTGCGGGGAGCTGTCATTTTTTATGGGTTTGTGATACTCCATTGTTCGCTGAAGGCATCCGGCGACGAGTCGCGGCGGGCCGCACTTGGATGGGAATTGAGAGGAGATCGATGCTGGGAGCAAGCTTCAAATGCTAAAGGGTCACTGTCGTCGCGGAATTTGACGACAAAGTTGCGCCTGCCGAAACCAATTGAAGATTTGTTGCGATTCAAATGAGCTGCGGGTAGAGGCGAAGTTGGGCGAAGTTGGTGGATGGGCAAAATCGAATGACTTTGAGCGATGTGGAAGAGGATTGGGATTTGTTCAGAGCCTCAAGGCGACTGTGATCTTCATTTGGATGTGACGAAAGTTTGTGGGAGTGATGGGGTCATTCTTTTTGGTAGAGGGTGGTTGGGACAGAGACTAACTTGTGACACCTTTTTTCAGGTTTATTAAGGCAGACGGCTCGTGGCAAAATATTTTTGAATTTTTTTCATTTTCGACATGTTGTTTCAAAAGGGACTAAAGTATTTTGAAACAAAATTTTATTTGTTTTCCGTCAAGTCACCCTTTTTAACTGACTCTTCCAAACATCAATTACGAAATCATTTCGACATTTAAATGAATAACTCAAACTTTTGTTTAAAATGCAAAAGTTCCTGAATGGATGGTGTACCAGAGGTGTAAAGGCTGATCTGACTGAGTCAAACGAGAACTTGTTAGATGTTGACTCGTTATGCAACAAGTCTTATGCAGACAGTTGCGTAACTTGTTGCTAGTTTAAAAGGTTCTTCAAATTTAAAAATGATTCGAATATGAGAACGCCTTAGAATATATCTGTGAAGTTTAGAGTGAGAATGATGTAAGAAGAAGCAGTTCTGAGGACTGGTTTGTTTGATTCCTCACACATCGCACAAACCAGCCAATGACTGAATAAGTCGATGAAAATCTGCAATTGATGGGGAAAGACTGACAAAAAAAAATTGTGAAGACAAAGTGTACGCAGTAGGCATTGTCAGTATAACAGCCTGGAATCAGTTAAACTGAGGTGGTAACTTAAAGAAATTTTGGTGCCACATAAGTTTACCTTAAGACCACATAAGAATAAGTATAACTTGAAAGCGGTTCATCACCGCCAATGAAAAATGGATAAGGTATAAGAATATTCAACGCAAGTGATAATGGAAGAGGCCCGGTGACTGACAGCAAACTACATCAAAGCTTTGATTGACGCCAAAGAAGGTTATGTTCAGTGCTTGGTGGAATTCGAACAAAATTGTCTACTATGAGCTGCTAGAACTAAGAAAAACAATCGGTTCGGTGCACTACTCAGGAGTTTGAGTGAAATCAGGGAAAAGTGTGGTCATCGTGACGTAGTGGATAAGTGCATCGACCCACACGCAGAAGGTCTAGGTTCGATTCTCGGACAGGGACACCTCGTATTTTTTCACGGTACCACCTCTTTCGAGTTGCTGACAACACTCTAGGAGTATCAAGTGTCTATGAAACAGCTTCCAAAATCTCGACGTTCGGAGTCGATAAAAAACTGTAGGTTCCTTCCACTCGTGAGAGAACAGCAGCACACTTGTAGATTTAGTGTCACTCAATTATTACCAAATTCAACAGATTGAGAGTTGCTTTCCATCATGGCAACTGTGATGATCTGATATAAATTGACAGAACTGGGTTGTTAAGTTTTGATCTTTTTATCGTATAGCCCTCTGACTATCATTTATTTCTGCCTTTCCAATTCCCTGCTCAATTCATTGTTTAAACCTTTTGCCAAGTTTTTGTAAAAGCATTTGCTCGAGTCCATGTCCTAGCCCTTGCCCGAGTCTTTACCCAGTCTCCCACTCAAGTTAATCTTGAAGTTCTCGCCCTCGCTCAAGCCCTTGTCAAAATTTTTGTCCAACACCATATCCACTCGCTTATCAAAGTCTTTGTCAGATTTCATATCCAAACCATAGTCTAAGTCAATTTCCCAAAACCCTTGCCCAAGTACTTATCCAAGCACACGAACGTCAAAGTCCTTGTCCAAAACCTTCTCCAATTATTTTTTCTATACCTGCTCAAACCCATGGTCAAACCGTGGGTCAAGTCGACACAATTTCTAAAATTTTAAAATTTAACTCTTGCTCTAACTATAACTGAAGTCGTAAAAGCTGGAAAGGAGACCTCTGGTCACAAGGAAAAACAACTAAAGTTGTTTTTATAATTTTTCAGACACTGAATTTGTACGCACAGAAAGTTCGATTTCCGTGCAAGTCCTTTTTTTAAAATTACAGGACATTATTAACAGCGTTGACCTGTTAATAATAATAATAATTGATGGAAACTACACCCCACACGGTACTACGGTTTAGCTTCTTCTTGTGCGTGCTACCGTTCTCTTACTAGTAGAGGAGCCCTTTAGCTTTTTGCCGACTCCGAACAACGAGATTTGAGAACCTTTTTGTAGACACTTTGTACCCTTTGAGTTTTACTAACATCTCGAATGAGGCAGTGCAGTAAAAAATCCGGGAATCGAACCTGGAAACATGTCTTGGGAGTCGAAGCAATACTATGCCATGGTGCCAAGTGTAGTCCAAAATTAAGCGCTCACATCCACCAATCCTTATGGAAAATAAGAAATACAAGATTTACCAGTTTGCCTCTTACTTGCCAGTGACTCATAAAGGGTCTGAGCCTGAGCTATAGCTACATTCCATTTCTGACGGTTTAGGGCAAGCTGCTTCCAGTTGTCAAGATCAAACTCTCTAGCGTCTGCATTCACTTGGTTTCTATATTAAAGGTTCGACTCTCCGCTGCTTCTTGAACTTGGAAGCTGGGATTCAAAGACCCTCTTAGCTGGAGCGTTGTTAGTTGGTTTGCTCGATCTTCTACCCATGTCTTCATGAAATTATCAAAAATCAAGACTCTGATGTTTTCATTTATTCAGAGATTTGCCGACACAAGAATAAGTTAGTGTACCTCAAGGCCTACTTGGTCGGTTCCAAATTACAACGTTACAATGTCACTTAAGAAAAGAACATGACCGTAAGAATGTGATGACACGAAAAAATATTATAATTCCAACCCCAATTTAGTGTATGTTTTCTGCAATAATAATCTTCAATGACTCCTTTGACTGAGCTTCTCAAAATTTGCCATAAGGAGTCAGCATAAAGCTGTACGTCCCCACAACTCGTGAAAGAACAATAGCACGCACAACACAATTCCTTGCTGGTGAAGCTAGCCCCTGATCTCTTAATTATTAGCCACTTTGTTTTTATTATCGAGTCAGACCAAAGCCGCCCTTCAAGATAAGCCATCATTATCCACAGCTACAATTAAGATTAAGTTGAGAAGTTTGTCTACCTCTGGTCGAACAGGAGTTATGCAAAGGACACTTTAACTGAGATCCGTAGCAGAGTTACCTACGATGATATTTTCATTTGTCCATATATATATTTAACTACGGTCAAGACTCCATATGCCGAGGACTAAACTAATGCTCTACAGAACTCTAAACCTTCCAGTACTTTTGAATGAAGCCAAATGCTGAAGAATACGCAAAAAGAAAGAACTAATTGTTTGGGCTTTCGAAACGGAAAATTTAGTTTGTGAGTAAGGTGAACCAGAGAAAGCCGCTGAATTAAAGCGATCACAGTCCGGAAGGTAAAGAACTATCGCCTACATCGGGCAACAAAGCGTCAGCTAAGAAGTCGCACCCCAAAAATGGGCCCCTTAGAAATAGTTAAGTGGTTGAGCATGTGGTGAACAAGAGTATATTTGCTGGATTCACATTATGCACGATATAGACGATAAAGAGATTATTGCCGATAGAGGGACACGCCGAAATTATAACACATCACCCAATAAGTCCCGGGACTAACCCATAAAAACACATTTTCTAGACAAAATTCGGCTTTTTTCAAAAACATAGTTTCCTCCAAGACTGATACAGTCAATCCCACGCCACCCTAACATTTTGATACCTTTTCAATTTCTGCGATAACCTCTTCATCCGAGTCATTTTTTTTTTCTGGCGAACATCTTTTTGAGGTCCGAAAGGAGATAGAAGTCGCTGGGGGCCAGATCTGAAGAATACGAGGGTGCGGAAGCAACTTGAAGCCCAATTCATGCTATTTGGCCATGGAAGTCAAAGACTTGTGACACGGTGCGTTGTCTTGATGGCAGAGAATTTTTTTCTTCTTCGTATTGGAACGTTCAAATGCACCAATATTGTCATGTGGTATTCGCTGTCCGCTCCTTTTGCCTTTCTCAACGTAGTCGATGAATAAAATTCCGTGCGCATCCCAAAATGCAGATTCCATAACCTTGTCAGCCGAACTTTGTGTTTTTAGACAACGTTTCACCGGCTGCTGTCCGCCGACTGCCGATATGACTGTGGAGTGTAGTGGTTTATCCATGTTTCATGCATTGTGACATATTGATGCAGCTCCAAACAGCTCTCAGATTCATGGACAGTTTGTGTGTTTTTAGTCTATTGTGAGCGAACGCAAAATAAAGGTCAAATAATCTGCACCTCCAAACTCAACCACCAAACCCCTCACCAAACAAAATATTCCACCACCTCAATGAGAGTCACAATGCTACAGAAATAAACTCCCATCGTCTCGGATTTCATTCCGAGTCACTTCCCCGAGTGTTTACTGCAAACCACCGGATGTGCTCCAATAGCCGCCTGCATGACAAACTCAAGAAACCGAACGTGTTTCGGACCACTTGGCACTGAAGACCTCGCGCGATTTGTAAGGATTCATCAGAATGACGAAGGAGAGTGTTCCTTTGGCAAGGCTCACTTGTTAATTATTGTCATCAGTGGCAGAATGCTTGGGCCCGTCAACAGTATCAACCGACTCGACAAAGGGAAGCTCATTAACCCAAAGTTTGGTCCGATGGAAATGAGGTGACGCCTCTCTCCGCACCACTGTGTGCAAGAACAATTGTCCGTTGCATCAATTACAGGACATGGACGATCAAATAAATTAAAAGTGATCCAGTGTCTCATTCCCATGAACGCACATGTGTGTGTGTGTGATTGTAGGCCGAGCAGTGTTTTGGGGTGCAATTGAATCCTCCGTGTCGCATGCACACACACCTCCGTCTCGGAGCCGAGTCAATGATGAGTGTACTCAGTGTGTTTATCCGGTATTCTCTGATTTTAATGAACGGGTATCGGTGTCCTTCCTTATAATCAACAAATCACAACACACACCCGCCTCCCGCCACCCGCCCTGCCTGTGCTAACTCAATTTAAATATTGATTGATATCCATTGCCTGAGTGTTTGCTGTGGTACTGCCGTGGTAAGGTTTGCCTGGTGGCGGGGAGGGGGGAAGGTGGCACGATGACTTATGAATTCATATCCCGAGGAGGGGCGAAACCACCGCAACAACAAGTCGCAAAGCCAAGGGAGTGAGAAACAATTGTTGAAGTGGCACAAATGAGCTTCTTGACTTCACCATATCGTTCGGCATCGGCGTCGTCGTCGTCGTCGTCATCGGCATTGTTGTTCAGTCCAACCGGACGGATACGAAATCGATAGGGACATGGTGTGGGAATTGGGGTTCTTACAAGTGGTCATTGATTTTTCGCACGCACTGTCATTCGATACCGCTGGCAAATGGCGTGGAAATTAAGATTCATTTTCAGTTCAGAGACGTTGCTTTGTTTCCCCATTCTCTGCTTTTCGTTGTTTGCTTACTTTTTCGGGGTCATTGAGTGTCGGATGTGAGTTCAGCGGTGGTGCTTGAGAAAGGGTTGTAGAATTGAGTGAACTGGTGTAAACTATATCTTGCCGAAGAACGAGGCGAAACGGAGTTGCGGTGATATCGAAACTAAATGAAAGAGTTTGTAGGTTAATTGAGGGTTTTCCGAGTGAATGGAACATCCGAAAAGAGAGAGAGCGAGCACTCATATTCTTTAAGCCAACCACGTCTACATGTGTCCAAGAACACGAAGCTGTCTTCCGTCTGGAGCTGATGTCCATCTTATCGAGGACGGATCCACTCCTCGTCTCGAGATGTCCATCTCTCATCAGCTCAGCCTCATAATGACTTTCTTTTTGTGAATGAATTCGATTTATTTCAAGCTGGTTAATTTATCTCAATTACCCGCTTCACGCTTTCTTCACACACCCCAGCGGGCACTTAAAGCGACGCTCCTATCTCCTCAATAGCGTCCATAACAATTTCTGTCATCTAAACACGTTCCACTTTAAAAGGCCAGCAGCTCTGACACAGCTGAGATGATATCGCCATCACGCGAATTTCAGTGGCGGCTCGAACAATTATCATCGCCATCGTCCCTGCCGTAGTCGACAGTGCTGTCGTCGTCATCACGAAAAACTCGATCGTTACCTACATAATTGCCGCGAGAGCCATAGCAACAAACATCTCCATCGTCTGCGTACACACCCAACTCCGCGTCGGCGGCACTGCGCCACCTCAAGATCTGCATCGCATTAGCTTCTATCTGGAGTGTCATTAGCGCAGTCATAATCATCGCATCTGTAGACACCCAAGTGGCGAAGTGGCGAGCAGATGGTTTACAGCGCCGCGCTGGAGGGATGCCGCCGATGGTGGTCTGGGGCATCAGCGCGCGTCTTGGAAGATCATCAACCGGCCCGACGCGTGCAGTATTCTCACGCATTCTGCGGCAGCGGTTATGAATTATCGCGTCGCTGTCTGAGCAAAATTCAACGCCACATGCATGGAGCGTGATAATTGTCAAAGACGTGACGTCCTGACGTGTTATGACTTTTGTCAACTAAATGACGTGTAGCGTGAGGCACGCATCTCTGGAGACGTGATATATCGACGTGCCGCATAGTTGCCTGAATTATGAATCCCTTTGAAGATTTTATGATAAATGCTGGCCTTCCCCGGGCCGGGATATTCAATCCACAGCGGCGCCCAGGGTGGACGTCATAACTCAGACATCCTCCGAGAGCCGAGTAAATCCCTTTTCTGTATCATATTCCAATCAGCAAAGGTAATAAAAACAACTGGCCACTTCAGGGGAATGAGCTTTTTTTTACGGTAGAACAAGGAGCACATTCCGTTCGCTCATATCCTCCATCGGGTCATAATTTAACTGCCAATACAACAAACAAGGGTCCGTGCCGGAGATATCGAAAGGATGACGGGGATAACACTAGCTGAACGGAGTTCAATAACTTTTATGACTATATTTCAAGATCTCCAGGGGATGGTGCCGTGTATGCTGGCCTTGGGTCAAGGGAAGCGTGTGGTGTAGTCCCGGAGTGGGTGGATTGCTGGCCCGAGCTGCCTAGTTGAATATGGTTTTCCCGAGGTAAGCAGATTCCGGTGGTGGGCGGGTTGGATGGGGGATGGATATGGTCCAGGCGGAGAGGATAATAATTTTTGTCTAAATCAAAAATAATTCGTTGGGAAATAATTTCTGCATTGACATGTTCTGATCCCCGAGATGCTCGTAAAAATATTCCGTTTTCCGCTTCGATTCAGCTTTGCTTTGTATTCACTTGGTGTTTCCTTGAGTTCACTTCGGTGGTTTTTGGGCTTCAAGGGATTGGTGCAGGAATGGTTTGGAGAGTGTTTTTTTTTTTTTTTGTTGTTCGGTCAGGGTGGTGAGGGAAATGCTGACCTTGCTTTCTAGAGAATGTGGGTTTGCTTAAGACAGTTGACTTATGTCTTAGAGTAACGTGACTCAGTTTATCGCCTATATCTCTCAAAATAAACATGAGAATGAGATTGGAACGTTCAACTAAGATCTGTGACACTCCAGTTTGTTCAACTGCTACTGCAGTTTTTGCAAAGGATATCACCTTTGCTGGGTCCTTGGACATTCCGACATTAATGAAGCACCACATTCCGACAACTGAAACCCAGTAACAGCCGAGAAGTTTATTTAACAGGTTTTTGTCCCACTAGAATGTGGACACTGCCATGGCTATGCTTCATTGTCTAACTACGATCTAAACAAAACGAAATGCTCCTCCACAAGCAACCGAATAAGTATACGCACGATGAGTGTAATGACAAAGAGATGACAGCTCAGCCAACAATTTCTGTTGTAGTTGTAGGGATGCAGAAGAAATTAAATCAGTGGAAGACCTTGTTTTTCTCCGCCTGTCCACCTCGTCAAGACCGACGACCCATTCTCTTGAAAGCAAGGTCCCCTCACAAGCTCGACGATCTGACTCAGGTTCCTGATCTCAACAAATCTACAGAAGTTTCAAGATCGGTGATTTTTGCGAACATATGCGTCTTCGTCTTCTTTTAATTGCCCTACTGACCAAGGTAGACCCTGAACCCCAACCAACATGCCTCTAGCATAGTTCCTCGCCAACTGCCTGCAGTTGCACACTTCAAGTTGGTTAAGGTCCTTCTCAACTTTTGTACTCCATCTCAGCCTAGACCGTTCTCTGCTGCATTGTTCCATTTACTCGGATTTGAAGACTTTTAGTCTCGGATAGTTGGCGCAGTCAAAGCAGTCTCCATTGTTGCCCAACCAGGTCATCTGCAATTTTATTCTATTTCAATCGCGATATTGCTATCTGGACCTCTCCTCAGTAGGGAGGACAGAAGTCACGTTTATAATCGTGCAAACTGAGTGAAATATTCTACCTAACAGCGGAATATGAGCCGTCATCGCCATTTAAGTGTCTCCAGAAATGAGATTTCTAGACCCGCAGCATCAGTGACTCTACTACCATTAGTCCATTTTGGTCCCGGCAGGCTTCAAACCGAACAATATATCCAGTATTCATATCGCTGCATGGCATAAAGTCATTTCCACTTAACTTAACATTATCTCCAGTGTTAGACATCGATCTAAATAAACTGGACAAGAGGCAATGATTTGTATTTTTACTTTCAAATCGAATTTCATGAAATTTCGGATAAGGATGCAACTGACCTTTCGATCATTGGCTGTATGACATAAATGGATGTGATCACGGTATGCCCGAAGTTGGGGCAAATTTTAAATAATTACATCGTACCCCAACTTGCTACACATACTCGTTCGGCTGAACTTGAAGTTTGTTTTAAACCTACTGTCTTAGAGCACTGTTACGGACCAGGTAGGCGTCAAACTCGATAAATTTTTGTCACCCTCCCACCTCCGCCCACTCTAACAATGTGTACACCGAAGTTCCCAAAAATCTAAATCTGAACAGCACGTTCTTCGGCCATAATTTCATAACCCACTTTGATTGAAGTTCTTTTCCCCACTTGTGTGCGCCATTCCTCTACACATTCCTCTACACTCTATTGTGTTGTGCCAAAGGCTCGACATCAAAAATTTCTTGCACCAGATCATTGTTATCCTAATGCTCTACATGGGCCAGTCACCTTAAGCGTCGTATCTGTAAACGTTTGGTAAAGCGCGTGCCAACTTACAGCCTCTAGATTTCGTCATTGAATTATCTCCTCCAAACCATCAACGCCATTAACGCAAACAAGGCAAAAAATTTCACGCGTGGAAGTTTTCTATCAAATTGATCAGGGGCTTCGTCCGGGCTTATACAGAGAGCAAAGACTAAGCCGTTACACAAAGCTATCTTTGACTCTTGGAAGGCCTTTGTTACTCAATTCTCTCTAAAGCCTACACAAACAGAGATTGGCAAGAGTGATTCAACGCTCGGCTTTGGAACTGGTATTGTTCCTTTACTTTACTACAGAGCCGAGGCGAACGATGTCTTTGAGTTCTTTAAAGTTTTGCTTGCTGTCCATTGTGAAACTCTGGCCCAAACGTTGATGCTGTGCGTACCTCTAAGAATACAGCATTTACTTTGTTTTGCCCTTATTTACCACCTGACCTATTTTTAATGCTTTCGTTTCAGTCTTACCAAACATCTCATTGAGGGCTCGCTTTGTTCGTTCAACTAGTCATCCGCGTAAGGCAGCAGCTGTACGGACTCTTGGGAGATCGTTGCTCTGTTAAATTCGTGTGACGGTATCCTGAAGAAGGATGTTCGAAACGTCACACGACGACGAGCACATAGAGATCTTCATCGTCATTCTGCACAATCTGACAAGTTTGGTAGGAATGCCAAATTTGACAAGGAACAAAAAAAGTTCGTTTCGCACGTTTGAAATCGACGAATAGGCAGTAGGTGTCGGTCTGCATTGGTAAAGCCTTCTTCAGGATCTGTCGAAGTGTGAAAATCTGATCTAGAGTTCGCGACTGGTTTCAGACTTTCACACCAACCGGCGTGAAAGGGACCGATTCCTCATTGTTGGCACAATTCCTTGTAATTTCTTATCGTACGATGTGACAAATGTTTTGATTGGATTTGGAATGAAGGTCTAAAGATGTTTAGCTATTTGCTCCGCCTTTTCTTTCCCTTGCATATCAACATGACCAGGAAGGCAATGCAAAGTTGTTTTTGCAGAGGTGCTGGCGTGGAATCACAATAATAATAATCGAGTGGCACTAGGGACCGGGGGCTAGCTTCTACAACAACAACTCGTATTGTGCATACTACTGTTTTCTCATGAGCGGAAGGGACCTACAGTTTAGAGCCGATTCCGAACGGCGAGATTTTAGAAGCATTTCATAGACAATTAGTACTCCTTGAGTGTGAAAAATTCGAGGTGTTCCATCCGGGAATTGAACCTAGACCTTCGGGGTGTGGGTCGACGCACTTACCTACTGCGGCACGGCGTGTGGAATCACAGCAACCTGACAGTCCTGTTGATGTGCTTAGATGATGTGTGAGTGGCTTAAGCTTATGCAGATTTTGGTATGGCAAAAATTTCTGCTCGAAGGACTCTTCAGCTATGATGTGACTTGTAACTTCATTAAACGTTGTATGTTGCGTTTGGAGCTGTGACATTGAAGTCCCGGTGTGGACAATCCAGTGCAGTCGACAATTGCTCGACTCTCCCCTTGGAAGGACCATATATTGGCGGCAAACTTTTCAGAACAGATTGTTCAGTGTTTTAAGCGTTCACACAAAACGGCAGAGAGAATTTTGAATCCACGATAGTCGGGGCAGTGGAAGGGTTCTACTTTCTTGGAGTCTGGGCAAACGACGCTAAAAGTTCACTCAATGGGCATGCTTTCCACGGACTTTATAAAGCAGATGATCTGATGCATACTCAACCGGATAATCGTTATCAACTTCAAAGGGTTCGACAGATAGTCAATCAACTCTGACAGCTTTTTGACTTTTTCGACTTCATCCTCGATATTTCTATTTCGACTTCGCCTAGGTGGCGGTGACTGAATTCTTATCCATCTTCGTCCAATTAAGTCCAATTAACTTTCTGCCTGACAACAGTGTATGGTTTGTTGCCACCGCTTAGCAAACTGCCAATCTCTTCTCATCGACAGCAACTCATGTTGGCTTCGATTAGAAGTTAGTGTTGACCGAATATCTGTTTTCGGAATTCCCTTCAGCTATGTCACTTCTTCACTTCATCGACTACTCGCTCCTTTCTGACCTGCCACCTTTTCTTTAAGAAGCCGGTGCTCTCTTCTTATTCTCTGTTCATTGAGTCCACGAACAGCTCTCGTTTTTCAATGCAGCATTACCTTTCATGCCATCTGTTTGGCTGCATGTGCCTGCCTGTACTCGTCGTCAAACCATGGATTTCTTCTACGTGGTGTCGTTAGTCAGTGGCATCTTCTTGGATGAGGTCTTCAATACACTTCCATTACTGTGAGTGCAGTGGGCATCGAATTTCAGTGAAAGAACTCTCTTGCCAAAATTAACAGAGATCTCTTGTGATTCTATTATCCCGATGTCAAAGCCTACCATCCTGCCTCATAATTTAGAAAATAACATCTTCATCATATCCGTAGCCTGTAGGACTTAATCCTTTTATCAGAAAGTGATATTCATCAAACTCCCAAAATGGATTTCCACGACAAAATATTTGCACCTCGCCTCATCTCCCAGCACACATGTGAATGTCAGCCCCATCCCCTCCATGCAGCATTTTTCATTCAACTCAATATCAGCAATTGTTGGGCCGCTGTCGTCGCTGTGACGACTCTCTTTTACCATATGTAAATTGAACGCGCAGCAATGACAGTCGCCGCCCCGCCGCGCACCTCGTCGTTAACCTCGACATTGTCATTGTCATTGCGAATCTCGACAGAAGCTACTTGTAGCTGAGATACTGTTGCTGCTGCCGTTACCTGAGTGTCGCCCTCATACGTGCGCCCCAGCCAATGACACCGAAGATCGATGCCAGCCGAGTGAAATGGTGGCACATGATATCCATAAATACGTCACAATGTGAAAGTTAACATGAGAAAGACCCCGCGCTATTCTTTATGAAATGGCACCAGATTTCCAGTTTTCCCCGTCCGCATCCGCCGCTCGCTCTCTCTCTTCACGATTTATGCCATCGCCGGATAGATACATTTATATACATTTGCATGCCGGTGCCGGGATTGAAGCAGAAGCCCGGCGGAGCGCACCAGCTCACCAGCACACCAGCACACCGTATCCAATCATCCTGAAGCGCAATCTGAAATTTAATCTGGATACCAAATAGAATCCATCAATATTCCTTATCTGCGTTATGTACTGAGCGCGCACAAAAGACGCCGGAGTCGGCTCCCCCAGCGCTAAGGGTATAAATTTCATCCCCACACTCTGGCAGGCTGGAAGTCACGAGGGCGAGTCGAGCCAATCCGCCCCTGGGCAGCGCCAACTAATATCGGGGTAATGGTGTGTAAAATTATGAAGGTCGTTCAAATGTCTTCAAGTTGAATATTAATTTTTTTTTCTCTCTCCCTTTGTCCTGCTCCTGCGTATCCTGCGCCTTCGTTGCACGGGGAGTGAGCTTCGGGTTGGATGGAGTTAGACACGGCTGAGTGCGGACCCATTGGCACGCGGATATCATATCCACGGAGAGATTTCATTTAGCCCGATTTCGGTGGGATCCTTGTTGCGGAATGTGGGGGGGGGGGGGGGGGGGGCGCCCGAAGTTTGGAGAATGTTTTGTTTGCTTTTGGGACTGAAACGTGAGGAATTGTTGGGAAAGATTTTCCAACATTGATACCTGGGAGGTTGTGTGGAGTGGGAGCCGAGTGCTTATGAGATTGAAAATTTATGTGATTTACATGATGGGGGAACTGAGATTTTTAGAGGGTTCAGAGTTGGAATGAGTTTTCTCATCCTTCTATGATCGCGAACTGCAAGTTGTCACACAGAACTGTTGTCATTAACAACTAAGCACAAGCGAATTTGAATATAATCTCTGTGCCACATCGGTTACTGTGCAGAGAAACGTGGTATACCCCAATTGGCAATGGTACCGTCTGTTACCTGCTGAGGGTCCGCCGTGACGAAAGATCGAACACCATCGTGTGGAATTTTGGAAACTATTTCTTTAATTACCGACGGGACCTTATAAATGACTTGTGGAGGGCGCCCGCTGTTCAACTCTAGTGAGTGTCAACCGCTGGGATCTATTGGAATTGGGTTAGAATACCCTGTTGTGATGGATCCACTCATCTCCATCTCCATATTGGTGGGATACCAAATTTAGTTGGCAGATTTCATATCGGCCAGTGACCCACGCTGATCGCTATTACTCATCAGGCGTTATCTCTTTGAATTTATCTGAGGAGTCTGTCTTACTGGTTCAGCATACATATGTCACAGGTTGTTAGATGAAAATAGGGGGAGATGTGAGTAACTCCGAACTTAGATTTCCCAAACGAACCAAAGCAGGCTATCGGAGGAGGTAGCGTACACTTCGTTTTGATACTATTTGATGGTTTCGTTTTAAAAAACGAATTTATTTTGGTATAAAGTTTCCATTAGGTCCGTTTTCAAGTAATGACGCCACCTGCAAGTTGGGAGAGGTTTTGAATACTTCATTGGAAAGGTATAACATTTGTCAGCAACAATCACTGTTCATCAGCGTCTGTATTTGACAACAACGTAGTTTTTCCCTCTTTGAAAACGTTAGAATTTTTTGGTCTTTTGTGTTTGCCGTGGCGTAGTGGCTAAGTGATTCAGTCCCCAGGCAGAAGGTCCAGGTTCGATTCCCGGACGGGAAACCTTTTCCATCATCGTCTACGACGACGTCAAAGAATCACGTCTACGGTCCAAAGGTTAAACGTTATCGACTACAACTAATGTGTTCAAGCCGTGCATTGCATGAAAAAGGACCAGAAACGACCGAAAGGCATGACAAGGTTAGTCATGAAAGTGATGAAATGGAAAATCTTATCAAATCCGCCTTGCACCTTCCGACTTATTAGATGGAGGCAAAACGAAAAGAGGGGATCACCGACTTGGGTCCTTTGAAGAAATTGAAGAATGGGTCAATGATTATATGCATTTTTGAAATGGTATTCGATAATTATCAGCGAGATGGAGAAATGTAGTCGCTTCCTTCCTCCTTCCTTCCATAGACAACTTTGAGTGACTTAAAAAAATTTGTTTGAACACAAAAAATTAACCGATTTTTGCTGTCTTCCTCAAACGTCATCAACGCAAACAGAATAAAAAATCGCACGCAAAACTTTTCTATCGAAAAGGCTAAGAGCTTAATCATCCGCTTTTAGTAAAGTCCAGGTTTCCGTCCTTCGAGAGAGGGCTTCATTACTAAAGTGCCTCTTGAGCCCAAAGAAGCGGTGACTGGAAGATTCTGCGTTTGGCTTCGGCAATAATGTTGTTGTCGCTATTTATCACTGGACCGAGGTAGATGAAGTCCTTGACTACCTTGATGCTTCTGCTGCTTATTGTTACGCTCTGTCCGAGGCGTCAATGTTGTGTGTCCTTCCTTGATGACAGCATGTTCTTCGTTTTGCCCTCATTAACCATCCGAGCCATTTTAGCCGCTTCTGCTTCAATGCCCGCAAACGCCTCATTGTGTTCGTCCAATCATGCCAATGTCATCAGCGTTAGCTAGCAGTTGAACGAACTTTTGGAAGGTCAGGCCTCTGGTGTTGACTTGTGAGTTACGCACGATCTTCTAAAGAATGATGTTGGAGAAGTCACATTACAGTGCGTCACCTTGTATTCAATTTTTTTGACATGGTCTCGGTGAGTTCGTTCCCGACCTTGACGGAGCAGCGAGAGTTCTCCATCCTCATCCTACACAATCTGACGAGTTTGGCAGGAATGTCAAAACTAGACAAGGCACTTCTCTTCTCTATGCACACTGTCATATGCGGCCTCTACGCCGAAAGGGTCTGCTAGGAAGTCCTAAGCAGTAGGACTGTGGGCATTCGCAGAGACACTGGCGCAACAAATCAAACCGTCTATAACTACAGAATGCACCGCAGCTGTGCTTAGAAGGGCACCCAGGAAAAAGGGATTCCCCGTGCTAGGTACTGTTGGAAGGAGAAGAGGGATGTGTTTTTCGAAAAACAGTCTCGAAAGACAACAGTTCCCAGACCGCATAAGATCGTAAGAAAGCAGTCATAACCGTGATTTTGGATAGACCAGAAGTTCGTCGATGCCAATACAGATATAGTTATCGATAGTTATAGATTTAGATTTATGAAATCTTCAACAAAGCCATATGCCCACACGTTTAATATCTTACTGCTCACAATGTGCTCTTAAAAACTAAGCTTTTCTTTGTTTTGAGCGTTGGTTTTCGATGTTAATAATCGATGGCTCTTGGTAGGTATGTAGATATTCTTTTTTTTTCTGAGAACATTTTCTCCAAAAGCAATTTTTTGAAATTCGATCAAGCACATCAAATACATCGTAAGTCGGTGTATAAACTTGTGGGGTGCCTTTGGAACTTACTGTATCTCATTCCATACGATCGAATCGAAAATTAGGCTACGGAACCTCCATTTCATTTGAACGCATCTGTCGATTGATGTATTACACCTTCGGGTGGATTAAAAATTTAAAATGTTCTCCACCTTCCCAAATCCGTGAGCCACCCTTAATGACCCCTTATCCTAAATTATTGTTCGTAATCACTGATCTGCACTACACCACCTTCTAAAGAATTCAGATTCCTCCACGAGTTTGGGAGTGTGACAGAAGAGCAGAAGGACAGATGCATCGAACGTAGAAAAGTTACTTTAACAAGAACGGAACCTTAAAAACGGAACTAAAACCCATGAAAAGTGGCACCGTGACTATAATCTGGACAAACATTCGTTCAAGTCCCAGGGTCCTGCAATAACTGCCTACTTCAAAGATACGAACTACCTGCCGTCTAAGATTACAGATCAGTATCCTAAAATTTCCACCGACAACACACGCGGCAGACTTTCATCAACGTAAAGTGGTAGCGATCGGCAATCATGTTCACAAACAGCCTTATCAAGATTTTCACTCACTGTCACAGCGAGAAATTGCCAAATAATCACACGCCCACCCCCTGCCCATCCCCACCCGCCCACTTAACTTCAATTCACATCGCACTGTCATCTATCACAGCGAGCAGCGACTGACACGCGAGACATGACTAGTGTAAATACTACTAACAGAAACAAGCTCACCATCCTAGTTCGAAGGCGATTTCCATAAAATTTGACGTCGCACGTTCGTGCGCACTCACATCAGCCTGGGCTCAGCACATTCAGTCACAGAAATAAATGTCCTTTCGCATAAATCTTTGCGAAATTAAATCTCTCCTCGTCCATAAATTCATCAAAAGTCACCACGAGTGTGCAAGAGCAACGCGCAACAGCAAACGCAAATATCCCCAGCCCCAGCCCAGGCATTGGCGCATGCGCATTCGCCCCGGTCCCGTGAATGAATTGCTCTAGCCCCCAGCACCAGCACCCAGCGCCCGTCCCACTGCGAAGCAGAGGTGTCAACGAAAAACTTATTATTAAATAAATACTCTCACAAATGCATTTATAATTCGTTTATCGTGCTAAAATCAACTTTATCACCCAATTCAGCGTGATTTCGAATTATTATGGCGCACTCTTGCCGTGCCGTGCTGGGCTGTGCGTCGTCGCATGTTCGTGTGGTGCAGCAGATGCAGAAATATATGCGCTTTGGTGGAACGCAGGCGCGCGCACGGAATATGCGGAGCGGCGACAACGGCGACGCGTCCGCACCATTTCACGGGTCCGGCTGACAGGAGGCGAAATGAAAAGTGAACAAAACTATCATCCGGGGACTCGGGCGTAAACGCATGCCATGACTGAATGAAAAGCGCAGATTTGCTCATGAAATACAAAAATTGTGACAACCTGCGCAGGCTAAGTTCAGCCGTGGAGCTCTGCCTGAGTGAGTTGGATTTCAATTTACTCTATCCATGGGGCTGGAGTACAAAAATAGTGTCTTTTGACCAAATTCATTAATCGACTGTAAAATTTGTCTGAGCAGTTCTTTATCTAGACTGAGGCTTTTGTATTTTTGGTTTATTTTGAACGGGATCAGGGACCGGAAAGGATGTCCTTGAGTTTACTCTGTTTCTGGAGAGAACGCTCCCTTACGTCGGCGCTGAGGACTAGTCTTCGGATCATCCATACGCGTAGTAGATCGGACAGCGAGAGAAGTAAACGTTTTTGTGGACCAAAGTGTATTTAATAGATGGTTAGTGGACGAAAAGATTGAACAATAAAATTTGCGAGCTGTTTGGAGGTTTTGACATATCCAGAAGATTGAAGACGCAGCGAATGATATCTCTGGAGGAACACCAATGATCTGCCTCGGAAAGCTTTCAAAACTTCCTCCGAGCGGTAGAGGAAAACTACGACTCATGCGTGAAAGGACCTTAACCACTTATGCGTGCGAATCTAGAGGCAGCGACCAAAACATCGTGACAGGGGGAGACGCTTGTTGGTTGAGGACAAGCTCCACTTGGCCTGTAGTGCCTCCCTAAGTTAGTTAGTCCCTCTGTCTATATTCCAAGAATGATTTTTTTGCAAATTATTGCCATTTAAAATGAAAAATTGAATAAATTGAGTATGAGATCTCTCAGCGTGGGCAAAATATAAGTCACCGTCATCATCCTCATCCAAAAAGTGGTCGCGGATCACAATACACGTAAAAAAGACCTTCAGGTCGCTTCATCCTCCGTCATCGACTCTAACTCATCAGAAGCTTTTCCCAAGCGCAACCAGGCGAATTTACGGATTTGATCCAACCATCTCGCCTTGGGTCTGCCAACCTTTCTCATACCTGATGGAATCGCATCCAAGGCACACCTCGGAAGTTGTCATAAAGGAGACATTCGTAGCATGTGGCCAAAAGACGAAGTCCTTTCCAACCAAAGAAGTAGCTTCTCAACCAAAAGACGAAGTCCTTTCCAACCAAAGAAGTAGCTTCTCAACATTGAGCTCTTTCCGCTCTGTAGCGTTTCTCACCCTATACCGTCGAATAACTCCCGCAGCACGGAGAAACCTCTACACTCGACAGCTTGTATTCGTGATTTTATTCTTTTGGTCATTACCCAGATTTCATGGCCATAGGTGAGAGTGGGGACAAACACTGAACTTGGTTTTGACACAAAGCTCGGCTTTCTTTATTACTGAATTTTCAAACTGCTTCGAAATTGGTCCAAATTGGTCAATCTTACAACTGGTGCTCTTTTAATCACTCATGAAGAAAAACCCGGTACTAAGTTATCATAAGAACAAAAATTCAACGTTCAAGGGTCTGCCTCGGTTGCCTTCGTAGTAGCGCATTCTGTCATCCCAAATTTAACAATATTTTAAAGGTTTTTGAGTCATACAAAAAAGCACATCAGACGGCAAATTAACATCGCCAAGATGACTGATAACGCAATATTAGGATTACGTACGAAAGAGACTGATTCTTGTAGGGGATATGTAGCGTAAAACACCATCCTGTCGAAATACAGTCTGCAACAAAAACTCAGTTAACACCTCTCTGTAAAGCCCACTGTTGACCGATTTTCGAAGACAACTTCTCCAAAGATGCCATCACTCCTTAATCCGCACGAAACGGTAAGTCAAGCAAAGGCGATTTATTTCGCTCCGCAGAGGCATAACTAAAAGTAGAACCCTTCGACTGCACCTACTACCAACGCATCAGTCTCTTCAACATCGCCTACAAGATCCTCTTTACCGTAGTGTGTGAACTTCTGAAACCATTCGTCAACAACGTGATTGGTTATCATCCGTGTGGTTTCGACCAGGGAAGTTCACAATAGACCAGATTTTCACTTTACGGCAGATCATGGAATAGACCCAGGAAGTACAGATAGACACGCACTACCTATGCGTCGAATTTTAGGCCGCATGTCTAGTTTTCATATTTATTTCATATTTTGCAGGCTGGCGATGGAGAACTCTCGCTGCTCCGCCAAGGTGGGTAACGAACTCACCTAAACCTCGAAAAGGTTACAGACAAGGCGACACACTGTCATTTGATTTCTTTAACACCATCCTTGAGAAGATCGTGCGTAACTCAGAAGTCAACACCGGAGGCGCCATCCTTAAAAGATCCGTTCAACTGCTAGCTTACACCGACGACATTGACGTGATTGAACCTCACAGTACACTGCTAATGAGGCGTTTGTAGGCACTGAAGTGGAAACGGCTTAAATGGGTTTGGCGATAAATGAGGGATAGGTGTAGTATATGCTGTCATCGAGAAAGGATACACAACATTGACTTCTAGGGCAGAGCGTACCACTGCAGCAGAAACTTTGAGGTAGTCAGGGACTTCGTCTACCTCGGCTCCGTGGAAAATAGGGACAACAGCACCAGTACCGAAATCAAACGTAGAAACTTGTCAATCGCTGCTCCTTCTGTGTGAAATGGAAATTGATTAACGGAGCGGCCTCGCGAAGGAGTAAGCCGGCTTTTTATAACAGCTTGATCATTCCAGTTTTTCTTTACGGCTCCGGAACTTTAACGAATGAGGAAGTCCTTAGTCCTGAGCCGTTGTGCCGTACAATTTCATGGTAGAGTTCATTGGGGTAGTAAGCCCCCTGGATGAGGTTTTTGACAGAGTTCATCGCCCTCGCAGTGTGAGCCCGATTCAGTTTTATCAGGAAATTGTCCACTCTTATCAGGTACGCCCTGTTGTATAAAATCTCATTGGAGTAGAATTTTTTGTACTCAGACTGTGGTGTTCGATAAAGGCGAAGGCAAGCCCGCAGACAAGCCCTCTCAAACACCCTCATCTTTTCCATTAAGCTCGCTCCCACGTTGAATCACACGGGACATCCTTAGGTGAGCATTGGCCTGACAAGCGCCGTGTTACCTTCACCCTCGCATCGAGTTGGCTTTTATAAAACAGTCTCTTTGAGAGAGCAAAAGCAACTCTGGCTCTGGACAGAGCAGCATCCATAGGCTTGTTAAAATACAGGTAATGATCTAGCCAAATCCCTGGGTATTTGACGACACTTCTTCAATTCGGAACTTCCGCTAATTCCTTTTGGTATCCGCCGAAGCCTTATACAAGAGAGAATAGAATTGTTTCCGACTTCTTTAGGTTGATTTTCAACTTCCAGTCGTCGCACAATCCGTTGATGGCGTCTGGCCTGTACAGCGACAGCGTCTTCGGATAAAACGCTTAAGATCGCTAGGCCATGTAGAACGTATGTACACCACTGCTCTGGCCCGCAAAATCTTCGGATCCCAGCCATTGGAACAATGTAACAGAGGACGGCCTAGGTTCTTATGGCGTGCATAAGGGGAGTAAGACATCAACCAACTTGGAGTGCACAATTGGTAGCAGCTAGCGAAAGATCGTGCTGGCAGGGGAGGCATGTTAGTTAAGGCCCAGGTCCACCCAAGACTGTAGCGTCATTCAAAGAAGAAAAGGTGGTATAACTGACTTTCTGTTCAGGTTTTATCTGTCAGTGTCAAAAGTAAGTGTGTTAAAAGAGAATTTCTTGATGGCCCACCATGTCTAAGTATGAACGATAATCTCTTGCAAAGGAGTGAGAAGAAATGAAAGAAATGTCGTCCATCCCATTTCAAATACCTCAAAACTATAACTGCAACTACACGTAGCATACCCTATTCACACATCTTCCTCCTCGCCATCCCACACATTCCACTCCGCATCGAAACCCAAGACAGACAAAAAAGGAAAACTTAACTTTAATAACTATTTCAATTAGAACGCAATCACACGACCGGTTTCCACATAAACAGCGGCCTTCACACGATACCTAGGAAGCCACGCATCCAAAAGCAAACGAACACGTCGTCTGTCCCAAACTATGGCACGCATGCGCGTTGGAATCGCGCAACGCATCGTGCCTGCCCAACACATTGCAATATCATTAACAGACATGCGCAGAGCACTTATCGGAACTGCAACTGCAGGCGTTGCATGCGCGGCGCATAAACGTTCACGGGGACGATATAAAATTATTGCTTATAGATATTTCCGTCGTTCGGGGTTGCGCATCGCCCATCAACATTATTAGCGGACGACGACGATGGCGGCGGCGTTGCGGTGCGCAACGGTGGCAGATCAACTCGGATTTCGGGCATCACCGCAAAATGCCCCGTCTCCTGACCGGGGGTCGCTCGGCCCGCACTCCAAGGAGCCAATGCGAAATTAAAATGGAAATCTCCACCAATAAAGCCGAAGAAGTTATTTCGGCCATTAATCAACAGCGCCATCGACTTCCACAGCCGGGCGGATACTGCTGCATGCGCGAGCACCAGCAGCAGGCCCTCGCTCGTCCTGCAAATGCGCGCTACATCATCAACATCATCTCTCATGAGTCTGTTGTGTGTTGTGTCGTTGTCGGTCGACATCAACTTATGATCATCATTATTGTTGGCACAGCGCATAGCGCGGTATAAGGTCCGATGTTTGGTGCCCGCGCTTCCCTCGCCCGGCCCCTCGCAATAATAAAAATCCCCAACACAACATTTATGTATATTCGCCCGCCGCTGCACGCCGATGGAGACGCAGAGCAGCAGATCTCCAGCGAATCACATGGCAGACAATAAAAGCAAAACTCAGTCGAGTATCGCGCATAAAATCGGCCACAATCGGCGTTCGTATACGTCCGTGCTCCGAGATGGTCATCCTCTGGGATGCAACATGGCTCTCAGATGGCCGCTCGGACGCTGCGACGACGAGATGCCGATGGATGAGAGCCGGCCGGATGGGGCCGCGCCGACCCGGCCTATGTAGGATGTTGCGCTAAAGTCAAAAGATATGTTGCTACATTATTACACGGGCTTTGTTTTTATGAAAATGTGCGCACTTCAATGAAGGGTACACGGCACCGAAATGATTTTCGGCTTGGCCTCGGCCTTGCGTCTGTGCGTGTGCGTTCGCCGGCTCGGATGTCGCTCTTTGACGGGGCTACACCGATACTGGAGCCCGCTCGGATGGGAATTATTTAAATGCATAACGAACAGATGGCGAAGGACACCACGGTGACACACCCGCGTCGGGGCGGGGAGGACCTGCGGAATAATTCGAGCGGCTGTGTAGCAAAGCTATTAGCGTGCTGGACGCTTAAGTGGATTCGCCTGTGGACCGAATTCCAATGAGAATTCCTCGACCGCTCCAACTGGAGGGGAAGGATCATTCCGATCAATAGAAAGTGCACGATCGCCACTGGCTGGAAGCTTGATCATCAAAAATCTGACAGGCAACCCACACACCGTCGTCAGTGTTTCACAAATTCAAGCAAGCAAGCCGCCCCGAGCCAATCGAAGTGCAGCATCGCATCGGCCGCACCACAGCCCAGGTATAAGACGTCCAACTCTCCACCTTCTGGAGCCCCCACTCACAGCCACAGCCAACGAGTCGGGGCGCCATTATGAAAACAGGTAACCGACACGACTAACTCATAAATCCTCATAACCATGGAATCGAAGATGACAGCTGAATAATGAATATCGCGGCTTTGTTTGCCATTCACAAGCAGCCGGCCGGGCAACTTATCTGCTCACCCTCGGGCCACTCCGTGAAACGGATCCCCAGCGCACACAAAAGGGAGCCTGCGTGCGTTTGTTGGGATTTCTTTTTGGTTTTGGTGTTTGACGATGATGACTGGGATTGGAAGACGGCGGTGCGGGCACACGGTCCCATGAAGGAGGAGCACACAAGTGCAAGCAGAAATGGTTGACGGTGCATGGATGATGGCCACGACCATATTTACATAGGAAACACTGATAACCGGGAGATACGGTATCGTCGGTCTTAATATTCAGGTAAGGGGCCATCTAGTCTCTTAACTGAGTTTGAGATACTGCTGGTGATAGGATGTTGCTGGACCCATTAGTTCACAATGAGGTCTGAGTGCGCATGGAGATCACGGGATGGAACCTTTCGAAATGGGACTGTTCAGATCATTAACCTCTGATTAGATTAGAAATTGGGAATTGTGGTTGGTGGAGTGATGGGTAGTCCTGGGTGTTGAAGAGGATGGGGGAGGGGAAATAGGTGGATAATGATTAATTTTAGCTTTCTCTGTGACCGCACAGGGTGTGTTTTTGAGGAGAGCTGGGCATGTGCGATGTGTGGTCGATGACTTCGACTTGCAAGCGGAAGGCCTAAAGTGTGACTCCTAGGGTGTTTATTTCACATTTTTTCACAGCTCCACATCCTTCCAGTTGGTGCCCACACCCAAAGGTTACTTATGCCTTTTGGAAATCTTCTTCAAATGCCGTTATTCGGAGTCGGCAACAAACTGAAAACCCCTTCTACTCTCGGGAGTAGGTGCTGAAGAGGCTGCATCGTGATCCCCTTTGGACCCCATTGTACTTTGACTTAATATTTGTCTCAGACGGGAGGGAGAGTAGTGCCAACTTAGAAATCCAAGCAAAACGGTTTTTTATTTGTTGGAGGTTGGGATACACTGCACTGGAGCGCTCAGACTCAAAAACTGGTCCATTGCACTACCAGGCAGTAACTTTTGTTTACTGTAGTTTTCTGCTTTTCCGAAGAACGACCTGCAGGCGCTTCTGTGATAAAGAGCTTAAGTTTTCAGCTCCCATCACATCAGCGCCAAACAGCCGCCACCTGATACGAGCAAAGGCGGGACATTGACAGAGAAAGTGCTCTGAAGTGTCTTCACCTTCCAGACAGGCGTCGCAAAGGGTGTCTTCACTAAGCCCAAGCAGACTTAAGTGCTTAGCCAAGGAGAAGTGTCCCGTTTGTACGCCGACAAGTTTTCTTCACTCTTTTCTGTCTAGAGATAACAGAAAAACCGCGGATTTCGGTTCGGCAGCATGTACTTGGTTGTGATGTTGGAGGATCCAACCGTCGACGGAAGCCCTAACCAAGGAAGCGGGTAGTCCCAAGGTGGGTTCGGGACCAACGAATGTCTCTTTAGGACTTGGCCTAGCTTTTTCATCAGCAATCTCATTTGCCGTAATCCCGTGATGTCACGGTACCCAGACAAGTCTTAGCGAATTCAGTCTGCCGACCGACTCCCTCTTGCCAACCGCTGTTTCTTTGGGCTCAAGACGTAATTGAATAATAAAGTTCTCCATCGAAGGACTAAGCACCTTAATCATCCAAGTCCTACTTTTCGGCGCGGAAACCTGGACATTACTAAAAGCGGATGAGGAAGTCCTTAGTCTTTCCGAAAGAAAAGTTTTGTGTGCGACTTTTGGTCCTGTTTGCGTTGATGGCATCTAGAGGAGAAGATTTAACGACGAATTCTATGGGCTGTACGGTGACATGCGCCTAGACGAGCGTCTCCTCTGCTCCGTCCCGAAAAATCTTCGAATCTGAGCCATTGGGACAATGCAACAGAGGACGGCCCACACAAGTGGAGAAGGACCTCAACCAACTTGGAGTGCGCAACTGGCGGTAGCTGGCGAAAGGCCGTCCTGCCTGGAGAGGCATGTTGGTTGAGGCCCAGGTCCACACCGGTCTGTAGCGCCACAAGACGAAGAAGAAGACGAAGGGCTTGTATTCCAGAACTATTTTGCAAGGGGTTAAAAAGTGAGTAAGGCCTCAAGCACAGCAGTGGTTTCAGACGCAGATACTTCGCCCCTTCCACCTGTTTTTAAAAATTTAGTTGGTGGCCATTAGGACGCAAAAGTTTCCGCCTGGAAAACCGAGGAGCAATTACTCAAAGAGGTGCAAAGTCTTATGTTGTCGTCTTCCACGAAAGCACCGGCCCCAGATCCATCCGTCGTCTTGGAGTCGTCCATGAAAATCCGACTACATTCCCTTCCCGTTTCAGTTTCTGGCCAGAGCTAGTCCTTGAAGCAGGGAAGTCGACTTTGTATTAGTGGCGCAGATGGTTCGTTGGTGACCCTACATCAAACGGCATGTCCATAAAACCTGTGTCATAGGAGATGCTGTGCACGATGTCATCAAAACTCTCAAGACCATTCCTTTTTAGTCGGAAGATGGCATTGACTGTAGAGCCCATGATGTGTAAGTCAAGGTGAGGGAGATTTAACAATGCATTAAGAGAAAAGCCGTGCTGGGGAAGACCCCTGTGCAGCCGGGACAGACCGTTCTGTGAAACTTGGTGAAAGTAGCAGTCACGTATTTTCGCCAAAGCTTGTTCCAAAACGACTGATGCATAGGAGAGAAGAGGTCTTACCATTGCCGTATAGATTCACGCAGATCTTTTTGGTTACAGGCCCCAGATTTCACCGAAAACTCCCTTACACTGCCAGAAAACTGACAGCGCCATGAAGGTTTTCTTCTCAATGTGTTTTTTCCAAGGAAGTTTCTTATCCAGGATAGCTCCGAGGTATCTTGCTTCATTGGAAAATGGAATGTTGACACTTTTATGTACTGGCCGAGACAGACTAGTCAGGTTTCTCCTTCTCGTGAAGAAAACAACTTTTGAGAGGATTGACTGAAAGACCGTTCCTAGTACACCAGTTATCAATCATATCAAGGGCTCTCTGTCAACTTGCACACACGGCCGCAAGGTATGGTACATCATCCGCGTAGGCCTAGTCGTTGGTGCTAGTTCCAAACACCCCAAAAAAACAAAGACTGTGGTGGCAAAGAACTTCTCATCCAAGTCCCACCTTCCCAAGTGTCAAGCTCTCCTTCCCATGAGTTGAAGAAAAACAAAACAAAACTCCCATCCAAAGATCTTCACAACAACGCATTCCGTCGATCATTAAGTAGATAACTTTATGTTACCATTCATCCGACCATCCGACGACAGTGTCACTCACCGACGACCTCCCCATCAATCAGACTCATTTGCGAATAACCCGTCGGACGACTCCCTCTCGTTGGTTTTTCACTTAAAATATTTTATTAGTCGCGGTCTCGCTTATGCGCACCATCCATTTCCATCTGCTTAATCAGTCCTCTCCCGCAATCGATTGTAATCGTGTCAAGAGCATGCATGTGACGGCATTCAAATGCCTGACGATATGATTGAAGTCAAAACCGTCCACACACACCGCCTGTCTGCCTCGGCCCCCACATATGCACATCTCAGCCCCTCGTCGTCGGACCATTGTGTCTTCCGATTGTAAAGAGCCGTTTCGCTCCTTCGTTCTCATTAATTCAGATGAATGTAGTCGGTTGAGGAAATAATTTAGAAAAATCCAGTTCGGAATAAAATATGTGTTTTCCATCGGCGCGGCGCACATGGAACAATGACGTTGTGTTCATTTTTTTTCCAGAAGAAACCCCCCATCCATCCCCCACTGAGACTGGGTAGTTTGCATTTTCCTCAAAGTGTTCTGCCTCGTCGTCGTCTCGCTCGTTTTTCTTTTGCGTGCATAAATATTCACCATTTGCAAATGCGCCTCAATTAATGAATATGTATCGGAATAATAGTGACATCGGTCCCCATGCGGAGTTATCGACTGACTGAAGTGTGGTCTTGTCTCGGGCTGCCGTCAGCTGGCTCTTGCCGGCCTGTTGGCGACTGAGACGATTGCCTTTGTGTGCTTGAAGAGAAATTCCGTGGGAAATGCTGCTATGCGGAGACTGCACTGCAGATGAAAGGAAATGTCAAATTTTTGCATTACAATCGTAAAGTCCCGGGCCTGGGGTTCAGTGGGGTGGGGGCAATTTATCAGTTGTAGCGATGAGATTGACACGTTATCGGGGAGTTCCATCACGCACGCTGCTGCAAGAGAATTGTGTGAATATGTGGATAATTTATTTGGACTGCAGCTTGTAGGGGGGGGGGGGGGGGCACTTGTTGCGCTGAAATTATCGGTCATCGATACACCAGTCGATGTTGCATGCATGACTGGTGTCTCAGAATGGGTTCCCACGACTGTCAGGTCTTTCCAAACGATTCCATAACCTAGTACTTGAAATAGTTGAATCCTTCTAGCTTCCTAGCATTTTCTGAAGGACAGCTGTCAAGGGTGATCGTGTGGCATTGCATGCGACTGGACATTTGGTGTCTTTCATAATTGTCTAAGAGTCTGTACCATTTCCTCCACTGACATCCCTCTGATGCATGTTGGTTGATGCCCATGTCCACCCCGGACTGTAGCGCCACAAGAAGAAGAAGACTTCCCTCTTCCCACTCTTCACAGAGGACTATTGCAAAGTCCTACCACAAACCATCCTTTTGATAGATCTCCCAAGAAAAAAAAACAGAACGAGGGAACATGCTCTCGTCCGCGAGCCAACACAAATGTGCATAACCTCACAATTCCTTTCACATATACCCCTTTGGCCAAAAAAAATAAAAATAAATGATGACAACAATTGATACCAATAATGTTGCGCGCAGAATCCGCGGCTGCGGTGACGACGAGGACAGCACAGCCCGTGGATTCCCCATTTTTGTCGTCTGTGCCCCAGCGCTGCCGTCCCATGCCCGTCGCTGCACTGCACCAATATGCCAGCCTACTCCTACAGTGTGTCTCGCTTTTCGATATCTTCATACACCATTTAGTTGCATTCATTTGTTACCATTAACTCGGCTCGGTTCCTTATCTGTTTAAAAGGATTTCACTTTGTGTTCTGTTTCCTACCACAGCAGCCACAACCATCGCCTCCACCGCCACCATCACCACGGCGGCCGAAGTGAATCTCCTCCGTTCGCCATTGTCTTCTGCTGCTAACAATTGAATCTCCATAGGTGGAGTGTGTGTGTGTGTGTGTATATGAGCGCGCGCAGGCGCACATTATGTTCACTTAAATGGAGGCTTCCTGGCGAGGCACTGGAATTAGACACGTTTTGTTTCAGCGATAGGCTTCCGCTGCTGCTAAGACTCACGGTTCGCGGACTTATCTAGTTTGCGAGTATGCGCGCACTGGGAGCCTTCACTTTTCTTTATGGGTTATTTTAATGTCGTTAATGCTCATCGTAATTTTTGCTATGACTCTGGCAGAGAGCGGGCTTAACATTCGTTCTGATCTGCATATCTTCATTTTGGAAAATTTCTCAGCACCGGCTTGCGGCTGGCTGATGGCTGTGCGCTTAGATTCGCATGCCGCAGCTAGGTAATGAGCATTTTGACTGGCGCAGCGGATTGAGTTGATAATGGCGAGGAAGCTTGGTGTGGATGTTGATAGACTCCCTTGAGAAGCAATCAATTAAAAAATTTGCTGTCAGCAGGGGGGCTGCTATCCTGCATGTTTTGTGGCTTTGATGGGAAGGAAATTGTTGGCTGCCGACGAATCCAGGAATAAATAAGAACTTGTAAATCTAAAGCTGCTGCAGTAAGAATGAAACACATATCCGCTGATTGATAATTTTGATTCATATGGCCGCGTCATTATTGAATGTTGAAAGTAGGACTAAGTGCATGCAGGTAAACAGGAGGCCTACCAGGCAACGTTGCATCGAACAACGAGAGCTATTCGTGGGCTCTACGAACAGAAAAGAAGGGAAGAGAATCGGCTGCTCAGAAGGAAAAAGAGAGAGCATGAGAAGCGTGCAGTCGAAGAGATGGAGAGGTGTTATGGCAGGAATGAAGTCCGAAAGTTTTAACTTTCCACTCTTTGAGTGGAAACGCATGGTGTTCAGCCCTGGAATGGTGTAAATCAACGCACTTACACAGCACGCCACAACCATCACTTGAATGAAAGTGTCCTACTGTAGGGAAAAGTGCCGAGAATTTACCCAGAAGTCAACAATTTCTTATTAATTTTTCAAAATTGACGTCATTCCTCCTTAAATTGGTACGCCATGATGCAATACAAGTCTGTAAATATTTTTCCAAATTCTGAAAACTTACGACGAAGTTATAGCCTTCTTCGTCACTAGTTAATGACGGTTTTCTTCCTGGCCGTGATTGGTCTTCAAAGCTTTTTCGATCCTCTATGAACACCTAGAAGCTGCTCAACTTCTGGATTTATGCAAAATTTTCAACATTTTCAACATTTTCGACATTGCAACAGCAGACATTTTTAAATAGCTTTACAAACTTCAGCCTTTGAAACGAAAGGAAAACTGAACCCTAAGCCGTTTACAACAGGACGTGTACTTTTATAAGTAAGTAAAGTAAGATTTGGTGCAACTTTTGTCAAATTTGGATCATTGTCATGGTTCTTGTCTAGGTCTTGTCCAAGCCTTTCTGAGTAACTTTTCTATAAAAATTCATGAGTAATGAAATCTAACCTACAGCTGCTTTAAGCACTTCAATTCGTGCTGGACGTAGTTTAACCGGTCGAGTGTTATCAACAAACAAGCTGGGACTGACATTTGCGAATATTATTGGCAGTAGAGGACTCAATAGGTCGTAGTCACACAAAACACATTTCTCACAGAACACTGACCTTTGCTAGACACCTGAAAAATTTGGTGAGGATGTTGTAATGTGTAAGTCTTTCCAAGATGACTTGCCAAGCAATATGGAATAAAAATGACAAAGCAGTTGTACAGGAGTGACACCTTATGTCTCCGAAAACGTCAACTGAAAGTCAAACCTCATCATGAATCGCTCTTTACATAGAGACACGTTGTAAGGCAACTTTCAACAAAAAAAGTTTGATGCGTGGATTCCTGTCTATAGCACTAAGACTGTGTTAAAGTTTGAGCCCATAACGACAGTGTTTTGTGGTGAGTAAGGGGCCGCCGTGGCGTAGTGGGTAAGTGCGTGGACCCCCAGGCCGAAGGTCTAGGTTTGATTCCCGGATGGAACACCTCGGATTTGTTATTCACGGCACCACCTCTTTCTTGTTGCTGACAACACTTAAAAAGTTCTAACTGTCTTTGAAAAGCTTCTCAAATCTCACCGTTCGGTATCAGCAATAAACTGCAGCTCCCTTTTACTCGTGAGAGAATATTAGCACGCACAAGACGAATAGCTGTTGTAGAAGCTAGGCGTTGGTCCTTGTGGGCTCAATTATTTTTAAGGGGTTCTTAATAATTTTCACGAAAACACGAAGCTCTCTGCACTCCCTCTTAGTACATGTGGCGTACCTTCACCATTCCAAGAATTTTTATCTAAATTTATTTTTATTAAAAAAAATTTTAAGGAGAACAATTTTTTCTTAAAATGTAAAACGTGCATGTGCGACCTCAAAAAGTTTAAATTGGTGATTTTCGATTTCAAATGACAGATGGAAAAAAAATGTATGATCGCATATCGAACTTCCCACCCAGACTTTCCTACAATGCCATAGGATCCACCTAAACAACAACAGCACACCCTACGGCGGATCTGATTTTCACACCAACACATTTATTCCACATAACCACACGATTCATCAGAAAATGTTCCTTACTTCATTTTGAAGAACTTTCGAAAAGGATTTTCTCACACATTCAAACGCTTCCCTTCACCCCCTCACCGCCAGCAACATCATAAACCAACCAGTTTGCACCAACTCAGAGCATGCGTTGCGCCACCACCAACCACACAATCCACTCCAACACAAATATGATATCCATAAATCTCGCTAATAACCAATCTCCATGTTGAAAATGCAAATTGTTCATGTTGCACACTCCCAGGGCACGCAGGGCACGCAGGGCCTGTGAGTGCCTTCCCCCATCAGGCAGTCTTTTACATGAGCACCGCAGGAGGCCGCCTGTTCTCCAGCCAATACTCGTCGCTCAACGTCGCGTCGTCGCCGCCGTCCGCAAGACGTTCGTCCGGCTAATGCACGGTGTGTGTCGTAGACACAAGGATGCGTCAGCAATGGCGTCTATGCTCCACCGATTAACTTTTATGCATTCTCATCTTTCAACAGCTTCCACACCCCCCCACGTCCATCCATCCAGCGCATTCCGGCCGCGTTTCACGGGTGGCAAGAGGAACTTTAATTACTCAAGCGAATTGTAATTACAGCGTACACAGCGTGCAGATATTTTTAATCAACGATAAATTCACAATCAAAAGGACGCACAGTGCGCACCTAAGCCCGCCTAAATTTTAAATTCAATATTGTTTTATGCCCGTTTCGGAAGTGGGCTCCAGTGCAGGGACACGCAGTCCAGCGTCCGAGCCGCTGCTGAAATTTATAAATATTAATACAGGCCGACCACATTAATTTACATAAACGCTGCATTGCCGCCGCGTTTCGGGACCCAATTAAAATAATTATTATATCTCTAATGATGGCTGGAAAATTTACATTTCTAATGCAAATAGCGCGCGGGGAGGTTGGGAGTCTGGGAGGTTGACCGCCCTTTGTGATATTATTTAAATTTATATACGAGCAGCGGATAACTCTTTTTGCGGCGGCGGTGGCGGGCGCCTGAGTGCATACGGGGCGGGTTATTGATCTTTAATTGTGGACACGCTCGCGGTTAATCCGATGAACCAGATAATGCTTTAAAGTAGTCTGTTGTAAAAATCGCTGTTTATGAGAGCATCAATTTGCGCGCCGCCACTCCGTCGGGGGACTGAACTTTTTTCACCTCACAAATTATTACTGGCTTACGGGGCGGTAAGTTAATGCGAAGGAAGTGAGCGAATAATGCCGAATTTGGAAATAAACTTAACGAGGTGCCGTTAAAGTTGACACAGTTCTGAAGTGTTCGCTTTTTTGTCATTTACGGATTCTGGCCACAAACGACGTTCTGTTTGTGTAGGGCAACGCAGTTTTGATTGACACACATCACACTTGTGAGGGAAATCACAACGAAACTCATTTCCTACTGAATGCAGTTGGGTCATGGGAAAATTCTACTCCTTCAACCCAACCACCGAGATGCATTCATGAAAGCTGCAGCGCTAAGTAATTAATCACAACACCGTGAGATTTTCCCATTCAGCCGAGGAAACTCTGCGAAAAATGCTTGAGCCAAAATCAGAAATTAAGAAAGTCAAGCCCACACATGACATTCCACAAGCATTCCCGGCCAAAAATGGAGAGCTACTGTTCGGTTGCCATGTGAACATTCCTTCCGAAGATCGTTCAGCTCGCCTCAGAGCAATCGGCTAATTTCAGCTAAATTGCTTTCAATTGACTAACACGAATTCACTGAATTCGAAGATGCATTTTAGGAGTTTTCGAATAGCGGCCTACGAGTAGAGCCTGTGAATTGCATGGAATGTAACATTTCGCATTAATTTCGCTTCACTCCCGAACTGGTTTGGGTAGGTGCTGGTTGAGTTCTCCATCAAACATTTGTTTCAATAACTTCATCACTGTGGAAGGAAGTGATGAGAGATGTGTTGACAGAGGCAACAGCAACTTTTTGACGCCTCTTGTGAGGAAATTTTTAAAGTCAAGACGGAGGTGTTACTCGAATGTCACTCAAAAGTTCACGTTTGTCGAGAGATTGGCTTACATCGGAATGAATTTATGGAAAGATGACTAAGAATAGACTGATGACGGACATTGATCAAAGTGACTGCTGCTTCCTTAAGTTCTACGGGGTGTCGTCCTAATGGGGACTTTTAAAATTTGGCAATTGATGCCTGTCATCTAGTCTGAAACTAATCTGCCCAAGCATCCATTGTTTTCTTTACAGTTTAGGGAATGTAAGGTGTACTGGATGATTTGTGATCAAAGTGATGATATCGTTGGCGCGATCTTCCAAAAGTCAATTCAACTGCAATGGGTTTGGCGATAAATGAGAGGAAGACGAAGTAAAGGGTGTCCCAACAAGAACGTAAGACTTAAATTTGACGCCATTCGAATTGTCATTGTTTGACATTTGAACAATTATTATTGTTTGTTAGTAGAATGTATACGGTTAATAAAAATGGAGCGCTACACGAATGAACAACGCATTCTCATTGTGAAATTGTTTTACCAAAATGGTGAAAGTTTTGCGGCTACAGTTCGCAAATTTCGATCAATTTGGGGTTACAATAATGCCCCAAAAGAGTCAACTGTAAACCGATTAATGGAAAAATTTGCTGAAACTGGGTCTGTAACTGATGTAAAGACAACAACGCGCCTTCGACCAGGTCGGTCGACCGAAAATATCGCTGCAGTACGTGATGATGTCGCTCAAGCTCCATTCACCTCAATTCGACACCGAGCTCAGCTAGTCGGTGTTTCCAAATCCACTATGCAGCGAATTTTGACGAAAGATTTGCATCTTCATGCATACAAAGTTCAATTGATTCAGGAACTGAAGCCATGTGACTATGCACAGCGAAGGGAGTTCATTAATTGGGTATTGGAGAGACAACATGAAAATGCTGATTTTGCCGATAAAATCATCTTTAGTGACGAGGCCCATTTCCATTAGCTCCGTCAATAGGCAGAGTTGTCCCATTGCATCCTCAACGTGTCACCGTGTGGTGTGGATTTTGAACTGAAGGAATCATTGGACCTTTTGTATAAAAATGAGTCAAGTCAAGCGCAAACTGGCAATGGTGTTCGGTATCGTGAAATGATAACCAATTTTTTCGTGCCTAGAATTGAAGAAGTGAATGTGTCTCACACAGCCAGAGAAACAATTCAATTGTTGCATCAGTCATTTCCCGGTCGTGTTATTTCGCGTTTTGAAGACCAGAATTGGGCGCCTAGATTGTGCGATTTAACACCATTTGACTTTTCTCTTTGGGGGTTTTTGAAGTCGATAGTTTATGCGAATAAGCCGACGACGACTCAAGCCTTAAAAGAGGAAATTAGACGCTGCATCATTGTAAATTTCATTAAAAGATTGCGTATCTGCGTTTTATTTAAAATTTAACTTGCGTTCTTGTTGGGACACCCTTTATATGCTGTCATCAAGGAAGGAAACACAACATCGGTGTCTCGGTCAGAGCATCACGGGACAATGACATCAGCGCTAAAATAAAACGCAAAGTCAATCTTGCCAATCGCTTCTTCTCTCGGCCCAAGAGGCAATTGAGTACTAGAGGCCTGTCTCAAAGGACTAAACTGGCGTTATGCAACAGTTTCAGTACTCCTTTACGGTGCGGAAACATGGGCATTACTTCAAGCAAAATGGTTTACGTTGTAGTTAAAGAGCAAAAGTTGTCGAGTCCATGTTGGCAAACTTTTTAAATGTTAAATTCTTCGCTATCGTTAAGCTCGCGGTTCTTTACTATTTCTTCAATTTTAGATTAAGTTTCATAACTTACGCACTAAAAGTCTTAAATTAAGACAATATCATACAAAAATTTGCATCTCGGCGCATCAATTCGAACAGAGAACAAAAAAATTATTTTCCAGAGAACGAAACCTTTCGGTGTACCCGTCTATATTTGTGATTTGTTTTGTTGATATGCATGTTTATTGGTACAATTATGGTTCTCGGTCACCTCTGTTAAGTGAAAACGTGCATATACACACATATATTTAGTGATTCTAGTCGTATTCCATACTTAAATAACTTGTATCAAATATGAAAAAGAAACGAAGCCTTTAATGAGTATAACTCACACGTACCTATGGTGGTGGTGCAGATGCCCGACCATCAAGAGAAACACATCTCCCATCGCTTTAATTTCCAACCACTTCAAATCATAATCCATTCACTGACACAGCTCAATCTCCCCAACTGCCAGTTCCCACCTTAGGCAACCACCCACTTCCTGCCTGCACACTGCACATCGCACACCAACATTCATTCTCCTCGTATGATTGGCTAACGTGCGAAATAAATTCTCTGCGATTACAATTCCGCAGCGGGATAGGCACTTGTACCAAAGGGATCCATGTTAGGCAACGGGCACAGCAAAGACACATTGTGCGTGTATCCGGTGTATGCCACAATTTCGGCACAACATCGTGCCCTTTTGTTCGCCCCGGCAAACGAATGTCACGATATTCATATGGACATCCTCTCGCAGCAGAAGTACATGTTCCACAAACCGGGGCGCTACTAGGCTCCTCCGGCCAGCAGATCAAAGAGGGATTTGCAAAACCTATCCCATAAGCTCCCCAAATGTTCATCGATTAGGGCCAAAATTTAACTGTAGCTTCTTGTTCACAATAAAAACGGCAACGAGAGCGCACCATAGGCCGGTTATCTATGAGCGCAATTGCCAACCAGTGCGTGCATGTGCACTTGGAGGGGTGTGCTCGCCTCCCCCCCCCCCCCCCTCGCAGCGTCGGAGATGACATGGCCTCTTAATTTTCCCAACCGCCGCAATAAACATTGCGAAATGGTACACACGCGTTCTGTGTGCGCTCTGCTGCGAGTGTCCGACGCCACATAGCACTGCAAGGAGAGGACACTTAGATATTACAGCAATATCTGTGCATAAACAACGCAAGAGCATATCTACTGGCCGCGGCAGCGGCGACGGTAGTGGCGGCCTCCGAAAAGGGATATACGAGCTGTGCCGTAGTTTGACCAGTAGCGCGCATTCGCATTCTGTTTGTTTTTTTGTACCGATCCCGCGCTGATTCCTCGGTTCAGCGCTGCTCTACTGCCGTGGGGGTATTGTTCTATCGTCCGGCAGCGGTGGAGCGGCCGCCTCCTACGATTGTGCTGGACTTTTCCGCTCCTAATGCATTCACCTAATGCTGATGGGAGTGTAACTTATGTTATCCCAATGGAATTGAGTATGTGCAGCGTTTTATTTTGCCGACTGCCGGGTGGAAGGACAAACTTTTTGGCATTCCTCCGTGCTTTGGTGTGCTCGAGAATTTATGAGCTTCGACAGACGGTGCATAAATTCTCCTCTTTGCATCTACAACTTTGATCAAAACGTAAAAAAGTGCAAAGCTGTGTAGGCTTGGAGGCGGATGCAATATGGAGGGCGTTGGAGTCCTTGTTTGGGGGGGAGGGGGTAGCATCGTGGTCCATATGAAGACTTGGGCTAAGTCCGCTAGACAATGAACAATCGTCGACTAGGCGCATTCCCGGGGAAACGCGTTTCCTTCGACTTGAGCCAACATTGTTGCACAATCGACTCTGATTTCCATATACTGCCTACCAATCCCACTCCTAATTAAATCCGAATTCAGCAGATCTCATACTCATCCCTCGAATACCCCACATGCTGCCACAAGGCCACCAATTAACGCACGACTCTCTACGCCACCTCTGCCAGGACCGGCAAACGAATCAAAGTCATCTGAATACAGGCGATCGCCGCCGCCTGACCATGCAACAACCAAATTCTAAACATTCACAAATTGCCTTGTATTAGGAGTCAACTGCGGCGACGCCGATGATGACGATGACGATGGCAAAAAACGCTCTTAAACAAATCCCCGCCAGAGCGAGCCGATATCGACGATCTCCAATAACGTAGCCACCACCTTTGCCTCAAGACCAATGCCAAAATGCCACGGCACGGCCGGTGTATGTGGTGCGGCCTTTCGTTTCGGCCACAGATTGATCGCAAACGAAAACGAAGCCAGCCCAGACCGGGCCAGGAGTGCACAGAGAGCGCACTGCAGGAGCACTTGAACCCCGTGCAGAGCTACTGTGTAAGGCCAAAGCTTCCTTTATGAATTAAGACATGGGAAAAATTTGTAAGACGCTATCGGGAACCATAATAAACAGTATTCAGCCTCTGCAAATTGACTGTAGCTCCCACAGATCGCGAGCTTCTCTTATCCGATGTGTGTGCCCTTGTCCACTGCCAGCAGCCGGCAGGCAGGCAGCAGCAACATCAGCAGCAGCAGCAAACTCTAGACACGGCAGCATGCCAGCGGACAGCACTCAAAGGCGAACACCGTTCAAGTGCGCACACCAGCGTCGAGTGAAAAATCCGAACCAGCTCTCTGGGGGCAGAAACTCTTCGCCCGGCCTCGGTGTAGGAGGCGGGTGGAGAGTGCACGAGGGATCTATGAAAATGCAAAACGCAGGTGGGACGCGCCAGCAAGGTCGGATTCGATTTACATTCAGAGAGACCCGGCCGCTCTCATACCGGCGGATGCGGCGTGCACCTCAAATGCATGACGTGAGGCAATGAAGCAGAGGCACAAGGGAAAAAAAACGAGTACCACCACCAATGCGGCGTAGCCTGTGGTGGAGAGCGTACGCCTAGACAGCATTGCGCTGGCCATCGTCACCTCCCTAAGGCCACGACGACGACGACGGCGATACACAGAGATGAACTTGCCGACAAGACAGAGGCCGCTTTGGTAGAGATGCCTGACGCTGGCGTCGTTGTGCTGCGTGGCGGATGAAGAGGCGCAAATCTGCGAACTCGAGTTTTTAATAGAAGCAAATAGCTCGATAAAACAATTAGCGCAGGAGCCGATGGATGAATCAATAGGAATTCACCGCAAGAGACGTTCGCGGTTCTCTTGGGCGAGGAGGACATTTTTTGGAGTCTTTCGAAAATGCTTCAAATTTGGGCGCATTGCTGATGTATTCTGGGAACGCGATCCCATTGCCGTGTGAAACTAAACGCCTGCATTACGCGTGACTCAGTTTAATGTGGATTTGCTTGCCGAGGGAAAAAGTTGATCTCATAAGACCCTGAGTTGGTTGATAAGAATCTCTGAAGGACAATTTTACGTTTTCCATAAAATTGAAAAAGGGCTTTGTAGGAAGAAGAGTCAGTGTGGTGAAACATACTAGTCGCCCCATTACCACTTTGATTGAAATCCAGATTGACTGTCTCACCGTGCTAAAGAGTCGTTGCCTTTCTTTTCTGCATACAGTGGATGGACAATATGAACGTGTTTGTCATCAATTGACGCAGTCTCTGTTGTGTCACAATTTAAATGAAAGCATGTTCCCAAACACTTTCCAGAGTTGAAAGAATTAATAACACCGAATAATGGGTTTAAAAAAACTAGTTTTTCAGTTCCATAAAATTATAGAGATATCCCAGAAGCAGTCGAATAACGCACTGTGTTGAAAGATTTTATCAGAATTCTAATTTAAAGGGTGATTTTTTTAAAGTTCGATTATAGTTTTTCAAAAAAAAAAAAAACAACACATATAATTCAGAAAAATGCATGAAATCTTTATTTGAATCGATGGTACGGTCCATATAATTTAATGTTTGAAGCCTATTTCATGCAAATGTTGACCTTGACTGCGCCTTAAATGGTCCATCCGCTTCGTCCAATTTTGGCATAATCTTTCCAACATTTCGGCCGGTATCTCACGAATGAATGCTTCAATGTTGTCTTTCAATGCGTCATGAGGGCTTGTCTGTAGAGACATGAGCTTTAACATAGCCCCACAAAAAATAATCTAAAGGCGTTAAATCGCACGATCTAGGCGGCCAATTGACCGGTCCAGAACGTGAAATAAAATGTTCACCGAACTCACCTCTCGATAAGTCCATTGTTGCGCGTGCTGTGTGGCATGTGGCACCGTCTTGTTGAAATCACATGTCATGCAATTCAAGCTCTTGCATTTTGGGCAAAAAAAAAATTGGATATCATCTCACGGTAGCGCTCACCACAGTTACTTTCCGATTCGAATCATCTTTGAAGAAATACGGTCTGCCACTGCCCCAAACTGTGACTTTTTCTGGATGCATTGGTAGCTCTTGTAATGTTTCTCGCTGATATTTACTCCAAAATCGAAATTCTGCTAATCGGTAAAAGATTAGATATTCGGCCAACTTTCCAATAGCCCATTCACCAACATTTTTACGTTGCGGTAGGTCACGAAATTTAGTCACAATAGCCCCGAATAGCCGCTTCAGTGGGTCGATTAAACTGACAATAAAATGGAAAAAGCACGCGATAAACTTCTTTACAGAGCACCCATTTTGATAATATAGTTCAATAATTTTAAGCTTTGTTCGTTTGTAAGACGATTCATGGTTTAATTATAGACCAAACTAAAGATGTTTGATAGTGAAACAAAACACGAAACGTGCGTCAGCTGTTCAAACCAGTGTTGCCAAAAAGATAATAGCTAAAAAACACCCTTCAGCTTCTGAAGAAACTATTTGTTAACCAAAAACTCTCAAAGCAAATTTGTACAAGAAAAAACACAAAAAAGCTCGACTCCTTTTGGTTTTGACTGCGTAGACCGCTAAGCGCTCTTCTGCAAATTTTGTGTTTATGGAATTTCATACAAAGTCATTGACGTGTTGCGTGTTGCGGTCTATGTACAAAAATAACGCATAATGTGGATTGGCAGCAGCTTATCGTAAAAGCTCAGTGCATCGATGGACATGTGTTGGAGAGTTGAGCCAAGTTCCAATGTTTTCAGATGGTATTGTTATCCCAGTAGACTCTATGGGTACTATACACCTCATGGTTAACAAACTTGAGAACAACTTGAGAACTTGGAGCAAATCTGTAAGGCTATAGAAGTGAAAGGTGTTTCGGGATGACGGTAGATGATACGATGATGAAAAGTGGAAGTGCCTAGATGAACAAATTGAAATTGTTCGAGAATATAAACGATTACCTACTTCATTCGAATGGTTTGACATTTGTGCCTAGATGATGTTTTAAACAACAGCATTGTTTTTTGCCTCTTCGAATAAGTCCGGATTTGTCTTAAGTGAACAGCATTTGCGCGAAATTTTGGAAAAGGAAAACAAGGAAATTGGATTCCGTACGAGTTGAAACTGAGAAAAGTTGAATGGAAAGACATCCATGGAATATAACTTTGCACCCGATCGTGACTGGAGATACAAAGCCACTACTACGATAATCCAAAGACAAAAAAAAAAAAATACTATGCAAAGTCAGGGATCCAGTTCCATCATCGTCTACATCGAAGCCAAAGAAAAACATCCATGCTTCAAATGTCAAGCTCTGCATTTGGTGCGACCAGACGGATGTGGTGTGAACTGCTAAAACCAGTCAAAACTATTCATGGAAAACGTAATCCACTACAATTAATCCAGTTGAGCCGTCGATACTGTGAAAAACGTCCAAAAAACACCAAAAGGAATGACGAGGTGATTTTGCAATATGATAACGCTCGCCCCATGTAGTTGTAGTGCCCACTTTAAGTGCTAAAATCGGAGGTCTTACTTTGTCCGCCGTATTCTCCATACCATGCTCCTTTCGACTACTGCCATTTTTATGGATATTATTGAGGGGTCACCGATTCGGGTAGTTAAATGAAAACGAAAAATGGCTCACAGACTCACAGGCTCATTTTATAGAGCTAGCTAATTATCAGAGAGATGGAATAAAGTAACTTCCGACTTACAATACTTTGAGTAATGTAGTTTTTGAACACAAAAAACGAATGAATGTGTACTTCCAAGTCGGTTCACAGATTTCGCTTCATATTTCTAACAACAGCAGGTTAATGTTATTGACGAAAACCTGGATCATTTGTGAGATTAGAAATAATCAATTTAATGATTGATAGACATGAGATCATTTTACATAACGTATCCTTTAGTCTTTCTGTCCATCATCCATCATCATCATCCATCTGTATAAATCTGCGAAATAAAATGTGTTTCACTTAGCAACCTACGAACTTTTGAAAGTGGATCGGGAATGCAAAAGGGAAGAAAAGACATACTTTTCAAATTTAAAAGATTGAAAGATGTCCAGTTGAAAGAATTGTGCTATCCCTCCCATCTCGCCAGATTACTGATTTACCCAGATTGGGTTAGTTTGTCTGCTTGAAACGCACTTACTCCACAAGTGTCTAGATGGTTGTAGAAATAATTTCCGATCGTAGTCTTATTAACTGTTGCCAAAGTTGAACAGATACTAGTTCAGTAAATGATGACCCCTTCTCATCTTCATATCGACAACTTCTGTCCTTCTATAGGAACTCCTCGCATGGTTTCCTATTTGACAGTGCCCAGTAAGTAAGTCTGTTATCAGACGTACATCAGTTTTTCCTAGTCTGATGATGCCATTGATCAGCGAGGGATTGAATTTTGTTCGTGTTCGTACGCAGTGAGCATTTGCGATTGCTTATTTAAGTAATTTTGTTTTTAATAATAATAATAATTGAGTGGCACTACAGCGCACAAAGGACTAGAGCCTACAACTACTCGCGTTGTGCGCGCAGTTATTCTCTCAGGCGTAGAAGGTACTTACATTTTTTTTTTCCTTAACCGAACGGCGAGATTTGAGAAGCTTTTCATAGACAATTGATACTCTGCGAGTTGTCCCGTCCGGGAATCGAACCTCGAACTTCGGCGTGTAGGTTGACGTACTTACCTAGTACAGAGCCTTAATGGCTACGGAAGATAAACGATCTTTTGGCGAAGCGAGCAACCTCGGGAAATATTGGTCGGGAAGGCGGCGGGCCAAGAACACACTAAACCGATTTAACCCAGATGATGTGACTAGATTTATGAATTTGAATTTATGACTCAAAATCACATCCATAACACTATGAATAGGGTTTACGGAATTCCGTGATGGAGCCTAAGTTCATTTTGTGGCGGAATAGCGGCTACCAGACCCAGGTGTTGAAAGAACCCGACCTGGTAGTGACAGTTTGCCAGAGACTATATTCTGGTGCCACGGGTGGTTAGGAGTCTCTAGAACTTCGGTTCCATTCTGACCGACCATTCTGCGAACATTAAAAAGTTTCAGTCGTTTGAGTAGAAAGGATGTGAAATCGTTCAAGAAGGAATACAGACCAAATTGCGGTGCCCAAATGTGTGATGTGTGAGTCTTGTGGTGGCTGTGATTTGAAACCCAATGCCGCGGGCAGAGTAGAGGTTAGTGTACTGTGCTTTTCTGAATCACTTGTCCATCCCACTGATTCAGGCCAGGCGGTTAGGGAACTTTCCCCGCTCAGTGTGGAGTTGCATTCTCAACCGGATGTTGCGACAAGAGTTCAGCAAAGGTTTCAGAAAGACTTAGCTTTAAGCCAAGGTGAGGTGATTGTCCCTTAAACACGATCTTATTTGGTACTTGGTTAACTCAGGCGTCTATTCATGCTGTATCTACGTCTCTTGGACCCCGTGATATAAGCCTTAACGCCAGGTGATCACGTAAAACCAGATCCTATAAATCGATTTACCCAAAAAAAGGACAAAACAATAACCAATCAACTTACACCGAAAATTGTTTCGATCTTTTTAGCCTAAATATTGTAGTTTTGATGTTACTGACCAAGAGCACCTATCAACATGCGCATTCTGGCAACCTTTCAAAAAGGCAGTTTTGAAAAGTTTGTCTTCTCCATTAAGGAAACGCTCAATACATCGAGATATTGATTCCTAGAAGGATATTTAGAGGGCAAGGAATCATCCTAAATTTGGGAGGAATTAATTCTCAACCCCTTAGAAATGTTTCAGCTGCTCATACAATAACTTCATGCACTCATTGCTGATGATTAGCTCTTAAGTCCGTTCTCCAAATCACCCATTTCAAAAAAGAACACTGATCTAAACTTCAGTATTTACCAATCCAATAGGAGATTTCCAAACACAACGAATATTTTTACCTCCAACCATGCACGAGACAAGAAAACAATAAAAAGCTCCCTACACCCCATAAAAACTGTTCAAGAGGCCACAAAGTGCCAAATTTAAAACGAAACCAGACCGCCCTAAATCAGAAAGTCACAAATCGAGGACGTCCTCTTCGGGATGAATTATGGGAAATATTAATGTAGCTCACCGTAATCAAAGGGATCAAGCGCCCTTCCGTCTGTGCGCTAGTCTAGATGTCGGCCGCCACCGGCTCCTATAATTTCGTCGCCACCGACGATGCGACGCCGACTACGACGCACACGACAAAGATGACGATGACGACGAGACAAATTGGCACACTGTCTACAAGATCTTTCACCCTCCCGCGGGCTGGTTCGCCATTTGACAATTTATGAAAAATATTTATCATCCGAGGATGGGCCCCGTCCCATCAGTCGCACTGCGCTCATCGTCGCAAATATGAAAATGAACCTGCTCGGCTCGGGCAGATTGCATTTCTTGGGAAAAGTGCACTATGTGGAAAATAAGAAAGTCTGTGGCGGCTGCTGACACCCAGACTGGTGGTGCAGGAGGCGCGACGACGAGATTTTTCCTGATTTTAATTTTAATGCGGCCAGACAAAGATGTCTCGGTCTAGAAATAATAATTTCTTTGGATATGAGTTCTGTGTATCCCCGCGTTGCCGAGGAGGAGCACGCATCTGTTCGGATTGTTAACGAGAAACAGAACAGTGACATGGAGCGCAAGCGAACGCCGAAGTGGTGGGGGGGGGGGGGGACGAAACCAGGGCGACGCGTTGCGCGTTTTGAACATTTGGGTGGCACAGATTATGTGACAAATCTGCTGAATGCTGATGTGGGTTATGAGATGCCTTGCGGCTTGGAAAATGCCTCAGATTCTCCATCTTCCAGCGATGTCGTCGCCACCGTTGTCGCTGCCGCTGCTGAACGCGAGCTGGAATGTCGCTATAATTTCGATGAAAATATTTTCCACAATGCGGGAGCTCATGATTCATGAAAAATTAATGATCTTGAGGTTGCGCGTTCAAGGAAGGCGGCAAAGAATGTTTTCCTCGGCGAACATCTGTGCAGCGGGTGCCCTTGAGATGGCATTGCGAGGAAATGGGACGGTGGGAGGAGGACGATTTCGAATGTCGAAAGCAACATTTTCGTAGCTCACTGCAACTTTTTTTTTGGAACAAACAGATCAGCAAACGTTCCTCAAAAACAATCACAACCCCGATGCTGTTTCGAAGACACACAATCACGACGAGCCTCTGACATCTTACACGACAGCGCAGAATGGAAGAGCAAATTGAAATTCGAGAAATCATCCTTCAACACTTTCTGATCATGTGTCAGCCGCAACTGACTGGCGGAAAATTGCGATTTGCTAAAAACGTTCTTGTTTTCTCACTTTTCGGAGTAATTTTCCTTGCACGCTCCGCGAGGTGTTCGCGATGATTAGCCTAAACGAACGAGCCGCCGCGGAAAGGCAGCGCGCACAACTCCGGCAGAAGACAACGGCATCGGCGATCACGTCCCCATGGCCAGGGAGATAGGAGCACCATCGCGATCCGAGGAAAAGCGTTGCACTTGTGTCACGACATTTACTCCAACGGCCCAATCTTCCGCTGGAGATCATCATCATCATCATCAGCAGCAGGAGCAGCAGCCGCATCGGTTTCGTCATCATCATCGGCTTCGGTTTGGGCTTCGGCATCTAAGAGTTAGTGTCGCTGCCGCCGCTGGCTCGTTTCGTCGTTCCCTTCTCCTGTGTGAAGTAGACCGCCGCTCGTGATCCCAAATCACTGATATGTGTATTTGTGAGCCGAATTGGCTGAAGACTCAGCGGCAACCCCTCCGACCATCGATCGGGTGTCAAGTCACCAACCTTGGTGGTACGCCAAATTGACACTTTGAAGGTGGCTGCCGGCAAATGGACGACACACAGCGCGACAGCACATTCCCCTCACCCCCCTCGAAAAACCAAACAACCAGCTAGCCGACAAGCCAGCCATTTGGACGGCATCCAATGAAATAATAAAATAGCGCCTCACTCAACTTTCTGCATCTGCATCATCTTTCTTATAAGTTAATTGTCAAGGCGTGACGCGTTGATTCTTCTTGCTTTGGTCGCAACTCACTCTGCGTGTGTCGGTGTGTCGGTGTGTCGGTGTGTCGGTGTGCCGTTGTTGGTGTACGACTTTCAATTGCACGATTGCCCAACGACATATCGGACTGTCTGACTGTCGCAAATAAATTAAATTCGGGACTTTATTTATGCGATACGTGGACGAGATGTGAAAGTGCTCTTAATGATCAAATTAATACATCGCTCGGACACTGTAAAGAGCCAATTAATTATTTTGGGAAGCCGGAGCACAATAAAATTTTCTGTCAAAAATTTGATTAACTGCACGTTATTAGAGCGGGAATGCTGTTGCCTGGCCGGGGAGCGCTTCTGGTGAAGTCTACGCTGGCGGCCAGATGAATCACAAAGCCAATGCGGTCAGATAAGGCCGCCACTTGAGTACCATTAAGCCCCGTGTTTTGTTTGTTTCTTGTATTTCAATCTAGTAGATATTTTTTTTTTTTGAAAATTATGCCATTGAGCCGACAGTTCATGACCTCGTTCATGACGGCCAGACTGCCTTTCATTCTTCATCCAAGCTGCCAAAGCACCTTTTGATTGAATCGCCACTTTAGTGGATTTTTTTGTTTCTTTTTCCGTGCAAACGTTGAGTCTGCGCGCGTCACTGTTGATCGCCTGGCTTGCGATTGTTGATAGGAGAGCTTAAGATAGAGATTATCTTGTGGCCATTTCTGACGTCCATTTACTGTACAATTTCGTTATAATTGCGAGTATAGAAATTATCATTGACGTTGCGACCAGCAACAGATTTGCCCTTTTCAGAGACTCAAAATGTTGAGCTAAGTAGGGACAAGGTAACTTTATAAGTCGAGTAGAATGGACTCGCTAAGGTGTAACAGAGTTAGCTTAATAAGAGTTTTATTTTTGGTAAGATCAAACATTCCCATTAATTATGAAATACAACATCGTTCAAGTGTTCGCATCGACGGCCTCCCCATTTGTGAAAGAATTCCGCCTCGTCTTAGATCCCAACATCAATTCACAATGACATTCCAGCTGTCAGCTCTTTGGATGGTGCAAATCTGCTAGCTGCACATTTTGGCAGCCAGCACAACGCTGTCAGATTGTGCTTCATCTCTGCCTGAACTTGAGAGTGTAAATTGTTCCATGGGACGAATCCACTTACGTACTCGTACAGTTGCAAGGGTTCTTAAAGATCTCAGTGAGCACAAATCCGCTGACCCAAATGGTCAAATCCGCTTTTCTTCTGAAGACGTGTTCTTCTACGCAGGTGAATTCACAGCATTAGCTTTCCACTCAATACTACTCCTAAGGGCCCTTCCTGAGTAAGTGCTGCATCATTTGTCCGTCCGTCTCTGCGAAGAACGAATCTTCAGCGCCCACCTCCTATCGACCCATTGCACTTACGCCCCTTCTTTCTCAGGTCATAGAAACGCTAATAAACCATCATCTTGTAAAATTTCTCGAATCCCAGAAGGTTCTTAATGACCACCAGAACGGCTTCGACAGCAACAGATCCCCTGGTGATCTGATGGCATGTTTCACTGAAATGTGCAAACAATCCTTGCACAATGTAGGAGAAAGCAAAATCGTTTCGCTTTACATTACAAAGGCATTCGACAAAGTCTGGTATGCGGCTCTCTTGTTGAAAATGCATGCTTATGCCGGTGTTCCCCGGGGCTTCGTTTTAGCGGCGACCCTTTTTCTCATTTTCATAAATGATCTTTTGTTTGTCACTTCTGATCAATCCACTTCTTTTTTTATCCTCTATCTTATTAGTTTCTTGGCATTCACCGTCCTTTTCGGGCGTAGACTTGGCAGCGTATGTGCTCTAACTCAGCACTTAGTTATAACGACAACATATTTGAGGTCCCCAAAAATGCAGCGAAATTTATACATACCTTCAGCAACGCAGGAAATTGTTCACTCTTTTTGATCTGGCAACAATATAATAATAATAATTGAGTGGCACTACAGCCCACAAGGGACCAGGGCCTAGCTTCTACAACAACTACTCATGTTGTGCATGCTACTGTTCTCTCACGAGTAGAAGGGACCTACAGGTTTTTGCCTATTCCGAATGGCGAGATTTTGAGAAGCTTTTCAAAGACACTTGATACTCTTTGAGTGTTGTCAGCAACTCGAAAGAGGTGGTACCGTGAAAGATTGTGAGGTGTCCCGTCCGGGAATCGAACCTAGACTTGCGCGGCGGTCGACGCACTTACCCACTACGCCACGGCGACCACAATATGCAAGCTGTATATTTGTCCAAAGTTTCTGGTGTGGAGCTCCCGAGACCTCTCTGCATCTTTTGGTAATAGCAAGCGATCAAACAGACTGAGAATACTTATTTCGAGTCAAAGTAAATTGACTTGTTAAAAGATCGCTTTCCTCAGAAATATGAGTAAAATGTTGAAAATTGAGATCGATCTAAAGTTGATGTTCTTGAACTAAGTTTAATACTCTCCACCAGAATTCATATTAGTGGTTAAGTGCATCGATTCACACTCCGAATTTCCCAGGTTCGATTTTCGAACTGAACACCTTGTGTATTTCATGACCTCTTCTAAGTCGTTGGCAAGACTCATAGACAGTTAGTATGTCTAGTAAAAGCTTCTCAAGTCTTGCCGTTCAAAGTTGCCAAAAAGCTATAGGTCCCTCTTACTGATAAGAGAGCAATACAGCGCACTGTACTGTCATCCAATAACCCTTTACAGCCGCTACTTTCTCATCTGTACATGCATCGTCATCATATGCCGACGGGAATCATGTATGCTGGCCACTTGAAGACTAGTCCTACGAACTTATTGCGCAAATTTGAATACGATAGTCACCTAACTAAAACTTATTTCGAAAAACGTTTCTATTTGGACTACATAACAATTACTTTGAAGTAAGTTTTCAACAGCGTTCGAGCTTAGGGCGACTGCTTTCGTTCCTCGGAGATGCGATGATGTGTCAAAAAAATCTTTGAAAAAACTCTAGATCGCCAATCAAGCTTAAAAAAATGCATAGGCGACTTGTGATAGAAATGACAAAATGCTAAGTTTTTTTAAATAACAATAGCTGCACTTACAGCATTTCAACTTCAGACCTAATTGTGAGCCTTATGGGCTCGACTACGGATTTTCAAAGTACACAGAATTTGCGTTATTGCAGGACATAACTGCACGCGGTGCCTTCCACTCTTCTTCTTCTTTTACTGGAGCTTCAGTCCGCCGTCGACCTGGGGCTCAACTAACATGCTCTCCAGTTAATACGACCTCTCGCCTTATTCAGAGACTCTTCGTGAGGCAGCAGTGTTATCCAAGCTCTTAACATGACCTAGTCAGTACTGACGTTATTGACCCTATTTATTCTCGAACCAAGGCGGACGAACTTCATGGCAACCTCGAAGGTTTTGTCACTCATTGTGATGCTCTGTCCAAGACGTGGATACTAAATATTCATTGATGAGTGAGTTAATTTAATTTCATCTGTGTTCACCCATCCTCGTCAATGTCCTTCGCGTAAGCCAGAATCTGAATTGATTTTGAGACAACGTGCCTCAGATGAAAGTCCTTAGTCTTTTCAAGTGAAAAGTTTTGCTTGCGATTTTTGGTCCCGCTTGCGTTGATGGCGTCTGGAGGAGAAGATTCAACGACGAACTCTATGGGCTGTACAGCGAGATGCACCTAGTCAAGCGTTTTCGGATACAATGCTAGGCTAGGCTAGGCCATGCTGGGCCATGTAGAGCGTATGGACACCATCGATCCGGCCCGCAACAGAGAACGGCGTAGGCTAAGGTGGCACACGTAAGTGGAGAAGGACCTCAACAAACTTGGAGTTCGCAACTGAAGGCAGCTAGCGAAAGATCGTGCTGAATGATGAAGCATGTTGGTTGAGTCATCGGGTTATAGCGCCACAAGAAAAAGAAGAATACGAATAGGTGCCTCTAAGGTTAATGAGAAAGTCAGATTAATACAAATCGCCTTGAATTTAGAAGGTCTCGACGAGTTCTTTACCGATCTTGAGGAATGGGATTTCTCCTCATATCTACGCTATTATGGGATGAGTATACTTTCTAACACTCCCCAATTTATGCCTAAAGCCTTTTGTATTGTCCTTCGATCCTATGACATCACTTTGACTAAATCTTAGTGTTCCCCAAAAAGTGAGTAATGCAGTGAATAATGACTTGTCGGTCCCAAAACGTTTCTAATGCTTTTAAGAGCACTTTCATCTTAACCAATCACTCATGAGATACTTACCACTTTCTAGCCACTTATGTTTCGCCATCCTTCGATCATGGCTGCACATTTTTATTACCTTTACGTTTGTATGACTTTTACGCAGCTCAACGTGTCACGTTGATTTTAATTGAATGTTTAAAACAGTCTTTCAGTTGTTATTGAGTGTTTCTTCATCCAAACCCTAACGCCATACACAACTGCCCTTCATGTGCAGGACCAACTGTTCAGAGAATCACAAAGTGCAATATTTCGCTGCTCATTAAACAGATTCATATTTTTCAGACACGGAATCTTTGCCTCAAATATTTGGGCTATGTTTCATAACTCGCAAACACTTAGGATATATCGACTCAAGCCCCGCGGAATCCGTACAAATTGTTCACCTGGTTATGCCACTTGGTATTTACTTAACTTCTGAGACAAAGGGACAAGTTACATCCTCGTACTTCTCCACACGCCCTGTCCAGTTGAACATCTGTAACCTTCCTAGAAAAGCATACTTACACGTTTTCGAAACAACAAACGACTCAACAGCATTTAAAAAAACACCCCAAACAGCAACAGCAATGAAACACATTCGCTGATATTTCTGTTAGTTCTTTATTTACTTCTAATGTTTACTCTTGTAAGACCTAGGGTACATCATATACATACACATAGCATAAATACCACCACTACACACTAATCTGTGATTTAAATAATTTTTTACAAAACTTAATGCAACTCATTCGGTTTCTCCAGTAAATGCCAACTTATTGCTGCGACATCCTCCGATATCTACAGAAAGGATATGTGTTTGGTGGACGCGATCCCCGGCGGTGGATGGGTTCAGCCCTTGACGTACTCGTCATGCAAGAAGTCCTTTTTCATGGACAGTGACTGCTGGTTGTTCATCTGCTGATGGGGGGCAACGCTCGTTGGACTCTCGCGCGGACTGACGGAGTGCTTGTCCTCGAGTGGTGACTTAGTCATCTGACGGTCCAGGTTGGGAAGTGGTGGGAAGTTGTAGGAGGAGGGTCCGAGAAAGGGGGCGAATCCGAGAAGATCGGAATACTTCGGGGAGCTGCCGTTGGTGAAGGGCGGTGGGGGCAGTCCGGGGAATGATCCTGTTGGCAGATCCATAGGCTGAATGGTAAAGAAAAGAAATGATGTGTCTCTTATCCAAAGGAGGGGAGGGGGATTATTGGATGCCTACCTTTGGTTGCAAGCCATTGAAGAATGGCGGTAGATAGGGAAAGAATATCTCCGGCCTGCGTGACAGGAGATCAGAGTCCTGGTGTGCGCCCAGTGGAGGCATATTTGGACGATGAATGGGCAACTCGAGCGACATGCGCCGGCCACGTCGCGATGCTGGGTTTGTCCACATGTGGGTTCCCATGTGCACCTGAAATTCAATACAAGACAAAATTCATAGAATTGCAGACCTAAGCTACGGTTGTGCTCGGCCCTTCACTCACCTTCAGGTTCCCTTTAGTGGTGAAGGCCTTCTGACATACATTGCACTGAAACGGCTTGTCCCCGGTGTGGGTGCGCATATGAATCTGCAGGGCAGAGCTTGAGCTGAAGTTCCTCCGGCAAACCGTGCAGAAGTGCTTCGTGTTCGCCGGCTGTTCCTGGGCGTTTTGCTGAAGCTCTTGCTGTTTCAGCAGCGGATTGGGTGTGAACCTGGTTGACTCTCCGACAGACTGGGCGTTGGATTCGTTGGGTAGAGAAGACACTGCAAAGAGACACGCCTTTGAGGAAGCTTAGTCTAGATGGGTTCGCAGGAGGGGTGGTCTTACGAAGTTGCATCTTCATCAGGGAATGTTCGGCATCGCCACCGGCATTGTGCTCCGATGTCATTGTGGACGAGGACTCTGCCCCGCCCGGGGAGAGGGGCTTTTGATTATCATTCTGTTGGAATTCGCTCTTGAATGTCCTCTGAAGTGGGTCGATATGCGTGTCATCCGCTGAGAATGTGGATGTGTTTTGATTGTTACTGAAGTCTTCGACGTCCCGTTGAAATCTGTGGGCAAGGATGTGGTGATGGAGCTCTTCCTGCAAAACAAATGAAGTGTCTCTCTTGATAGACGGATATCCAAATCAATCCCATTTCACAGAACCCCCCAAATTATATCCATCCTCAAGTGCGACACAAGAACATGACATTTTGGAAAATCACACCAAAACAATGCGAACACCCTGAGGTGGGGGCTCTGCGCTTTCGGGCAATTATATAAAATTTTCGATTCATTAAAAATCTCTATCGAATGACAAACACGCCGTCATGACACTAAACGACCGCCACGCCGCCACTGTCTGCGTGCACAGCCGACTGCATGCAGCTCCAACAAGTGCTCCTTGCTCCGCCACCATAACAACCGACTGGCGGGCGGCGGTGGTGACGAATTTTAATGCGAGGACATTTAGGCTCAAACAATGCGATGCAGATGCAGTGTCGTGCACGTTCCAAGAAGACATCGATGCGGCATTACACCCCAACCGGAGGGGGCGTATGCCGGGCAGGGAGGAGGGGCGGCTGAACAAGCAAAATGCATGTGTCGTCGGAATGAATTGTGTCTGCAACAAAGAATTTGGATCATCTCCAAGGAACCGGCGCTTTTTTTTTTCGTTTGCTCCGCTTTGGCTCGAAAATAATGAACATTGTCATTAGTCATAGATACGAGAGATGATGGGATATTTCATATCGTAGACGGCATAAACGATATATCAAAACGTGCTGGGGACACAGCCCATGACGGGCGGATAGGGGCGCAAGGCGAGCGAGCTACGAGGAGATTGCTGCGCATCTTGCAGATGAAATACTTTTATTGTCGTGCGTAAATTATTTTAATGTCGCAGATGCAGCAGCCAGACACCAGAGCCAGAGCGGCGGATCTTAATCGAATTTTAAATGGAGAACAATATCGTGGAATGTATTTAATGTGTTTTCTCGCCTTGGTGTCGGGGAATTACGATCTCATAATTGTCTTGTTTCAGTTCTGTTGGTTTCTTTACGGGTTCTTGTGCTTCCTAGTGAGATATTGTCTGTTTGCTAGAGACGGTGAGTGAGTGTGACATGCGGTGATTGCAGGGGAAAACTTATGATTGCAAAGAGGTATGGGTTGGACTTACAGGAATGTTGGGAACTTGATTTGGTTCCAACACCATAGAGACGTTTTTGTTTAAAAAATAAAAGCTTCATTTATGACAAAACAGCATTAGCTCCACTGGCAGTGATTTATTCAGTCGAGGCAAGTTGATGATTCTATCCAATTTGGGCGAAAGACATTCGAGTCACAAAATCGTTCAATTTGTGAAACTTTGTGTCGCTCATAGTAGACAAGTACCATGCAGTCGTTGTCTGAACCGATATGTAACATCATTTAGCATCGATTCATTCCTAAGCCTATTGGGCTCCTTTTACCAACTCTGAGAGACGCAATGATGGCGCCATCCTGCAAACGATTTGAGAAGCCCTTGTTTCTGGCCTCTGCTTTAGCACTTTTACACTTAAACTCAGCAACAAAATAAAGACTCTGACAGTGTGTTGACTTAAATTCAAGGAACCTTCTTTTCGTTTCAAATATCTCTCTCGGAGGTGAAACAAGTTTGAAGACAGTGTTCTTGACACACCAAATTTTTTAAAGTCCTGTCTAATCGACTCCAAAAAGAGCCCTTCGAGGGGGAAAACAAGCACAGTATGCGAGGAACAGTGCACGACGTACAGTGCACGATGTACAGTGAGATAGGAAGCAAAGCAATATGTGGTTGAATCGTTTTCAGATTGTTGACATAACCTTTGTCCCACAGGGATTCAGACGAAAAAAGTGCAAAAGCGTAAAATTGTAGCCCCAATGCAACACAACAATTTTGATTACCAGGAATTTCGTGTGCAAATGGTCGACTTTGGCAAGAGCGTCTACTTACATAAGCCACGAGCACTTCAAGTCCATGTCTTTTGAGTTCCAGTAAAACAAAGGCAGCTAACATGGTCATCATAGTAGTGGGTAAGTGCGTCGTAGTGGGTAAGTGCGTCGACGCAGGCAGAACGCTGACAACACTCAAAGGTTCTAATTGCTTATGAAAAGCTTCTCTTGGCGTTCGAAGTCAATAAAAAACTGTAGGTCCCTTCTACTCATGAGAGAACAGTAGCACGCACAACACGAGTAGTTGTAGAAGCTAGGCCCTGGTCTCTTGTAGGCTGTAGTGGCACTCAATTATTGTTATTATAAACATGGATCTGTAACGCCCACCGGTGACTGAAACTTTGTTCACAGCCACTCCACAATCCGCACCAAAACTCTCTTTTTCTGTAGTTGTTTTCCTTTCTGTTTTCCGAGCCATAGATGTGGCAATTGTATTTGGAGTACAAATTGATTCGATTAGTTTTTTGTGTTCAAAAATTGTTTTTATTGAAAGGGTGTTAAAAATGCCTCACTCAAAGTATTGTCCATCGGAAGCGGCTACATCTTCCTACCTCACCAGTAACTTTCGAATGCAATCTCTAAAAAATAAGTCCTCTCTGGGATCGATAAAATCATTAAGCACCATTCTTTGATTTCTTTAAAAGACCCAAAACTCTAATATCCGTATCCCCAAACCGTCTAATATCCGTTAAAAAGGCAGTAGTTGTTGGAAGCAAGGTCTGGAGAGTACGGCGAATTGGGTAAGACCTCTCATTTCAGCGATTCCAGGTAGGTTTTGACAGCTTCAGCAACACGGGGCCGAGCGCTATCATATTGCAAAATCACTTTGTCATGCCTTTCGATCGTTTTTGACCGTTTCTGACCGTTTTTGACAGAGCAGACCTTAATCCGTGGATCTTTTTTTTGCATCGATGTAATAGATGATAGAGCGGGTTCACCAGGCTTTGAATAATATTTTTTCTTTTTCTTGGGATTAGCGTCGTAAGTCCACTTTTTATCTCTAGTCACGATCCGGTGCAAAAATCCCTTCCTTTGCATTTTAGGAAGCAGTTCTGAAGTTAGAAATCGTCTTTCGACATATCTCAGTTTGAAATCCATCCGCTCCCAATTTTCTTTCTTTTGAAATAATCCAAATTTCTTGAACCGAACGGAAATTGTTTGCTGAGTTTGGCAGGGATCTTCATCCAATAAGGGCTCCATTTCCTAATCTTCAAGCTTTCTGAACTGGCCAAGACGTCGAAATCACTCTTTGTGCGGTTAATCGCTCCGAGAAGGTTCACCAGAAGCTTCTACAAGCATTTGATAGGCTTAGCTGCAATTTGGTCATAATTAAAAAAGAACAAAACCTCCCGCAGAAGGGGTTTACTTAAGACAAGTCCGGAAGAAGAGGCAAACAACAATGTAGGCGTATAATGCAGACGCTGATGCTTACTAATTATTGTTGATAAATATCACACCTCTCCAATGAAGTACGTAATCACTTTCAGGAGCAGCCACAACTTGCAGATGGCGCCAGATTTGAAAAACAGGCCGAATTAGCCTACTAAGCACCCTGCCTCGTAAGAAAAGATGATTTTTCGCTCCAAATAGTTGTACAATTCTACCTGCTCTAAGGCATACTCTGTGAAGCGAAGACGGAGCGGATGCTCGTACGCCTTCAACTGCTGAGTCAATTAAACTCTACAATAATCTGTGACCTTTGTGCAGAATCCTCTTCAGGATAGGACGTAAAGTGATGTGCTGTTGGGATCGATGGATAAGAGCTCCTTTTCAAAAACAAAAAACACACCTGTATGCCTCCCTGCCATCAGCATTTGGTGCATTTTCAAAAGCCCATGATAAGGTCACAAGGCCCTTCCTAAAGTTAGATGCTTTAGTTGGTCAAAACAAGTTCATTGCCTGCATTCTGGTCAGGGATTTGAGTTAAGGGAATGCTGCCAGATAATCCCGAGATGCAAAAGAACTCTGTTTACCCTTAGATTTTGATTGACATACATTATCGATAGTATCAGGGGATAGATTGTCCCTTAAATGGCATTGTGTCCGCAGTTGCTTAACTTTGCAATATGCCACATAGAACTCAATGCATATGTACCTATGCCAACAACAAAGTTGACTAATCTGCTTTTGTTGCCCAGCCTCCAGGCATCTTGTAGCTGCTCGCCATCAAACGCTCTCACTTGTTTATTGTATAATATCTGCATGATATGTGGCTTTGGAAGCTCGTGGCTTGTTATGTAAATTTCATCTTTCAAGCAAGCCAAAAATTATCAAAAGATCCGAAAATGCCACTCGATAGATAAAGAAGACATTATGTTCTAAAATTAGCCAACACCAATAAATTTGCAATTAATAAAAAAGCTTTCGACTAGATGACAGATCTGCAGAAAATGTTATTTTTAAATCGGCCATAACTTATAGACACAGGTTTCCTTTACCAGGAGGACAATGACACTCAAGAAAGAACACACGGGGATCATTTGTGACGGCGTAGCTGGCATAGATAGTATTGGGTGTGTCGTCTTACGTCACTAAGATCCTACACTGAACGGAACTTTCTTTTAATTCTGTCTTGTAAGTCTTGTAAGTCAACACTGGTGTACTCAATCTTAAAAACAGGCCCATTGTACTGCTAGGCAGTCGGCTGCGTTTTGTATTTTTTTTTTCAGTTTTCTGCAAAAGTGGGCCAGCTTGGGACAATTACGGAGGAGGTGTCATTCTTCCCAATTTTTTCTTTCAGTCTTAACTTGGAATCGACCCAATAATCTAGTACAGCAACAGATTTTTCCTATTCTTGGCACCGTGGTGTAGTTGGTAAGAGCGTCGAATCACACGCCAAGGTTCCAGGTTCGAGTCCCGAACTGAACAGCTTGCATTTTTAACGGCACCACCTCTTTCGATTTGCTGACAACACTCGAAGAGTACCAATTGTCTATGAAAAGCTTCTCATGTCTCGATGTTCGAAGTCAGTGTGAAGGAACAGTAGCACGCACAACACGAGTAATTGTTGTAGGAGCTAGGTCCTGGTCGCTTGTGGGCGCTAGTGCCACTCAAATATTATTATTTAATGTTTTTCCGTCCTCCGTTCCGTAAAGTACACCTTATGCATCCCAGGGAGCCGCAACCCTCATCTTCTTGGTGGCTAGGACTTTGTTTGCCTTCTTTGGATCACATTTGCCGGATGGAATCCACTGTTCTGACTTTTCTTTGGTATTCGTTGTCTTCAAGTGGTCACGAAAGTATACAGAAACTCCTTCAGGTTGGACACGAACGCCGTTAAGCTCTCCGTTTTGTCTCACGGTCGTTCTTCTCGCCTGAAGTCATCCAACATGGCACCCGTCGCGCCACCATATTTAAGGTGCAGTATGACCCCCACGATCTTTTCAGATACCTTAAGTCTCAGCTATCTCAGGCCCGTTCCATCAGCGATTTGCAATCATTGTCAAGCTACCCTGCGAGGTGGCCTTCTTCGGGCACCTAGACGAGGCTCTTAAAAAACAATGTTTGAAGGAGATCAATTCCGTACACAGCATTCACGTGGTCCTTGACTTCGCTGATCGGTTTCTCTTCCAGAGATCATCTTCTTCTTCTTCGGATGGCGCTAGAGTCCTGGGTGGACCTGGGCCTCAACCAACATGCCTCTCCAGCTAGCACGATCTCTTGCCAGCTGCTTCCAGTTGCGCATTCCAAGTTGGTTGAGGTCCTTTTCCACTTGTGTGCGCCATCTCAGTCTAGGACGTCCTCTGTTGCGTTGTCCCTGTGTTTCGGATTCGAAGACTCTTCGGGCCGAAGCAGCGTTGTCCATCCGCTCTACATGGCCTAGCCACCTTAAGCGTTGTATCCGTAGACGCTTGACTAGGTTCATGCCGCCGCACAGCCCATACAGTTCGTGGTTGAATCTTCTCCTCTAGAGCCCATCACCAACAATTTTTTTTTATTTTCGTTAAGTCCAGGAACACACCCGTTTTCACACGCGTTGTAAACAAAGCTACAAGTTCGACTCAAATTTTTAATAGTAGCCGTCTACGAGAGTGTACTAAGCAGAAACGACGATCCTGGACTGTGCAGTTGAATATTTATCGAACCGACGCTCTACACCTGTGCTGTCATTGCACCCATTAAAGGCTCTCAGCCCAAGCTAATGTCAGATGACCCACAAAAACGCTTCAGCAACACTCTTGCCCTGCATCTCCTTTATCCCGTTGAGATCTGATATTCGAACAATTACAAACATAGAGTTTCATTTCACATCAAGGGGTGACATTTTTCATGTTTTTCTGAACTTAACCAGACGCTCTGTGCGCCTGACTATGGCGTCCAACGCTCAAGACAAGTCTGTGTAAATATCACCTCTTGACGACTTCGATCAATATGATCGTCCCATCGCATCGACACTCATCATTCCCCCACAACTCTCGGCGCAATGAAGTCGAAAACATTTCTGTAGTTCTCACATCACATCCTTGTCCCGGCAACAGCAGGCAGAATACCAAGGAAACATTCCTAGACTCCAGTGCCCCCGTGGAATACATTTTTAATTAACGGCCCCGCTAATCACGTCCATCAAGGCGCACAAGTTACTCAATCAGTGGGGAATTCACAACAATTATTGTTACAATTCCGATAAAGTGGTTGGTTATGATGGCGTGCCTCTGCAGCCGTGCAGCGGTGGGTGCTGTACTGTGCCTTAATCGGCCTTCTGAGTTCATCTCGCATCCAGTCGGCGAGCCGTGGTCTGTCAGTGGAACGCTCTCATCCCCCAAATAGCATTGTGTAACCAATTCCAGTCCTGTCACAGTGACGCGCAACATGCGATGTGACATATTCGAGCTCGTTTTCCCGTCTACTGGCTGGCCCCCGAGCATATTCAAGCAAAGAGTTACCCCAGCGAACAAAAATAGCCGCGCACCGAAGGAACTTTAAATTGCGCACTCCCCTCCGGCAGGCGTGCGTGTGTCCGCGCGATTGTCTCCTGCGACCCTCGGTGATTTGTGATTCAACAATCGGGCAGCACCAGACTGAAGCGACGCAACACAAACTGGCTCCTTGTCGGGTGTCACTTTCGTCAGAATAATTCCGCACGCGCGCCCCCCAACAAGGTCCCTCCGGCGCGACGCACTGGAAGGCACCGAATGCCAGGACTAGGCGCGTAGAGTCGGCTTTGTCTTCTGTCCGGAGTAATTAATAATCTGATCATAATTTGTTGTACATGGTGCAAAATGGAGCCCTTTATGGACTCGCTGAGGCGGCCCGGCTTCTGGTTAATTAATTCAGCGGACAGATGCCGGGGTTGCGAGCTGAGAGCGCATTAAGGGCGGCTGGATTACGGGGGCATGGGAATTCCTTAAAGGATTAATTAGACGTCTCAGGGGCATTGACAGAAGCGAATGATTGGCATGCTACAAGCGTTCGCTGACCGATTTTTCCGAGTAATTATTTCACAAAAAAAAAACAATTGAAGGGAAAGACTCACTTTTGTTGCACAGCACTTATCACAGATGGAACACTTGAAGTCCTCCTCTTTGGTATGGGTGCGAATGTGAAGGTCCAGCTCGGATGGACTGGCGAAGATGCGAAAGCAAATGTTACAGATGTTCGCTGCGTTCCGGAGGCCAGCTGAAAAGAGAGAATTGAATGGGATTATGATGAGTTGAGTTTTATGGGGAATTTGAGTGAGAAGGGGTGTCATTCGAGAACAGTAGATAATTAGGCTTGTTGTGGTTGATGAAATATTGGGGAATTTGTAGCAAAAAGATTTACAATCCTGGAGTAATATACATACGACGAATTATTGGTCAGGATTCCTCTTCAACCGGTATCAGTGGAGCGTGGCACTGTCTTTAGCCAATCAGCAGAGCTCCTGAGCTCGTGGATAACACCGAGATCAGGGTTAGTATCCGGCTGTGTCATTGGAGGGAATTTATCGCGCTTTTATAGCAGAAGAAACGCTTGAGAGCAGATGCGAGTAAAACCAGATTTGTTGCAAGAGTTGGTATGGGCAATGAGGCTATTGGGGTTTTTTTCGTATTTAAGGGTGAGCGCGACATTTCTGTGAAAATCTGGGTTGAATTCAAAGAGCCCAGTAACGAAATCAACGTAAACCGCTCAGTTGAAGGAGTTTCAGGCGTCAGTCCTCCAACTTTGTTCATAGCAAGACTGCATACAAGAGGTGGGGCATTTAGCCATCTCTCGACTAAGCTTGCTTTATACAACAACTTTGTCACCCCAGTCCTACTTTATGGCTCGGAAACCTGGACGTGACTAAGAGCGGATGCGGAAGCCTTTAATATTTCAAGATAAAAATTTTGCGTGCGATTTTTTGTCCTGTTTGTGTTGATGGCGTATGGAGGTGAAGATGCAACGACGAACCCTATGGGCTGTACAGCCACATGCGCCTAGTCAAGCATCTTCGGATACAACGCTTAAGATGGCTACGTCGTGTATGGATACCTGTGCTCCCGCCCACAAAGTCTTCGAATCCGAGCCATTGGGACTACGCAATAGAGGAGGGCCTAGGTTAAGGTGGCGCACACAAGTGGAAAAGGACATCAACCAACTTGGAGCGCGCAAATGGAGGCAGCTAGAGAAAGATTGTGCTGCCTGAGGAAAGTTGGCTGAGCCCTAGGTCCACCGGAGTTTGTAGTGCCACATGAAGAAGATCTAGTTTTATTTTAAATTAAAGGCTATATTCACCCTTACAAAAGCTTCCCGCTAGAAAGCTAGGTCTTAGGCCAGTATCATACTTCTGCGGAACAAAATGAGACGTTTTTTGCTTGACCAAAGGTGAGAAGAAGACTTGTTTCTAAAATAAGTGCTGTGTTACCCAAGCAACGCGTATTTTTAAAAGAAGTTTTGAGCCGAAATTAAGCACGCTCTGCAACTTATGTATGGACTTTCCAGCAAGAAGTTCGTGAATGTTTGATTTTGACTGAGGTTGTGAGGACAAAACCTCCCAGACAGGACTCCATCGCGCGCTTGATAAGTTTGTGGCCGTATGTACTGATGCTGGAATGAAGGTGAACGTGGACAAGTCCGAAGTTATGATCATTTTCAAAACGCCTGTCCAATACACTCTACAAGTTGGTGAAGTCCCATTGACACAGGTGGAGAAGTTTATGTATCTCGGGGTCTTTTTCACGAGTGATGAGGAGAAGCAACACTAAGCTCTCTTGTGGATCGGCCACGATGGAGCAACTTTGAAGCAGCTTGGAAAGCCGAGCTTGATGTAAAAGCCATTTTATTTACATACAAAGTCCAATAGACCCCCCAATTGAAAGCGGGCAGCCCTCCATTTAGCTGGAGCTGCATTTCAGAGTAGCTTGCATTGGAAAACGATTTTGAGGTGAAATCATCTTTGCTGACAAGGCGCATTTCATTTCGTCGGCTACGTTACAACACAAAAGTGCCAAACTCTCAGAAGTTATTGTCGAGAAGCGAATGCATCCACAAAGAGTATCAGCCCGTCCCGAGTTGTGCAAAAGTGGCATTATTGGACTACTTTTCTTCGATAATAAGAAAATCATCTCGTTTGGGGAGGACGTTTATACATTTCCACGATAAAATGCGTCTTGTTTTCTAACAAATAAAAGCACTGGCCTACACTGTTCCAATCCGGGGTGGACTTGGGCATCAACCAATTAGCCTCTCTAGTCAGCAAGACCTTTCGCTAGCTGGCCTTAGGTCCATATCCACTTGTGTGCACCATTTCGCTCGAGGACGTCCTTTGATGCGTTGCCCCAATGATGAGGAATGGAATACATTTTGGGCGATAGCTGTGGTATCTATGACATAGCCCATTTTACATCAATCCGAAGACGTACATGCCGATGTATAACTCATACAGTGCGTGATTGAATCCCTTCCACCAGACGCAATCACCGCAAATAGGATCAAAGATAGCACGGAGAACTTTTCTCTTAAGATGACCAAGGACTTCTTCATCCACTTTCAATACAAGCTACAGTACTGCCAGATGCAATCGATAAAACCAAAGTAATTATATTCTAAAGATATCGAACGACACTTTCTTGCCAACTTTTGAAAGACCTCATATTTTTTTTTAAGTGAAGTTTTTCAACGTTTCTGACAGGAACTCCTCTAGGACAGAGGCTCTTTTTAAATGCAGCGGCATCATAGAAAATTGCATTGCTCTTAATACTCACAGAGGTGACGAACTTAATTAATCGTCCAATCCATAATCTCGTTAGGGGACAGGAGAGACTACGCGCTAAGCATCTTCATCGATATAGAGGGTTCTTTAGACAATGCGACGTTTAAGGGCATGAACGAGAAAGCAGCATGATTGAGCCATTAGGTCTGTGGATCAAAGCAATGCAAATGAGCAGAACTATTATTGCGGATACAGACTTTTGCCACTGTGTGATGCCTAGGATATACAAAGACTTTAATCAAGATGTCGTCCTTTATTCTTTGTGCTAGTGTATGCTGGTTCACTCTCTTCTAAAACAGATCTAATATTTACATCCAGGCCTACGCGGATGCTAAGTGGCTGTGTGTTCAAAAGTGCAGGCAGCTTTAGACGTGAATGATTACTGGTGTACTAGGGAATGGTCTTTTTGTCAACCGTCTTAAGACCAACGTTGTCCTCTCTTTACTAGAAGGAGGACTTTGACTGGTCTGATTCAGCTAATGCGAATAGTTGCATCATACGCTTTTCCGGTAATACGGTCTGGAAAAAAATTAATCAGAAACTACCAAAGCGCTATCGGTGGTGTTAAGGAATTTTCGGCAAAACCTGACTCCTATCATCAAAAAGATTTGAATAGCTCGACGCGCCTATAGAAAGGAGTCTTATAAAGGGTGTCCCAACAAGAACGCAAGATTTAAATTTGAGGCAATTCAAATTGTCATTGTTTGATATTTGAACAATTATTATTGTTTGTTAGTAGAAGGTATAAGGTTAATAAAAATGGAGCGCTGCATGAATGAACAACGCATTCTCATTGTGAAATTGTTTTACCAAAATGGGGAAAGTTTTGCGGCTACAGTTCGCAAATTGCGATCAATTTGGGGTTACAATAATGCTCCAAAAGAGTCAACTGTAAAGCGATTAATGGAAACATTTACTGAAACTGAGTCTGTAACTGATGTAAAGACAACAACGCGACTTCGACCAGATCGATCGACAGAAAATATCGCTGCAGTACGTGATGATGTCGCTCAAGCTCCATTCACCTCAATTCGACACCGAGCTCAGCTAGTCGGTGTTTCCAAAACCATTATACAGCGAATTTTGACGAAAGATTTGCATCTTCATGCATACAAAATTCAATTAACACAGGAACTGAAGCCAGCTGACCATGCACAGTGAAGGGAGTTCGTTAATTGGGTGTTGGAGAGACAACATAAAAATGCCGATTTTGCCGATAAAATCATCTTTAGAATTGAGGAATAGAATGTGGAGAGCATGTGGTTTCAACAAGACGGCGCCACATCTCATACAACCAGAGAAACAATTCAATTGCTGCATCAGTCATTTCCCGGTCGTGTAATTTCGTGTTTTAAAGACAAGAATTGACCGCCTCGATCGTGCGATTTAACACCATTGGACTTTTTTTTTTGGGGTTTTTTGAAGTCGATGGTTTATACCAATAAACCGACGACGACTCAAGCCTTAAAAGAGGAAATTGGACGCTGCATTAATGAAATACGGTCATTGAAAATTTCTTTAAAAGATCGCGTATGTGCCAGCAAAGCCGCGGCGGCCATCTCGCCGATGTGTTATTCCACAGGTAACCTCTTTCTGTCTACTTTACGATTCAATAAAGAATTCATGGTTTTTTTTTAAATATCTGCGTTTTATTTAAAATTTTAATCTTGCGTTCTTGTTGGGATACCCTTTAGAAGGGGTCTTGTATATCCTGTGCCTAGGTTGCGTAAATAAACAACTACTGCCTTCACTAAGAACGATTTGACTCGGCTGCCAAAGGTTGTCCCTGATGCCTATCTTTGCCTTAGATGCACTTTTATGTCCTTTCCCTTTGGTGTCCACATCATGGGTTGCATTCTCAAGGCCATCTTCGGAATACACAGAAATGTACTGTGATTGAATTCGGACTGGAATTTTAACGAATTTGCCTTCTTCAGACACCAGTCTCATGGGTATGCCGACTAATTTACGAAAACCGATGACCAGATGCTGATGCTGAGTCAAAAAAGGATACGAATCGAACCTTTGCGGTTAGTTCCAAGACCAAGCAAGAGTCGGTTGCTGGAGCCTTTTTATGCGACGACAACATTAGACTATTCCCTTCGTTTTTCGCGTCATTTGCCTCGGTTTTTCTGCAGTAACCACGTCATTGCCACGAACTATATCCTGAAGAACAGATGAAAAGGTTAGACTTCTTGTGTCTTTAGCGACAGAAAAGCTGTATTTTTAACCACTTCCAAGATAGGTCAGGAATTCAAATCTTCTCTGAATTTGATATTCTACTTGCTTGGATTCCGGATCACCAGGGGAGCACGGGAGACGTGATCACTTTTAAATTTGTCACGTTAGGATCGGAAGAGATGTTCTCAGGACCCAAACCCGCGTTTAGGCTTCCCGCGTCCTTTCTTAGAGCTTCCATCGATGTTTGGGCCTGTCGAGAGTACGTCAGTTGGTGGCATGACTCTTTAGGATGCATGTAAACGAAGCTGATGCTACCAATCATCTGTAAAAAGTTGACGGCATTCTGGTTACACCTTGACAGAAAAGACTAAAAATCGGCGCCGAAACGGGCCACTTTACCTCAGCTATGGCAAGGCTATGACAACCCTTGCGACTCCTATGCAGTGTACGAATACACTGTGCGGCACTTTCTCTGTAATTGTCCCTGTCTCAGATCAGGTGTCAGATTTTTGGCTCTAACGTGACGAGGGCTTTCCCTCGGAACGCCAAGCAAATATAGTCAATGTAAGTTGCTGCCGGGCAGTACAATGGACGAGTTTCTTCTCTCAGTTCTCCAGGGTAAAAGTGCTCCGACATAAAAAAGGATCTTCTTCCTGTGTATGAACTGACGTGAAGCTAGTTGAATCTCATTTCCACTAGCGAATGACAATGAAACGAATCACAATCGTTGATAGAGAAAGTGTAAGCGAATCAGAACACTCCTCAGTCCACATAACTCTGCTCTCCTGGAGGCAACGCCCACATCATATCGTCCCTTCCCTCCAACAGTGAGAAGTCAAACATTCCCCGATTAATCTCCGTCCATCACTATCTCAATCACTTCGACACTCTACAGAACTACAAAGCTCCATAAATCTATATTTGCAACCGTCCGACAAATATTCAAGAGCGTCTCCTCGTACAAGACGCACATTTTGTTGGGAAAAGAAGTTGCGCGGCGATGTCGAGCGCACGTTCCTTTTCAGCATCGCCCCTAGAGTAGGCCATAAATTTGCTGTCATTCAGGAGAAATTAAAAACTCTTCGCGCCTCTGTCGGGCCGTCAGTCGCCTGCACGATGCGCAAGCACACTTGATTTTGATTTAATTTGGGAAATCGAAGGCACTGAATCCGCCAGGGAGTCACTGTCAGTCTTTGTTCGCGCTCCAATTGAATTATGGTATCTGAGAGAGCGCTGCGCGGATGCGTGCGTGCCTGCTGCTAATTTTGAATCTTTACGCTCTCTGGGTCAAAGGTGACAGACAAAAAGAGTTCGTCATTAATTTTCACTTCGTCGGTCGGCGGCGACGCGGCGCATGACTGTGCCGCCGTTCTTTGCCGCTGCTGCTGGCGGGCTATCGCGAGGACGTTCACGCCGGGAATCTATTACTGGCTGGCAGGGTTTGACAGACGTCATCTAAGTGAATGCGATATGTGTCGCGGGCATGAGAGCATTTAGCGCGAATATTTGTGTATTTTCGGATCTTAATCGAGTGTCGCGTGCAGCTCCTTTGTCGGGGCATCGGGAAGCAATTATTTAAGGTTTCCGATAGGACGTCAGGAAATACCGGGATGGGAACAAGGGAACTGAGAGTGCAACTTACCGATGATTCCAAGTGGGCCGAACGGCAGCAGCGGGAACTTGGGGGGACTTCGATTGTCTCGCGCCATGAGGAGGAAGTTCGGGACCAGGCTGATGCCGGTGTTCTCGGGACCCCTCTCGCTCTCAAGCGCCTTCGCCGACAGGTCCATGGCTCCGTTCTCGTCCGAATTGCTGCCGTTTTCCGATTCCCGCTCCTTGTCTTCGCGCCTCTCTTCAGAGTTCACGTCCGTGGGGGACTCCTCCTCGCTGGCCATGGTGAAGTCGTCGAAGTCGCCCTGCGACGACTCTGACCTCTGGCCGGAGTACTCCGACTGGGAGAAGTCCATGTTGTCCGAGGTGCTTATCGATCGCGTGGAGCTCTGATCCTCTGCGTTGGACAGCATCTCGCAGTTCTTCGTCCGGTCGCCGTCGCCGTCGTCGATGGTGTGGATTCTGATGTGCTGCTGCAGGATGATGCCGTTGGAGAACTTCTGATGGCACACGGGACACTTGAATTGACTGCGCATGGGCGGCTTGATCTTGTGGATGCTCATGTGGGCCTTCAGGTTACCCTTGGTGGCGAAGGCCCGCCCGCATATGCGGCACCGGAACGGTCTCTCGCCGGTGTGAGTGCGGATGTGCATCTGCAGGGAGCTGCGGCAGGACATCACCTTCTGGCAGAATATGCACTGGTTCGGGTCGGTGAGCTTGTTCTCGATGTTATCCACCAGCTGCTGCAGCTTGGACGTCTCCGAGGTTTTGTCGATCTCGATGAGGTCCTCCCACGACTTGTCTATCAGTCGCTCCATCTGGGCCAGTGAGTACTCGGAGGGGACTTGCTCGAGGCTTGTTGCCGATCCTCGACTTAGCGACGAGCGCCTCGAGTTCTTTGAAAGGTTCTCGGGGGTGTTCTCATCAGTTGATCTCGTCGCACTGATGTGCGGTTCCCGGGGACTAAGAGCGCGTTTCCGACGGCTGCCTGATTGCACTACAGGGATCTCGAGCCTCTTGGCCGGTTCCTTTTTTGGTTTCTCTTCAACAGGGCGCAGGTTGGTCTCCTGCGCTTCTTCGACTACGGGCTTTCGCAAGTCTTGCGCCTCCGTCTGCGGCTGGAGTTGGGATGGCGCCTGCACCTGCGGTTGGGGCTTCTTCTCAATCGGCGCCGGAGGTTGCTCCTTTTCTCGCGTCGGAGAGGAACCCAACCGGAACGGGGGAATATGAACGAAAGGAGGGAAGGGCAAGCGCGGTGGCTGCGCGCCATTGGCGGCCGTCGACACAAGGCCTGGATGAAAGGGAGGATACTGATCTGCACTCGTTGACGGCGGCATCAGCATGGGGGGGAATATCTGAGTGTGACGCTGGTAGTGCACCTTCAGGTTGCCTTTGGTGGTGAACTTGCTGCCGCACACGTTGCACTGGAACGGTCGCTCTCCCGTGTGTGACCGCAGGTGGATCTGAAGTGCCGAGTAGGAGCCAAAAATCTTCCCACAGTACTTGCAGCGATGCTTGAAGATCTCACCCCGACCCTGGCCGTCTTTCTTCGAGTACTCGTACTCGTCATTCAGGTTGTTCGCGTGCACACTCTGCGAGGCCGAGTCCAATACCTCCTCGGTGCGCCGCTGCAACATCTCTAGGCAGTTGGGTTCGTTGGGCGGCGGGGGTGGGTCGTGATTGGTGATAATGCTCGAAGCAAATGACGAACTGATGTCACACAGGTGCGGCTGAAATGCCTTCGTGCACTCCTGCTCCCCGCTCGGCTTCTCCTCCTCCTCCTTGATTTCAGTCTTTTCTTTCTCTGGGATTTGATCAGTGCTCTGGGACGGCGTGTCCCCCTCGTCTTCCTCCTTCTTCACTGGCTGCTGCGCCTGACTCTCCTCCTGCTCGACATCGTCGTCGTCCTCGTAGTCCTCCTCGGTGCGGTTCTTCAGCTGCGACTGCAGGTGCTGTATCAGCTGCATCTGCATGAGCTGCTGACGTTGCACGTTGAATATAGTCGACTGCACCACCGCCAAATCGCTCACCGCCTCGTCGTAGTTCTGCGAGTTGGCTATGGCCGTCGCTGCAAATTGAGCCACAGCCACCTTCGTGTGCTGTAGGGCCTCCAAAGCGACGTGTCCGGTGGCCGGCAAGCGCGACATCACCGATAAGTCAAGTGCCTCCTCCGCCACGCCGCCCCCCTCCTCCTCGTCGTCCTCGCCATCGCTCTGGTGTAACTGCAACTGGGCTTGCGTCGCCTCACCCCCGCTGTTGTTGTTCCGATCTGGGTCATCCTTGATGACAGACGACGGGTCATTGGCTGCACCCCCGCCCGCAGAGCCGCCACCACCCCTGGGACCACGGTAATTAATTCGGTTATGAAAAATCGAGCACATCTTGCTGCTTCACCGGAGATCTGCAAAGGCAAGAAACAAAACGGAAATCGGTTATCTTTGGATGCATTTATTCGCGGAATCGGATTAAACTCTACATTCCCCCCACCACCCCCACAACCCCGAGGTACAGTGACAAAGCCAGCCCCTCCGGGACCGGCTCATATAACAAAATACTTTTTGAATATATGAATAGGACATGAATAAATGATCGGTGTCGCATATGATTAGGTTACTAATTTCGTAACTCCCCGTTCGGATCCAACGGGGTCGCTGCGAAAAATCTGAGTTATTTTACAGAACTCTTCCTAGCCGGCCAGGCCGATCGTGTAATTTATTGGTTTGGCGTTCGTACGCCCACTGGGGGCAGGATAATTTTGTCGTGTAAACAAATAATGGGCAAAGGGAATAATGAATAAATGTTTCGTATTGAATGCGCAATTATTCAGATACGGTCGGAGGTCTTCGATGGAGCCGTACTGGATGTTGGTTGCGGCAAGGAGTTCTTGCACAAGCGGCGTACTCCGATATTGCAATTATTCATCTAGATCATCGAATAATTTGAAAATTTCCCGGGTCGACGGGATGTTATGAGGGCTGATGTAAGGGTTGACATAAGGGCTGATATAAGAGATGATAAAGGATCCGTGGGCGAGATCAGGATGGAACATGTAAATCAATGACCCCCTTAAGGCATACTGGCTGTGGGAACATTCGGTAACGATCCAGTGACTGTTTCCTGGTTTCGATTTGGGTGGGTAGCTTGTGATATATGTTGTGCTTATGTATGAGAGATGTGGGGATTTTCAGATTTTGGACAGGTAGGTTTGTTACATGAACTGTGGCCCAAATGTATACCGTTACGTATTATGGCTTAAACGTAAGTGATAGAATGGTGGGATCCTTTAACACGCCGGATAATCAGTACAATATAAGGTCATTCGTTTTTTGGTTTCAAAAGTAGAGCTTTATAAACACAGACAGTGGCACATTTTTGATGAAAATTAATTCTTTATAAAAGTTGGACCTTGCCTTTAAGTGTGAAAAAGGACATCATTCAAATGGCCATCTCGGTCACCAAGGCCACTGATGCACACCAATGGCCCGTGGATGAATATAACAATGCTCCATAAAACGTGTTACAGTGATCGGATTTAGTTCAAATATGCGCCCTTTTGTTCGATAATCTGTTTCCATCTAGACGGCAACTTTATGATACCCCCATCGTAGAAGCCCCCCCTTCTTATTTGCGAAGAACTCGGACAGACACTTTTCACAAGCGTCATTTGAGTTCAACTTCACACTACCAAGGGCATTCGCCACGGACAGGAACAGGTGGTAATCACTTGGCGCTATGTCCGGGCTATATGGTGATTGCGATAAAACCTCCCATCCGAGCTCCCGTAGCTTCTGATGAGTCATCAGCGAAGTGTGTTGTCTCGCGTTGTCCTGGTGGAATACTACACCCTTACGCCTGCTTCAAGCGTTCCTGTTGTTCGCAGTAGATGGTAAAATTAAGCATCTGGTCATATGCGAGCAGCTCATAGTGGATGATTCCCTTCCAATCCCAGCAAACACACAGCAAAACCTTTCTGGCCGTCAGTACCAGCTTAGCCACTGTTTGGGACGATTCACCAGCCTTCAACCACGACCGTTTTCGCTTGGTATTGTCGTATGTGATCCATTTTTCATCGCCAGTCACCATCTGCTTCAAAAGTGGGTTGAGTTCATTTCGTTTCAGCAGCATATCGCAGGCGCTGATTCGGTCCAGAAGATTTTTTTGCGTCAAATGATGCGGCACCCAACGATCAAGCTTTTATTTTGTATCCAGCCTTCTGCAGATGATTTAAAATGGTTTGGTGACTAACTCCCATCTCCTGGATGATGTCACGAGATGCCACGAGATTCCATGATTCGATCGGTATTAGGTATAAAGCGGCTGGGGATGAGCTGGTTGGATGCATGCACCAGATCATCTGTGAGATATGGTCGGAGGAAAGCATACCCGAGGAGTGGAATCTCAGCATCGTGTGTCCGGTCCACAAGAAAGGAGCCCCCTTCGACTGCGCCAACTATCGAGGGATCGATCTCCTTAATATCGCATATAAGATTCTCTCTGCCGTATTGTGTGAGCGCCTGAAACCGTTCGTCAACAACCTGATAGGTCCTTATCAGTGTGGTTTCAGGCCAGTGAAGTCCACAATCGACCAGATCTTCACACTGAGGCAAATCCTGGAGAAGTCCCAAGAAGTACAAATCGACACCCACCATCTATTTGTCGATTTCAAGGCCGCGTATGACAGCGTTCATAGAGACGAGCTATACAGTGCCATGTCTAGTTTTGGCATCCCTACCAAACTCGTCCGATTGTGTGGGATGACAATGGAGAATTCTCGCTGCTCCGTCAAGGTCGGTAGCGAACTCACCAAGACCTTCGATGTCAAAAAAGGATTTAGACAAGGCGACGCGCTGTCATGCGACTTCTTTAAAATCATTCTTGAGGTGATCGTGCGTTACTCACACGTCAACATCAGAGGCACGATACTCCACAAGTCCGTTCAACTGCTAGCTTATGCGGATGACATTGACGTGATCGGCCGAACTCAGCGAGCCGTCAATGAGGCGTTTGCTAACATCGAAGCGGAAGCGGCATGTTGGTTGAGGCCCAGATCCACCCCGGGCTGTAGCGCCATCCGAAGAAGAAGAAGAATATTCAGTAAATTCTGTAATACGTCAAAGAACAGCTGAGTTTGAGTAAAATATATCTATTTTTCTTTGGTCGCCATTTCTAACACGTCTGCCGTTCCTTACTCCAACTACAACTCTTATTCCCATCTGATCAGAGACAGAGGTGAACCAGACTACATCAGGTGAATCGAGCAGTTTGCTTTATTAAAATGTTGTCTGTGTTTGGGGCTTAATCCACAATCGTCGTGATTTGAGCTAGCGCATAGGGCATGGTACATTCAAATCCAAATTATTACCCAGTTTGGCCCAGAGTGTCCTAAATTGGCGGAGTAGTCAGGTTCCCAGTCAGTCAGTTTATTGAACAACTGCGAGTAGAGCTGATAGTCTATCACTGCACCAAATGTACTTTAATGCCAGTAGTGATACCACTAAGCACAGTGCCACGACCGTCATTCGAATCAGAAGGATTCACAATCCAGTCGCATCATCTGGTGTATGCAATGACACTCCCTAAAGCTAGGAAAACTATTCCAAAGGGCTCCAAATAATTTTCCATCAAATTTGGCAGTCACGCACGGTATAAAGACCCCATTGCATCCTCAAGCGATCGCAATTCACCTCTCAATCCTCTCAAATAACTCTGTCAGTTGAATTCACCATCCCGAGAGCGATGTGCCCCAAATACAAAACACAACCACATCATGATTGAACAGGGAATAAATTCAGTTTTTTACGAAAGGGTTCTCATCTCGAAGCGCCACGATTTAAATTACACCCTCCCGCACTTGCGTAGACTCATAAGAAGCGTAAAACTTGAGCCTATAATTTAATATCCACAAATTTCTCTAATTTTCCGCCGCGACGACGAATACGCTATCAATTTCCCAGCCCCCAATGAATTATACATTGTTAATCAATTGATGAAAAATCAAAGCAACGGCCAACAACAACCCCAGCAACAACATCCAAAATTTATTTATTTACACAAATAAACTACTAGCACCGCAATCCAATTGAAATTCAACAGCGCGCGGCTAGAAAATTGATCACCCCTTCTCGGACGAAAAAATATTGAATACAAGAAATCCCCCGCTTGCCGCTCGCCACACAACAGCGCAGCATAAGATCATAAACTCGGCTAGAAGACCGATATCAGAGCTTCTACCTAGCCCCCCTGGAGGGGGGAGGGCAGCGAGAACAGGGCGAAAGATTACACCGCGTACGAAAGGATTGCTTTATGAGTATTTTCCCGCCAATTATCTGAATTTATGTGTGTATGGATGTAGGACGTAGATGCACGTACTCACGTGATGTGCAGGGAGACTAATTAATTGGGCAGATCTCGCCTTTGAAAGCCGACGGTGTCGGTGGTAGTGGTGATGGCGGGAGTGGATAAATTCGATCACCCCGCTGCCCGCCCGCGACCACCGCCGACATTACGGAAGCGCGGCGGCAGCGGACCATTATCAAAAAGCCTACTCCTTCCTATTCAGGAGCACCCAAGCACCAAGGCACCCCCCTGCGGTGTCGGATGGTGTTTTGTTTAAATTTTCTTTTCATTATGGAAAGGGGAATCCTTCAAGTGGACGTGAGTGCTGAGAGGGAGATGGTACACCTCAAGAGCGGCCGCTCTTATTTACACACTTCAAGGTAAGTTATGGATTTTTCTTTTCGGTTTTTCTTTAATTTTTACGTTTGCCTTTCTGCTGCTGCGGCTGTTGTTTGAATGCGTGTACTTGGCCACTTGGATGGAGCGATTCGCGGATCGATTGGTGTGGAGTCAATTTGATGGGAGATTTTTTTTTTTGTTGTTCGGTTGGTTTGATCGATCAAAAGCCATTGAGATGGCGAAAGATGTAGATGGGCGGCGATTTTTTACGCCATCACTCACAAGCAGCACTCGTCGAAGTCGAGTCAGGATGATGATGAAGACCAGTGATGGGGGCTCTTTGAGTTGGCAAAATATTCGGCGGAAGTAGTTTGAGAAAACATAAACAACATAAGTGATCGGATCGAGATGTGAGGCATTCCTTGGAAGCTCGTTACTTTTATGGATGTCAAACTGATGATAGGAATCGATCAGTAATGTTTTCTGATGGTTCCTTTGAATTTGGCGTGTGCGCGCGTTGGCCATTGGGCGATGTAGTGCTTTGATGGAACTTCAAAGCTAAGCTACACATTCAATGAAATTTGATTGAGGAGCGTAAATTGCCTGAGAGATGGACTTGGAAAAATTGGAAGGGGAGGGACTGGAATGGTCGGGCTAAGAGTCACATCTATAATGCGTTGCCATCATTTGGTGATCACATAACTTAAAAATGGCTGATTGGTGTTCATCAAGGTTAACTGAGAAAATGCAAGTTACACTCACAGATGGTTTCGTTTTTTAATTTTTTGATACAATCGGAATGTGACGACCCATACGATCCCCTTTGGAGCACACCAGTAGAGACTTCTGTAGAGGCTACTGACTGAAGCCAATGTCAGCTGGAGAAGTTTGTTGGTTGAGGCTATTGTCCAATTAGGAGTGGAGCGACATAAGAAATGCAAGACACAATATATACTAAAGTATGTAAACTTAATAGGCATTTGGCTTGAATATGAAATAAAGTAACTACGAAACCAGATTCAATTATAAAGGCGTATGCTTGTGAATCAAAATTACATTGGGCTGCGACAAACTGAAACTTACGCTTCAGTATGCGAAAGTTAGGGACGATGACTATACAGACAAGATCCGATTATATCAAGTATATTGTCCTCAGTTGTAGAAGCTAGGCCTTTGCCGCTTTTTGGGCTGTAGTGCCACTCAATTATTATATTTTTTATAAAGAAGAAAGATTCGATTCAAGTTTTTAAGGCAATGTGGTTATCTTGACAAGATTTGGTTAGGCTAGGTTAGGTAAAGGCAGCAGGTTGCCAATGCCAGCAACCACACTTTGTTCACCATTCGGCCAATTATGACATCGGGAGGATAGATTTCTTATTGCCTTTTGAGACTATTTGAACTATGTGCTTTTAGACAAGGCGACGCGCAGCCATGTGACATTTTCAACATCATTCTTGAGAAGATCGTGCGCAACTCACAAATCAATACTAAAGGCATGATCTTCCAAAAGTCAGTTCAATTGCTAGCTTACACCGATGTTGTTGACGTGATTGGATGAACACAGGGAGCCATAAACGAGGCGTTTGATGGCATTAAAGCGGAATCGGCTAAAATGGGTCTGGTGGTTAATCAGTACATGCTGTCATCAAAGAAGGACGCACAACATCGACGTCTCGGACATAGCAGCAGAAACTTCGAGGTAGTCAAAGACTTCGTCTACCTCGGCCGTGCGGTAAATAGGGACAACAACACCAGTACCGAAATCAAACGCAGAATCACTCTTGCCAATCGCTGCTTGGGTCAGGAGGCAATTGAGTACTAAGGCTCTCTCTAAGAGGACTAAGCTTGTTTTATATAACAGCCTAATAATCCCAGTCCTACTCTATGGCGCGGAAACCTGGACGTTACTAAAAAAGGATGAGGAAGCCTTAATCTTTTTGAGAAAAAAGTTTTGCGTGCGTTTTTTTTTTTTGTCCTGTTCGCGTTGATGGCATCTGGAGAAGAAGAGTCAACGACAAACTCTATGGGCTGTACAGTGACATACGATTAGTCAAGCGTCTTTGGATACAACGCTTATGAAAGCTAGGCCATGTGGAGCGTATGGGCACCACTGCTCCCGTCCGAAGGTCTTCGAATCTGAGCCATTGGGACAACGCAACAGAGGACGGCCCAGAATAAGGTGGCACACACAAGTGGAGAAGGATCTCAGCAACTTGGAGTGCGCAACTGGAGGCATCTGGCGAAAGATCGTGCCGGCTGGAGAGGCTTGTTGGTTGAGGCCAAGGTCCACCCCGGATGGGTGCGCCACAAGAAGAAGAACTATGCGACTGTCGAGCGAGCTAATGTCGCCTTTGTTGTCAAAAAAGGTATTTTTATTCTTCCTTCTGCAACACCTTGCCAGTCGCAGAAGAGATGCCAGAAGGACTCTTCTTTCTTCTCGTCTCTGCAGAAGTCATTGTGCGGGATGCCGAGTCTGGCAGTGTGTGTTCCAACAGCGTAGTGGCCTATAAGCGAGCTGTAGACGCATTTTATCTAGCCTGACATGGCATAGAGAGCGTTTAAGATTGAGATGTAGCCATATAGCTTTCCTTGTGAGACAAGTGTTGCTTTCTGACCACCTTTACATTTGTTTGGTCAATGGTGTTTCGAATGGGCGTTTTACTGTAGGAAAGGGAAAAGAACCTAATGGAGAGATTGGCAAGATCATCGACTTTGCAGTTTTCCTGGATATCACTGTCTACCGGCACCCATCTAAGGTGAATTTTAAAGTACTGGACTAACTCGGTACTCGAGGGATATGTTTGAATGGAAGTTTTAAATTTGATTGTAGCCTCGCTGCTTGAACAGATGATTATATTTTGCAGAAAGCATAATTTTTTAGTCATGGTAGTTGATTACCATACTCTCTGCCTTAAAGCCGGCCAGAAAGTATGTTAAAGGAGAGACCGAGGCTAAGGTGTCAAAAGTAGACCCCAGGCCCTATTTCACTGTTCTTCCATGACCATTTCGTTGTGGGTACCGGGTCTTAGTCCAACATTTCTGTTATACTTGTTGAGGACATGTTCTTAAAGGTAAACTGATGAAGGAATGAATCATTGTTTTGTGGAAGGAAGTTAAAATGTTTTAGGATATTAGACTGACCCTACCTCGGACCATAGTTCAATGGATTTAAGTCTGACGGTATACGGAAAGCGATTTCTTTTCAAAGCAGATCTAGTGGAGGAAAGAGAGAAAGTGTTTCTATTGACGCGGACGGGGTACTCCTTAAGTCTTCATATATATAAACACTGGCCAAACTATGCACTCGGTTGAGTAACTAGCCGCATGCGGTAGTAGTGATCTAACTTCCAATTCATTAATTGCTTTGACGATAAGAAGACCAAGCAATTTATATCAGTCCCTAAGAATTGCAGATCAAATATTTTGTGCAAGATACCCTTTAGCAGATTGTGCCAGCTTGGAAGCGTGGTGTTCCATTTGACAACGACAAAGCTGATTAGTACTCTACAATTTACCTTGAAAATAGTTTGCATATACTTAATTGTACGTAATTTATTGTCAAGCAAAATGTATTCACTATGCGGCCAGTTGTGATAAAGCCGCCAATAAAGATCACTGGTAATATCTCATCTGATTGTAGTAAAAATTGCTTTTCCGATTGACGAACTTGCAAATTACAAAATTCATCAATCGTTTGCTATGCCCTTAAGTCCCATGCACGGGTATCATGGAAAGGAAAGTAAAAGTGTACATAACAATCAAGACCAATCTGGTGATACGATAAAGCTGCCGTCTCATCAAATATTACCGATGTTTTCACAATGAATACCAACCAACAAACTTAATCTTTAAGATCATTTAGATCATCTGTGGTCGCAGTAGGTACTCGTAAGTGGGTTGACCCACGCGCAAAAGGTCTAGGTTTGATTCCCGGACGGAACCTCTTGCATATTTTCAGGGCACGAACTCTTTCGAGCTGCTGTCAGCACTCATAGTGTAATAATTGTCTTTGAAAAGCTTTTCAAATCTCGCCGTTCGGAGTCGGCCTTTACTACTCGTGAGAGAACAGTAGCACGCACAACACAAATAGTTCTCGTAGAAGCTAGGCTGTGGTCTCTTGTGGGTCGTAGTGCCAATCAATTATTATTAGTTATCAATACCTAGAAGGGGGTAGCGTTGTAGTTCGCCGAACGTTAATAATAATAATAATTGAGTGGCACTACAGCCCATAACGGACCAGGGCCTAGCTTCTACAACAACTACTCGTGTTGTGCATGCCGAAGGTTAGGTTTCCTAAAACTATTTTGTTGTTTGGTTTGGCTCGAGTTTCCTTAACCTCGAGCTGTGATCAGAGAACCTGATTCACATAGAAATTTTGACCATCTACCCACTACGCACCCTGGAAAAACTGCAATGTCTTCCGTTAGGAAATCGAAGCTAGATGCCTAGAAGCGTCCCGAAATCGACCTGCTGCGATGTGTGCATTTCTGCGTTCAGCGGGGATGTAACTTTGTTCTCCAATTCCCCAGAATATCGCTTTACTCACAAGAATCACAGTCGGTAACTCCAACCGGAACCCTGATTCCCCCAATCTTGCACAAACAGGTTCAGTTTTTCAAAGCAAAGTAGGAGGCCTTATTTTTTTCCCCATTTAATCACTAAGAACTCGCCTTTAAAATAATTCATTTAAACCGCGCAAGCCTTTGCTCAGTAATAAATCCTTGACATTATCCACAACCCTGACGGCGTCACCCCCGCCACTGGCATATCTCCATTTTTTCATTACCTTGTGCTGCTCCTTTCCATTGGGCCCATAATTAATGCTTAAAATAATGTACGCGCATACATGGCGACGCAACTCGAAGTGATAAGAAAACGACCTTAAAATGTTCGTATTAATTAATGTTACGCATTCAGATAGCCTGCACCATCATACATTAGTGAGGTGGCAGAAGCGACTGTTCTGCTGCCGGTAGTAAAAAAATTCAAAATGCGTATCTGCAAGAAAAATTGTAGTTTGGGGAAATTAATTCGACCAACACTGACGTGGGAAAGAGTTGCGCGATTGGGAATTTCGCTGCAATACATGTAGATGACGGTGAAATTTTGTGTGTCGTCGAGGAGATAAAAGGGTGTTACTGCAAGTTTGGAAATTTTTTCAAAAAAACAACAACAAAAAAGCAACAACCAAATGCTTCGGTTGTAGTAAGTAACTTGCAGTCGAGTCATAATCAATCCTGAGAGTACATCAAGGCCAAATAACTGATAGACTTTCAGTACGATTTGTCCGGTCATCACTAAAGGAGGCCCACATATCTAGGGATCAGTCTCCTAAGCACTGCGTTGATGATCCTTTCCGTCGCTTATTGCGAATAATATACGACAAGTGCACTTTTAGGCCAATAATTTAGTCACGACAGACTACATCTTCACACTGTGGCACATCTTAGAAAAAGCCCTAGACCTACAGTTCAGTGTTGGCTTGATCTTCGAGCCCAAACAGAAATCCCAATATTCGACTGAAAGGATTGTTGCGGAGTTATGGGAACAACCGAATTTACTTTAAGTCGAATTAGGCACCATTAGGGCTCAGAACCGTCATTCTTCTTGATTCCTTTCTTTTTGTTTCGGTTGTGTCAGCTTGAGTCGCTTGGTGCTGCCCTCTTCCAGCTCTAAGTCCTCGTTCCAGCAGGAGGTCTCATCGAGTATCAATTCCAGGAGTTTTAATAAGAATATTGTTATTGATGATTCTGGCCTAATTTTGTCTAAGCCTATGTTTGCGGCTATGGTCGCCGTGGCGTAGTGGGTAAGTGCGTCGACTCACACGCAGAAGGTCTAAGTTCGATTCCCGGACGCGACATCTCGCATTTCTTTACGGCATCACCTCTTTCAAGTTGCTTACAGCGCTCAAAGACCAATTGTCTGAAAGGCTCACAAATCTCGCCGTTCGGAGTCGGCGATCATTCCTTCTAGTACTGCGAGTACCTTAGCATCAACAACACGATTGGTTGTTTTCGAAGCTAGGCCCTGCCTCCTTGTGGGCTGTTGTTATTATTATTGTGATTGATGATTTCGTGTGTCTGCTGGCCTAATTTTGACTAAGCTTAAGTCAGCGACTGAATTGGCGTAGTCACTCTATATGTTTCTCGAATTTTTTCCTTACACCACCTCTGTCGAGTTACGAAAACCCCTCAAAGAGCACTAATTGTCCATAAAAAACTTTTCAAATTTCCGTGTTCGTAGTCGGTTTTGAACTGTAGGCCCTCTTAACTCATGAACGGGTAGTTGAACGACGCATCTTTTGACACAGATTTGATGGCTTCATACAGCAGTGCATAACCAACCATAAGCTATGGCATGCGATGCCCCAAAAGAGTTCTTTCCGAATAGAAAGTGCTGTCACAAGGAAATATATTTCACCCTAGCTCACTCTTAATAACCCAACTCGAGTGGCACACTCGAAGATTTACTCCCCGCATGTTTATCCAATAAAATGCGAATGCCATTCGTAAACGCCGCCGCGAAGGTTGTACAGACAATCAAACAACAAGAAATTATAGGCTCGAGAATTTTGCCAATAAAACTTAGAATTTATGAAATTATAAAAAAAAATTAATTTTGTTTTGTCTCCCGGCTTTCAGGCCACGGTGTGTCGCTATCTATTAATGCGGTTATTTCTGTATCTTATCGAACAGAACAAAAGTATTTAATTCGTTAATCCGCATGCCGCGCGAAGCAGTGTCCGTTGTTTTCATAAATTCATATAAAAAAAGATGAAAGCATAGATAAAATCTCAACGGCTTTATTTATAGACACGAACACAATAGGAGCGTCGTCGTCCGGCGGTCGATCGGTCGGTCGGTTATCCGTAGTCCAACCGAACACTCAAAGTCATCGAAAGAGTCGATTTATCGAGGGCGAACTGAACGAGACACGGGTTAGCTGCTTGTTAATTATTTGTTTGCTTTTATTTGTTTCTGTGCCGCAGAGGTATCTCCGCAGTCTCTCAACTTTTTATTACTCCTTTCATATTTCGGCTTTTATTAATAACGCAAACGAATGGCTATTTAAATATTCCCAAGGTTGGCCCGAACAAATTAAGCGAAATTCAGGCGACTCGTTAATGAGTAATTATTCAAATTCGTATCTGATAAGGGGCTGGTTAGAATACGCGACTCATATTTCAAAAGTTATGTGTCGTGGTTGCCGTCGCTGCTTGTTGGGGATGCGATGAAACAGACGACATTCGGTGGGGGAGCTCCTTAAAGCATAGTTTCAATTTAATATTTCATCCGCCCACGTATCGGTCGCTTAACAGAGACCGAAGGAAACCTGTTGCGATAGATATGACACCGTGGACGTGTTGTGTGCCGTGTGACTGCGCCTCGCAGCCCCGGCGCGCTCACTAAAAAGTGCCACGTTAATCGAAAATTTATGGCGCTCAGGTTAAATGTTAGGCCGATAATTGCTTTATACTTTTATTTAAATGAACAAACTAGATCGTTATCATTAGGCGAAGTATTTTAATGAAAAATCTTAATAAAAGTTTGCGTAAATTTTCCCCAGAAATTTATATGTTTTCGGTTAAGTATACCGAGAGACTGCGTTAACCTATGGCGACAAACACTATTAGGTGAGTGATAAATTTAAGCGTCGTCCGTTCGCGTGGGAAAGATAAATTAAATTGATGAACTCGCCGATCAGATACGAATGTTGCGCGGTGTCCTGAATAATTTCGATCTGTTTAAATCTGAACGCTAAGTAGTCTGTGAAAAAGTTCATATATTTTGTTCTCCACAAAGGCAGTGTGCGACATGCTGATGAGGAAGACTCTTCCCGCACCGCTATAAATAGATGAAAGGAAAAATGCAGCAAATGTCTCAATCATTACACGAATTCAGTTCTACTAATTTCTTGAATGTGCGCGACATTCTAAGGTATAACGTGTTGCCAGTGGATGAAATGTATGAGTAGCAAACTTATGGAGCGCTGCATATGGATGGTTTTAAAGGGGAGGTGTAGCCCTGCGGACATGACAAGTCATTAGTTGAAGATCCCAAAGGTCGAATGCAGTGTCCTAGAACTTCTTCGGACACTCAGAACTTCTCAAAAATTGCTGGCTTTCATTGGGACCAATTAGTTTAATTTTATTGAAAAGTAAAAACTCGGAAAATTTTAACGACGCTCAACTGAAGTAGAATTTGAAGAGAAAAAAAGAAAACACTTTGAAGTAGCATAAAAGAGTAGCTTTCTTCGTAGTTCTTGTCATGGTGATGTAGCAGTAAAAAAGCGAATTGGTCAAAGTGTCGAAAACATCGTTGCCGTTCAGCTATCCCCAGCAAATGATGGAAAAAAGGCATTTCCACGGCGTTTTCAAGAATTGTGCATCGCTCAGGCCACATAACCGCGTATTTTGTGCTATGATCTTAGTCTATATCAGCTTACAGATCAAGCTGTCTCAAGCATTCAAGCCAATGGACCATTTGAACCGCCGCGCGTTCTCCGATTGGGTTCTAGAGAAGATGCACCAAGATCATGAATTTCATCGCAAAACCATCTCCAGTGAGGAAACTCATTTTTGGCGCACTTCATCTACAAAAACAAAAGAATATTTTGATGCGGCTTGCATGCGTGCGTCGATATTGGGCCTTATTTTTTTAGTCGGCAGTAACGATATTCACGTTATTGAGAATGGTCATAGTTATTGCGCCATGATTACCGATTATATTTAGGCCGAATAGGAAGATATGGACTTGGACGAAATGTGGTTTCAACAGGATGGTGCCAAAAGCCACATAGCACACATTACAATTGATTTATTGCAGAGTGAGAGTCTTGTCTCAAAAAATGAGCCTGCCAATTGGCCGCCTCATTTGTGCGATTTAACACCGCTTGACTATTTTCTGTGAAGCTGTATTAAATCTTTAGTTTATTCCAAAATGTCGACGATGGAAGAGCTAAGAACCAAAATTGAATGCGAAATAGTGGCCGATTTGGATGAAGTGAGTGAACGAGTCGGTGAAAATTGGGTCCAACGAATCAAAGGCTCCAAAATGTCCTTTGTCTCCCTACGAAAGAAGTCAAGTTCCATTCATAATGTTACGTTACGTTATTTTCAACACACCATGTGATTCACGTACTCACGCTTCCAATGCTTTGTGGTTACTGGATAAGACACTTTTGTTGATTCTGCAGACTCCTTCGTTGTCATCCTCCATCTCATCCTCTTTTTCAATTGGGTTCACATTCCACTCTTTGATCTCTTTCAAAGTCAAATTGGAACTCAATACTTTTTTCGACAGCAACGTACTAACTTTTCAAATTCGGACATTATAGGAGTAATCCGAAGCAAAGCAAACAGCTCGGAAGAATACAATTTTAAGAACAGCACCGAATCCTCATCTCATCTCAAACTTAAGCCTTTTCTATGTGTTTTTGTAGAAGTTCATCCCAACCAGACTTGATCAGAAAAATGTGTTGTCGCGAACGTTGTGCCTTTTTAACAAAGCTTCTATTGGCATATTTTCTAGTGCAACAATAGTTGCCAATAGCTTGTAATAATAGCTTTATGTGTCTAACTTAATGCGATTCTGGTCCCTCGGTTGCAGAAGTTTTGTGGAATTTGTGTGTTACCGGTTTTAAGCGCGAGGGACCCGAATTTTCTTAAAAATGACGACTGCCGCATCAGCAAGTGGATGAAACAATAAAATTAAACATCATACGCATGAAGATGTAAGGTTACGTTCTAAGCCTTAGCATATTTAGGGCACGACCATGCCTTTCATACTTAAAAAAATGTTTCTAATTTAAAAAAAAAAAAAAGTTAAACTGCGGTAGGACTAAGATTAGAAATAAAAACCGGAATTGACGCCAGAGAAACTCATGGTTTACCGACTACAATCAGTGAATCCTTGTTAAAGCTCTATTGAATATCTTCCATCCGTTGTAGGAGTGATCGCTGTGGGGTAGTGAGTAAGTGCGTCGAATCAAATGTCAAGATCCAGGTTCGATTTCCAGACGGAAAACCTCGCATTCCGCGCCGTACCAATTGTCTATGCTTCTCAAATCTCGCCGTTCGGAGTCGGCAAAAACTGTAGGTACCTTCTACTTGTGAGAGAACAGTAGCACGCACAACACCCGAAGTTGTTGTAGAAGCCCTGGTCCCTTGTGGCCTGTAGTGCCACTCAATTATTATTATTATCATCGGTTGTAGAAAACCTTATTGTAATGCGTACAATCGCAAAGACTGCCCCAAGAAAAGGCGAATTCCTTGGGCTAACTTTTTCACTTCTTTGTTGAATTGTTCATATTCGTTTTTTGTCTCAAGTCTCCTCTCAACTTTGTTGGTCTTGGACTAACTTACTAACTAACTTATCAGGCCGGCGATCCATGAAGGGTCAGAGCATGAGCAAATGCTGCCTTCCATCACTGACAGTCCTGGGCACGCAGCTTCCAGTCATCAAAGCCAAGCTGTCTTACGTCTGCGATGACTTGGTCTCTATACCGGAGGTCTCAGATTCGAAGACCCTCTTCGCCGGAGCGTTGCTGTCCATGCGTTCGATGAGGCCGAGCCAGTGTAGTCGACGGATTTTTGCTTTCAGGACTACATCCACATCCTGGTACAGCGCGTAGAGTTCGCGGTTATGTCTTCTCCTCCATTCACCTTCCTCGCAGATGAGACCATATTTCCGACGTAGATTTTTTCTTTCGAAGGCATCAAGAATTAGCTCCGCAGATTTGCTTATCGTCCAGCTTTTGGTTTTGGACTGTCTGCAAATATTCAGCACACTACGACCAAATGGGTTAAAACGATAGAGTGGAATTAAATGCATCCGAAAATTATTGCTGTCTACTATCACTCACGCCCATTGATTGTACTTGCGACGTTGAAACCGATAAAAAGTCCATCCTAGGTATTGCTTAACACTTAGTTGGAACAATCATAAATTTGAGAGAGTTCAAATTGCTTGGAAAAGTTTAGGTTTCTTAAAAGGTTGCAAAAAATATTTCATCCCCTTTCATCCGGCTGCAAGCTATAATACACCCCGAGCTTGAGTTCAATTCTTATATCTGGTCTGCCGCTTCAAGGGTCTCTCTTCATCCACTTCAAAGAATTCAAAACCGAGGAAAAAAAACTAAGTTGACTCTTTAGAACAACTATCTCGTCTTCGTCAGTCTCTTGTCGCTGTTTTAACAAACGATGCTCAAATGCAATAGCCAGCTGCATTCCGCCCACAGCCCACTTTCGGAAGTACGTAGCATAGAGCTTGTTCTTATGCCACATCACACGAATAGGGAATGCTCTTTCCAAATCTATGCTTCCTCCCTATTACAAGCTGGAGGAAATCTTTCCTTGTTGACCGTAGATCACAAAAAACAAGAAAAATTTAGGTCGGCGTTTAGCGAGACTGTTGTACTTGTTTCAAAGACGTCGTACGACCACTTATCACCTACGCCGTGGTGGCCAAAAATATCGAAATCAACTCTCCACGAATTAAATTTCAAGTAATACAGAATTTTTTTGCAAAGGTTACTGTCGTCAAAAATCTGACAGAAAACTGGTCTGAGAATTGCAAACACTTGGCCACCTTCACTGATATTTATCTTTGACGCAGTTGATGCAAAATAGTTTCAAGCATTTCCTAATTGAATGCGTCAACTATGCACACGTCACCCAGAAGCCGAAGAGGGATTCACCTCAAACTCTGTTTGTTATATTTTTATGGCCTTTGACGTGAGCCACATCAGAGTTGAACACATTGGGAAGCATCCAATCAGCACCTTCTGATTCTCGAAAATCTTGTTAAGAACCATAAAATAGTTTATTTGCCTTGCTTTCAAAAATGATATTGCAGTTTAATGAGATTTCTCAAAAATATTCACATTCCACACTACTGACAGAGGTTCTGCATGAATTTTCATCGGATATCTAACAATTGAGAATGATACTGGTATGAACCGACATTCCATTGCTTTGGTGGATGTGTAATGAGCCATTTGACGACATTTAAACCCGGAAGTGGGAGTGGCTACTGCCTCTTTTTTGAACGATTCGCCCCTCAATGGACTCATTTTGATGCCGCCGCCACCGCCACCGCCACCGCCGCTGCCGTGTCAGCGACAAATATTGATTCATAAATCTATTTCGAATTTACGAATGCAGACTGCTGATAAGGATCAAGATATGTTTCGTTTTTGTTTGCTTCCTTCCCCAGCCGAGGTATGTGTGCCTTTGCGGCTCCGCTTAGACACTTATGTGAGGTCACGAACAAAGCGAAGACAAATGGCGTAATTCAGGTGCACATGCAGAGGAGGATTCGGTTCGCTGTGTGTTGGGTTTTTGTTTTTGTTTTTTTTTCTCTCTTGGTTTTGTGGCTCCCAGCCGAATTTGCGTTGAATTTGTAAATTGGCTCTTTGATGTGGTTGCCGTGGTGGTTGATGTTTTGGGCAAGCGCTTGACCTGCTTTTCAGTTGCGTATTGATTCTTTTTAGAATTGTGCGATTTTGTGGTTTTATTTGTGGTTCATTGGTGGTTCTTTTTTAAGTTTGTGGTGTGGATTGGTGTAACGTTTGATTGCCTCCACTTTCATATGAAGGTGCTTATGGAAATGGATGCCGGTCTAACAAACATCTAACAGTTTGACATAGAAAGAGTCGGTTAGACAGTGTTTAAGGTTAGATCCTTCATATGGTTCGGCAGGAAACTGAAAATATGGTAATGTGTGCTCTACGAGAGCACCCTAAACAACATCATTTACATCTACTTGTTGGTGTTTTTTTTTACAGAGCTTGGTCTTCCCTTGAGTGACAGGCGTCAACATTTTAATGTTCATCTTCTTTCTGTAAACTTAAATATCCCTGCTCATTGTTCTATAATCTAAACAAAAAGTGTATAAGGTAAGTTACAGAAATCCATTTCTACTACCTGGGCATACCAATTCTAGACCTCAAGCCCGATAACAAATCCAAAATGGCGATTAGCACTGTTTTGAAGAGAAGATAGATCTCTCTCGAATAAATTTCGTAAACGTCGTCATACCACAATGAAGTCGTTGTAATACAAAAAAAAATGTCCACATACTTAAACGAAGTCCGATAGGGTCAGCTAGAGACCAAGTGGACACAATATGCTTCTTAAGCAACATGAGGGAAAAAACAATAGAAGGGGAGGAAAATTTAAGGCCGCTTACTGCCCACTAGATGCATACTGTTGCCGTACGGCTAATTTTACTAATTACACATGTCAACACAGCCACGCCTTGCAAAATATTGAAAAGACGTCAATTGTCACGATCACTTCTCTCTGACTCTCAGATGTTGTGCTACATAACTGGACGAAGAATAAAGCAACGTCTGACTCGTTCACCGCGAACGTGAAATTTCGGCCAAGGAACTTAATCCTCTTGTAGACTCAAAAAGTTTTGGAATGAATGGATAAGGAATTGCTCTAAAAAAACGAAGTGTTCTACAAAATTGCTCACCTAGGCATACCAGGCGAATTAGGAACAAAATCCCGAAATCCAAAAACACCCAAAATGTTAAAATGCGGAAAGGTTTAGTCCCGAAAACGAAATCCCAAATTGATTTTATGCCGCTTCCCCCTGTCTATATCGTCAAAGTAACTTGCACAGGAGTCATTTTGAGGAGCGCCATTCGAAGAAGTATGCACACACAGTGGCTTTCCCAAATCTAGTCCACGGACTACGCTAGATCGACTGCACAAAGCGCGAGTGTGTATTTTATTGAGGCAGACCATATTTGATTTTATAATCTCCTCGTGTGTAGGCTGGGAAGGTGTTTGGTTGCACCAAGGGGCACAAGGGAGGCTGGGCGTCACACTTATGCCATGGTTCAGGAAATTGCCGTGAATTGAACGTCATATGCCAAAATTCCGAAAGCCTAGGTTCCAAAAGAATAATTTTAACTTCATAGCTTAACTTATTTAAAATGATTAGGCTATGTAGAGTGTATGTGTGTACATCACTGGTACGGCCCGAAATGTCTTCGAAACCGAGCAATTGGGACAACGCAACAGAGAATGAGGTGGCGCACGCAAAGGAACACCGACACAAGGGAAAGGATCTAAACCAACTTGAAATGCGTAACTAGAAGCAGTTGGCGAGATATAGTGCATCCTGAATTGTAAGGCCATTAAAAGAAGAAAAAAAGTTATAACTTGGAGCTCCTGTAGGATTTGGAGTAGATGTAGAAGTCATTCAAACTTCCGTCATATGAAAGTTTTGCAGATTTGTCAAGCTATATATTTTTAGATTTTGGCCTTTTCAATGTTTGGAACATTTCGGGCGGACTTCTATTTCATTTTCGTTTTCGATAGAAAGGTTTACAAGCCGGATAAGAATACAAAAATGTCATCTATAAATCATCTAAAAGTCTACCTAAAGCCGTTTCAAAAGTTGAAGAGTTAACTTTAAAGTGCAGCTAAATGAAGTGCGGCATGAAGGGCTGAAGGAGCAACTGTCCATAAAACTTTTTTTTTATTAAAAGAACGAAATAAAGAAGGTAATTTCAATAAACATATATTTGTGTATACATATATAGAGTGTGGAAACTCAATTACACGCCTCTACTTCTAGTCGTGTCGCCCTGAAGTTAGAATGCACCAGAAGCTCAATCAGCATAAATTTTCACCAAACTGGTCTCTAACTAGCTGTCTCCAGCTCAACACAAAAAGTTAATTGAAGACTGAAGAACGCCCTCTTTCATTTGTTTTAATGACTCGTATTCAAAGATTTCCCTGTGTTGTCTAGAATCTTTACATCGTCTAACCATCCAAAGCGTTGTTTTCGAAGACACTTAAGTAGCCACTGGTACTGGCTTTGGCGTTCATTATTTAATCATCTTCCCCTGACGCGATTAACAGGCCCGAATGCGCCAAGCAGAATTTTTCTGTCGACTAAGTACTTCTATTGGCAAATTTCCAATTGAAGGTGTGCGAGATAGCTGAGACAGTAGGTGTCTCAAAAGCCGCGTGAGTCATATCTCATGTAAGAAAGCAATTTGCTCAAACCGAAAGAGTTTCGACATATTTTCGCGACCGATGAGGACATAACGATCTCCTGGGAGACACCTGAGATCAAAAAACGGTCGAAATGGACTTAACCCAGCGAACGTGTTCTGAAGAAGACGAAGACAGTCCTATCGACCAGAATGATGATGTCCATCACCAAATTGGAAAAGAGCAAAACATCCACATGGGTCTGTGCTCGCCGCAGCGTAGTGGATCGTAGTGGTCCCATTCATACCATCATCGTGTTCTCCAGATTTAGACCCGTATGACTTCTATTTGCTTCCAAAGTCAGTCGGGCATTAATTTGAATCTAACAAGAGGGTTATCAGCGTCTCGGAGACCTACTTTGCAGATGGCTAAAAAACGTATTTTTTTAGACACGTTGACAAGACTGGTGCTGTAAGGAGACGATTTTGAGAAATAAATTGCGGTACTTTCCAAATGTTTACTTTTGTTGTTTTGACAAGGTTGTAATCGGTCTATCCTAGTATGTTTCCATCGAGAAGGAAGTGAATGGTCTCATCAGTTTTGCTGGCCCAAATGGCGGTCTCTTAATCTAACCTACGGGTACATTTTATTAGGTACTACATTGCAGTCGATTGGAGTGCTAAGTCATAGCATAGCTTGTGGATCTATAAAACAGCATTGACAGAAGGGCGTGGATTCATTCAATTGAAGTAAGCGGCGGAAATAAATTATATTTCAAAAGACACCAGATGGGGTTTCGTAGTCGTTGCTTACTGACCCCCTCACAAAATGGAAGCGGCGGAATCAACTCTAGATTCTCGTTACTAGTAAAAAAAATCCGCACCACAAAATGCTCAAGAACTTGATATATGAGTATCATGAATAAGTAGCCAATGTACAGTACTCTTCATGCCAATGGCAATGCTTTACACGGAGTCCCCTAAAATCATCAGCCACGTAATGTCCAGCACAGCACTGCATTTAACCAACAAAAAAAGTCTCAAATAAATATCCATACATACATATATCTTGCATATCAGCATTTCCCACAGGACATCCAGCTTCCGCCAGTTGACCATTAAAATTTACAAGTGATATGTGCATCCTCACGTTCACTCGCCTCCCGGCTGAGTCTTCTTGCCATCCGAGGCGAACAGAAATTTTATGAAAGATTTGCATAAATTTTCCATGAAGGAAAGCACCCAGTTATACGAATACGCTCGTATATGGAGCAATTAAAATCATCGGGACGACGAGGCATAAATAATGGTCTGTAATCGGAAATCAGAAGGAGAACAGGAGGGCGAACCAAAACAAAAAACTCTACAATATGCGACGAACAACGTTTGCAGCGTAAGCCAGTGCACATCCATTGTGCTTTTTTTTTTGCGAAACTCTCCGTGCCGTGCAATTTATTACAAAGACAAGAATAACATTTTAATATCACAGTGTGATCGAAATATGGTCAATGAATTTCCTGTGTGTGGCGAAACCTTAAGCAGTCTTGGGAAATGTCTCGCGGAATGACGCGAGGAATTGCTGGGGAATGCGATGACATGACTTCTTTAAGGACTTTGCCGTCAGTTGGGAATAATTATTTAATTTGCCCGAGGTTGTTTCTGAAGTGAAGGTGATGTGGTTTTGAGTAGCTTGCAGGCGCGGATTTTATTGTTAATTTAAAGTGGGAGACGAGTGGGGGGGGGACTTCAAAAACCTGTTCGTTGTGGCAAACTAAACGTCACTGATTGGAGGGAATCTTATTGAAGTCAACTAGACACGTTGACTGTCCCTTTAGCAAATTTTTAGAGCTGCAGTTTTCGAGGAACCAGGTCGTAGACTTGTGCTTCTTAGACGCAGGGATCTACAGTTCCTACAGAGAACTCCGAATGGCGACATTTTTGAAACTTTTCATAAGCAATTCGAGTGTTGACAGCAATCTGAAACAGGTGGTGCTTTGAAAGACGCGAGTTGTTCAATTCAGGAGCCTGACTTGTGACCATTTAAACATAAAGTTGTCCACAAATTTGTCCCCCTTGTAGAGTACAATTTTTTGCCATTTAAGATTCCCCTCAAAACCAAGTGCAAATGTCACACCAAAAAAAAGGGAGAAATTTACCACCCATCCCCAACAAATCACGCGCCTTTCCCAACCAACAGTCTGTACCCACCAGGAGCACCACCTACCGAAAAAATGTTGTCACCAAACTCTTCTCACACACAAATTTCTCCTTTTCCCTCGGAATTTTGTTGCGCGAATGCGAATTTTCTACTTTTCTGCCCCCAGACACATTAATCCATCTGCGGCTAGTGTTTAAATAATCAACCGTGACAGATAATCTACTCACAAGGCATATGTGATTAGGATTTATTTTTTATGTCTTCAATAATTTATTGTTCAATTTCAAATAGAAATTGCGGAACATCCATCAGTGGATGGATGCTCGCCGGCTGGATACGTGTGTGTTAAGCGGGAGTGAAAGACAGGCACTGAGCTGCGAAGAAATTTGAATATTTTGGGGGGGGGGGGACTCAAAAAAAACACCGTGGGAATACTGACGGATTTTGAACTGAAATGCATTAGCATTTGTTTCTGCGAATTTCGTGGTTTCACCGCGGTTTTTTCTGGATTGTGTTTTGGTGTTGTTTTGTTGCGGAGAAGGTCGCTTAATTAGTTGTGTGACAGTTTTGAAGCACCATGCATCATTTGGTCTGGTGACAGATTTGATATTAAATTAAATTATTTGATAATTGCATTTGATTTTGGGAGTGTGGGGGTAGATGTTTCCTATGGGCCAGATAAATGGACACAATTAATTCACATCTTGCGGTGTCATGTGCATTTAACCCTAGAGAACGGTTGATAATGTGGTTATGAACCTCTGCATTGTTCGAACTCCTTGATCCTCATGTCGTTTAGTAAAACTGTCATTTTAGATGAACCACAAATTGTAGACACTGTTGCAACTCAAGACTGCAGTTAAGTCCAGGAAACGAAGTCGTGGAGAATACATCTCTGAGCATTTGGGTAATTTGAGAGCACTAGGGCAGAGCTTCTTCAGCAACAATTATGCGTTGTTTTCCTACGAGTAGAGGTGACCCTGCCGATTCTGAGTGGTGAGACTTAAGAAGCTTTTTAATTGGTGGTCACAGTGGCTTGGTGAGTAAGTGCGTCGACCCACAGGTCTAGGTTTGATTCCCAGACGGGACACCTCGCATTTTTTTCACGGCACCACCTCTTTCGAGTTTCTGACAAGAGTATCAATTGTCTCTGGAAAGCTTTTCAAGTCTATCCGTTCAGAGTCGGCAAAAAACTGTACGCCCCATCTTCTCGTGAGAGAACCGAAGCACGCACAACACGAGTAGATTTTGTAGAAGCTAGGCCCTGGTCCTGTGTAGGCTGCAGTGCTACGCAATTTTTATTTAAGCCAATTGAGCGTTGAGCTGCCAGCAATTCGAAAAGGGTTGGCATCGTGAAAAAATGCGAGGTGTTAAATGGTGAACTAACCCACTACGGCACGAAAAAAAATTCAAACACAAGAAATAAGGAGACGGACGGAATTCTGAAACCATCTTGCATTTCGAAGTTGTTTATGCCAGGTGAAATTCCAAGATGTATTTACAAAACTTCGACAACCCCGAAAAAAAATTCACAAGATGAAATCCTTGAAGAAAAGGCTTAAGGCTGTGGGTTTGTCGAGTTTTTTTTTTATTCCAAAGTTTTGGTTACTTCCTGAATTTACCGAAAGATTTCAGTACCCTGTCCATCAGGCCCCTCAGTAGCTGATGTATTTAGGGCATGCATCCTCTTGCTTGGGATCGCTGTAAAATTTGAAATATTCTCGGTTCAAAAATTGGATAAAGCAAACCTTTCTTGTCGTATTTTATTTTTTTGACGAATTTGTGCAATTTTATGATTTTTAGATTTTGAATTTTCATGATTTTGGTAATTTCAATATTTTGGCTATTCGGAATTAAAATGTATCTTAAAATTTTTGATTTTCTGGATTCCCTCCTTCTACCATAAGTGGTACATTTGCTTTTATTGATTTCATCCTTTTAGTCCCTGTATACAGAGGGATCTTAAAGCAGAGATAACAGAGTAAAAATCTTAATTACTTTCGATGCTGGCAACCTATGACGGTTCAAAGCCTGAGCTTATGTTTTTTCTTCCATCCTGGACTGTCCTGGGCACGCTGACATCCAAACCAAGTTCACGTACGGTGCCAAAAATTTGGTCTTAAAACCGGTGGTTCGGTCTTCCACCCCGAACCTGAAAGTTGGGATTAAAATATCACCATAGCTAAAGTGTTGTTGCCTATTCGTTATGGACAAGCTAGTGCCGTCGATGGTATTTTGCTTTTCGGACTACATCCACATCTTCATGCACTAAGTTCGTGGTTATGTCTTCTCCTCCATTTGCAATTGCCCACGTAAAAATTTTCTGTCGAAGGTCCCAAGAATCCGTTCAGTATTGTCGCTTATCGTTTAGGCCTTGTCTTCGTATAATAAGATTGGCAGTATTATCGTCATGATCTTAGTCCTTCGTGTTAGAAGTTTTGTCCGTAGCTAATTTGGAAACCCTGTTGCCAAAGTAATCTTATGACAGTTCTCCACTAAGATGTCGTTTGTTGGCTTCACATTCACCACGACGTAGATAAACTCACAACTACCTCAAAATAATATCTATCGACATTAACAGTGACGGCAACAGTGTCTTTTGAAGGAGCTGCAGGAACTAGGTGAAGTTAGAATCCATCAAGCAAATGTCGAAACAAATACTATGCGATTATCAGGAGCTGGTGACCCGAAGGTTGAACCTTTCGGACAGCACTTTTTATTCGAGAAACTGCAAGGGCTTGCCACACACAGACCTGAAGGACATCCTGAGATATATACATAAGTTCAAAAGAAGATCTCACGAGGAGAGTTTTAGCATTTGAACTAAACCAGACATTTGGGTACAATAAACCATATCTGTTGGTCTTGCTGAAGCTGTGGCGTTAACCGAAGGGGCACCTGATTTTTCAAATCAAAACAAATTTATTTAATCACCATCAGATATCGCACCATTTGAAGCCCATAAATAGACGAGAGGCTTTCATCTTGCCGGGAATTATGATCTAGATTCTTCTTCTTCACTTTTTCTTTTTTCTGCTTTAAGCATTAAGAGGATGAAAGCACCGCTGCCAAGGCAATAAACCAATCGCCATCTGATCTATTATGAACAGGTTCAAACTATGAATCATTGTGGTTTAAGATTTGCCTATGAGCTGTTCACATACCAAGAATGAAAAAAAAATGTGCTTATTGAAGAAATTAATTTCAATGACTGTGAGGGAACTTAAAATCGAGCAGATGACAGGCTTCCGGCCTGTTGCCTCTTGTGAACACTACACAATGCTGCCATCAAAAGCACATGCATTCAAAACCACAGATATGAATCGCGTTTAAGATGAAACCATATATCCATGGTCTTGTTGCCTCCCAATGGTCTCATGAAAGCCAATGTATCCACCACACTATTCAAAATTTTCGCAATTTTCGATTGAGCTGGTGGTGAAAATTTGCCATTTCATGAAGTATATGAAGCATGGAGCCCAAATAGGGTGTGAGCGTCTTCATAAAGAGGGGACTAACATTTTTCAAAAGTGACACCTAACTTCCAAGCATAGCCTTCTCTTAGATTGATACACTTGACCAAGGAATACTCCACCTTCTTAAGGCCGTCTGAAAAATACCTTTTCTCTAGATCTGCAAGGCCTCTATGGCGCAGGCAACCCACTCATTCTGTTCAAATTTCTGCCAGGCGATTGACTTTCTCAAGTTTGGAGACAAAAATAAAATCGCACAGGGTCAGATGTTGAACACGGTCAATGGAGCAGCAGTTCGTTGTCTAATTCGCCCAGTTTGACAGTAATGGCGGCGGGAGGGGACCACTTTCTTGCAAATTCGACGTCGACTTGATGCAATAATTCGACATAGTAAAGGCTTGTGACTATTCAACCCTCCTCCAGGCACTCGATGTAAATGACGCCGTCTGAGTCTCAGGATATGACAGCCAGCACTTTTTTGGCAAAAAAGACAGTCTCCACTTTATTCAATAAGTTCACTACTTCGACAGTTCCTTGGTCTCTGGTGTGTACCAGTGGATTGATTTTATGTCAACCGTGACGAAACGATGCAGAAACTCCTTCAGATAGATAGACAGAAACAGTGTCAAACACTGCTCTTAAGTGGTCATAAGATATTCATAAAAGTAAATTTTCATCATATACTAACAATTTTCTTTTCTTTTTCATTTTGCGCTACAGTCCGATTTGAACCTGGGCCTTAACCAACATGTCTCTCCACCCAGCACGATCTTTCGCCAGCTGCCGCCAGTTGCGCGGTTGAGGTCCTTCTCCACTTGTGTACGCCACCTTAGCCTAGGTCGTCCTCTGATGCGTTGTCCCAATGGCTCAGATTCGAAGACTTTATGGTCCGTGGCAGCGGCTTCCATATGCTATACATGCCCTAGCCGTCTTTAGCGTTGTATCCGAAGACGCTTTACCAGGCGCATTTCGCTGTACAGTCCATAAAGTTTGTCGTACAAGCTTCTCCTTCAGATGCCATTAACACAAACAGGACCAAAAATCGCATGCAACACTTTTCTCTCAAAAAGACCAAAAGCTTCCTCAACAGCTTTAGGTAACGTCCAGGTTTTCGCGCCATAAAGTAGGACTGAATTTCAAAGCTAATGTTGTTGTACCTTTTTACCGTGGAGTCCTTGACTACCACGAAGTTGCTGCTTTCTAGTGTGACAGTATGTCCGAGACGTTGATGTTGTGCCACCTTAGCCTAGGCCTTCATCTGTTGCGTTGTCCCAATGGTTCAGATTTGAATACTTTTACGACCGGAGCAGTGGTGTCTATACGCTCCATAAAGTAGGACTGGGATGATCAAGCTGTTACACAAAGCAAGCTAAGTCCTTCAAGAGGGGTTGGCAAGAGTTATTCTGCGTTTGATTTCGGTATTGATGTTGTTGTCCTTATTCACCGCGGAGTCAAGGTAGAAGTTTCTGCTGCCTAGTGTGACGCTCTGTCTGAGACATGGATGTTGTCTATCTTAGAGATACTAGTAATACAACTTTAAAATACGGCGGCAGTGATTTAGTGGGCAAGTGGTGCGTGGAAAGCACTTCGAACGCAGCGATAGTCCTCCCTATTTTTCTGTGCCATGGTACAGTTTGGCGCCACAGCTGTTAGGCAAAATTACACCTTCTAAATACAGGAAGCTGTTAACTTTTTCGGCCTCCTGTCCGGCAATGATCCATCGGGTGCAATTGCCAGAAAAGCTTAAGGATCTACTTTTTTGCCGTATTTCTCTTAAGCCGTACTTTGCTTGCCTCAGCTTCTAGATAGTGGGTCATCAAGTGAAGCTCCATGATCCGATGCGAAAGTAGAAAAAATCGTCAGCGACGTCAAGATGTTTTGAGTAGATGTCTTGGTCTAAAAAATGCCATTGTTTCGGCCAGAAATGCTACGCAGGGAATGTCGCTGATGATCACCAAAACCTGGAGAGGTGACAGTATATACCCTTGACGAACTTCGCTTGGCGAACTCCGATATCAGACACTTCTGACAATTTGTTCTTGTACAAGACGAGGCACTCACTACCTGCATATGTAGCCTTTATAAGTGATATTAACTTTTTCCTTTTCTCTCCTGCACAAGACTTATCAGATGGCACCTTGATTCAAGCTATCAAGAGCTTTCTCGAAGTCAGTAAATGTGGCTAAGACATCAATGAATTGGTCGATGATGCTCCTTGAGGTGTCAATGCTGTACAATCCAGAGCTTAAATCTGCCTATTCGACGTCGAGAGTTGATTCCTAATCTAAGAAAGAGGAAAAAGTCCTACCGGAAGTCACCACTTTCTCAGTTCCTGACCAAAGATTTCAGCAAAGTTCTTGCATTCTCCCAACTTCTTCCTCTACACTTTTACTAAATACAAATTCCTGCGTTTACTTTAATGCCCAAGGACATCCTGCTTTCGGCACCTGAACAATGGGCGAAGTTTACAAACGCCGATTGGCAAACAACATATGACACATTCAACGCGCAACACCCTAATTCCATTCCTGCCAAATTCCTAAATGACCCAAATATCATTTGGTCAGATCTCGTGGCCACAAAAAATGCTGATGGCTGTTGGGTCAAAATGGAAACCGAATTTCTAACATGTCAATTAAAACGAAAAAAAAACAAACAGTTATGATAAAAGCCACGTCTATTTGTGCGCACACATTTACATCGTCACATTTTAATTGCAATTTTTGAAGGACACGTAAGTGCCTGCGAAGTGAAACGAGTGAGTCAATAAACTTTATGGACTAGCCTCAAACTGAATAACATTTCAATGGATAATGAGATCCATTTACTGAGCCACTCACCGAAAAAAACAAAAGAGACACAGTACGATGTGAATATTTAGTTTATGCTAATTTTATAATTCAAACTGACTTGCCACCGTCACACCAATTCCATCTAACCGAATTTGTTTCTCATTTTTCATGTACTGTGCTCTCATTTCGCTGAAGCCATTTAAACAAAAATTAATTCAAGCACACCTGTTGAACTGAAGGAAGTGAAACGAACAGCAGAGCTGACGAAAAAAAAATCACAATTAAGTTAACACACACCGAAATACGGAACACAATCTTCCATCTCGGCAACACGCAGACAATGTGTGTCCATGCATCCCCACTGGCGATAATTGTCTTGGACCATTTCTACTTAATAACCCGTCAGGAGAGACCGCTCACATCCTCTTACTGCCTCCATCACCATCGGCATCGCCATGCGCCGCCCCCCCTTGCCACTGCGTCACTCGCATCGACAGACATGTGACTTTTTCACTTTTTTGATATATTGTCATGTTTGACATTTCTGACTCACAAAAGAACGAGCACAGTACAGTTTGTCGCTCCATCCCTTTCGGCTTGGCATACAATTACGATGACAGGTGTCATCTTGGAACACACGAATTGAGTTCTGAAAGCATGTGCCAAACTCATTTCGATGTGACTGACTATTTGAACATCGCCAGCAGCACAACGCACACTCTGATCCTTCGGAGTGTGGACGGCTATACGTGTGTGTGTGTGCATGTTCCTGATGTATAAATAAAATTCATAAAAATAAAACAAGCTATGTTTAGACGGTGTACGACACTAAGCTCTCGATTTAGATACAAATTAGTAGCGTTTAGGCAAAGTGAAGTTTCGTGATTTTTCGTCGCGTGTTTTTTTTTTTTCTTCTCTTGTGGAGTGGGTGGGGGGGTTTTTTCGTTTGACCCTTAATCGAGAGAGAGATGCAGTTGGGTAGAGCAAAAAATGTCAAGGGCATTAGAGAAGATGGATTTTGAGAGAAATGGTAACTTGAGATGTAACCATGCCAATGGGGAAGTGGTCCAAATGATATGGGTATTTTTTTGGTTTGATTTAAGGTTTTTAGGATGCAGGACTGAGTGGATCGACTACTCCAAACATGATGTCAGGATGGGAATTTGACATTTGTCAACCGATTGTATTCTATGTTTTCGCAGCGTGAATTCAGGTGGAACACCACTTGGTAGACGCTTTAAGCCGAAAGAGTCGTACTTTGAAAATGATGATCCTGCTGTGGTTACTCAGTATGTGAATCGTAGCCTAGATCTGTCAACACTTTTTGTTGGTTCATATGCAACCGTGGAAAGTCATCGACATGACCATCGACGCCTTGCCTCAAAATGGTTCAATATACTGGTTGATGCGGTAGGAGAGAGTATCAAAGTGAACCAACACTAGCAGAACGCGCCTTAATTTGACGTTGTACATTGAAAATGATGGTTCAGATATATTAACTCAAGACACACACATATAGTCGACGTAGTCCAATTCCACTTTTCGTTACATGATATCCATTTTTATGGACCAACGGATAGTGAATCTCCCACTGAACACACACAATTAATTTAACTTAGAGATGTTTCAACCGGTTCATTGATACGATGAGATACAGAATCGACACCCCATTCTGTACTAAGACAGCAGTAAAATCACATTTCATTGCATTTGCGTTTCTACAAGTTGCAATCGACTTAAAAATATCACCAACAGCTTAACAGATAGTCAGCCGTCATGGTAACGTACCGTCCAGCTGATGCTTACAGTGGCACAGCAGATTTGTGATACTTTCTACCGAAATATTATGTGACGCTTTTGTCATCAAGGACTATGAACGAGCTGTGAAAATAATCCAGAAGGTAACAGAAGCCGTCGTCTAAATCAAACCAAATTCAAAACATTAAGGTAGATGTGTAGAGGGGCTTGGAGTTTTCACTTAGTCCTGTGCGGTATCATTGTGTTACCACTCCAATGATTGGTGGGACGACAGAGGGAAATCATATAAACAACTAATCGAAAGAATTCAGAGCCCATGAGGAAGTTGGTGTTGCTACAGTTGTTCAGACCGTCAAGGTAGTTGGCTAGGAATTTTTTTCTAAAGCAGAAAAAGCAAGGTTTCTCCTCGTTGATACAGATTGAGGGAAGACCTAGTCTATAGCAAGTTCACTTAAAACAAAGTGTTCGGTTATTGCTCTAATGTGTAATCTTTTAAGCCGTAGGAGCAGTCTGGAGCATTAATGTTCAAGGAAGGCCAGATTTAGTTCGAAACGCGGTGGAGGGCATGGCTAAGCTATCTTTGCTTTGTCAAGTAAACGAGTCCAGATGTCGTTTCAGCTTTCGTATGGCTACAGGCGTACAGGTGTTCATGCTTCTGAAGTAAGGACAGCACTGTCACATACGTGACTAATTCATCAAGTCTATAGTAAAATGAAATATCTCCACAACACCACGGACAACACGGACTGACAATGCTCTGAATGACAAACTTCGAAGCACAGATTTTAAGTCGAAGAGCCGTGCCTATAATTTTCATACAATACAGCTTGATATGTAAAGAAAATGTTCTTAAGACTTAGATCATCTACTTTGGAAGACTTGACAATTGAAGAGTATTGTCACCAAGATATCCAAAATTAACTTTCCAATCCGCTGAAAATTTAAGAAAGACTGATCTCATGTGGACACGAATTGTCACCACCCGGGTATTAATCTTTGACAGGCTGTTGCTGCAAAGTCTGGTCAAATGACAGTCAAAGACATCTTCACCTTCACATTCGCCAAGGGACCCGAATTCAAAATTGTTCAAATTTGGCAAATGCGAGAATTGTCTTTTTTTTGTAAGTGAGAGGCAAACATGGTGAAATTTTCCGAAGTAGCGGGTCATGTCAGTATCCTAGGAAAGTTTGGAAATGGGTAAGTTCTTGGACTTCTTTAAGATTTCATTGGAGGAGAAAAATAAAACATGGCTGCAATTACACAGTTCTTAGACAGCTTTTTTGCCACCTCTTTAGATAGATTCCTTTATTAGCCAGTAGATACTATGACATTGCATGCGTCGTGAATTCTAGTCACAAGCTGAACAATGGATTTTTCTATTTCACATGTACGAGTGCTCATCTGCTAAGGAAGGCGGTAGGTATGGTGGCTGATCATCATATCTGAAGGATTAGGAGCCAGGAAATGGCATCTTTTGAACTACTGACAATTCATAGGGAGCATGCATTGTTCAGAAAAAGGCTTTTAATCGTCATTGTTTGAGATCGGCTTTTAATGCACCTTTGGCGGAACATCAGCATGCACAACTCAGTGGGATCGGAACAAGTTTGGCTTAATGTCAGACTGATTATGGATTTTAGCGGCTACTTATTGAAATTCTGAAAAAGAAAAAGTAAATGTTGTCACACGCCAACCTTGCGATTGTCAGGCACAGGTCTTCGCATGAGATTCAAAAACAAACCGATGAAAGGATAACAATTCAAAAAGCATACCAAGAGGATATTTCGGATAAGTTTATGAAACATAAGTGGTCGCCGTGGCGTAGTGGTAAGTGTGTCAACCGCCACGCAAAAAGTTTAGGTTCGATTCCCGGACGGGACACGTCGCATTTTTTCACGGCAGCACTCGACTTGTGGGATATAGTGCCCACCCAGGCATTATTGCAATTATTGCTATTTTTATGATGAGACGCAAACCCTCCAGTTGGGCATAAGTTATCTAATGTAATTGGAAAAGAAAAGAAGAAGAAATGGATGTTCGGAGGACCATTTAATAAATCACTTTGACCCGGTGACGGTACTCATTACAAGTCGAAATTTGACTATTTCTTAATGTCGCGTGTCCGGTGATACTACTTTGAAACAAAAACGTTTCATTTTGTAAAATTTTTGCTTCCTTTCTGACAATTGTAAGTAAATTTATTTGTGCACACTGCCGTTCAGCACCAGCTTTAATAGTTGAACCACACCATTGTTCTCAAAAATTGACAATTGACACTCGGTTGCTGGACAGTGGTTTGGAAATCTTGGTTGAATGTCGAATCGAATGGTTTTAAAACATGGTTATTTCCAAATCATCTGATTAAGTATCTCTAATCGAAGAGTGTTCACCTATTACTAATGGGATAACACTTTCGAGGTAGGGGACTACTTCGATCCAAGAGTCAAGACATACGAGTAGTGTAAACTCTTAATTAAGTAACTAGTTACACTAACCGAACCTTATCCAGTCGATTGTATTCTTTTTAACCGTGCCTTGTTACTTAGGTTAATCAAATCTTTCTGCTACTTACTTAGTAGAAAGATTTGAAGAACTTAGAATGCCAAGGGTGATCTTTTGAATTCTTTTAATGATTAGCAATTCTTATCCAATTCGCGTGTCTCTATTGCAGTTTTAACGTTATCCTTATGTTAAAGGGGTTAACTACACATTTGTGGTGAAATATGCTTTAAATGCTTATAACTCAAAACTAAAAAGCATGTCACTTGACTCCTTCTCAGCTTAAGCACTTCATTTATTTGTATACTTGTATAAGGTTCTTTCTTCTTTATAGGTCGACACATCACGTGTTCTGGTTCGTTATCTTCGTAGAGACATTCTCTTCAGATCTGTCATTTTTTTACCACAAACATATTTCCTAATTTCCAGTCCCAGCTAACATCAAACATTTTCAGCACCCTGCGATGCTCTCTCATATTTTCTTTCAACGAAAAGGATAAACTGACTATAATGTTCACCCACTTTTAAACGTAAATAACTTTTCACAGAAAAATGCCACTTTAACCAAGACTTTTTACAAAATAAAGCCTAAGTTGTCAGCTTTCCCACAAGCTATAGTATTACCAGATCTTATCAATATAACTAGAGGTATTACATTTTAGATCCATCTGACGACAATGCGTTACCAAAATTTTTCTACAACCAATTTACAACCAAAAGGAACAACATATCCCTAAAAAAAATATACCTCCCTCCTAAGCACTGTTCAAGTTCTGCATTTATCCTTTTAATGTGTTTTTTTTTTTTTGTTTAATATTTTAATTTGAAAAAAAAACACTACTAATAATTTAATTAAATTAAAAAATATAATAATTTGCATAAAAACACATTGTTGTCAGTAAAATATGCCACATCAAACGAATTTCTGTAGTGAGACAATTTGAAAAAACAAAAAAAAAAGTATAACCTCACACATTACTTTTATTTAATGAATTCGTAAAAATAAAATCCGACAATTTAATTGTAAGATAAAAACGACACCAGCATTTAACTTTAAAGCGAACATTACTCTTTGGAATGTAGCGTTAAATAAAATGCGATTGGGGGGGAGGGGAGCACTCGTTATAACTTATATTTTTTATTTGCTTCCTTAATTAAATTTAATTTATTTTATACTCAAGAACATCTAAGAGGAGTCAATAAAAGTGTGTGCTTTTTTTTCTTCAAAATTTTATCTGTTTTGACAAGTTCAAAACATTTCTGAGATTCCATCATCAGAAATTTTTAAATTTATCACCAACACTGTGACTGTCAGAGACAAGAGAATGAGAACTGTCTTGACTTTGAATCACTTAATTCATTCAATGATACGCGTGTGTGTTTCTTGGATTTTCTATCGCACTGTGGTTGGGGGGAGGAGGGGGAATGGGGCATGGGGACACATAAAATTCTCGATTTAAACGTTCACAGAAAGATGATGCATACAAACCTTTTTCAAGTAATCTCAGCTACTATCCATTAAAATTGTTTACGATGAGTCCTTTTCTCTTCACTCAAAATTCCGTTTGAATTCGAGCACTCGGGAGAAAAACGCAAAAATACCGTCGGCACTTCGGTGAAAACATCAAAAACTCGAAAATCTGCATCAAATTATCCTCGAATCGGTGGCGCAAACTTCTCATAAAAAATTGAACCCGAAACTTTACGCGTTCTCCATCGAAATACACACGACAGTCGAAACTAAATTGATTCTCGCACTTTATTGACACTTAACTGTTATTTTTTTTTTGTGATCTAAGCAAAACCAACGAACCGAGAAAAACAGAAAACCATCTGCAAAGTAAAAGTCAGAATGAGACTGTGTTGTTTTTTATTTTTTATTCTCAAAGGCAAAACAAAATAAAGATTGAACATAATTGTAACAATAAAATTTCATCCCGACAGAATGGATAGAAGAATTTACAATAGACTCTCTGCATTAGCAACGGACAAGTAGTTAAAAAAGTCACCACCTAGTCATCCTTATTTGGATATAAAAAAATACTAAAATTCCCTCTTTGCGAAAATACCAAAATATCCTGAAACTGCAAAAGATACACTTAACCAGTGTGACTAGGAGAGAGAGCGCGCCGTAGTCATTGCTTATTGAGTACTTTGAATGGAATTCTATTTGCACACGCACACTGCTTCAAAATACACACACAATCGCCCCATCAAGAGAGACAGAGAGCACGAGAGCAGACTAAAGATACTATCACATCATTTCTACCCCCAAAAAAAAAGATACTCCACGGAGAAGGGGGTGGCGATGGTGGTTGATGGATAGTTCAACATTTCTAGGGGGTTACCTTCGTGGGGATATCTCCTCAAAAAAATGCAAAAAAACAAACCGACCGTAAGTCAGGAGGAGAAAACAAAAATTATATAGTCCTTCAACGGCACTCTCTCTCTCTCTCTCTCTTTCTCTCGCTTCCCTAGACAAGATGACAGGATGGGAGTCAGATTGGAGGATGAGAACGTCTACAATAATGTTCCATCAGAGCGCATTCGTACTCGAGACACTCTTTTGCACCATTTTTTTCAATTTCTTTTGAGTGAGATACAGTATCTATCTACATACACGACAAAAACTTGAAACGTAACAAAAACAAACACACGTTGAACTGAAACTCACAGTTACACAGCGCGAGCGACCTGATCGGAGGAAATCAAAGGACGCGCGTTCGCATTTCAACGAGGACACACGACGACACAAAGCGCCGAGAAATCTCATTCTCTCTCCAACCGTACTTTGTACACAACTAACTCAAGCGCGCGCAAGTCGGATGGCTCTCCGCGTTTACCCGCTGCTGGCCAAGGATTTTCTTTGGCCATTTTATTTTTTTTTTTCGCTGCTCTTTTTCTGCAAGAAGACAACAAAAACATTCCAACCACCTTAGATGTGGGGAGTCCCAACAGCCCAACAACAACACCCTGAGGAGGTTATCAATAAATTTTTTTTGGGGGAGGGGTGGAATTTCTTTTGTGTGCCTTGTCGGCGGCACCTCGCTTGCGTTCTGTAACAAGTAACCCACCCGCGATACAAAAAACCCCCATCCGGTGGATGCAAAAACTGCAATCGCCAGGCGAAAGGCAATCCACTTCGAATGGTTAAATGTCAATTCGGTTAAATGATCCAACCAAAACAAGTTGTCTTCGAATCGGTCAGATAACATTTTTCGAAGTCCCCGTCGGCTTAAGAGAGCCAGCCATTGTGTGCAAGAGAGTGCTGTGGTGAGTTCGCCGCACCAGTATAAGAGTTCTCTTTCGAACTTTGTCGTCCACCTCCATCTAGCTAACTGTCTCTCTCTCTCTCTCACACACACTTGAGCGCTTTTTTTTCGTTTTTCCTCCCCACCATGAGTCGATTAAGAAACACAAGCAAAGGCACCACTCTCTCCCAGTGGTGTGTACGTCGCGACGTACTCGGCAGTCAGTTTTCATATTCCAGAAAAAATTATGACAAGGTTAGGCGGAGCGAATTTTTCTCCTCATCTTCCACGGTTTGTTCGTCTTTCACAGAGGCGCACCACTTCTCTCCGACAAGTTATTGTTCCCGGGTGTACGGTGCTCGTTTTGTGTGTGTGTCATTCGCTCTCTCTCTCGCTCGCTCGGCTATATACCACCACTAGCCATCCATCCGTGGAAAAACTTAATTCCTCCAGCTACTTTCATATTTCATATCATTTTTCATCCCTCGCCCGATAGGCAAACACACACCGAAACGAGAGGGAGCGTGTGCCGCATGCGATAGCGACGGCAAATGAAAGGAGAAATATCAAAAAATTCTTCCACTTGGGAGTTGACGATGAAGAATTTTGAGTGGCTGCTCTGCAAACACAAAAACACTGCTGGGGTGGCGCAGGCACATTATGTGGCTATAAATTCATCGCAGGGGATTTATGACACACCTTGTGCCTGTGTGTACATACACCACACTGACTCCTCTGTATACCGAGGGGTGTACGTTGGTTTTTTTAATATTCAATGTGGGTGACTTTATGATTTGCCGAGTCTGTATATGACGGAAATATTAATGATATTCAGTGAGGAGGCGGAGTTTTATCGTAAAAGAACAGAAAGAGACGAGATAAAGATTCGTTTTATTTTCCTTCAGAATATTTGATAAGGATTTATATGCGCATACGACAGGCGCTCTGGCCGTGATCTCGTGTGTCACCAGTTAAAAATTTAATTAAAAAGATGGCTTTATCTTCCATCGGAAATTGTGTTGGGGCTACACATACATATGCAAAGGGGCTTTGAGAAAGCGCTTCTTTCGAAAAATAAGGCGACGAGTTTGTTTTTCTATTTTCAGTCAAAATCGTTAATAAATATTTATTGGTCTTAAAATAAAATCATTAAGTGACACTGGATATGTTTAATTAATTTGTTTGACGTTAATTTTTATTTTTTTCTCCACGGCGGTGTTGCATGACGCAGATACATGTGTTGCGTAAATTTCTGATTGATTTTATCGATTTTAGCAAATTTAATATAAAGGCGTCAATTAAATATGTAAACATGCCTCATAAACTGGGCTCTTAGGGTAAATGCACCAGTAGCTGGTCGTCTAAGACTTTTTTCAACTTTGAAGACGAATTATTGAGAGCGTAAACACGTTGTCAGAGTAAGGGAGTTTGTCTACCTCGGTGTTAACTTCGAACTCCACGAATGTCATTCTAGTGGGTATCCTATACAGAATCGCCCTTGGCAACTGATGCCACTTCTGCTTATCGAAACTAATAGGGCTCAAAACCCGTGGCTCTACAAAATCAAAATTATGACCTTATCCTTGTAAAATGGAGTCGAAAACTGGACTATGAGTGAAACAGCAGAGCGGATTCTTGGTACCTTCGAAAGGTTATTTTAAGACATATACAAAGTCCCGTGTGCGACGAAAAAAAGACATTAATGTGAGCTCCACGAGCTGTACTAAAATGTGCTCCTCCAGGAGCCAAAAATCTGCCTACTACTCTGGCTTAGTCACTTCAAGCGCATGGAAACCACTGCTTTAGCAAAGAGGAACTTTGAATCCGATCCACCGGGTTCGTAAAAAAAGGGGAAGACCGAATTAAGACCCGACATTAAGAACAAGTCATCGCAGACTTAAAATCACTAAAACCAACGTTCACAGCTCCATCAACGACGGAAGCTAGCAATAGCTCAGGCTTGGACCCTCTATCGGCCATCGGCCTGATAAGTAAGCCAGTATGAGGACTAATATTATTTGTTTTAGCCAACACTGGGCAAAGGTATGTGCCCTAAATATGGTCCATGCCATAGGAGTTCAGAAATCACTTGGAAACGTCTAAAATAAAATTAGCGAGCGGAAATCTTGATTCAGTTATTTAAGTTAAAACGAAATGTTGATCTGTGAGAACCCAATTTTAAATGTGCAGTCAATTACGCGAATGAAGGATAATGTGAATTTTTCTATAATGCAAGCAACCAAAAGTTAACATTGTCTATACCTGTAGTGTAAGCTTTCAAAATTCTCAAACTCCAAAAATGTGAATTTATTCTGTACGATAGTGTGGCGTGAAAGCCAAAAGGCAGTTAAGCAGTTAATCATTATCATCATCATTTTCTCTGGCCCACATGTTCCACTAAAGGGGGTCTCGGGGACAATGCACGCACTTGAGACCTCCAGGCCGCTTGATCCCCCGCCATTGACTTTGACTCATCAGAAGCTGTACCCAAGTGCGACCAGGATAGTTTATGAATTTGATCCAAGCACCTCTTTTTGGGTCTGCTGAGCACTCACCTTCCTTATGGAATTGCATCAGGTACACGACTCCGAGGCACGCCTCGGAAGTTGCGATGAAGGGTACATCCGTAACGCGTTGCCAAGCCAACAAAACAAAAAGGAAGGGACTCTCCCTCCAAGGAAGTAGCTGCTTAACATTGAGTTTCTCATTTTATCCCGGCGAGTAACTCCCACAAAAGCAGAAGGAAATCTGATTTCGGTAGCTTCGCTATTCGCGATCTTGTTCTTTCGCTTACGAAGTCTTGTGACCTGCCCCAAGCATAACAGTGCATAAATGCACTTTTCGACTAGGTATACACATCGTAGACCCAGTCGAAAATACTAGGTATACATATCGTACGCGTATTGAGCGCATAAACGATTGAGTTTACGAAATTCAAGTTATTTTTCATTCAAAACAAAATCAGCCTTTTTGACCAGAGAGAAACATTAAAAACTAATGATTTTAGTAAACTAGTGTAAACAACGATATTAGTTAAAATTTCTTTCAAACTTGGGGACCATACACGAGGAGAGTCCAATTTTTCATCTCTCTTCCGTTTGTCCGACGCAAAGTTCATGGTACGAGGGTTGCCTTACGTAAGTGGTCACGTGATCGTGGCAAACATCAGTCTTATCGCTTTTTTTTGTTATATGCGCTGATAACTGATGATAGATTGAATGAGGTTGTGCAGCGTTTCTCATTAGACAACTCTAAGCCTTCCCTTCCTTCGTCGTGAGTTTTATAAATTTTAAATTGTCTGAGTTGTTAAAAACTAAATTCGGCGACTGCGACTGCGACTGCGAAATCGCACAAAATTGCAGAAAGAGGAACATTATTCCAATCTGCATCGCAACTATAATGATCCTGTTGCTCTTGATTTGTTTGTAAACAACAGGATGGCATGGTACAGACGACAAAGTACAACAGGAGCGATTGGAGTTTCCTAAACGATATCAGGATCGACGTTCGGATGCACGGAAGCCTCCAATGATGTTGTCGTATGCCATGCACCAACATTTGAAAAACAAGCAACTGCCTTAAAACTGGTTTTATTTAAATTTCTTCTTTGCGTTTTTTTATTGGATTCTTGATCTAAGTTGTGACCGAATAATTGATAAACTCACCTATTCAGAGTTTGGAGTTCATGCGTCGTATTTGATGGATAACAGAATTGCGGTTCTGCTTTGACAAAAAAACTATAGTCCAAATTAAATTCTGCGTCGATGTATATAAGAATTGTGCCTTATACTAACTCAACTCAGTTGTAATTCATGCATTATTTTTATGTCAGTTTTATTACTGCACCAGCTGGAAGGTTGTCCATTTACTCTGGCTTCTGTCTGTCTTGCCTTTAAAAGAGATAATTGGTTGTATCGCGGTCCCTAAAGCATTTATACGAGTAGATTCGTCGTTGCTCACACTTGAAATTTGATGAACTCTTTTCTTAAGCATTAAGTTTGTTCATGGTGCAAGTAAATGGAGCAGCTCTTTTCATTCATGTTATCCATCTGGTCCTCCTGCGATTTCCGCTTAGAGATTTCTGGGTGTTTCATCAAAAACAGACGTAATTACTTCCCTACCACAACAAGGTTAGATTTTTTTCGCTACAAATTGCTAAGGCTTGTGGCACTAAGGATACCTTTAAACAAATCGTTTTCTTGCTCTGTTGTAAAAGTTGTGGACTTGCAGAGTTTCCATGAGCTGAATCGGACTTTTATATTTATATTTCTCTTTCATAAATTGTGGTAGAGACCAAGTTGAATAGACTTTAAAGCTCTGCTTGCGTTCTCTTAACTACCCTTCATATTCTTGACTAAATCTAATTGCATCCTAATCTGTGTCTAGTGTTACAGCCTATATTGTAATGTCGAAATGTGTTGGGATACTTTAACCTTTCGTGTGTTGCAAGTAGATGTTCACAGATATTAGCAAATTTCGACCAAATTACTTTTTTTAGAAAGTTTTTTTTTATTTTGGAAGGATGCAACATCCTGTAAATAATTAGTACAAACTCAAGCTACAAGCAAAACCTTAACATAACTTGACTATTCAAACCAACTTAATGAAAAGGACGGTTGGAGGCGGTTGGCTTTAATGAGAATGCTACGTAAGGTAAGTTTAGAGTAGCAATGCACAATATTGGACGAACAAAGCACCGAATGAAGGAAGAGTTTTATTAAGAACGGAGTTATTTATGCGAGGCTTGAAATAGAAAAGGGGTTCGGACCGCAGAGGACGTGGGTGAGTGTTAAAGCAGATCATTTGCAGGAGAATGAGGCTATCGATATTATAAGGTAAAATCAGATGCAAAAATAAAATATCGGCAGTTTTTCAACGTTGGTTTGAGTACTTGAAGATTGTTTTCTTAGAATGTTCAAAATGAAGCGGAAAGTCATATCTCTAACGTTGACTGTTGAGTTTCCTACGATGTTTTCTAGACATGTTTTACATTGAAGAACTTTCCGAGACCGTTTTTGTTGAAACTGAATCGCGATTGAATAGCGAGACTTTTCTATAGTTATCCTACGAAATCGGAAAGGCAAAATTATACATGATATTATAAACCTCGTCTCTAGTTACCCTGTTACATGTGGCTGGGTACACACTAAACAACGAGGTGGTTGGTGTCAATCTGTATTTCTTGGGGCTTTTCTAGGAACTGCCACTGTGTGAAAATCTGTTCTATCATTGTCTTCACTGGTCCGATACAGGGGCCCGTACAATACTGATGGGGACTTAACAGGTTGTTTACGAATGTTTTTAGGAGTTCACATAAAGAGGCAGACAAATCTTGTACGAAATATCAAGAAGGAAGGTAGTTGTCACAGTCGAGGGGTCTCTTTACCCAGCAAATGATACTGAGTTTCCACTCATCGGGCATGCCTTTCTCCGACAGTATCTAACAAATGAGCTGGTGTATACTTCAACCAGATTGTCTTAAACTGCTTAAAGGAGATAGTCCGTCAGTTTCGGGAAATTTATTTGACTTCAACTTCGATTTTGCTTTCTTGCAGTCGTCTAAGTTGGTGGGGCAGAATTCTTGCCTATAGTCGTTTGAGTTGAGTGGAACATTCTGCGTGACAGCGGTGTTTCTGTTGTCTTTGCTGTTTGGTAGTCTACAGAAGGAAGTGGGGTGGCGGTACAATGCATTCAATGAACCAACCAATCAGATATTCCCAACTGCCCCTCATTCAAAAAGACATCTACTGCAACTTTTTCTTCTAATTCATCGAATAATTCTAAAGCTTATATAGTCCTCCTTTCGCCAAAAATTGTTACAAGAAGGCAATTCTCCTTCAACTAAGCCTCTTTATTCTGGTCAAGAGCGGAATACTTACTAGAAGTAGATTGATTTCCTTCCCAAAAGATTCGATTGTCCGATTACCCTAACGGAGACAGCAAACCTGCTCACATTATCACGTTACAATTCCGAAAATTACCCTAAACACCCACCATCATATGTTAAGCCGACAACGACGAAACGAATCTCTTCAACGTTCAGTGCGTTTTTTTATCAGTTCGCTTGGGAAGTTCATGACCTCGTTAACAATGAGTCTCTGTTTTACGTTCATTCAGTTCATTGGCATTTCAATTGACCTCGCGAATGTCTATTTTAACGCCAACCAGTCACCATCGTAGGAAGAGACTATACTGGAATTTCTCTTCTTCTTCTCGTTTTACTGAATGAATCCGTATGATGGCGACTGGTGTTGTTCGGTCGCTTGATTCATCTTAATTCATTGTAATTCTATCAAGCTAATTTTATTGTGTGATGGTTACCTACGTCTTTTGTTGTTGTTTGTTTGATTGTTTGATGGGGCTTTTGTTTGTTTTTTTAGTGCTTTGCTGCATTTGTACTGAAATTATGCGTGCGTTGCTTTTTAACACAGGAACAGTGAGATTTAAGATTGGTGGCCAGGGTTTCTAGGGAATGAAATGAAGTCCAAATTGTCTACTTTCACTCCATAGCTCATCTTATTTTATTTTGTACTGTAGTAAACGGGGTTTTAGACAAGGCGACGCACTGTCATGTGACTTCTTTAACATCATCCTTGAGAAGATCGTGCGTAACTCACACGTCAAAACCAGAGGTACGATCTTCCAAAAGTCAGCTCAATTGCTAGCTTACGCCGACGACATTGACGTGATTGGACGAACACAGCGAGCCGTCAATGACGCGTTTGCTGGTGGTAAATCAGGGCAAAACGAAGTACATGCTGTCATCAAGGAATGACACACAACATCGGCATCTCGGACAGAGCGTCACACTGGGCAGCAGAAACTTCGAGGTAGTTAAGGACTTCGTCTACCTCGGCTCCGCAGTAAACAGGGACAATAACACCAGTACCGAAATCAACCGCAGAATCACTCTTGTCGCTGTCAATCGCTGTTTCTTTGGGCTCAATAGGCAATTGAGTAATAAAGCCCTCTCTCGAAAGACTAAGCTTGCTTTATATAACACCTTGATCATCCCAGTCCTTCTTAATGGCGCGGAAACTTGGACACTACTAAAAGCGGATGAGGATGCCCTTGGCCTCTTCGAGAGAAGGCGAAGATTCAACCACGAACTGTATGGGCTGTACGGCGGCATGATACAAAGCTTAAGATTGCTAGGCCATGTAAAGCGTATGGACACCACTGCTCCGGCCCGAAAAGTCTTCGAATCTGAGTCATTGGTACAACGCAATAGAGGACGGCCCAGGATAAGGTGGCGCACACAAGTGGAGAAGGACCTCAACCAACTTGGAGTGCGCAACTGGCGGCAGCTGGCGAAAGATCGTGCTGGCTGGAGAGGCATGTTGGTTGAGGCCCAGGTCCACCCCGGACTGAAGCGCCATAAGAAGAAGAAGTAAACGATTACCGCCGCAGACTAGGCAATCAAATATGTTAAGGACCACCTGTGCCACTATTTCAAGCGTCCTTCGTGTTTCCAGCAGCTCGGAGAGCCCAAACTCCAAAACAAAATTAAGCACTCACAGAAAGGGTATCAAAGCTAACCTCAACACAGGTTATGTGTTTCGCCATATTTGCGACGACATGACACAAATTCAAATATTCAAAATGGCTGTCGGCGCTCTCTCCCTCTCTGTACCCCTTCTCAATCTCTCCACCCCAATAATAAATGCATTCCCATCTAATAAAACGATTTTCCATGTTTTCATCATCAGCATCAGCCTGCCATACATGGGTTTTATCTATTGTCACCACGATTATCTTCCTGCATAAAAATCCCTTCCCCCCTCCCTTCCCTCCGCAGCTCTGCCACGCATACAAAAACCATATCATACTCTTTTGCTTATTAATAATTCAATTCAAACTCCCTCCCAGCGGTACGCTTGATCATCACCGCAGCACCGACCCAACTGTCAGAGGATAGAATGGAACACACACACACACACACACACGTCCAAAATCCGAATCCGGTTCGTTCGTTTTTTTTTCTTCACTCGCGCATTGGATTTTCATTCATAACACATATGAATGATTACAGGTAACCGACATCTGTACATAATATGTGTACGAAGGCCAGCAAAGGGGTTGGAAGGAATTGCCATGTACATCGAGGACGACGACCAAACGTGCGCACATCCTTGAATGAAAATAAACAAAAATAATAATTAGCCATGGGGTGGATTAATCGCCCATCCATTGCGACAAATCCACAAATATTACTTTCGCTCAACTGCACTTCGATCAAAAAAAAAAAAAAGAAGAGAAAGAAAGAAAAAAATTTTCGGAGCAGACAAAAAATTGCCAACAAGGACACGTCCGTTGTAGGTAACCGCAGCGAACGTATTATTTCATCTGCGGACTCAGAGCTGATCTTTGATCTCCTCAAATTCGCATTGAGTGCATGGCCGGGATGGATATGAAATTTGAGATTCTGTTTGTTTAGGTTGTGTCACATTGTGTGCGCTTGCACAGATCCAGGACATTTCCGTCGGATTACCAGCGACAACGCAGTCATTTGGACATAATTTTCATTTCTGTGAAGGAATTTCTGTGCAATTCTGCAAGGATGCCAGGCTTTAAGGCTCCCTTTAAAATAACAATGACATTGGAGAAAATCAATAAACCCGATGGGGTGGTGGGAATGTCTGCGACAAGGACATGGACTGGTGGCTACAGCGGCGAGGACGACGTTGGTGGTGTCGTTTTTCGAAAGTCTGTGACCAAAACTGTTCCGGTTGATCCTTTACTCTTTTCCTCGTTTTCATTTTTTTTTCTCTTCTGTGTCTACGAAAACACATTAACACACAAAATACCCATGTGCACGAATGTATGTGTGTGTGTGTATGTAGGCTGACATTGAGTTACAAGAAAATCGATTAGGTTAAAAGCAAGTCTGTGAAACACATTTGCAAGCAGAAAGGAACTCCAGCTCTTCAAACTTAGAAGTTCCCTTTCAGCTGCGGCGTTGTTATCCTTGATTTGATATCAGTTCCTTGTTTCATGTGCGCGTCGGAGGCGATTTCCAATATCAAGAATTCGTACAACTGGAGGCGTCCTCTTAAATGCGAGAAATCGAATGAAGCGACGTCACTTTAAGAACCGACATTTCGCTGTACGTGGACAATGGATCTCCCATTCACACACACACACGGGACCCCGTCAAAAGGACACCAGCCGGAAAAAAAAGAAACGAATTATAACAACTGGCTACCGAGTGAGCAGCACACAGAGAGCGAGAGTTGCTACGTCTATGGTCTTTCGTCCTTTTGCCGGTTGATTTCATTTGTGTGCGAACTGGAACTCATCTCCGTTTTGGTGTCGCTTTTTCGGCAATTGTTGCACTTGAAAATCGATAGACTGTCTGCTTTACACACACACACACACACACACACATGACAGTGGGGCAGGCGGCGATGTTTCTCCCCTCACCTCACTCAAAGGAATAACGAATTCCAATTGGAAGTGAAATTAGAAGACGATGTCATACAATGCCTGCCGGTCGGTCGGTTGGTCGGTTGGTCGGTTGGTCCGTCGGTCGGGTGGGTGTTTTATGTTAATCAGGTCAATGACATCCCCAGACAGTGGTGTCGATGTTGAATGTTGTGGGAAGTGGTAATCATCATCATCATCGGACATCGACGACGTTTAGTTTAAGATACAACTTTGTTTGGGTTCCTGCCTGGACATGGCCTACTGAAGTTGTTCTCTTTAGTTCTACTTTGCTGTGAGCATTGTAGATGACAAGGTGTTGTGTAGGATTTGTGTCTGTTCTATTTTTCCTGCTTCCTGCTTGCACAGTGCTTGCATTTGTTAATGGAGATGTTCTTGTTTTCTTCTGACTACTGGCTGAGGTGGCATTTTCCTGTTACGTTGAGTCTTAGACATTTTTGTAGAGAAATTTAAAATGATGAATTCGTTTACAATTTAGGTTAAAGTCAATTTGTTGTTGACAAATGCCTTAGCTTTGTGCAAAGTTGCTAAAGCCACTTGTGAATTTATAGCAGCGTGGAAAACGTTCCCATGTCATTAACATAGCATGCCTTATTCATTTCATTGGTTTTTGTATTTAAAGTTCGTGTTCGTGACAATGCAGTCTGGAGTGCGTCTAGGTCTTCTCTTTTGTGTTGTGACTGACTAAACTATAAATAGTCTGGGTTCCTAATGAATATTGGTCATCCAGTGATTCATTGCGCGCGTTTTTAAATGAATGGTTTTGACTGAACTTGTGTTTTAGTTTTTCTTTTCTTCCTAGATGAGGTAGACTGTTCCTATACTTAGTATAAAGTCGACACATGTGTGTATAAGGTGATTCATTGTGTGGTCTTATTTTCAATATGCCTTCTTTGACAGAATACGAGTGACTTCTCTCAAACTGCTTTGCCGCTTTTGTTCAATATTGTTTGGCAAGTCATCATATTAAGACTCACACCAGAATTGCGTCTTCAAATGGTTTAGGTGTAATACGAAAATCAGTGTTCTGTGTGATTTGTTTTTTGTGTATATGGATCAAATAAGCGACTGATGCAAGCCCTTATTTCCAATATAATCCCCAAATTTGAGCCCCAGCTTACATTAGTTTATGATACTTAGACCCGTTAGACCACATCTAGCAGCAGCTGTGACTGAGGGTGTACGCGAACACCGTGATGAATCGACTGCTCGTCTTTCTAAGCGGCTTGACTTGCGTTTTGGACAACTTGACCTATTTTACGTAAGGATCTTGAAAGCTTCTAAATTTGAACTTATGCAAGAATTAAAGACAAGCGATTTGAAATTCTTCGACTCTGAGCCATTGGGAATACGCAACAGAGGACGGCCTAGGTTAAGGTGGCGCACACAAGTGGAGAAGGACCTCAATCTACTTGGAGTGCGAAACTGGCGGCAGCTGGCGAAAGATCGTGCTGGCTGGAGAGGCATGTTGGTCGAGGCCAAGGTCCACCCCAGACTGTAGCGAAACAAGAACAAGAAGAAGACTTCAATTTGTGTCAATTTTTCAGTGCCCAAAGCCCATTGGCTTTGGAAAAACTCAATGCTGAATGGGCGTTGTGAAATTTTTGTTCCATGAATATGAATCCCATGTCCATCTCAATGGATACGTTGAAAAACTAAATTACTCTCTTTGAGCTGTTGGGTATCTCGAAGAGTGCCAGTAACTGTATGTTTTGGTTTCTTTCAATATATGGTAAATTAGAAAGCTACAGTCTATGTGCTCCCTGAAAATCAAATACTCGTATGTGGTCTTATTCAAGTACGTCTGGTTTCAAGAGAGGTTTGATTTCAACAACAAGACGGCACTAGATATCATAAAGAAAGTGAAATAATGGACTTTTTCAGATACTTACCAAAACTTATTTCACGATTTGGTACCGTAAATCAACAGATCTTGCAATATCACAATTTTGGTCTACTTTCCCTGGGTAAATGTAAAACCACAGGTCCTCAGGAAGAAGCCACCTAGGTTTGACGCTTTGGATGCCAACATTACTGGTGTAACGTGCTAGATACCAGTTGCCATGTTCGAAAGACTCATCCAAAATTGAACCTACGGAATGGATCACCTCAGAAGTAGTTGTGAAAAAAACATTAACAAGACACAACTTTCAAAAAGTTACTGCCATGAATTGTTTTTAACTGAAAAGAAAAGCGTTTGATTCCCTTTCAAATTTAAGTGTTTTCTTGACATTAAAAACGAAACCTCGCGACGAATCACCATTTAATAATAACAGCACTTGAGTGGCACTACACCCCAAGAAACCTGGGCCTAGCTTCTACTATAACTACTGTCTCTCACGAGCAGAAGGAACATGCAGTTTTTTGCCGACTCTGAACGGCGAGACTTGAGAAGCTTCTCATAGATAATTGGTACTCCCTGTGTGTTGTCAGCAACTCGAAGGAGGTGGTGCTGTGAAAAAATGCGAGGTGTACCGTCCGGGAATCAAACCTAGACCTTCTGCTTGGGGGTCGACGCACCTACCCACTACGCCACGGCTACCACATGAATCATCATATATTAAATAGATATATTCAGCCCATTCAGCCAATCATATTGTGAACTAACTAAAGTGTTAGTAAAGTACGTATTTCCTCTTTTGAAAGGCTATTCCTAGATGATCTTTTTTATGCTAATAGTGTTTTTGAGTTCGAAAACAAATTTAAAATTCAGGAAGCACCTAGAAATTTTTGAAAAAAAATTCTTTAACTTTTATATGTTAGGCTACCCCGCAGGGATGATCAAGATGTTACATAGAGGCCTTGCTCCTTCGAGAGAGGGCTCTATTATTCAACTATTTTTCAAGTTCAAGGCGAAAGCAGTTGGAAAGAGCTATTCCCCGTTTTATCTCTGTACCGATATTGTTTGTACTATCTACTTAAGAGACGTGATAGGCGAAGTCCTTAACTTTATCGAAGTTACAGCTGCTTACGGTGACGTTCCGTTTCGTTGATGTTGTTCGTCCTTTCTGAATGAATGAATGACAGTTCTTTCTACCTTCCTTCGCTGCTCAGCTAATTGTCGCCACACCCTTTGCAATACCTGTAAAGGATTCACTGATGGTTTGATGTCTTTGACGAATCACATAAATGTCGTTCGCATATGCTAGCAACTGTGGGCCTGGACTTTTCAAAAATTGTGCCTCTTTCATTGCCAAGGAAGTTTTGTACAACCAATCTGTCCCAATGCAATGTTTTAAATCAGCATTTTCCACAATGGCACGCATAACAAGATGCAGTCATGGCCCTGATTCCTTATGGACTGTCGTGCTATTCAATTATTATCATAAAGAATGCGACCATTGTCATATTCTAGGAGCAACTCAGAAACAATGCTCTTACATTAGAATGTGCATACTAATATCAAAACTGGTGCATAGCTAAGTATTAACATCAACATCGACATGAGACATAAGAGATGAGATACACAGGTAGGACATTTAAATTAAAGGCACAAAACTATAAGTAAATCAAGTCATCGAGGAATTCATCGGGAACTAAAGTTTTTACAAGGAGTGCTTGAAATAAATTTCATAAGCAGTTGTTGTTTATCATTTTTTATTTTTTTTTTAAATTTTGCGTTTCTAAAATCGTTAAATGATTCAAGTGTTACGTTAGAACTAATCAATGAACACAAGGGCATGTGCTCCTCTTGACTTGTACGTCATCACATCCCACCATCTAAGAAACACAAGGAAATGAAATGAAGAGCGCAAGCTTTACGTAAGGCCACCGGTGAATTTTGTAATTGTTTCAAGTAATCATACATCATCGCCGAATCAATGACGTTTGTTTCTTTTTAATTTTGGCACTGACAGCAATGCCTGATGCACGTGCTGAAAGTCTTTCGTATTTCGTTCTTTAGAAATGAATGGCAAGTCATTTTGGTTGTATTTCTCATTTCCTGTCAACAATTACGGGTGTCTAGCCAAAAACAATAGACAAATATGTTGTTCTTATTTTTCTGTTATTTTTAATCTTGTCAGTACAACATCACATATAGGGGACAGACATATAGGGGGCGCCACTAATAAAAAATCCATATTATTTTTAGTAAGTACAAACATTGAAATGATACCGCCAGATTTTGTATAACAATCTGAGTAAAGGGTTGCAAGCTACAGTGCTTCAAGTGACGTTATTTTTGCGATTTTCAAAACAATAGAATTGCTTTTTGCTTGGAAAAAATACCGTGCAAGCTCAGAAATAGCTTACAAAGTGTTACAGGGACTCTGCTCCATAGAAGCTCCAACTATTTGTCGGTGCTATGCTGACTTTAAAAGTGGCCGTACAGACACCAGCGATGCCGAACGATCTGGAAGACCAATTGAGGTGGTTACACCTGAAAACGTCAAAAAAGTACACAACATCATTTTGAAAAACCACAAAGTGAAATTGAGTGAGATAGCTGACACCGTGATCGCTGTGGAGTTGTGGTCAGTGCGTCGACCGCCACGAAGAAAGTCTAGGTTCGATTCCCGGATGGGGCACTTCGCATTTTTTCACGGCACCAGCTCTGTCGAGTTGCAGACAACATTCAAAGAGTGTCAATTGTCTAACCCACAAAACTGTGGGTCCCTTCTTCTCGTGAGAGAACAGTAGCCCGCACAACACGAGTGGTTGTTGCAGAAGCTGTAGTGTTACTCAATTATTATCATTATAGCGGACACCTTGAAGATATCAGGATGGTGTATATGGATGAGTTGTTTTCGAAATGGGTGCTGCGTTTGCACCATGGACAAAAAACAACAACGTATCGATGATTCTAAGAGCTGTTTGGAGCTGTTTTGCCACAATACAGAGGACTTTTTGCGTCGGTATGTCACAATGGATGAAACATAGATCCTCCACTACCCTCCAGAGTCAAATCGGCAGTCAGTGGAGTGGACAGCATCCGGTGAACTACGCCCAAAGCGTTCAAAAACACAAAAATCGGCTGGCAAGGTTATGGCATCCGCATTTTGGGATGCGCACGAAATTTTATTCATTGACTGTCTTGAGAAAGGCAAAAGGCTCGGACAGCGAATACTACATGGCATTATTGGGGCATTTGAAGGAAGAAATTGCAAAAAAAATCGGTCCCACATGAAGCGGAAGTTATCTTTCATCAACTTAACGTAACGTGTCACAAGTCGTTGGCTACCATGGGTAAACTGCACGAATTGCGCTTTGAATTGCTTCCGCATCCACCGTGTTCTCCAGATCTGGCCCTCAGCGACCTCTACCTGTTTTAAGATACCAAAAAGATGCTCGCCGAAAAAAAATATCACTCGAATGAGGGGGTGATCACCGAAGCTGAAGCCTATTTTAAAGCCAGAGGTAAATCGTTGTATAAAAAAGGTGTCTGAAATTTAAAGCGGCGTTGGACTGATTCTATCACTCTTCAAGGAAACTATGTTGATGAATGAAGCCGAATTTTGTCTAGAAAATGTGTGGTTAGTCCCGGGACTTATTGAGTGATGTGTTATGTGCTAAAAGTTTTTCAAGAGTTCCCGTCAACCCTAGTCCATTTCAGAACATCTTTTGAAGCCATTGGAGAGATATCAAGATGGAACAGTGGATGCGGAAGAGTTTTGAATTCCATCTGCCAGTCTGGGGTATAGCATCTGAGGGTAGTCATGTAAAGGGGATCTGACAACGCTTGTGTATTAATGAATGCCATTTTGCAGCGCACTTCATATGCATTATGACCAATCACTCATAAAATTTGACTCTATTTATCGTTTCCACTGGTTGAAGAGATGGGAAAAGTATTGTAAAGTCGATGTCCTCTAGATTGTCACCAAGTCTTTAAATCTGGACCTGCATCCAACCACCATGGTTGTCAAAAAAAATCACATTTCCTTCCAAATGATTATACGGTTCGAAAACCCTGCGTTTCAAAGCCTTCTATGCAGGATGCACAGGATTGCTTAGCGGCGTAGTTTCTGCACTACTTGTCTAGCCTTTTTTCACTCTTTTATTTTTAGATCGATGTCAACTCTCGCATAAGACTCTATTTTCTAAAAGACGAAATCCGCTGTGTCGTAGAGATGTTTTCTCAACCGGTCTAAGTGAAAAATCTGACATTTCATGTGGCACAATCTAATACTTGAAGAAGCACATTCCGTATCTTGTCGCAATGCCCGGAACCTCTTCCCTAAGCCCACGTCATTTAATAAATAATATCTTTATACAAAAAAAAAAAATATACACCAACTGCACCACATCTGTCAGATGACCGATCAAAAGTCGATCACCATCTCAATAATCACCCTCAACCAACTGTCGATAACGTCAGTAAAGGGGCCACAGACACCGCCACCGCTGAGCACATTAAATGCCTTCACCAATAATCATAAATAACCTACTTTTATCGTTTCATTTCCAGCCTGCCCCCAAAGCGAGCGGGTGGGGGAAAAAAATTCAATCGAATAACGCAACCAAATTATTAAAAAGCCATCATGACTAATTTGTAACGATCCATTAAGAGGGCACGCAGTCCGAATTTGAGGAGAATTTAATACCCACGAGGAAGTGCGAGCCGAATGAGACCAGACGGAACGGGCAGTTGTGCCTCCTGCACACTGGGCTCAAACATCGCTCAGAAAAATCATAAAAGTGAACTGAAGTTGCAAGAGTTTGCCGAAAAAAAACAAACGCCGTCGGACAAACCGGTGCAACGGCGGCAGCGATGGTGATAAGGATCCGCAAAAGGAAAGGATAGACAGACCCCGTCGTCCTCGTCGTCGTCGCCGTCGGTAGTTTTCTTACAATTCGATCTGCCCCTGGAGTGCGATGACTTCTCTCTGTACAAACGAGCAGCAGTTTCCAATTGCCCCTCTCGCCCTCAGGAAATGCAGTCGATTGGAGGCGCATCGAAGCCGTTTTAAGGGTTCTCCGGGTCGTTTCTGTTTTTAATAAAAGGACGTGAAATTATTGCGCGACAAATGATCGCAATGGACGGACATATGTTTACATAGAGGTTGCACTACCCACGGGTGGAGAGAAAAAAAAAACACAGACACACATTCACGACCGAGAGGGCTATCCTTGCGGGCAGACGACAACGACAAATTGCCGGGGTGGATTTGGGAATCGATGACAATTGCCCGAGGCGGCTAAGGTCTCTTCTGCTTCCATTTTTTTGTTGGATTTTCATTTTTATTATTATTCGTAGGGAGACAGTCCATTATGCAGGAAATGTTTTGGTTGCATTAAATTTCAATAACACACACTCGGAGTAGCAATCTGTCGACGTAAGGATTCTTTGGCCGCTGTTGTCGCTTGTGGGTCAGATGACAATGGGTGCTTATTATGAATGGTAGAGTGCATCTATTGTGCGACGCATTGCTGTGGGCTGTTTACTGTCTGGTACAACAAATTAGTGAACACATGTATAATTGGCGAGAGCTATTATTGGAATTATTGTGCTCACAGGATGGATACTTTAACTTATGGCTGTGTTCGTCTGGTGATGGCTATGATCAAAATTATGCAACTGTAAGAAGTCTTATGTGATTGGGAGTAAGTCACAGAAGCAACGTCTAAAGTGTCTAAAGCAGATGGAGGGTTGTAGAGTCTCGATGAAGGAAGGAATCTTCACATCGCTCAACAAGGACATCATTTACTCCATCGAAGATAATCTCAAGAAAGATGATTCCTGTGGGTCTTTAAGAGTCACTCTAAGACTTCCGCTTCACAGGTTAGATAAAGTTTGCCAAACTTGGTGTTTGGTGTGTAAGCCTCAACCAACTTCAACACTTACTGACCGATTGAGCTTCGTGGGGAGAGTCGACATTGCTTTTGAGAAAAGCGACACATTGCCTCACAATACAAGCCTTCATTTGGTGCGGACTATGGGCGAGCACGGGACAGTAGACAATCACCCATACGCCGCTCATAAACTCTCACAAAGGAGTAAGCGAAAGTCTTGTTGAGTAGCCAACTTCATTAAATCTTCACCATATAGAAGAATTTTGCGGGGTTGAGAATCACACGAAGACATTAAAGCTGGCCCACCGTATATAAGTGGACATTGCTCTGTGCTTTAAGTCACACCATCTAATGAAATACTACAGGGACACAGTCACCATATTTTGAATTTAAGCATGATGAACAATAGAAATGGAAAATCAATTTCAGACCATTGGTGTCAGAAATGAAAGGTACCTGCTTTGAGTGGTTTATGTGTTTAGTCAAAAAAGGTTTATTCCGATATAAACAAAAAAGGTGAAAATTTGAGATGATAATTTCATAATAGTAATTGAGTTGCACCATAGCCCACAAGGGACCAAGGCCTAGCTTCTAGAGCAACTACTCATGTAGTCGTGCTACTGCTCTCTCACGAGTAGAAAGGACCTACAATTTTTGCCGACTCCGAACGCCCAGATTTGAGAAGCTTTTTATAGACAATTGATACTCTTTGAGTGTTGTCAGCAACTCGAAAGAGGTGATGCCGAGAAAAACTCGAGGTGTTACGTCCGGGAATCTAAAGTAGACCCACGGCGTGTCTGTCAACGCGTTACCCACTACGCCACGGCGATGACAATTTCATAGATTGCTTTAATTGAAGTATTTTAAGAGTGTACAAGGAGGTGCCCAACTGTAGTTCTGCTAATAGAGGCGCATATACCCACCATTCTCGAGGCAGTAAGTCTCTTCGTTTCTTTCAGGTTTGGTTACTGTTTGTTTATTTGTGTATAACTTGTGATCGTAAAGTTTGGCTTCGTACTAAGAAAAGCAGTCACAAAGGCGATGTCGTTTGTTTCCAATTCTCGAAGCAGTTCTGGAGTTCTTTTTCTTATGCACTTGAGCTCTCGGTGATTTGATTTATATTTTCTCAATCGTCGCAAAACGCCGTCCTTACATAGGTCTCTTTAATCTTGGGAACGGGAAAATTTCGTCATTCAACTATTCCTGAGCGTTACTCATGGGACATTTTTTACGGTCAAAGTTGAGCAATTTTGAAACTAACTTCACTGCCAAACGCTTCATGCCCAAAATTAAACTATAAAATTTCCAGCCGATAAGCCACTGTCAGCATTTTTGTTTTTAAGTACTTTGTTCCATTTTTCACACAAAATTAAATGCAAATTCTTTGATTAATTTTTTTGAGTGGTTTAAGTGTTTAAGAGAGCAAACTGACCCAGAAGATGAAGAAAGCTGTTCAGTTCGAGTTCGTTGTAACGTGGTGTAGTATCTTTTAAACCAGCATGGGCAAACTTTCAATCAAAAAGAAGATACTATGAATCTACATTGAGCTCAAAACCGAGAGAGCTTGGATGAAGAATGAGAGCAACAAAAAGGTCTGCTTGCCTTATTCTCTATAATAGCTTTTGGCAAAACTGTTCAAAAACCAGCTACACGAAACTGGAGCTCATCCTTGTTCATCAGGAAATTGATGAGTTCAGATTCTGGACAACGATATCGAAAGGAACACACTTTGCTGACCGAGGAAACATTTTCCTCGATATTTATCGAAACTTTATCACTTACACCACAGCAGTGATAATCATCCATCATCGCGGGCAACTTGGCAAAATGTAGCCCCCTACCTCAAAGAAACACCATCGATCTACGGATCTGAATATCCCGATATGAAGGCAAGACATCTCTGAATTGTAAACAATTATTCATCCGTCGAGCCCATATTGTTGATCCGACATTTAATAGCTTATATCAGGCCTTTATTTTTGCATGAAACTGAAGGCTTTATTTGGTACACATAGAGAGAGTCAAATAAGAAAAAAATGAGCCGGTAACTATCTGCTATTTTGGCGGTCATTTCTTTATAACTCTCTCATAGAAACCGTGATTCTTATGATCAAACAACTGTGGCAGCCGATTTTCGCAAACGTCCCTCTAAGCGAATTTTTGATCAGCATCGTTGGCCACACTCGATAACAAGTGGTAATCACTTGGCGATAGGTCCGGACTAACTAGTATACTGAATGCGTAAGAAGCCCCCAACCAAACTCATGAGGCCCCTAAAGAGCAACTAGCAACGTGTGTGGAATCCTCGTAGATGACAAGTCCTCTTCTATTGATCAGATCCGGTCACTTCTGAGCTAGTATTTATTTTAAACTGTCAAGTTGTTGACAGTACACGATCGAACCATGAGTTTGGCCGTAGGGGAGTAGATGGTAGCTGAATCTCTGTCAATCCCGCCAAAACTTTTCTGGCAGTCAATTCTGGCTTTGACACCGCTTTGGCCACCTGATTGACAGTGGACCATGGTCGCTTTCGCTTAATGTTGGTTAGTTTTCATCATCAGTTGTCATTCGCTTACAAATAGAAAAAAATTGTTGAAATTTAGTAGCTATTTACAGATGAACTAAATTACTGTCCATTCGATTTTTCTGTGTGAACACGTGTAGCACCCATATATCGTTTTTTTTTTGTATCCGGCCTTATTCTGGAAGTTGAAAACGGGTTTTTGTGCAATGCTCACCTCCTCTGTAATCGAAACAGTCGGTCGGTTTCAACGATTTAGGAGCGTCGTGCGTCACATCAGTTCGATAGTCAAGCCTGTCTACGAAATTTTAGTAGGGGCACTCTCGTCCTTTTCCATTACCCAAGTGTTTCCATCGGTACCTTGTTCTTTTGGAAATTTCGATTTAGGCAAAATTTCCTTCAAGGCTCGATTGGCCTCAAGACTGAACTTCATACTCCATGCAAATAGAAAATTTTGTGTTAAATTCCGTCGTCAGCTTGGTTGCATACCAATGCCTGCTGGTTCACGAACTGCCTACCAGCATGTGGCTCAAAATAGGTTACCCCTGTCCCACTGGCAAAGCTATGACACTAAGCACTCCTTCGATAGATATTATGATTATAACAGAAAATTGTTTCCTAAAGCCTCCATCATACAACGTCGTCATTTAATACCACGAATGAAATTACACAAGAATTTCAATATAACACACTGGCTTATCTATGGCTTCAAGACTTTACGATGTGCCTTTAATCGCACAAACACACGAAACCCTTGTCCGTGCACACCGCGGATTACAAATTGTATTATTATGCGATTCTCTCATCTATTTACATTGTTTCCATGCATACAACGCCGCCGCCGTGCGGCCGCGCCGCCGTCCACGCCATGCCACGTTCATGTACATAATTGCTTTCTGTATGTATGTACATAAATAATGTGGACTACGGCGCGCTGAAATAAAAGTATAATTATAGAAAGTTTTAACTTACATATTACTCGTACGTAAGCGGGCAGCGGCGGTGGATGTTGCTGGCCCTGGGTGTTCGTGTTCGGCCCAACAAATCGCATTTGAAGGGATTTTATGTGCTGCTGCTTATTTGCTCGTCAGTTCGAGTTCGTCGTTTCACAGTTGCTAATTTAATTAATTTCTTAAATTTTATTTTATCCATGGTTTTGGATTTCGTATTGCGCTGCTGGTGTTGAAACTGCGGAAGCAATACAATAACATGCTGATACAGATATGTGTGCGGACAAGACAAGTTAATAATCTTTTAGTCTGTCGCACACGTGACACAAAATATCGGCAGCATCATGAAGTCGTCGTAGGCTGCTGGAAATTGATTAGATAAATTATCTTAAGGGTTTCATTTAACTTGGCTGATTGAGAAAATTTGGGCAAGAAATGAGTTCAGTGTGAGCACATAAGAACGTGTCTACATGTGGACGGGGCATTCAACTTCAGAGGAAAAAGTTTGAATTCCATAATTTGAACTTTTTTGACAGAAATTTGTCTATAAGTCTCACTCTTTTGTTCTCAAATCTTCTTGTGAAAAGGTCTCAGATTTTGACTTCTGGATAAAACCAACATTTCCGTTCCACAGCATTCAGTTTATCCGAAAAGTGACTGACTTTAGCATAGGAAAATATTCGAAAAACCAATGAACTTTTTTTAGAGGTCTAGTGTAGGCCCAGAGGCTATCAGAAGGTTTGAGGCCTTAAGCTGTGTTCATGATTCCCTAAAATCATAACATTTTTGAATTCGGAAAATACTTCTCAAAGGTTTCAAAAAAGGGAGCAACTCTTAAAAGACGTCAGGTTTGGTAAGGGTGGCCGCCGTGGTGTAGTGGTCGCGGACGTTCTCCCTCGACTCACACTCTAAAGGTCCTAAGTTTGCTTCCAAGATTGCAAATTTCGCATTTATTTGACGGCAACACGCAACACACAAGAGACTCCATGGTGTTTGGTTAATTACGAGATTTAATTCACACGGAAGGTCAAGGTTCAATTCCCAGAATGAACACCTCACATTTTTCACGGCACCATCTCTTTCGAGTTTCCGTCGTCATATGAAGACAATGCATGCACAGATGAGATCCAACACTCAAAGAGTACTAATTGTCTATGTGTGTTGTGTGAAGGAAAATGAACAAAACTCATTCCCTCATATCCCTTGCAGAATGTTTAGGGTCATTGTCCTGTTGAAAGAAAAATTATCCCAGCATGTTAAATTTGTGTGGACTTTGAGTTTAGGTATTTTGCAAAATGTTAATATTCCCAAGAGCCGTCAGAATTATATTTCTGAAGACGAGATTCCGAACTCCATCATAAGCCACGCAGCCCCCTACCATAACCTGCCATATCCCAAGTTTTGCTGTAGGCTTTAGATGTTTACTTTTGAGTTCAATAGTTGGCTACACAGAAATCTTTTGCCATCGAAGCTAAAGAAATTAAAATTTCTTCTCATTGCAAAATAAAATGCCTTCCCAAAATTCCACCAGTTTTAGTGAATCCTTACTTGTTTTTCACTTCGGAATTTTCTGAGGATACACTACTTGTCCATTTATTTCGTATTGGGTTTAATTCTGCTCACTTTTAATGTGTTTTGTGGCATCCTTTTAATTTATCTCCGTTGCTAGTTTTCTTGGTCTCGGTGTAACAAGCCTTTAACACTTCATTTAAGAAAAACATTTGCTCACTGGTAAACAAAGGTATTATTTTTATTATTGTTACGGAGACATTTAAGAAATGTAAGTACAACAGCTTATGCGATCGTTAACACTACAATTTTGTCACGTTGGATAAATAATAAAGGAAAATCGAATGACTAAGAGGCCCCAGGACACAACGAAATCTGAAGAAAACATGGTGTGCAAATACTTATTTGACCCACTGAAGATCCACGAGAGGGAGGTTTTTCTTGTGCACTCCATATATAAGTATTCTTATATTTTGATCTTAAAATTTATTATAAATAAATTTATTTATAAATTTACTGGTTATATGTTATAAAGGGTGATTTTTTTAGCTTTTATCTTTTTGGCAACACTGTTTTAAAGAGCTGACATCTTCAGTTTGGTCTATAATTTAACCATGAATCGTCTTACAAACGAACAACGCTTTTTAAAGAAAGTTGCCCTGTTAAGAAAGTTCATCGCGCGCTTCTTCCATTATATGGTCAGTTCATTTTTGGTTCAATGGGTACGTAAATAAGCAGAATTGTCGATTTTGGAGTGAATATCAGCCAGAAGCATTGCAAGAGCTACCAAATGCATCCAGAAAAAGTCACAGTTTGGTCCGGTTTTAGCAAGACGGTGCCACATGCCACACAGCGCGCGCAACAGTGCACTTATTGGGAGGCGAGTTCGGTGAATATTTTATTTAACGTTCGGGACCGGTCAATTGGCCGCCTAGATCGTGCGATTTAACGCCTTTAGACAATTTTTTGTGGGGCTATGTTAAAGCTCATGTCTATACAGACAAGCCCTCTTCAATGGACTATTAGTGAGATACCGGCCGAAATGTTGGAAAGAGTACGCCGAAATTGGTCTAAGCGGATGGACCATTTGAGGCGCAGTCATGGTCAACATTTGCATGAAATAATCTTCAAACATTAAATTATATGGACCGTACTATCGATTCAAATAAAAATTTCATGTATTTTTCTGAATTTTTTTTGAAAAACTTTTCTCGAGCTTTTAAAAAATCACCCTTTATGTAGCATAACCTACTTAGAGCGACCATCAACTATATGTAAATGTTCTCTACCCAAAAAAAGAGTTGTTTCTTAAAAAGTGTGCTCAAGAAAAATTGTTTAAAAAATAAAAGAAATGAAACAATGCCGGCCATAAATAGAATCTCAATTCGAACATCATAGGCCATCTTCATTTCTACCCTGTTCAATGGACAATTCGGTATGATTGTCCATGTAAAATAAATATTAATTTGATTCAGATGTAGCAAGCGCTGTTAAAACGCAAACCACAACTGCACAAGTTATCAAAATATTCAGATTTTTTCTACAGATGCCTTGAGAGTACTCATCGACTTAACAAAGTAGCCAACAGGGATTGACACTTTCCACGTGTTTCCACGTCGTTTTCAAAACGGACCCAACTACTCTGTTACCCCGGTCAATAGTTTGTTCACAGAACTCAGGGAGTTACCATTCACTTTCACTCGTAGCTTGGTCGATATCACTTGTCGATTGCCTCAATTGACCAAGGGAAAGTGAGTCCTTTTACGCTCTGACACCCGTGCTTTGGTGTAAAGAAAAAGGTGCAGTTCATCTACATCACTCAAGAACTTCATACTCAACAATTCAGAGCTCAAACTTTCCCATTCAAGGACAGCATTGAACTGTTGGTTTGCTTCCACTTACGAGAACAATCTCATGCACAGTACAAGAGGATGTGTAGGAACTCGCTTTTGTAGCGCATTCATACATTTTTTCATTTACACTATGACTGAATTATCAAATGGGAATGTTTGCATAGTGGGATATTACACGATACAGGGGGAACCGTGTAGGTCCCACCTCACCTTATATGAGCACAAACTTATGAAAAAACGAGAAGCTCTTGTTGAAACCTAAGTTTTCCACAATTTTCTCGTAACCTGCTTCGACTGACATTGCATCTTAGTGCCCAAATATTTGACGAATGCTTGAGGATGAGATCTTTACCAACTTTGATGGTGCAAGGGAGCGGGGCAGATATCCCGAAAAGGAGTTCATTGATCCGATCGTTAAGACTATCATACATGGCGCCATTTGCAAACAGGCGGTGGATAATGGCGTGATTGAGATCTTAATTTTGTGGCCGCCGTGGCGTAGTGGTGACCGCCACGCAGAAAGTCTAGGTTCGATACCCGGACGGGACATCTCTTAATTTTTCACGGCACTAGCTCTTTCAAGTTTCTGACGACTCTCAAAGAGCACTAGTGGTCTATGAAAAAGCTTCTGAAGTCTCGCCGCTCGGAATGGGCCTAAAAATGTTGGTCCCTTAAACTTGTGACAGAACAATAACAGGCACAATTCGACTTCGTCGTGCAGAAGCTATGCCATGGTCCCTTGTGGGCTGTAGTCCCACTCAATTATTATTATTATTATAAGTTGGATCTTAATTTACTTGCTACAATACATTTGCAAAAGCAATTTGTAGCCAGTCTGAGCAAAAAATTGGTGGAATGAAGATAATGCTTCACAACCATCTGGGCCTAGAGTCGACGTGAACAGCGGATGAGCGAAGTACAACAGAACGCTCATCCGCACGAATCCTATACACTGCGCAATCCTTCCCAATTCCAAGTAAACAGCATTCCAAAATATGCACGCTTATCTCAACTCCCTCAAGTGTAAACTCAAACCCTAAACCCTATAGACAATTAACACCTCTTCCTGTTCAATCGAAACACAAAACACTCACAAAGTGACCAGACATATTTTGAAATCAATAAAAGTCAATGTTATAAAACAAATGGAAATCGAATAAAAATTTTCTCAAACAATTTAACAAAAGAACGGCCCGAGTTTATGGAGCCCGCCTCCATTGGCCCAGTCAAAGGCCAAAACTTTTACTGCTCCTCTTTAAATCAAACGCAGATTAGATACGACACCGCGCTCATCTCGGATTTCTGCTCCCCACCCCACTCCACACCACAAATTCAACAGAAACTGATATTTTATTTAAATTCTCGAAAATTATATAAGGACACGCAACGAAGAAGAAGAAGACGAAAAAAAATTATAATCACAATAAAAAAAATAAATAAAAATTAAGAGAACATCCCAGAAACAGGGAAAAATCAAAAATTCATAGTGCAACCCACACCTGGAGAGGAGAGCCCAGAACAAAAAACAAAAACCATCCAATACGTATGGATGTATGCGCATTCGTACAGAGCCCCTTTTGACTTTTATGTGCCACAACCCGAGGGGCATTAAATTAACCAAGAAAGAGTGGAAACAAAACAAAGGCCGCTCTGTCAATCTATTCCATATTAGATGCAGCTAGAACGTAAATTAATGCCCCACATAACGCCCGGTCCTGTTCCGTCCAGCGCAGCGCGCATTTCGATCCGAGCAACTATTTGTGTTTGATAGGTAATTTATTCCATGCTCGTTATTCGTCGCATCCCTGATTTTGGGTGGCGATAAGATATGTGTGTGTATGGCTTTGGGCTTGGTGGCTTAGGTCCTAAGAGACATATCGGCGTCATCTATTGAAGCCGCGCTTCACTCAGCCAACAACTCCGATACCCGAATGATAGGTGACAATTTCGTGCTCTGCTGGTCGGGCTGTTCGCCATTGCCGCAGCGGTTCGCGCCGTGGCAGTGCTTCGTAGTCCTTGCGTTGGACGGAGCGGTTAATAAACGATAAGTACGTCCAAGACAAGGGGAAGAAGCCGAATTCGAGTCGAACTTGCCAGGAATTTTTAATTAAACTTCAATTAGCCTCGTGACATGTTTGGGAGTGGGGGAGGGGGGTGGCGGAGATCGAGAACACGGTCTTGGGACGTGCGCTGGGGAACGTTACCATTGCGATCGGCTAATTAAAAAACTAAGGCGAGGTTGAATTTGTTGCATCCGACCACTGATAAGATATCAATTTGTTTCAATGGATGCCAGACATGCACCGCACCGCCGCTGATAAGTGGGTCATCAACGGTAAGTAGCGCTATCAAGATCACATACTTTTCCTTTTCTCCACTCCAACCTCACAAGTCACTGCAGCGGTTTCGAAATTAATCTCATCCCGTTGCCTTTAGCGACCAGTCACCATAATTAAAGTCATCCTTCCTGTCACTGCGCTGTCCTGTCCACCCTCAACAATAAATAACCCATCCCGCGTCCAATTGTCATTAAATTCCAAACACAGCTCGTGCCACATCCCCCGCCAGCGCAGATGTGACATTTCATAACGGTACATAAATTTTGAAAAATCCTAAATTAGTTTTGTTTGTTTCTAAAAATAGTCGGATAGTAGCGCAATGCTCCCAGTGCCGTCATCCATCCATTCCAGATACGGGGACTAACATCCTTTTGCCATTTTCCAACCGAATCAAGATGGCACGTTCCAAATGCAGAGCTCGTTCATTGCTGCGGGATACGAATGCGGATGCGAAGTCCTTTCTTCTCGGCGCACCCTTCATTCACAGAGCAGTGCGGTGTCCATTAAGGGCAATTTAAAATTTTTATGAGAATCCCTTTCGTTCAATTTCATTTGATGGAAGGCAATAATTGAATTATGCGCCCCAGACTGGACTGCTTCAGTTGGGCAGCAGGAATACGTACGGATTCCCACACCACATGTGGTCTATGGAGTGTTTCAGTCTAGCGGTGAGAAATGGTGCATTTCATGCAGTCAACAAAGGATACGAGAAATTAATGGAAACGAAGATTTGATGACATGATTTTCTTTTTCATTTTACAGACGAAACAAATGCATATTCTGCTTAAGCAAATGCTCCTTGCACTTCACTTTGATGTGGGGCTTAGTCTTAATATATGTTTCCAATAGGGACCAACACGATTTGCGGTTTTTTGCGTTATATCACAGCAACACAGTCAGGGAGTCTTAAGGAGGGAGAATTTGGAAATTCCTTCGACTGTGCCAGATACCGAGGGTTTAGTGTTCTTAACACCGCGTACAAGATCCTGTCTGCTTTTTTGTGTGAAGGCATGAAAATTTCTTGTGTTTTATTTTTCAGTTTTAAGGTACATCGGTGTAGGAACTGAAGAAGGAGGTTACACTTTTTTCTTCTTTGAAGCCTAACGTACCTAAGGTCCAATCGAAATGTCAAGAAGGTGATTGTTTTCTTATTTTTTTCCAAATTTGAAATGCTCATACTCATTTATAAGTTGTTAGGTAAAAGCGATCTTAGTTCGAAATTTTATGCGAATGCCGTCAAAAATTCTGAATGTAGCTCGAAATAGACAGATAGAGGAAGGCACCGAATCTAAAATCGTTTTGTTTTTCGAAACGAAACCATAAAAGCGAGACTGAAATGATATTTTGGTTTTTTGGTTTTTTCACGTCTAAAACTTTGAAATAAAACAGAAATATTTTCTTAAATTGAAGGATAATCTCCCTTATAATAACAATTTGGATATGATTTCTGGAAAATGGCGGCCACAACTGCCTGGGACGTAATCCAATCTGGAAATTTTCCTAAAATTTCTGGCCATGTGTATATCGGCAAAAGTGTGGCGTGGCAGTCGTTTCGGTTTTATCGGTCTAGACTAATGACTTAACATAACTACACAGAATATAGTCAAGGAGCGTTCGATCGCACTATCTCGGAGGCCATTTCTCAGGTCGGTTACGTAAAGCTATGCAGTTACTAAACGTTTCCTCTAATAAGTTAATTGTGGCATGAATTGTGTTTAATGTTGTGCCGTCTTGTTGAAACCCTAGCTCCTGCATATCATGTTTGATGAAAGAAAAATTCAAACAGCTCAATAGCGGTCACCATTGACTGTCTGGGCAGTATTATATTTAAAAAGGTGCGGACCAAATTTTCCACCAACCCATAAAACACGCCATACACAAAAGTGAGCTACACAAAAACAGCTTATGACAACTGAGATCAATGGCAATCTTGTTTTGGGGAAAATTTGCACAATTTTTAAGCGCTTCTCCGGCGGCACTCTATGCACATTGAAATGTCAAAAAAACATATGACTTAACAGCTGAAATAATGGACATCAGTTAAAACAGTGTTGCCAACTTAAAGACTCTAAAAAAGCATTCTTTACTTCGGAATATTTAGTGAATATGAGAGGGATGTTTGAACTGAACTTGCTGATGTATGAGACGTTCTTGCAACTTGTGTAGCTTTGGTAGAACCAAAAAGTCGCCTTGATGTCTTGCTCCATTAAAAAAATGTTTTCATCATCAATTTCAATCACGTATATATTGGCCCTCGCCGTCATAACATTTCCCGAGCAACTCTATAACTTCATCAAAGTAGAATTTCTGTTATTTATTAGCGAAAAACGTGGGCAAGTGCTCTTTGGTCGACCAATTTGTTTCCTATCAGTGCGATTTTTCAGAGCCCGAACTCAGTGATGATTAGTGGGCCTATTGAGTGAATGTATCAAGGCGTCCCATCCGATCTTCATAAATTGTTTTCGGGTCGTAGAAGATGTAAGTGGCCTAGCATTGTCATGATGGAACACAACTTTCTTTTACCCAATTCTGATTCCTTCCTGATTTCTTTATTCGAGTACTCAAATCGTACATAGTAGGGGATTCGGGCAATTAATCACCTAGTTGCATTCTAGACAAGTCCCTTTTTATCTTAACCAACACTCAACATAACCCTGCTTGACGTCGATCCATGATTTAAAGTTGCTTATGGTCAGTCTCTCCACCTGTGCCACTGATCGCTGGCACTGATATATTCATATCTTTACGCGAAATGAATCGCTTCAAAAGTCATTGACCACTAAAAATGGTTCAATGACTTTTTGATCAATTCCATTATTTGGATTAACTCATTTGTGGCACCTAAACATCGAGCTTTTTTGAGTACCCTTTCAAATGTTAAGTTCCTTAGACATCTTTTGACAGCTTCCATGTCGGTCTTTCCTTATCGGTTGCAAAATTCCCTCGACTTTTCAGTGCCATGTCGAGGTGCATCATTCACATCGAAAAATCTGGAACGGAATCGAACAAATCACTTCTGGCCCGATGTTCACTAACAGCTTTCTCAACGTAGGTAACACACATTTTTCGGGACCTTTGGAATTGTAAAAAGCATCACCTAGCATATTTCTTTAGATGTTTCACTCATATTCAAATCAGTATAGCTTTTAACACGATTGGCGTATTGCACGTTTGTTTAAAAAATTGTGGATCTTTGTCTATTACCTATCAAACACGTGGTAATTCGAAACAATTGTTGTTAAATATATATGGACAATGTCAGGTCATCTAATGACCGCGGTGACGTTTTTGAGTGTTGTCAGCAAATCGAACGAGGAGAACCCAGGAACTAAAACGCGCTCTTACCCTTTTACCCACTTACTTACTTAAGTTTTTTAAATTTTTTTCTTAAGAACTATAAAAATAATATTTAGCAACATGACATAAACAATATTTCCTTTGTGCTTAATTGCCAATTGAGGAAAGACATTGTGTCTGTCATAAGTATGAATTAAAGAATCGCCTTTGGAGATGGAGATACGGCAGTCTCATGTGCATGAACTATAGTTGGTAGGACGAGGAGGATACGGGAGAGGCATGGAGTAGTGGGAAGTGCTCGCCATGCATTTAATTTCATAGTCAACAATGAACTCTATATAGCCCAGAAACCTAGTATTCAAGAAGGAAAACGTCAACTTAAAAGACCTTAGGGACAAGGTTAAATCTGACTGTATCACGACAACGCTAGACTTTATGTTGCACAATTCATCCCAGCCTAAGAGATCGAAATGAAAGGTTGCTTAAGATTCGTCATGTTTTCCGATCTTACATTGACAGACAGACAGACAGAGCTTTTAGTTTCTTCTTCTTCTTCGGGTGGCGCTACAGCCCGGGGTCGATCTGGGCCTCAACCAACATGCCTCTTCAGCTAGTACGATCTTTTGCCAGCTGCTTCCAATTATAATAATAATAATTGAGTGGCACTACAGCCCACAACGGACCAGGGCCTAGCTTCTACAACAACTACTCGTGTTGTGCATGCTACTGTTCTCTCACGAGTAGAAGGGACCTACAATTTTTTGCCGACTCCGAACGGCGAGATTTGAGAAGCTTTCCATAGACAATTAATACTCCTTGAGTGTTGTCAGCAACTCGAAAGAGGTGGTGCCGTGAAAAAATGCTAGGTGCACTTACCACTTACCACTACGCCACGGCGACCTGCGCACTCCAAATTGGTTGAGGTCCTTTTCCACTTGTGTGCGCCATCTCAGTCTAGGACATCCTCTGTTGCGATGTTATTCACAGAACGAACTGGGGGAAAATCAGCGAGGACATGTGTTCTACCATTTGCTAAAAGCCCAGTTTACTGAATTCTTGTGGACTCATTTGGTCAATTATGCCAACCGAGAAATTCAAGAAGAGCATGAAAGGCATTTTTGGTTGCATGCCCATCGTCGTAAAAGGCTAGAAACACATGATCCTCATCGTGTATGATGACTAAACAACGCAGTCTTTTCTCTTCTTATGGAATATAATTTCATCTCCTCACCTCTCCTCACCACGTCCTTCTAAAAGTAGCTTTTAATAAAGTACCCCTTTAGAAAGTGACAATGCAATGTTCTCCCAGAAAAAGGGCAACTAATCCGTACTTTCTTCCGCATAGTCCGGGATTAGTTTCCGTACTGTACGCTGCAGTTGCACTCAATATTATTCCTCACTTTGATATGATATCAAATTAATGCAGCAACTGACTACAGAACAAAGTCGCTTCCACACAAAGGCGATGCCGATTATCAGACTGTGTTTAATTTTTTTTTTGCGTTAAATGAGAGGAGCAACTCGAAACACTGGTGCGGCTTCCGGTTTTCTAGTTCTAACATGTAATGCCTCTGCTTAGTGTTGCGCTGCAATTATGCCTAGGGCTGCTGCCTGCTTACGCCATACGAAGGCCCACCATACACACACACAAAGAATAGAAACTGTGCAACACAACTGGCTGCTCCACCCACACGCCACCATCGTCGCAGTACGCGTGTTATAGTGCACCTAAGTATGCCGCAAAGCATTTTTCTTTATCCCCTAATGTTTCTAGCAACCGACGATAATCCTTTTTGGGTATTACTTTCGCATAACAGATACAACATGCAAGGTGATTTGCATGTTTCATTATAGTGGGCGACGGTTGCGGGAAGCGCTGTGCCACCGTGTCGACGGATGATTCTTGCATGCTGGCATTATAGTGGATTTTCAAATAATGTTGTGGAATTTGCTGTTTTTTTGTGTGAGGAATTCTCTTTTTCATTTCCTCGTCAATGCGACGCGGATATTTAAGTGTCATTGTCTTACCCAGTTTCGCTGCTTTAATGAATTTAATTAGATTACGACGGAATGGAGGAACGTGATTTATGCATTCTGCATTCCAATGAAGCACGGTTTAGTCACTCTATTTAATTTAATTAATTGTGCAGTGTGGTGAAGGGGGAAGAAATGCGAAGATGGTTCCAACATCCTTTAGAAATCTATCTTCTTCATTCTTTGTTTAGCTCAACAGTCCGCGGTTGACTCGGGTATAAACCTACACGCTACTTCGACTTCAACAATCAGGGTTTGACTCGAAACGAAGGCCTTGAAAGGCGTCTTTTCTTTTTAATGGTCAACAAAGGGAGAGAGGTGACGACTTTGTTTCCCCCAAATTCGCTTTTGAAACTTGAACGTCGAGAGTCAAAGGCGATCCATCATAGCGATGAGCGCGAGTAATTCTGGGCATCATTTCCTTATTGTAGCTTGTTTTCTTCTATTTACCGCTGGGCAGAGATGAACGAATTTTTTGGCCATTATGACACTCTGCGTAATACGTCGGCATTGAGGCCATTCCTCCAGGGTATACCAACTTATGCGGCTTTCACTTCTGTACCACAAAGATTGTACTTCTATGCTCATTGCAAATTTGTCATGTGAAGAATTTTCTTGAAAAAATTGTTGCACATGTATGTCAGGTCTTAGTGGGGGACACTTCACTTTCATTGAAGTGTATTTTGAATCCTCATTTTGCTAAGATACTGAACCAGCTTATAACAGCAAGGACAAGCTTCCTTTTTTAAAAATTGGATTGTTCAATCCTGTTTTCATTCGACTGTCTGCATATTTCCTTTCTTTTAAAAATGTTAAATTGGCTGCGTAAGGTGGCAGCGCGATGGTCTAAGTTTGGCCTCAAGCAAATTAGAAGAATTTTTTGACTGTGAAGCATAACATGTGCAGTAATGTCTCCAATAGAAAAATTTGAAAACTAAATTTTCCCATATTTTCAAAAAAGCTATTCTCCAAATTAAGCATACAAAATATATAATTTACTGGCTCCACTCTAAGCCAACCACTGAAGATCTGTTGTGACGGAAAATATTGTTCATATCAAATCGTCCGACCAAGTCCAACTGCAACATTTGCAACCGGTCGTCATGGAAAGACTCAGATCACAACATATCACAGTTGTAATACGAAAATCAGGGTTCTGAGAAATGTTACTTGTGCGATTCGAGGAACTTACGATACGCAGATTCAATATTCTGTAACAAGCCGCAGTTTACATTTGTGGGTAACACTTGACCGGTTAGACCACATCCAGCATGTAGATTATGTCGCGAGACAGTTTTAAGTTCCTTAGTATAACCTATCATAATTTAAGAAATATTTATTTGATTTTCATGATTTTTTTTTTGTTTTCCTTAAATACAGACCTTCAAAAGTATGTGAAGTTTATTGTGGATTCGGATAAAAAGGTATAATGAATTTTAAGAAATTTCCTAGTTTTTGTTCGAGTTGCAAATGTTTTGTCCGATACTGTAAGTTGCAGTTGAGATTGTACTCAAAACCGCATCGATTGGGCTTCGATCTTAACGGTTATACGCAAGTCAAACTTGGCGAACCTGAGACTTAATATTTTGTCATTGCTCGTAAGTCCAACAAAAATTGATTTCCATAGTCAGCGTATATTCCACAAGCAGTCTTTCAGTTTATTGAAATTTACCAGTATTGAAGTAAAGTGGTCGCCGTGGCGTAGTGTTAAGTGCGTCGATTGCACCGCAGAAAGTTTAGGTTGGATTCCCGGCCGGGACACCTAGCATTTTTTTACGGCACCACCTCTTTCGAGTTGCTGACAAAACTCAAAAAGTATCAATCGAAAAGCTGCTCAAATCTCGCCATTCGGTTATTTTTGCTCGTGAGAGAACAGTAGCACGTACAACACGAGTAGTTTTTGACGAAGATAGGCCCTGCTCCCTTGTAGATAGTACTGTAGTGCTCTTTAATTATAATTATTATTAATACTTTCAATTAATAATTTTAGTATTTTCATTCTTAACCAGTTTTAGTTTTTGGAACATTACATACTCTATTTCTTCATCTTTTGCTGCTTCATTTTCTACTTCTTCTTCTTCTTCTTCTCTTTTTCCTCTCTTCTTCCTCTTCCTTTTCTTTTACTGGCGCTACAGTCCGGGGTAGACCTGGGTATCAACCAAAAGTCCTCTCCAGCCAGGACAATCTTTCGCCAGCTGCCTCCAGCTACGCACTCCAAGTTGGTTCTCCACTTGTGCGCGTCATCTCAAACTAGGCCGTCCTCTGTTTCATTTTCCCAATGGCTCGGATTCGAAGACTTTTCGGGTCACAGCAGTGGCGCACATACGCTCTACGTGGCCTAGCCATCTTAAGTGTTCTATCCGAGGGACAGGCGCATGCCGCCGTACGGCCTATAGAGTTGAAATGTTCTCCTTCAGATGCCATCAACGCGAACAGGAACAAAAATCGCAACCAAAACTTTTCTCTTGAAAAGAATAAAGGCTTCTTCATCCGCTTTTAGTAGCATACAAACTCTTGAGGCTTCTAAATAGCCGCACAAATTTGTCCTCGTCATTTTAATAGCTTTCTGCTTACTCTTCGGATTTTAAGATTTAAATTTGACTTGTTTTTGTTTTCGAAAGTTTGACATTCTTTATACAATAAAAATGAAGGGTCCAAGTTATCCTCCCTTGCCGTGATCCATATTACCTGCAAAGTGTGGTTCTTAAAGAAACCTATTGTATAACAAAATAGGACTTCTTCATTTAAGTTTGCTCAATTCATACTTTAAATTGCATATTTAATTTTTATATTTAGCTACATAAAAAAAAGCCCTTACGAAAACAACAGTTTTTACAATTCTCTACTTCTTCGTTCGACTGCATGGTATGGTTCAGATTATTGTGCAGTGATGCAGGAAAACTTTACCTCGATAGCTTATGTGCGAGGAGAGAATAGCTGGTCGGGCAAATTAGCCGATTGGACCACAATATCCGATTTTACGCTATGCCGCTATTTTGTATGAGATGGGACATCCGTATACAATTCTTCGCGATGTAAAAAACCTCTGAGATAAGCTTGGATAAGAATTTCTAGTATAGTGGGTGCTATTCGGCCCTGAGAAGGAGAATGAATGCTGTCTCCAATTGCTGTCTTAATTTTTAATTAAGCGTTTTTACAGAAAGAAAAAGTTGGTACCTTGAATATATTGTTACCTTCAGAATAGTCAGTTCACAGTCTCAGGATGTTATCATAATCCTGCGCATTCAAAATATACCTAATTTGGCTATTAAATCCTCGTCCTAAGAGATTTATCAAACCTCATTCACTGCTAATACATTCAGAAATTGTCCTTTTTTCTCAATCACCAACTTCTTTTATGTCACATACAAATTTCATTCAAATACGCTCACCGCTTATGATCTGGCGCCTGTCAACGGAAATGCATTGAAGCGCCAAATATCCTGCACAACGCAAAAGAATCATCATCTTCCATTGGTATTGAATTTCAATTGTCAACCGCAAAATCATAATCACTGACACAAATGCAAAAAGGAAGTGAAAACACAACTGTCACAGGACCGCTTACAAAAGTGCAAAATATTTCTTTCTTCGGCACCGTCTCCACACGCACACACACACCTCTCATTTCAGTTGTCAAACAAAAGGATAATTGAATTGTAAAATAATATTTTGTCACAGGATAGATGTCGTTCGAACACTGAATGGGGAGGAGAGCAGCAAAAAACGTCCTAATCCATATACCTACGCGTTTGTCGCATCCGAGGACGTTTTGTCAGCACATCGTCCTGAGCAGATTTTCATGTAATTATAATAAAAATATAATAAATTCTTAATAAATTTACCTCATCAAAGTAGAGCGGCATCCCCTGTGAGATCGAGATAAGAATCAAGTCGCTTGACAGCAGGGAATTTCGTCCTTTTGTTCCACCTCTGTCGTGACACAAGGAAAACATTTAGTCCTCTCGGATGAGTGAGTAAAATGATGACGCTGTTGCATGGGGTCTTGGACTTATCTTCCTCGTTTCGGTCGCACAATGAACGCAGATTGAAGGTACCATTGAAGATCACTAATGCGCAAGGATAATAAATTGTCAACAAATATGTACTGCATTGTTTGCGAGTGTGCCCGTGTGTATGTGCGTGTGTGTAGTAGGGAATCAGGAAAAAAAAATTTCATGCTCTTGATTTTTGAAAATGATCCTTTTTGGATCACAAGACAGGCAGGTCCTGCTAATGATCATATCGAGAATGTCGATACTGTTTACACATTATATTATGCGAGTATGTGGGGAGAGGACGGTTGCGTGTCCTTCTTTTCAATTTTCGGTAATCTTTGGTGCTGTTGTGTCTGCGACAATGGCATCCTCTTTGGGTTAATTTAATTGTCGTTAATTTCTTGAGGCTACTGTGTTGCTATTAAGAGATGTTCTTTGATAGATTTAGGGGACCTTCAGAGAGGGGAGTTTCTTGATGTTCGGGGTAGTTGCAAGGAGTGTTTTTTCCTTGAGCTTCTGTTATTGAAAATCCTTTGGAAGGACTGGCATGATTTGTATGTTTTTTTGTTTTTGTTGTACACTGCATTGGAGCGCTCAAGCTCAAAACCTGGTCCATTATACTACCAGGCTTCGTTTACTTTGGTTTCCTGGTTTTCCGAAAAAAGACCAGCATGCGCTTCTGTGATAAAGAGCTTAAGTTTTCAGCTCCTACCACATAGGCGCCAAATAGCCGCCACCTGATATGAGCAAAGGCGGCAAAGAGAAAGTGCTCTGAAGTGTCTTCACTTTCTCCACAGGCGCCGCAAAGGGTGTCTTTACTAAGCTCAAGCAGACTAAGGTGCTTAGCCAAGGTGAAGTGTCCCGTTTGTACACCTACAAGTTTTCTGCACTCTTTTCTGTCTAGAGATAACAGAAAAGACGCGGATTTCTTGCTGACATTAGGGAGCATGCACTTGGTCAGCCTGCATCCTGTAGAGTCATGCCATCTCTGGTTGTGCTGTTGGGGGATCCATCCGTCTGTAGAAGCCCTAACCAAGCAAGCGGGTAGTCCCAAGGTGGTTTCGGGTCATACGGATGCCTCTTTAGAACCTTGCCTAGCTAGTTCATCAGCAATCTCGTTTCCCGTGATCCCACAATGTCCCGGGACCCAAACAAGTCTAAGCTAATTCAGTCTGTCGACCAAATTCAGGGAAGACTTGCATTCCTGGACTATTTTGGAAGATCTTAAAGAGTTGAGCACAAGAGATGTGAAGTCTAAAGTTGTTGTCTTCCACAAAAGCCCCGGCCCCAGATCCCTCCGTCATTTTGGAGCCGCCCGAGAAAATCTGACTACATTCCCTTCTCTTTTCAATTTCTGGCCAGAGCCTGTCTTGGGCACAGAGAAAGTTTTTTTTGTATGATTTGTATGTTAGTTTGGACTTATTGAATTTAAGTTGTTTGTTTCGCGCTTATGGGACTTTGGTTGTCTCTGGTAACAGAATGACATTATTGCCACTCCCGCAAGAATCGATGAGAGTCATTGAATGGACCGCAGTAGACTATGCATGGCTATATAGCGGCAACAGAAGCCTTGCTATATGTTGGATTGTATTTTTTTTTTTTCTAAGCCTAATCCAAGGCCGAGCGTGGCAGTAGAGGAAAGGAATTTCGACAAACTTTGAATAACACGAATTGTGTGGCTTTTGGTAGATTTTACAGTCAGTTTACAACTCTCTAGGCTACACTATGCTCCCCAACTCAAACCAGCCTCATACTAAACGGAACTATGCACCTCAAACTACTAACTCCAGCCTATAACGCAACAGTGTCCTTCGGCGTCATATGAAGGTTCTGCCTGATAGAACAATGGACTTCCTTTTTACTCTAAGCCCTCCAGTTTAGTATGCAAAATAAAACTTTCAAATTGGGTGGCACAGCAGCCCACAAGAGACCAAGGCTTAGCTTCTTCAGCAAATAAGACAAGAAGAAGGGACCTACACTTTCATTCTGCCTTACAAAAACGGAACCGCGGTGGGTGTGTACCGATAACAGCTTTTTGCGACGCTTCAAACGAAGGGCTTGCTGAAGTAATCTTCTTTTTTTTGTTGTGAGACTTCCGTGCATGTATATGTTCGTGGACTTTGCTGATTCAATACCAACATCTTCAAGAACCAACTGTCGCTTTGACGTTTTACAAAAAAGCGCATTGGTATTTAGGACAGTGTTTCTCTCAAGTGGTGAATTGAATTTGAAGATGATGGGAGAGTCGTAATCGCCGCTTCTTTGTCTTGCGCGGAAAGCCGTTTTCAGTGTGGGTGGTTCTCTTCTGGGAGTTGTGGAACCCCGAAAAATACGGCATCAGCTGCTGTCTCTCTTTTCTCAAACTCTTCGCATTTCTTGTCCAGCGCGACTATTTGTCCATGGAGAGAAGTTACCTCAGCCCGATTTTTCTCCAAGTCCTCAATTCGATTAAGAAGATTCTGAAGTGATCTTTCCATCTCTTGTACTTTGGAAGCTACGTGTTTTTCCACAAGTTCTATGCGTCCGATAATATCATTACGGAGGCTGTCGACCTCCGCAGTAATTTTGTTGACAATGTCGTCCGTCAGTTTAGTGAGCCTTTGTTCGAAGTCCGTTAGAGATGTTGAATTTGTTTCACTATTCAATCTCTTTTGAGAAGGTGTTGAACTCTGTTTGGGAGTGGAGCTATGCTCTTTGGGCAGAGCACTTGTGGAAGTGTTTTTCCTGCCATCATATGCATCGAAACAGAACAAAAGAAATGTTTATTTATGAACTAAACGTTACAGAAATTTGCGCGATGGCTGTGTAAGCAAAAAAAAATTGACAACCGGTAATATTTAAAAACCAAAACCAAAATTGTTTCGCGATTAATATGTATATATATTTATTTGTTACTGGACGAGAGTAGAACACGTCTATTGACTACACTTCAACATGCTATATAATTACACCAATACCGAAATCAAGCGCAGGACTACACTTCCCAAACTCTGATCCGGTGGGCTCATGAGGTACTTCAGCACCAGATCCATCTCTCGAAATAAAAGGCAGACTTCATCTAATACTCTAAACATATCCGTCTTGCCCTATAGCGCAGAGATCTGGACTCTTATAGAAAGTGGAGGTAGAACGGCTTCGTCGTTTTGAGAAAAAAGTTCTGCGTGTGGTCGTTGTTCCTTTTTGCATTTATAGCATCTGAAGGAGAAGATTCAACTACGAATTGTACGGGCTTCAAGGTTGCATTCAACTATTTGAGCGTCTTTGGTAGTTCTAGCTCGAAGAGTTTTCTATTCCAAAGCACTGGAACCACGTATGTAATGGACCATTTCTCGGGCGAAGTGGAGAAGGAACTTTACCAACCTGGTGTGCGGAACAATAGGCAGCTGGCTGAAGAGGCTTGTTGATTGAAGCCAAGGTTTACCCCGGACTATAGAACCAAACAAAGAAGAAGAATTTGGTTGAGGCCCTTCATTAATTGTTTGTGTCTTCTGTGATGGGGAAGTCTTGCATTGGCTTGTGTTAAAAGACTTTTTGTCTTAGATACGCTTTAGGTGGTCTTGTCATGCTAAGTGCAGTGTCCATGGATGGGTGATTAGGCGCATGCCATCATACGGCCTGTAGGCAGACTTCCTTGTTACATTAGTCCTCCAGATGCCATCAAATCGAATGATCTACTTCGCAAGTGGGACTATCTGCGGCATGGCATCAAGTCAGACGAAAAGCTTAGCCACAATCTTTCCTTGGCCTTAATAATGACATTGCCCTCTTTTTTTTGTAGGGTGGCGCTACAGTCCAGGACCAACAATCGTTTCTAGCCAGCTCGATATAGCAGTCTCAAGTTTCGCACGCATAGTTGGTTGAGGTCCATTTCCACTTGTGTGCGTCACTTGAGTCGCGGTATTCCTCTACTGCGCCGTCCCTCGGGGGTGGATTCGAAGACTTTTCGGGCCGGAACATTGGTTTCCATCCTCTGTACATGACCTAGCCATCTCAATCGTTGGATTTGCTCTCTATCCTCTTATTTATTTATTCATGTTTTGATCAGTTTCGTGGCTTCTCATTTAAATGATTTTCTCTGTAGGCGTATACTCAACAGTGACGCAGTTGATTTGAAACTTCAGAGCAGTTCATTACTAGAAGACACTTGTCAACAACTGTGTTGCATTTAAAGTTGCTACGCGGGCATTCAAAAAGGTCTCCGACTTAACATACTAGCCTGTTGAAAAATTGATTATTCACTCGGTTGACTTCATCACAAAAGCGCCGCCAATGTTCACCCAAAATTTATTTGCCATAAAACCTCCTTTCCGCCTGCATCCTAAGCGCTCTCGTTATAACTAATACAAAACTATTGGGTCAATGTAAGAACGGCAATAAATCCCCAAATTTTTACAAGTTAATCGCTTTTCCACAAACTTACGACACTTCCAATCCACTCGGTGATTTAATGCCCGCTCAATCGATCCACTTCAAAGAGCCACACACCGAGGCCAACTTAAGCCGCCGTTCAAACCTGCCATGCGGACCAAGTCCAAAGGAGTCGACATTAACTTTCCTTATTAATATGTATTACTGGCTGGGTTTTATTAGAGGAAAACTACTGCGGATAAATAACTAAATAAGCACGCCTCTCCAGTGCCCGTTTTCTTCAGCCCCCGACCACGCATTGCATGTATTGTATGTTCGATTAAGTTTTAAAAATTCATCCGATGGTCTAGATTTACCTAAAAATACTAAAACAATTTTCTAAGAAAATCTCAGGCTGCTTAGCGATGCACTCGCCGTGGCCTCTCCTACATCGTTCGCATTGTCAAACATCGGGCAGTTCCTCAAAAAATCAATTAAACGTCTCCGGCCGCTGCCCACGCAGCTGTCATTAAATCAGAAAAGCCTCAGAACAGGCCGCCACCCAAAATCTAAACCTCTTTAGAATGCAACTTAATAGAAATCTAAATATACGATATAGAACATTCGACAATTTCTACGACCGCTTCGGATGCATGCACTGCCTCGAAATTCGTGCAGCCGATGTAGACGAAGCCAACGAAAAGGGTTCGCTATTAAAATGTCATAAAATGCAACGTGACATCGGGGCCTAACCTGCTCCACATAATAAAGAAAAGATCTCATTTCGAATATTAATCGGGACGAGGCATGAAACAAGAGCGTTCCGCAAATGTCATAAATCCCAATCAATGCCAGCGGTCGGGTCTGCCTCCACCTTCGCAGCCCATTCTGCGCCACGATGGATGGCTGAACTGATTGGACGGACGTATGGATGGATGGATGGATGGATGGATGGATGGCTGGATAGATTGGTGGACGGATTCACCGACGAGAATGTGAACGCGGCGATATGTTTGTTCACACCATCAAAATGTCGTTAACAGTCCAAAACGTACTCGCTCCAAACACACTGCTTACGCACTTAATAAAACTTAAAATAATTTTAATTTTTTGTCATATTCATTGTGCATGTTGATAAGGTGCGTGATCGCGCGGCGGCGGCCGCGACGTGGGACGGCTTCTTTCGGCGGCCGGGCTGTGCCGCCTTTACAAACTCGCCGCCAGCGCGCTTGTAGATTGGTTTATTTTGTTTGTCTTCGAATGTGGTTCGAAAACGGGGGCCCAGGTTCTCAGGGAACAATCAGAAATCGAGTTTCCATGGAAATTTATGAACATAATTCAAAGGCCATTTTTTCCCTGCGGGTAACCACCGAAAGTGGTTATGAGAGATACAAATGCGGATAGGCACGTACTCGAAATACAAAGTAGACGTAATGGATTATGTTGGTTTTGTTTTTTTGTTTTTTTTTTGTTTTTGGCTGCCCCTGTGAAGTTGACGACATTTAAGGTCTTCGACGATGGATCGGGATGGGGATTACGGATGAACATGCACGGACTCGGCCGACCTGGGGGATGTAATTATAGTAATTTATCTGCTAGCCGCGTGAAGCTAGTGAGCAGAGGCTGCACGTTCTGTGTGGGATAACCCCCATTAGGTAAGTGGCCAGAAGGTTTGAAGATTCGAGAAGAACTTCTGTTCGGGAGCTGAGATTCTTTTCGGGAATTCTAGCACGTTCCTGCCGTGTCGCGGTTTTAGCGTTTTATAAATCTGGCAATTATAATTCACAAAAGGCCGCGTGTGACTTCCTCGGGTCGGGTTTTGCGTGATTTAGTTGCTTGTGGCAGCGACAACGAATTTTCGTATAAAATTGAATTGTACTTGGAACACTGCGAAAGCCTTTAAAATTTGAAGGGTGAGTAGAATAATATAAGAAAATGCAAGTGGAAAGTGGAAAAGGTTTTGACGACGAGTGCAGGCAGACCCAGGCAGCCAAACAAGAAGCATACAAGGCAACGCTCCATCGAACGACGCGAGCTGTTTGTAAGCTCTACAAACAGAGAATAAGGAAAGCGAACCGGCTTCTCAGAAGAAAAAAGAAAGAGCACGAGAAGCGCGCGGTCGAGGAAATGGAGAGGAGCTATGGCAGGAATTACGTCCGAAATTTTTACCGCAAGATAAAACAGTTACCCGGCGGTTATAAACCTCGGATTGAAGCCAGCTGGGACCAAAATGGACAACTGGTGGTAGAGTCGCAGTCGGTGCTGAAAATCTGGAAGAATCATTTCTGCAGACTCCTAAACGGCGATGACGACACAAATCCCCCTGTTAGGCAGAATGTTCCACTCAATTTGGACGACGATGGACAAGAATTCCGTCCCCCCGACCTCGACGAGGTCAAGATAGCAATATCGAGACTGAAGTCGAACAAAGCTGCTGGCGCGGACGGACTATCCGCAGAGCTGTTCAAAGCGGCTGGGGATGAGCTGGTTGGGTGCATGCACCAGCTCATCTGTGAGATATGGTCGGAGGAAAGCATGCTCGACGAGTGGAATCTCAGCATCGTATGTCCGGTCCACAAGAAAGGAGACCCCTTCGACTGCGCCAACTACCGAGGGATCAGTCTCCATAACATCGCATATAAGATTCTCTCTGCGGTAATGTGTGAGCGCCTGAAACCTTTCGTCAACAACCTGATAGGTCCTTATCAGTGTGGTTTCAGGCCAGGGAAGTCCACAATTGCCCAGATCTTCACACTGCGGCAAATCCTTAAGAAGTCCCAAGAATTACAAATTGACACCCACCATCCATTTGTCGATTTCAAGGCCGCGTATGACAGCGTGCATAGAGACGAGCTATACAGTGCCATGTCTAGTTTTGACATTCCTACCAAACTCGTCAGATTGTGTAGGATGACGATGGAGAACTCTGGCTGCGCCGTCAAGGTCGGTAGCGAATTCACCGAGACCTTCGATGTCAAAAAAGGATTTAGACAAGGCGACGCGCTGTCATGCGCCTTCTTTAACATCATTCTTGAGGGGATCGTGCGTAACTCACACGTCAACATCAGAGGCACGATCTTCCACAAGTCCGTTCAACTGCTAGCTTATGCGGATGACATTGACGTGATCGGCCGAACTCAGCGAGCCGTCAATGAGGGGAAGCGGCTAAAGTGGGATTGGTGGTAAACGAGAGCAAAACTAAGTATATGCTGTCATCGAAGAAGGACGCAGAACACCGATGTCTCGGACAGAACGTCACTATGGGCAGCGGACATTTCGAGGTAGTCAAGGACTTCGTTTATCTCGGCTCCGCGGTGAATAGGGACAACATCATCAGTACCGAAATCAAGCGCAGAATCACTCTTCCCAATCGCTGTTTCTTTGGGCTCAAGAGGCAATTGAGTAATAAAGCCCTCTCTCGAACGACCACAGTGACTTTGTACAACACCTTGATCATCCCAGTCCTGCTTTACGGCGCAGAAACCCGGACGTTACTAAAAGCGGATGAGGAAGCCCTTGGTCTGTTCGAGAGAAAAGTTCTGCGTGCGATTTTTGGTCCTGTTTGCGTTGATGGTATCTGGAGGAGAAGATTCAACCACGAATTGTATGGGCTGTACAGCGGCATGAGCCTAGCCAAGCGTCTACGGATAAAAAGCTTAAGGTGGCTAGGCCATGTACAGCGAATGGACAACACTGCTTCGGCCCGAAGAGTCTTCGGATCCGAACCAAAGGGCAAAGCTACAGAGGACGTCCTAGACTGAGATGGCGCACACAAGTGGTGAAGGACCTCAACCAACTTGGAGCGCGCAACTGGAAACAGCTCTTGCCAGCTGTGATAGTTGGAGAGGTATGTTGGTTGAGGCCCAGGTCCACCCCGGAGTGTAGCGCCATCCGAAGAAGAAGAAGTAAGTGGAATGCACATGAAGCCGACTTAGGTCCTTTTTTCAATAAGTTTCGACATGTATGACCGTTTGTAATGCGCGAACGGAATGTCCGGAAGACCCTACTATGTAAAAAGAAAATTACGTTCCTAGATCACTTGCCTAGAAGTGATCCATTTCTCTAGCTCTTAGTTTCCGGATCTGACTTACGACGATGGTTGGTGTTCACATCTGGGTGATATGAAACATCCACACTTAATGTTTGATGTGATGACTGCAAAAGTTTGATCCTGACTGCAAGGAAGGGATCCATAAGTTTCATTTGGCCCTAGAAAAGGAAGTGCCAAGTGAGCATAAATCCTCGGACTGAATCTCTCTCTCTCTTTCTCTGATTCTAGCAACGTATCGGCTACGCCCTGGTCTGCTGGAGACAGTGTGTTGGGCTTCTTAAGCACTGAAGTGAACAGTCACTTCAGTGCTTAAGAAGCCCAACACACTGTCTCGTTTCATTACTTCGAAACTTAGCAAGACATTCAGGCCACTTCAGTTTATGATACGGCTCGTTCCTCAAGATTTCCTATGTTTTGCAAAAACGTCTGACATGTATCAAATGTCTAGCCCTGACACACGTCTTCAGAATGAATAAAACAAACAAAACTTAACATCACCGCCTTCCTGTCTATATCATTGCGAAACAATTTCTCTGCAATTTCTAATTGTGTAAATTTATATGTTAAGGCCATTCGATGGATTATGTAAGCCAGAGTAAAGCAGAAATAAAATATAATCTTGCCAAGAGCATCCGACGCAGTTATAGCGTCCAAAAGTCGCATATGATACCACAATCGTTGCCGTAAGCGTTAAAAATAATATTCAATTTCTGCGGCAAATGCCAATTGACACAATTTCGGCGAATGCCGAACACGAGAATAACAACAAAATTCAAGCTAAATTGCTTTATTGAAATTAATTGATTCGCCGCAACCATTGCCAAAGCGCAAAAAACCAACCCGATCAAAATACGAAAGGTTCATTCTAGATTCCTCCTCATAGACAGCATAGCTAGCGCGGCAACAAATAAGAAAAAAAAAAACAATAAACAAAATTCAATCGATACAAAGTGAAAATATTCAATTATAAAAAACAATTCAGCACCAGCAGGCGAGCGAGTGCATCTTAAAATATCCCGGCACAGGACCGACATGAGACGTTACACTCAAAGTGAGCGCACGTCAATCCGCGGTAAGGTGCGTTCGCTCTGCGCGAGCTATCTGCACATCAGCGCTGACGGTGTATTGACCAGATCTGAGCATGTGCCAATTTCATATCGATGCACAATTTTCCCTTATATCAATATCTAATTTTAAGTTTTTCGCGGGGCGAGACGACTGCAAATCTGTTTTCAAATCGGCGCGCGGAGTCTATTAACCATGACGTTTGTCACTCGCACTCGGAGTGACAGATGCATTGCGCCCAAAATCCGTCCGTTTTGTCTGTTGCATTGATTGTTGGAATATCTTGGCCGATGGCCAGGAAATTAGAGAAATAAATTCCCTCTGTCGTAAATCACTTATTTATAAAGAAAGTATCTGTCCATCGGTTTATTGCTGCCTCTGCCGATCGCGATGATGCACCGAGGTATTGTGTGTTGTTCTGTTTGATTGCCGTGCGACATGTTTGTTTTATTTGGAGATACCTTCGGTAATTCGCTATTTTTATGCGTCCGCTCGTGAGGCTGACTGCGGATTCTAGTGCAGAGGATGCAATATGCCTAAATGATTTCCTGTACATTCCCTTGGTTAATTATGTCTTTGAATATTTTTTAATCGAAGCCGAGTGATGCGGGCTGCTTAATGAATTGAAAACGCGCCTAAGGTTGCCGCCTCGAGATTAGGGGATCGATGCTAGGAATGATATCAAATTTATTTTTAAATGAAGCGCTCTGCAATGCGAAGTGGACTTGGTGTTCTTGTGAAATCTTCGTACCACTCGATTGCTGAATGATTTCTCATTGAGTCATCAATTTCGGTTTTTAATCGATTTTCGATGAATTTTCTTTTGAATTTAAAAACTTGTACGTGGTGGAGAGTGAGTCACGTTACAGTGTGACTTAGGAGAATGGTTTTGCTCGTGCTGAGGAATTTTGCTTTGCAAAATAAATTAGTCACATGTGTGTATTTAAATTTAAAATATTCCTTTTTGGTCTTCGGATCTCATTTTATTTAAAATTCTTTTGAAAAATTTCATCTTCACTTTGTTTTCGGGAAAATGAAATCAGTATTTGAAAATGTAAAACTATTTCCACGGGCATATAAGGTGATTCATTGTGAGGTTTAATTTATAATGTCAAATAAAATTCATAAATTTAAACTAAACTCAAAATTTGTAATGCAGATCAAAGCGACCACTCATGGCATTTAATTTTTGAAATCCATTTCATATAAATGCTGGCCAGGGTTTCATGTGAGGTGGTCCTTTGAGAAGGTTCAATTTTGCTTTACTCGTTCGAGCATGACGATTGTTATGTGGCGGATAAGGACCAAGGGCTTTACATATCACTAGGGATAATAGTCAAGAGGTATGATGTCACATGTGGAACAAAGCTCTCCCAAAAATGATGCTGAAACAAGTCCATTGTTTCAGGCAGCGCGTGATTCATGGCGATGAGACCAAGTTTTTGAATTCCAAGAAGCACACAGCCATAATGCAATAACGGTTACCATTGACGGTAACATTCTTCTCATTTCTAAAGACATAAGGGCCAATGATTTTGTCGGCCAATCAGCCATACCATACCGTTGTACGAATGTAATGTTACTTCTGAATATGACAATTGTGTATGTTAACATATGTATGTACTGAATATCATCCGGCCGAATATTATCCAGTAATGTACTCAAATTTAAATTGGGTATAGCGGCTTCAGTAAGTCCATTATTTTCACAATAAGTTTGTCGAACTGCACCTAATACGTTTCTCACAGGATAGTTTGTAGATGCTGTTACGGTGTGAGTCTTTTCGTGGTGATTTGCCACACAATACTGAACTAAATCGGCAAGGCCGATTTAAAGGAGTCGCACGTAACCTGTCAAGAAACGCTTATTGAAAACCAAACCTCTTGATGAATCAGTCGTTACTAATAATAATTATAATTGAGTGGCCCTACAGCCCAAATGGGACCAGGGCCTGTTTCTTAAAAAACTAATTGTGTAGTGGTTGCTACTCTTCCCTCACGGGTAAAAGGGACCTTCAGTTTTAGGCCGACCCCGAACAGCGAGATTTCAAAATCTTTTCATAGACAATTAGTGCGTTTTGTCAGCAACTCGAAAGAGGTGGTGATCCGTAAAAAAGTGCGAGGTGTACCGTCCGGGAACCGAATTTGGAACCTAGGGGTGTGAGTCGACGCGCTTACCCACTACGCTACGGTGACCACATTCACTCTTTACTACTTTGATGAAAAAGTTTCGGGAAAAAATCAATATTGTCCCTGTCGAAAAATTTTTACAAAATTTTGAAACTAGTATGTTGGATTTATCCGTTATCTTTGTATGAACTTCTCAATTTCGTTCCACGAAATGTTTTCTTTTTTGACCAAATTGGCTTAGTCCAATATGCGGAGGAATGTCCGTTGTGAGAAGGACGGTAGACAGGCTGTTACTCCCTGACAGCGATGTTGCATGCGATACTCCGAATGATCTCCACAGAAGTACATCGATATCTATCACAATAGAACCGGGAGTGGCAGGTATTGGGGATTTTATTGATAGTAAAAGATGAGTCAAACACCCCATCTATTGTCAGTTTATGCCGTTTATTGTACGTACGTACGGTGTGGGAATATGTTCAAAAAGTAATTTTTGGAAAATTAAATAAAACTCACAGAAATAAATTAAATATAGAACGTAAAGCTCAAAATATGATCAAACCACAGGGTGAGTCAGAATGAGGTCTCCTTTTAAAAATGTGTTTCTTTCCATTATTGGAGAACAAATTTAGGTAAAAACAAACGGTAAATAGTGACAACAACACCAACACCGAAATTAAACGCGGAATCACTCTTTTAAGTGGTTACCTCGGCTAGCTTTGTAGTAGGGCCTACGGTCGCCCCAGACCCAAAGACCTTGTTGATGGTATCAGCTGTGGCTTATGAACTTCTTGAATTATTGTGACCCTATCGGCTTGAATCGTAGCAGAATTATTGAAGGAACATCGGACCTTAAAATTTAATTAAAAACACAAAAGCAAACGAGCTCAAACTGTAGCTAGTTGACATCACTTCAGCACAACACTCACTTGGAATATAAGTTTTTTTCAAACGGTACTATTTTTTGCAGGAGTTTTAAGGTGGAAGTCAAAATAACACAACAGTGTCAAAATAACACAACAACCCTCAAGAGACCAGGGCCTATCTGCTGCAGCAACTACTCTTGTTTTGTGTCGTGTTATCTCACGAGTAGAGGGGACCCATGGTTTCTTGCCGACTCCAAATGGCAGGAGCCTTTCAGAGGCAATTTCTTTTCTTTGACTATTGGTGTTGAGAAAAATTTGAAGTTTGCAGACTCGTGGGGCGTGTGAGTCAAAGCTCTTCACCACAACTTCACGCTGACCATGCCAAAATAATCTATGAATTAAAAAAAAGGTCCTGGAGAGCCCACCCTGTACATATAATGAACTTAATTTTTAGAATGAGAAAAGTAAACTTAAGAAAATTCGTTTCCCATATATACTTCCACTTGACTGTCTCACCTAGCTAGGTACGATCTTAAGGCCATCGGTCCTGGAGTTACGGAAATCCAACTGGGAGTAACGTAATTGCCAAACTTGAACGAAAGCTTTATTCTGGTACAACGGGAGGTGAGAGATCTTGATACAAACTTTTAGCCTGATCGAGTGGTTGGCCCCCTTGTGTAAATTTCCTGGTGGCTGTGGTTTAAGCCCAAATTGCAGAGAGAATTGAAAGAAATCAGCCGTACTATTTGATGGTTATGAGGAACTAACTTCCGATTCAATAGGGCGGACATACAAAGCAGCACAGATTTTGGAAAGGTTTCGTGTAGAGGAATCTGAAGTGAATACTTTTGGACACCACTATTTTCTATTTTAGTCAGTTATTTGCTGTATAATTGTATTCGATCATCCGATTAGGTGAACGGCCTCAGAACTCTCCACTCATTTGCACATGAATTGTATAAATTCGCTGCTAACTAAGAAGCGGCGCTTAATAAACGGATCACCACACTTGTGATTGTTTCTTTCTTTCCTTTGAACACTCCAACATTCGCTCCATACCAAGAGGAATGACTGTTGCTCAAAACAACATCTTAGATTGTTACTTGCCACTACCCCCAATGCGTTAGCCGTGAATTTCTTGACTTTGGGTGCATGGACCTCGTGGTATTAAGCCTTAACGTCAGGAGATCAAGTAAATCCAAATACACACACATGACTGTCTTACTCTAAATAGGCATCCACACCAACCAGACATGACCAAATCAACATTCCTCCAACGTCTCCACTTCCACTCGCACCCATCCAAGGCATTCTCGCACCAGTACACACTTTAAACCATTTTGATTTAAAACCACAAATATTCGCAATCACATGTCTGCTCACAAGTCCACATCAATAACCGGCCGCACACCCAAATCGCTCTGCTAAATCATTCATAAGCCACTTCCATCCACTCTCCTGTGGTTATGGTCAATAAATGCACTTTCCCAAAAATATTCTCTCTCAAGGCAAAATGCAAAGAAAAAATCGCTCGTCCATTTAACTTAAATCTCATTTATGCTCCTTTCATATTCCCGGCAAAGCTCACGCCCCAGCCCCCATTTCAGACACATTGCCGCACATTTTTCGTCCTCCGCTCAGTCTGTTTTTTTTTGAAATCAAAAATTGATTTTTATATCGATAAGGATCGCAGTGACTATAAATCCACTCAAGGATAAATATCCCATATTACTCTGCAGATTTTATTTGAAAAGAAAACCAAACTAGATATCTCCTTGTGCAAACATTAATAAAACATCACAAATATATCTGGGCGTGTGTGTGCGATGGCTAGGACGTGCGGACTGTTATCAACGTGCACAGGATATGTGTGTGCTTTGGCCGTGAGCAAAACGAAGAACGTCTGCTCGCTGGGGGGATGCGAACAAATTTGTGGTCATAAATAAATAAAAAATGTTGCTGAATTTTTATAGCGATATCATAACAGCATCTCGATAGCAGAAACATCCTGTCCGAGCAGCTCAGATAAAATATAAATTCACTTCATCGACATCATCGTTGGGCAGGCTGCTGCTGCTGGTGGGTGTTCACTTCATTGAGCATTCCCTGGACTGGAGTGGTCGAGTGCGAGGATTATGCCCTGGGAAGACAAAGCAGAGCGCTCCGGACACGTAAACCAACATCAATTGATAAAACACACACAAACACACACACACGGAAAAAAGTTTGCCTAAGGTTCAGTCTCTAAGAGCACCATCGCTCGCATCCGTCTCAACTCCACTCGAGACTCCGGCGCGTTTCTCGTGCCGGTTTTTGAAGCGTTCCGAAAGTTTTCTGCTGCTCCTTCAACTTCTATGAAGGATAAATAGCTTAAGCATATAGAGATTCAATAAATAATTCGTCGATGGATTTTATTACTTCAGGTGGAGAGCGCTTGTAGTGTTTCTGCTCTGGCTGCTGCGATGTGGTGGAGTACTGGAGTGGTGGAGTATTCGGTTTTTATCTAATACGTACCGGAATGGGACGTGATGCAAGTGCTTTATTGCTAATTCACATGACTCACCACTGGAATGGGGGTGGCAAGTAGAGAGGAGATTGACTAAGACAAGTGTATGATGGGTGGCATAAAAGGAGCTGGGGGTGAGAATTTACTTGTGAAGTGGGTGCGCGGTGAGGGGAATTGGTAACTCGAATAATTTTAAGCATATGTGATTGGACTGGTTAAGGATCCTAAAACACACTTTTGATTGTGCAGAAATTTTTTAAAGGAATCGACGTGAATTCATGTCCTCGGACAGGAGAGGAATGTACCTTAGACGAACCTCAAATTGTCTTGCCATACGTGGGACTTTTATCTTCGTCTTCTAAGGCATTCCTAAGCAGAAAGAGTGGCTGTCAAAATTACTTTCTTTACTGACTTATGTCGGCAAACCCCTCATGGGTCCTACGGGCTTAAATCCCACGCAATATCGAGTGCGGTTTGTGCAATTTTTTTCAATTTTGCTTCACCAAGTATTGTCTTGCTTTCTATACTGTCCTACGCTGTTAATGCAGTCAGCGCTTTAGTGCGAGTGTCCAATGATTAATGAAACCTAAACCGATATCAACTGCGCGTTGTGTTTGTTTTAGGATAACGAGACACAATCGGATACTATTCTCCAAAATCCCAAAAACTATCATTGGGTAAAAGATCCCTTTAAGATAAATGGTAACCAGCTGTCTTGTGAACCAGCTAATATAAATACCTGTTTATGTAGCTAAGCACACAACTAGAAGTTTGGCCTTTTTTCACTACATTACAATTAAGGTTTGAGCTTTCTGAGCCCAGACGTTGTCCGCTCGTTTTGTATGACACAGACGACATTGTGGAGAAATCTCAAATCGTTTGACCATTTCGAAGTCACTCCACAGTTCGATGAGTTCAGTCCATTCCTTCAAGCTTCGTTTTTACAAAACGGGCCAAAGTGCAGGACTTTTCTTACGAAACACTCTCTTCGTTCCTGGGTAACACAGTCCATGTCACTAGACATGGGACTTCCAAGGGGGAATCAATTTTCCACCTTCCATCAGAGGTTGAAGACACAACACTTAACATGATTCCATTTTATCTGCAAGGCCGTCAATTTTCTGTGGAAGCTGTGGCATGAAATCATTCAAAACAAAAGTCATATCTTCTGTCGCTCTAATGTGGCACTTTGTCCAAGTCGTCTATGTAGTTAATAGTCTTTAAAGACCATTTTAGGTTGTTCGTTATGCTCACAAAAGCAACACGAAGCCTCGTTGGGTCATTGAAAAAGGCAGCGCGGCAAATTGGAAGATGCATAGGAACAGAGCCGTTTACTTGAGGGTCTTGAAATCGGATTTGTTTAAAGTTGATGGCAGTGTTTCGGCAGAGAGCACCCACCACATTAAAATTAAAATTTGAGAGGGAAAAAGTATGCACGGCGACATATACCCAGACACATGCAACTTTGAGGAGAAATCTCAATTCGTCTGACCATTTCGAAGTCACTCCACAGTGCGTTGAGTTCAATCCCTCTTTTCATTCTTCATTTAAACTTCATTATTATAAAAGGTCCTAAATAAGTGCAGGACCTCCTTACGAAATGAGAGAAAGCAATGCCAACTGATGCAATAATTACCTATCCCAAAAGTGATTCCGTGGTCGCCGTGGCGTAGTGTGTAAGTACGTTGACCCACACGCCGATAGTCTAGGTTCGATTCCTGTACGGAACACCTCGCATTTTTTTACGGCACCACCTCTTTCGAGTTGCTGACAACACTCAAAGTGTATCAATTGTCTATGAAAAACTTCTCAAATCGCTGTTCAGAGTCGGTAAAAAACTGCACGCACAACGCGAGTACTTGTTGTAGAAGCTAGGCCCTGGTCCCTTGTGGGCTGTAGTTCAACTCAACTAAGAGTGATTCCAACTTTGCTGAAAGTCGCCGGAGGTAAACGCTAACTCACAAGCCAATGGTGGCAGAATCGCCTTTTAGATAGTGCTTCTCGATTTTTACTGCGTTTCGAATTGCTGACAATATTCGTACAGACTCGTGACGACGTATTGATGCGCCTTTTGGATGTAGGACATTTTCTTCAGTGATACCGCATATTTTCGCTCGGAAACAAAACTGCATCGTATGAGTCTCAGAGACCCCACAATTGTTGTATACAGACAAAGTCACTGTTTAGTGTGCTGGTTGAGCATGTCTTTGCTTGAGCAAAGTTATTGCTCCGTTCAAGGTCCCATGCGGTGAACGGTTACAGGTAATTCGGAGTGATACGGTCGGCGATTGAGAATTATTACTTGGACAATATGTATGTGGTCCCAACAAGCCACAGAGGCTTTATTTCATAAGGGAACAATTGACAATGAAGTTCAACTAATTTGACACCATTCTATTTTCTTCTGTTAGGACACGTAAAAGACCCGTTGCCGTGACGTAGTGCTTATGCAGTTAACTGGATGGCTGTCGTTTTTAGTGAAATATATCTGTTCATCAAACTCGAACTGCAGCTTCAGCAATTTTTACGAACTTTTCTTCTCCAATATCAGCTAGTTCTTCTTCTTCTTCTTCTTGTGGCGCAACAGTCCGGGGTGGACCTGGGCCTCAACCAACATGCCTCTCCAGCCAGCACAATCTTTCTCCAGCTGCCGCCAGTTGCGCACTTCTGGGCCGTCCTCTGTTGCGTTGTCCCAATGGCTTAGATTCGAAGACTTTCGGGCCGGAGCAGTGGTGTCCATACGTTCTACCCATCTTAAGCGTTGTATCCAGAGACGCTTGACTAGGCGCATGTCGCTGTACAGCCCATAGAGTTCATCGTTGGTTAGTTCATCTAGGTAATTTTTGAAGTAGTTCTTCATCGTAGTCTTCCTAACCTTTAATAATAATTTTTGAAGTAGTTCTTCATCGTAGTCTTCCTAACCTTTGTAAGAGTAACGGACGGTTCCCTTCTCGTTTTCGTTTTGTCAGCCGCTACTGAAGGAATCGTATTGACAGCGTAACCTTCTTACATGGTTTCTCGTAAGACAGTGCGCTGTAAGTACGCCTGTAATCAGACGAACGTCACTTTGGTCTAGTCTGATGAGGTATTTGATCCATGATAGACTGCATTTTTGGTCACAACTGTCTGCTGGTCTCTATGTCATTCCATCTGTGGCACTTTCGATACCATCTATAATTTGGTTCACACGACTTGTATTGAAAGGAAGAGTGCTTTCTGATAAGGTACCACCGGCAGACCCATCTCCTTCCTCAGTTCGTCAGCTCATTCGCAGCCAAGGATGACTTTATGACCAGGAATGTCGACCCATACGCCGAAGGTCTAGGTTCGATTCCCGGAACCACCTTGTATTTTCTCACTCTCACTAATTGTCTTTGAAAAGCTTCTTAAATCTTATCCTTCGGAGTCGGCAAAAAAACTATAGGTCCCTTATACTCGTGAAAGAACAAAAGCACGCACAAAAGCAGTAGTTATTATAGTAGCTAAGCCCTGGCCCTTATACGTAAAAGACCGCGTTAAAGTGAATAATTCCTAAACCCTAAACATATGAAGAACCAACATTACTCAACTCATAGCCGATACCGTCCATAATAGACGAAGTTGTTAAGAAGTACCTTAAAAGAATTGCGTCGGGCGAATGTTCCCCAGGCCTAACCTAATAAAGAATTTTTTTCGAAGCCGAAAAATGAAAGACCCTGTCTGATTTCAAATGAGAGCATACAGGCCATCTCCACAAACTCCACTAATCCAATTCAGGATATTCCAAACTCGGTGTATCGTTTTTTTCTGTTGGAGTTGGGGAAACACTGCACTGAAGCGCTCGGACTCAAAAACTGGTCCAGTGTACTACCAGGCAGTAACCTCCATTTAGTGTAGTTTCCTAGTTTTCCGAAGAAAGACCAGCAGGCGCTTCTGTGATAAGGAGCTTGAGTTTTCAGCTCCCACCACATCAGCGCCAAACAGCCGCCACCTGATACGAGCAAAGGCGGGACATTGACCGAGAAAGTGCTCTAAAGTGTCTTCACCTCCTCCACAGGCGTCACAAAGGATGTCATCACTAAGCCCTGGCAGACTTAGGGCATTGCGAAGGTGAAGTGTCCCGTTTGTACGCCGACAAATTTCCTGCACTCTTTTCTGTCTAGAGAAAACAGAAAAGTGGTGTATCGTTAATTACGCAGTTTAGAGCAGCCCAATACAAACAACGTCAATGATCTCCCGAAGCGGTCATTAACTTACAAAAACTCATCCAAAAATTTTCAAAATCAAATGTTTTTCATTACAACTGTCCTAAAGACAGACACCTCTTTCATGTATGTCTTCCACAACACCAGCTGATACCCAACCATGGTTACAAACACATTTTAAGCCCCCACCATAGAAACAACAAACCCAAGCCGTTAGCTCACAAGCAAACAAGTTAAGTTTACCGCCCCTGGCTGCTTAGCGCTTTCCAACGCAGCCAACCTCGACCGATCTCATACTTTATGTTCATCGCCTTTGTGCCAAATAAAATTTTCACATAAAATTTCGTCTGTAATCCTATATTTTGACAGCTCCCCGAGCGCACACCGCACAGCACACAGCACCACCAGCCCACCTCAAGCAATTGTTGTAACCGCTCCTCTCATGCTCGTGAAGCACAAAGGTTCACTCACTTCGGGCCCCTGCAAGCACTCTCCGGAGCCGTCCACGTTGCTGCAAAGAGTCGAAGAATTTATTTCAATTTTATGCTAACAAATTAACGCATTAATTTAATGCCATTGTATTGCGGAACGGTGTGAGTGCGCGCATCCAGAAATTAATTTCGAGAATTCCATGCCACGACTGGGTGTCTTATCGTCTAGCGGGGTCTCCACATGCGTGAAGCAGGTGATAACTCGAGGGCGTTAATAAATTACTCATAAATTCACGAAGTTAAAGCGCGTACGCGGGCGTTAGCCCGACCGAAGTCGAGCATTTGCTGCGCCGCTAGGTGTGCGAGTGGTGATAACGGATGGGATACTTGTACAAATGGTGCAGTGGCTATTGTGATCTGGAAACAGATACTGCGCGCCGCCGCCGTGCTGCCCTGGGGTCTCAGGTGAATACTAATGATTTGTTTGTGTTTACATCTGCTTAAAGACTGTTTTGCTGTGGACTGGGGAAGTGATAAAAGAATCGTTGAATTCGACTGCTGAATGAAGTGGGGTCCTGTGGTTGGGAGAGTTTCGAAAATCCTTTAAATGCATCGGACGGGGTGTTATCGTCATCAATCACTTATGACCCTTGGTCACGGGAAGCAGGCGGCAATAAAAAGAGTACAATGCCGCCGTTAATGTGATGGGACAAGGATGCGGCTCAGTTGAACGTGTTGGGCTGTTCACAATGAGAGTGGACAATGGTCATTGTGGGCAAAGTGGTCAACTGTCAAGTCTTAATTGAAGATGGGTTGACGATGAGAACCCGTATGTTTGTCGGCAGATGTGTGAATGCGAGACGTTTGCTCTAATTTTTGACGCAGTGCCGATTGCTCTTCATTTGTGTGAGGACTTAGGATTCGCGGGCAAATATAGTGGTACTGGGAAGGAAAAGGAATTGCGACTCCTTGAGTGTGGATTTTGCAGCAGAATGTGGAGTAAATCAATTCAAGAGCGCCTTGAAGGTTATTTGTATGAAATTGGTAAGAACGTTCCTGTGAAAGGATTAATTAAAGATGCGGGAGATTGTCAGGAGAGGCATTGTCTGGAGAGGGATCTCTTTTGCTCATTCTTCTCTATTAGCAGTGTCATTGTCGACAAATTCTGATGTCATGAAGAACACGTGATTAAGATAAGGGGTTGTTAAATCAAGACACGATATTTTAGACGTACAAATTTATTGGCTACTAAAAAGTGACGGGCCCTTACCATCCTTCTCTGAGGTTGTCCCAAGAAAAAAGAACAGCTGAAAAAATGGATGCTCGGCACCTAGGAGGCGTCGCAAGTTCCCTAGGAAGCGTCGCAAGCTCAAAACAGCTCCTTTCACATGTTCATAGCAGAAATTTATAGAAACCTGGGAATCTTCTTACGGGCTGAATCAATATGTTCTTTTTCATCTATCGGAGTCTTGTGGCCTCCATTGTCGTATAGTGGCTTAGTGCCTTGACGCACACGCTAAGGGCTCAGGTTCGATTTGGAGGTGAACATTTTGTATTTTTATTGGCACTACCTCTTTCCATTTGCTAACAATAGTCAAGGAGTGCCAAAAGTTTATGAAAAACTTTTACAACTCGCGGTTCGGAGTCGGCTACAAACTGCAGGTCCTATATACGTGCTCAATACGTTTGCGAGAACAGTAGAATGTACACGTGTGCAGTGAGTATTTGTTGAAGGAGTTATGCCCAGAACCCTGTTTGGTCAGAGCTTCAGTTTTAAGTTGCTTAAACTTGTCTTCCACTTGCACTGAAACTATCATATCTGTGTTAATGATAGCTTAGGCTAAGATGGCGCACGCCAGTGGAGAAGCACCTTAAACAACTTGAAGTTAACAATTAGAAGGATTGTGCTGGCTGAAGAGGCATGTAAGAAAAAAAGCGAGTTCTGAAATTACTTTATGCCTCCATCCACTGTTGGTGACAACTGAAAGTAAACAAAGGACAACGATTTTCGATTCTGTACGTGGAATGTGGTCCTTTCAAAGCCCTCGGACAGCTCGTTATCCTGCAGCAACTCTGAACACCTACAAAGCGGGAAGTTCCGACATTCAGGAAGTGCTATGGAACGGGTCAAGCCAAAAAACAACAACTGTGACATCTACTACAGAGGTTGATACGGAGACACTGTCCCAGGGAACTGTGACATCTACAACAGTCTTAGCTTCAGAAAGGAAAGAAGCGTTTCTTCAGTTGTGAATCTGTCTTTCGAAGAAAACTTAGCCAACGAAGCTTACAAATGTCTCACCACAATTTGCAGGAAGCAACAATCGTGATCATCAGGCTGTTTGAGAAGACGCTAGAGAGAGGAGAAGGATGACAATAGGAAGGATGAGGTCTCCTGGAAGAAAAAAAACATGCCATCAATGCTCCAGCTTCCACACCAAAATCATTCTAGGAGGCTTTAGTGTACTACTGGAAAATGAAGACATCTCTGTTAGAGTTTCGTCGGAAAACACTGTGAGCACGACAGCATATCATAAAATGGACTCAGGCTGGAGTACATTACCTTGGGCGGACCTCGGTTTGCACACCGTAACTTACATAAAGAGACTTGAAGAGATTTAGAGGGCTCCTGATGAGTCACCCGTTAACCACATTGATGACGTTCCGATCGATGTTAGGCGATCAGACGTTAGGCGATCAGACGTTAGGCGATCAGACGTAAGGCGATCAGATGTTATGCGAACAGACGTTAGGCGATCAGACGTTAGCTGATCAGACGTTAGCCGATTAGATGGACAAGAATACTAACCCCGGACTGAAACGACGTCAAGACGGTAAAATCAAAACCGCCGTCAAACAAATCTGTTGGATCCTACAAATTATCCGCAGAGCTTCTTACAGCAGCTAGTGATGATCTGGTTGTGTGCATACACCAGTTTAATGGAAGAAATGGTCGAATGAAAGCATGCTCGTTTAGTGGAATCTCGGGGTCGTTTGGTCGGTGTACAGAAATCAGTCTACCCTACAACACGTATCAGATATTCTCTGTCAGGTGGTGAATTTTTGAAGGTTTGTCCGAAAAAATAAGCATTTTACAGGAATTTGAAATCGGGAATCGAATTTGGGACCCCGACCGTAGACATACCCACTACTCCAAGGCACCCAGAATTTATATTTTCACGTCACTTGAAGAACAAAATAATAATGGGATACAAAAATCGTTTAAACACAAACGCCATCGGTCACCAAATAAAACCTCACCAGCTTCCTTGGCTAAATGCACTTTCAATTAGATCGTGCACCACGTTCGCTCGCTTCAAATCTCAAACAAAGCAGAGAACAGAACGTACAAAAGAAGCGAACAAGAAACACCAAAAGAGAAGAAAATAAAGAAAACCATCTAACCAAAGGACAATTGCCGCACAACATAACAAATTCCCATCTAAATGTGGCGCCCACAAAAACATCCTTCCTATGTATGTCTCAATAGCGTCGCCTAACCGTACACCACGTTCGTCTCCGATCTCGTGTACCAATCGCGGATATATTACATTACATCTCAGGACCATACCGGGATAGACACAGAGCGCGCCAGACCGCAGACTGATCCTCTGCAGCATTTATCTCCGTGTACTCTCCTCCGCCCTGCAGCAAGCGCAGCAGCCGCAGCAATGCTCCGGACATAGAATCCAAAACAAACATCTTCACAAGGAGTCTCGAATTCCGTTTCCAGATTCTTTGATGATTCCCTGGCTATGCACTCGGGGTACTTCTTCGTCGGCCGCTGCGGCCATAAGGGACCAACCACGGCACCGTGCTGCCTGTGCAGGGAGCGGAATGAAAGATACTCATTTAGCCGCCCGGCTTAGTCAGCGAATCGAATTAATTTTGCACAGAAAAACTCGCTGGAAATACTCTAAGCAGCGTCGCTACAACCGAGCGGAACAGAGACGGCCACCGAGATCCGATGATGTTAAGCGCAGGATAAAATGTTATTAACCAGCAAATGAAAAAAACCCAACGGGCCGAGAGGCACTCTGCCGAGCTGTGCGAATTTCCCGTGCAACTTATGGGTAAATAATTTGGAACTTTCGTCCAGACGTAGACGAGGCTGCATCCAGCAAAAAAAAGAGGAAAATAATCAAAGGAACAGAGGAGATACATTTTTAAGGACAGACGAAGGAGAAGATTTCCTGGCGATGATTTTTCGAATTCTGTATGCAAATAATCCAAAGTCACGATTTCATCGTTCAGCGTCCTTCCTCGGGGAGATGCAGTGCGAAATACTCGTCGTACATTCGGCCGGCGTACATTTGGCGATGGAGAAATTATTTAATGGCAAATGGAAGACGACGACTGTGTCTGGGCTGGGATGTTGGTGGCTTGCCTGTTTAAGGAGGTGGTTAGGGCGGAGCAGTTCTTTTCCCCGTTTGTCTGTTTTGTTTTTTTTTTGTTTGGTTGTATCCTTGGACATATGAATGCGAGAGATATCTGCGCGAGGATTTTTTTTTAATTAAGAAGACTTCTTAGTCTTGTTGTTTACAGAAAAAAATGTATTCACTTTGTAGCAAGCGTTTGAGTGTCTTTGCCGGTTTCAGGGAACAAATCGTTTTGACCTTTGGACTGGGTGCGAGTGCGTGCTTTTATTGGATTCCTTTTAAGCCGAGTATTGTTTTTTAATCATATCCCTTAAGCAATTACAGCGCTGTGATAAAACGGTACGTAATAAGGATGAGGCGGTACAGACTGCTCTGGATAGCATGGGATGAACGCATAAATGGCTGCAATATCCTTGCGCGTCGGTTTTACTTACATTTTTGAAGTGTCATTACAGTAGACAAGAGACAAGCGCCAAGCATTTGACACGCCGTAACAAGTCAAAAATCTTGATCCCGGCTTATAATCGCTTAACCATAGTGTAATTTTGGCTATAATCTAAAATATCCTGCTGATGTTAAAAGGATATCGGAGATGGGCAGAAGATCATGGGCCGAAAGTATAGAGAAGGAGGAACTTGTCTATTGTGGTCTGAAACGCATATAGGTTCCAATTCTAGTCGGGGTTCCAAAATAAATTTTGTGTTTGAAAAGGGACTTGAGGATAAACTAAATCTCATTTCCAGGGAGGTGTGTGAGGTTTGAAGGAAAGGAGTGCAATTGTCTTTTACATTTGAAAATAATTTACTGAAGTTGTGACGAAGTTAAAAATGTTCGTAGAATTCGTCTGTCTCCTTTAAATGTTTTTCACTCGCTTTTGAATCTAATAGCACAGGGAGGTCTTGTGAATACCAGCCCTTAAAGGAGCATTGAACTCAAGTTACGGGTGCATAGATTGTAGCCAAATCAGAAGTGATTAAGAAAGAATCCTGAATATTTAGAAACTTACTTGAGGAGTATACATATGTGATAGATTCAACTAGGTGGTGAATTTTTCCGTGTCAGCATCACAAATGCCATCAATGAATAATAGCTGATCATGTTAAGATGACAGCATCAAGATCGAGATTTCTTGGCATACGTCACCGGAGAATACAACCAAGGAATAGGACCATGACTCATGGAACGTATATGAACAGGTAGGAGTGCTGTAGTCTTTACTGTAGTTTATGACAAGGCGACGCGCTGTCATGTGACTTTTTCAACATAATTTCTGAGAAGATTGTGCGTAACTCACAAGCCAACACCAAAGGCACTATTCCTCAAAGGTTCGTTCAACTGCTAGCTTACACCGACGACTTTGACGTGATTGGGCGTTTGCTGGCATTGAAGCGGAAGCGGCTACAATGGATCTGGTGGTAAATGAGGGCAAAACTAAGTACATGCTGTCATCAAGGAAGGACACACAACATCGGCGTCTCGGACAGAGCGTCACACCAGGCAGCAGAAACTTGAGGTAGTCAAGGACTTTGTTTACTTTGGCTCCGCTGTATATAGGAACAACAACATCAGTAACCCAATCAAACGCAGAGTCATTCTTGCCAATCGCTGTTGCTTTATCCTCAAGAGGCAATTGAGAGCCCTCTCTAAAAGGCTTAACATAACAGCCTCATCATCCCAGCCCTCCTTTAAGGCGCGGAAACCTGGACGCCACTAAAAGCAGATGAGGAAGCCCTTAGTCATTTCGAGAGAAAAGTTTGGCGCGCTATTTTTGGTCCTTATTGCATTGATGGCACCTGGAGGAGAAGATGTAACGACGCACTGTAGCACGCGCCTGGAGAAGCTACTTCGGACACAACGCTTAAGATGGCTAGGCCATGTAGAGCGTATGGACACCACTGCTTCGGCCCAAAAAGTTTTCGAATCTGATCCATTGGGACAACGCAAGAGAGGACAGCCTAGGCTGAGGTGGCGCATACAAGTGGAGAAGGACCTTGACCAATTAGTGCTGAATTGGAGGCAGCTGGTGAAAGAAGCTGCTGGCTGGAGAGGCATGTTGGTTGAGGTCCAGGTCCACCCCGGACTGTAGCGCCACAAGAAGAAGAAGAAGAAGTACTATAGTTAGGGATCAGAGATCATTTTAAAAAAATGAAAAGAAGCACTATACCCTCTTCGCTAAGTCACCGATCCAAAGCTTTACAGTTTTGGATACCCAATATCCCTAGGAGTTGCTCGGCGTCCAGAGTGTACCACATAGAAGTACGGAGTAGGATGTGAGACGAGGAGAGACTTGGATGTAGCAGAGTTATATTGTATTGCACATCACAATACCGTTTAAGCCCCACATGTTTTTTTTTCAAATCATTAACCATTTCAACCTCATGCCAGTTGACCGAAAGGTGACAGAAAAGCACAAATTAGGAATTCGTCATAAATTCTTAGGTGTCTTCAAATTTATATATTGAACTACGTGAATGGTGCGAATAAAGAACAAAATGTCTTCTCATCCGACTGAATCTAGCTGAAGGTGAATTGTCATGAGAATACTGAGAGTGAGAAAACTATTTGCAGAAATCAGTCGTATGACAAAGTTCAAAAAAGAGGCTAAATTTATTTTTTTAATTTGTTAAAGAAAAAGCAAAATTTGAGCAAATGTGCAAGATCTAAAGTCAAAAGACAAGTACTGGACTATAATAAAGTGAAATGCAAAATTACTTTGGATATCTTTGGAATTAAAAAGCAACAACAGGAACAAGAGTCCCGAAGTACCTTATACGTTGATGCAAAATTGAATAGAAGGGTCAGGGAATAGTTTTGGGAAAAATACCGAATACTGATGATTGTTGTTGTCGCTGTGGTGTAGTGGATAAATGAATTGCTTCATACGCTAAAGTTTCCGGCTTAGACTCGGGGACTGAACATCTCTATTTTCTTTTACGGCACAACGTCTTTTGAGTTGCTGACAACACTAAAAAAAAAAAAAAATTCTAGTTTCGAGGTTCGGAGGCGGCAAAAAATTGTAGGTCCCTTCTTCTTGTCATTTGGCAATTCATGCACACACAACATTGCAGCATTGTCTTGAATGCCTCTTGTTTTCACTTCTCTCGTCACCATGACTTAACTTTTATCTTGGTGGTCTCCTAAACGTCAAAAAACAAGTGACAGAATTTTAAATTCTTTCGGATTTCAAGAGGGAGAACCGAAAGTCTTGTCAATTTGGTCGGATTGGTATTTGAAAAGAGATTGTGGTTCTTCGTTTTCTTTTCGTGCATTTCTCTAAGGTCTTGTTCCAAATTCAAACGTCAAGACTTATAAAAATAAAACTCAACACCTGACTCCCACTAAACCCACAATAGCCTCAAAGCCAAGTCTCTTAAATCCCTTTCCACCCCCAACGTCTTCTTCTAATGGTCCTTGTGACAATCTATTGTATGACATTTCCTAACTCATACCCACCTCATGTGTGCCAACATCCACCTTCACAGTTCAATTTTGAACTAAATTCTGCGGTTCCCCGACACAAGAACCGCAGTATAAACATATTTCCGTGCAAATCCACTTCATAAATCCCCCCCTCGAAAACTGTCAGCGCACAAAGGAGTTAGGTCTCGAGCATTGCCGTAAGCCTGTTATCATAAAACAGGGAAACAATATCATAAAGGAACCATAAACAGGATACAATTTAATAATATCACACCGCCACCAGCCCCAGTGCATATTGTAAGCAATACATCCGCCGCTGCCGCCGACTCTTCGTCGTGCACGCTCCACATACGCATGCAATACGTGCTATTTGCGGAAACTTTGTGCAAAGTTTAGCTGCGGTGCGCATAAAGCAAAACAAGGATCCGTGGCTGAGGCGAAATTTCATGTTTATCACGCTCAGCGGCAGACCCTTGGGGTTTTCGGGATTACTGATGTCGCATATTTCATGCCACACATACAATATTGTACACAGAGACCGATAACTGAAGTTCCTCCCTCTCAGCGATGGAGTATGACAGTCTGGAGAAGGGTTGGAAGAAGTTTTGACTTCTGCGTGAATACCAATCTCCCCCGCAATTGACAAGGACAATGGTGACAGCAACAATAGCGTGCAACAGTGTCGCGCATACTTTCCGTACAAAGTTACAAAGTTAATAAACTTGTCAAAATCTCTCGAGTAGCATTTCTGTGTAAACACTGCGGATTGGCGGGAAGGAGCCACGCAAGCACGAAAAGGGTCTTGCGGGCTTCTAGGTGTGTGTGTGTGTTTGTGAGCGTAATTTAAGGATATGAAGGATATTTGCAGTCAACCCCTTCGCGTCTTTGCATTTGATAACGGCGGGCGGCAGCGTGAGGAGAATTCGAAAGAGATTTACTGAATTCATGAGTTTGATGTTCCTCTGGGGATGAATTGATTTATAAGGAGCATTCCTTAAATAATTGCCTGATTGGGTACAATTTTTATTTTGACTTTTGTTTGTGTCTTTGTCTTTTTCAGCGCAATCAATTCAAGACTCTAAAGTTTGAGGAGAGTAAATGATGAACTGTGCGGTACATATTTTGACCCGAGAGGGGGCATAATTTGAATTGGTTTTTGGGAAAAGGACCTAAGACGTCTGAAGAGTGAATAAAGCTTTATGAAAACATTTCCATTCCCACAAATTTTAAGAATTTGTGTCCTACTCATCACACAACTTAGAAAAGTCTCGGGGAACTTAGTTCACTGATGTACTTGCTTTTCGCGGCAGACTTGATGGCTTAAATCTTGCTGTTAGGCAGGATGTTTCACTTAATTTGGACGATGATAGACAAGAATTCCGTTCCCCGACTTAGACGAACTCAAAATAGCAATATCGAGACTGAAGTCGAACGAAGTTGCTGGTGCGGGCGGACTGTCCGCAGAACTATTAAAAGCACTGGAGAGGCGAAGGAATTAGCTCATTTGTAAGATGTGGTTAGAGGGAAACATGCCCGATGAGTGAAATCTCAGCGTCGTTTCGTCCGGTCCACAAGAAAGGAGATCCATTCGACTGGGTCAACTTTCGTGGGATGAATCTCCTCAACATCACCTATAAGACTCAACCGTCAATCGTCAACAACCTGATAGATCCCTATCAGTGTGGTTTCAGGGCAGGGAAGTCAACCATCGACCAAATCTTCGCACTACGGCAGATGGAATAGACCTTGAATATACCCAAAAAGTACAGATCGAAACGCACCAATTATTCGTCGATTTTAAGGCTGCATATGCCAACGTGTATCCAGTGCACTGTCCAGTTTTGGCATTCCTACCAAACTTGCCAGATTGTGTAGGATAACAATGAAGAACTCTCGCTGCTCCGTCAAGGTCGGGAACGAACTCACCGAGATATTCAATGTCAAAAAAGGGTGTTAGACAAGGCGACGCGCTGTCATGCGACTTTTTCAACATCATTCCTGAGAAGATCGTGCATAACTCACAAATCAACTCCAGAGACACCATCTTCCAAGAGTCCGTTCAACTGCTAGCTTCAGCCCACGCCATTGACGTGATTGAATGAACACAGCGAGCCGTCAATGAGGCGTTTGCTGACATTGAAGCGAAAGCGGATAAAATGGGTCTGTCGCTCAATTAGGCAAGACGAAGTAAATGCTGTCATCGAGGTAGGACACACAACATCGACGTCTTTGACAAAGCATACAACTAGGCAGCAGAGACTTGGAGGTACACAAGGACTTCGTTTACCTCCGCTCCGCTTAAAATATGACACAACATCCCTACCAAAATCAACGTTGAGTTGCTTTTGCCAATCGCTGCTTCGTTGGGTTCAGGACAGAGCCTTCTCGAAGGATGGCTTTGCATAACAGAAACATCACCCCAGCCCAGTTACTAAAAGCGGATGAGGAAGTCCAAAGTCATTCGAGAGAAAAGTTTTGCGGGCGATTTTTGGTCCTGTTTGCGTTGATGACATCTGGAGGAGAAGATTTAACGACGAACTCTATGGGCTCTACAGCGACATGCTCCAGTCAATCTCCTTCGGATGCATCGCTTAAGGTGGCAAGGCCATGTAGAGCGTATGGACACCACTACTCTGGCTCGGAAAGTCTTAAAGTCCGAACCATTGGGGCAACTCAACAGAGGACGGCCTAGGTTAAGGTGGCGCACCTTAGAAGAACCTCAAGCAATTTGGAGTGCGCAACTGGCGGCAGCTGACGAGACTTTACTATCTGGAGAGGTATGTTGGTTGAGATCCACCTCGGACAGAAGCGCCATGGAAAGAAGATGAAGCTATAGCTCAGAATCGTAAACAATTCCTTGGGAACCTGGACGTAGCAGAGTACGCTACCGCCATGTCAACCATAGCAGCCACTTTAACGACTCTCAATAATCAAAGTGTTTTTTTACGAATAAGGTCATAATTTAATTTTGTTCTTTTGTGATCATTTTCCAAAAAAGGGTTTTTTAAGAATAGCCTTAGTTAGCCAACTGAACCCTATTCAGTGAACTGTCTAACTCTGGCAACTGCTTAAATATAATAGTTCGACAACTGATCGTTGCTAAGTGGTGTTCAAAGAGAAACGGTTTGGAAAGAAGCCGAACCTTGAATCTTAACAAGTAACCCCTACACAGATATATATAAGTTGTTTTCGAACACCCCCCAAAATAACACCTTACTCGCATCTGGGTCACCCGAACAACTGAGCTAGTGTCTGGAACGTCGAAGCGGTGATCACTGCCCCATGGTAACAAGTGACGAGTTAGCACAAAATAGACCTAAGAAATCAATTGTACTTTAGGTCTAGTTTTGAGGAAATAAAGTTGATGCAATAAGCCTTAAAAAAATTTTTTTAAACAAAACTAACTTTCTTGTCATTAGCTTATACAAGCAGACTTGCTTTCATAATTTTATCTGGCTCAAGGCTCCATAAGAGATATTTCCCCTCTCTCGCCGTTTTCTCAGCCGAAATGAAATCACCGTTAGTCAAAAATGTAATCCCTCCCCTTTATGACCTCTCATAAAATGTCATTTTCTCATCTGTCATAAAACATCGACTGTTGCTGCTTGTCAGTCGTGGCGTTATGCCCATCAAGAGCCCTCGAAAAACCCGCATAGGTAGCCGCTGAAGCTGTCAGTCGAGTTTCACATTCTCATTAATTTAACTGATCGAAAGCCAACGAATCAGAAAAACACAAAAAAACGAAATAAATATGTGTTACTTCTTAGCCGTCGGTCGCCATTTGCATTAATTTCCACTTTGAGTTATGGTTAATATTTTCAGCCCCTCCCGTGGGGGGTGGGGGGGACAAAATTTATTTAAGTGTTTATCTCGGTTTTGAACATTTTTATGCGACCTTACAAAAGCTGCGGCCCGTGGTTTCACACCGAATAGAGTGCTTATTGGCATCGATATTTGTATTTAATTATTATTCGCCCATCCAGAGGCGATTTAGATTTATTTATCTGCTATGGTCATTGGTTTGGTTCAATATATTAATTTTTTGCATTTTGGGCAGTTGGGAATGGTTTGTGGAGATGTTTGATATTTATTGAATGTGTTGCCGGATTAGACCAGTTTTGGTCTGCATTTTTCAATATTTAAGAAAACGGGTTTTGGCCGCTGCGGCGGAGGGGTCTTGCACGGAGCTCGAAACGGAATGACAACTCGTGGGAAACGATGTGTTTCGCGGCCGGACTGACTTGTCAAATATGCAAAGCTTTCGGGCGTGAGATATGATCTTCCGCGAATTATCGATTAATTATATTAGCAAATTATGCACATGAGTTCATTAGGACCATTGAGACGACGAATGAATTCACGTTCACGGCGGTGCTGGCGAGCAGTGTGCTCGGGGCAGGAAATTCTTGGCCACTTGAGTCGTGTGAAACTGCCACATACTGGGAGGTTTGCTGAAATATATATTCGGTGACTGGAATAAAAAAGCGATTCGCTGACAGCTTGATGTACGGGAATGGGTCGTGTTAGAATGGTCTTAGATTTTGCTTTCCATACATATGACTGAAACCTGACTTCGATAAACCATTTGTACCATTTTATTTTATTGCTATGGAAATGACTATTTGAGCTGGATTTTTGCACAAATAAATTAATTGAATTGGGAGAGGAGTGCTGTGGTGTTGGCTGATTCAATATATGTATGCCACGAATCGATCCATGAGTTGTGAATAGCTCCACACAAAGCTGACAAGGATCCTTTCTGATGCAGGTTGTGGCAAAAAATTATTCTTGTCGGACTTGGCTAGTTCAGCTTTAATTTATCAAATGACCAAAAATCGGTATTGACAGGCACAAAAGATGCCAGTAATCGGTTATGTAAAGTAAAGTTGACATGATTGGTGATGACAAGTATCACTACTCTACATCGTCCATGAGCGGAGGTTCCTCAGAATAAATAAACTGCATCCATCCTTGTGAATATTCTGATGTCCACTCGTTAGTATATGCTGAAGAAATAGTCACAGATGAAATTCGTTCTAAACATTGCAAGAGAAAGATAGTTTTGTAGGGGTGGCCGTGGCGTAGTGGGTAAGTGCCTCGACCCACACGCCGATAGTCTAAGTTCGATTCCCGTACAGCACACCTTGAATTTTCTCACGGCCCCACCTCTTTCGAGTTGCTGACAATACTCAAAGAATATCAATTTGAAAAGCTTTTCAAATCTCTCAGAGTCGGCAAAAAACTATAGAACCCACATTCCGGTGAGAGAACAGTAGCACGCACAACACGAGTAGTTGTTCTAGAAGCCCTGGTCCCTTGTGGGCTACAGTACCACTCAATTATTATGATTCGTCTAAGAAATTAGCCAAAACTTTGTCCACGATCTTGCGCAAGTTAGAGTCCACATTTTAACCCAACTTGTTCTTCAACTCCTTCTTCAAGCACTTGTCTAATGTTTTATTCAAGTCATTATCGAAGTCTGCGTCGAAGCCCTTGATCAAGTTTTCAGCTAATTCCCTGTTCAATTTCTGCTGTCCAATTCCTTTTTAAAGTCCTTTATCCAACTTTTTGTGTAACTGCTTGCCCAAACCCATATGAAATTCTTTGCTCAAGCTCTTGGCTAGGCCCCTGTTCATGTTGCAATCTAAATCCTTATCCCAACTGCTGTTGAATTACTTATTCGAGTTGTTTCAAGTCAACATCATATTTCCACCCTTGCATATCTCCTTATCACCCCATTTTCAGCGAAAACCACTTGTTCCAGGCTCATATTTGTGCAAGTAGAAATTTTCATTATCCATCCTAATACTACACTTTGCCCGAATCTTACCCATATAGGCGGGGACAGGTTACACAAGGGCATATTTTTCTCCCATACGTACTACTCTTAAGACTTACTCTCCGTCTTTGGAACTTCTTTCTCGGACTGTCGTTTTTGGGACTCCGTTCGTTGTAATTTCTGGCTTTATTTCGTTGGCTTGGCCACGTTGTACGTATGTCCCTTTTATCACTACTTGCGAGGCTCGCCTTAGATGCAGATCCATCAGTTAGGCGACCGCTCGGCAGACCCAAGGCGAGTTGGTTGACTCAAGTCTAAAAACTAGCCTGGTTGCGCTTGGGAATAGCTCCTGATGATTATGAGTCGTTGGCGGTACATCGAGTGGTCTGGGAGTCTCTTGTGCGTGCATTGCCCCAGCGACCCCTTTAATGTAAAATGCGGGTAAAGAAGAAGAAGCTTATGATCATGATGCCGATGTAATTCTAGGTTTCGGGAGTTTACACTTTAAAATGTATAACAAAATGTTTGCATTCTATACAGAAAGTGTAAGTATAGTAGGTTCTGCAGAGCCAAATGTTATGACAGAACGTTAGTGAAGCTTTTGAGCGGACTCTTAATCCCTTTAGACAGAATTCTTCTTTAAACAAGGGCAAAAATTGAGCAATAGATGAAATAGCTATGCCGTCTGCAAACTCATGATGAAAGGGAATAAGTATTGACAAACTAAACCTTCAAAGTGCAATTATTATTAAACAAAGTGAATTTCACCCACAGTGCTAATATTGACTAGTCACTTAATCCAAATTCCTCTCTCATCCTTCAGCCTCGTCCCCAAATGTAAAGTCTGGTCAAAGTTACCTTTCACTTTCATATCAGCAAATTTTACAACATAAACCCGTCAAGTCACACTCCTTCACAACACACACAGCACAAATCGACGACCAATTTCTGAGAAAACCGATTTTCGAATTCGCTCTGCCGCAACTGCCCGGTGTAGCTGTTGTAGTCTGTTGTGCCAGCTAAGCCACAGATGAAGATTTGATAACTCATAACTAGGCGTGACTTCTGACACTCGTAAAACTCACCAAAGCACCATCATCATCGGCTCTACTTGCATTGCGCTCAAATGAACTGATTGCTGCCGGAGGCTGTGAACGATGCACAGCACATAATAGCTCACATCGGGGCAAGCGCGCTCGCAAATCACCTCTACAGCAGGATGGAAATGCAGTCTTGTCTGGCGGGAAAGTTATGTGACACGGATATTATCGAGGCATTCGCCGCGAACCTCTGGGCCATCTGTGCTGGATCAGTCGATGTTTCCTGAAGGCATATTGCGCAGCACATTAATCACCAGATGCAATAAAATTTGGATATGAAAGATCTTTTGAATTTTCCTTTCGAACGGAACAAATTTCCAACCGACAGCGGTGGTGTCAGATGATGATTTGTGATCTACTTTAAAGTTTTCACATTTAATTAGCAAGGAGGGGCGAGTACGGCGACTTGCAGTGATGGAAACATTAAAACAATGACTCTGGAGAGGAGAACTTTTGATGGAGAGTGCCCCGTAATGATTGTGATGGGCTTCTTGAAGTGCTTGTGGATCGCTTGCGGAGTTGTTTGGTGTACTGTGTGGATGATGAAGGTTGTTCCTAGTCGGCACTGTACGTTGTTATGAATGTCCATGTTTTATCAAATTTTACAGTGACCAAAGAGAATTGGATTCCTAATCCAGACGGGTCTGCGTTGACTTTGGCATCAAGTCTAGAGATACCTTATCAGTCACTTCGAGAATTAAAGGCAAATTTGCTGGGGAATTCCTCAAAACCAGTAAAATTGATTTGTTCTTGTCAGAACCGGGATGTTCCCAGAAGTAGATTGCATTATATAAGTACACACGAGCTATTGGCTTAGGAAAACAGGCAAGGAAAGGAGCTGGTAAAAAAGGGTGATTTTTTAAAAGCTATAGGAAAGTTTTAAAAAGAAAAAAACACATAAGATTCAGAAAAAATCATGAAATCTTTATTTGAATCGATAGTACGGTCCATATAATTTGATGTTTGAAGATTATTTCATGCAAATGTTGACCTTGAGTGCGCCTTAAATGATCCATCCGCTTAGTCCAATTTGGGCATTCTTTCGGCCTCACACGAATAAATGCTTCAATGTGGTCTTCCAATGCGTCAATTGAAGCGTGCTTGTCTGTATGGACCTAAGCTTTAACATAGCCCCACAAGAAATAGTCTAAAGGCGTTAAATCGCACGATCTAGGCGGCCAATTGACCGGTCCCGAACGTGAAATAAAATGTTCACCGAACTCGCCTCTCAATAAGTCCATTGTCGCGTGTGCTGTGTGGCATGTGACACCGTATTGTTGAAAGTAAACAAAGTTGGATACCGTCTCATGGTAGCGCTCACCATTCACAGTAACGTTACGATTCGCATCATCTTTGAAGAAGTACGGCCCAATGGTGCCACCAGCCCATGAACCGCACCAAACTGTGACTTTTTCTGGATGCATTTGGTAGCTCTTGCTATGCTTCTGGCTGATATTCACTCCAAAATTGATTATTACCCATTGAGCGAAAAATGAGCTCCGTCGCTGAACACAATTTTTCGGTAAAAGAGTGAATCTTCAGCCAACTTTCCAAGAGCCCATTCACCAAAAATTTTACGTTGCGGTAGGTCATTCGGCTTAAATTCTTGCAACAGGTGAATTTTGTCTTCGAATCCGAACCACAGGGACAACGCAACAGAGGACGTCCTAGACTGAGATGGCGCACACAAGTGGAAAAGGACCTCAACCAACTAGGAGTGCGCAAATGGAAGCAGCTGGCAAGAGATCGTGCTAGCTGGAGAGGCATGTTGGTTGAGGCCCAGGTCCACCCCGGACTGTAGCGCCATCCGAAGAAGAAGAAGAAGCTGAATTTTGAAATGCACTCATCTGAATCCTTCCGCAAAATTTTCCACGTTGTTGAGTAATAGAGGCCCAATTGCTGGGAAAGGCGACGAATCGATAATTGATGGTCATCATTAACACTGGCCCATACAGCTGCGATATTTTCTTCAGTTCGCACTCTACGTAAGCGTGTTGGCGGCTTAATGACCAACAATGTAAATTTGGTACGAAATTTAGTCACAATAGCCCGAATAGCCGCTTCAGTGCGTCGATTAAACTGACCAGTGCGCGATCAACTTTCACACATTTTGATAAAAAAAATGCAATATTTTGCAAGCGTTGTTCGTTTGTAAGACGATTTCAGCCCACTAGGGACTAGGACCTAGCTTCTACAACAACTACTCGTGTTGTGCGTCCAACTGTTCTCCCAAGAGTAGAAGGGACCTACAGTTTTTTGCCGACTCCGAACGGCGAGATGTGAGAAGTTTTTCATAGACAATGAGTGCTCCTTGACTGTGCCGTGAAAAAATTCAAGGTGCTCCGTCCGGGAATCGAACCTAGACCTTCGGTGTGTGGGTTGACGCACTTACCCACTACGGCACGGCGACCACAATTTCTTAAACAAATAGTTGGACAAAAACATAAAAATATGATCTGGGCAAGGAAACGAAACAACGGCCAAACTTCTGCTGCCCTTCAAGAAAACTTCCAAGAGATTTCCTATTTTTGCCACCTCCCGCTTTATGCAGTGCTTCGTACAACATCTACTGCTCATTTTCACTTTTCCAAGTTTTTTTTTTTAATTACCTAAACCTGCCGTACACAGTCAATCTAAAGCGAATCAAATCAAGCTTTCTCGCAAACACAAATTGAAATTGAAAATCGCGTCGCCCCAAAACTATACCCAACTGAATGCACTCCGCCACGGGAGCACAGCACAAAACAAAAAATGGCCTTAAATGAAAATTGCGGTCAACAAATCTATCAGCGGGTATTATTTTTCTACTCCACTGCCGACTGCGGAATCAATGGACCTGTCAACGCTCCGTTTGTGTGTGTTTTTTTTTCTCAACGTTTTTGGTTGAGTCTCCCTGTTAATCCTTTTTTATCGGCTGCCAGCCTGCCTGCCTGCCTGTGATGTTGTTAATTAATTTGCGTATAATTATAATACACTTTAAATTTAAACAACAACAAAAGACAAAATACGAAAACAAGAACAGAAAAAAAACGCACACGTCCACCAGCCAGTGCAAAAACATCCGCCAATTGACAATTGTTTTGCGGTCTGATGATGCATCAAGGACATCTCATGCGTGCCCTCAATTGGTGTCAAATTTTTTGTTCCACCAATATGTATGGGTATGGGTGTGTGTGTGAAAGCAGCGTGGCCAGCGTTGACCGCTTTTATGCGAGCGAGGGCTCCCGTGTGATTTTGTCGCCGTTTTCATTTTTTCCCCAGCTTCTGCACCCTTGCCGTGTTCCACGGTTTACTCGCTGCGTGTTTTGCTAACCGCGGTGTTAATTTTTATTGTTGCAATAAAAACAAAGCTCTACAAACTACTAATAGTATGTTTGATGTTGTTATATTGTGCGCTCTGTGTTGCCCGTTTTTTTTGTTGTGCGCGTTGCAGGAGCAACATGTGTCCGTCGCCGCCCACATGGCCGGCTAAATGCTGGTTAATTCTGCCTATGCACCGGCCGTTGGCTGTTGATCCTTCGACGTTTGTTAATTCTTTTTTTTCGCTCGTTTCGGTGTCCTGTTTGCGTTTTTAGTTTCATAGATGCGGAGAATGCGTTTTTTTGCTCCGCCGTCGGCGCCGCCGATGATGTTTTTATTTTAAATGACAAAGTGTTAAAGCAATTAAGCGCAGTCGGCGTTGGGATGTCACCGACTGGGATGTTTAATGACGTTGTGCAGGACTACGCGGTGGCGGGGCATCCGTCAGTGCAATCAGGCGGGTATGGCCTTAACCGAATTTCAGTGCAAACCGGTTTGACGGGGTGGCGGCGCGGCGGCGGTTTGCATTTGCATATCACACGCGATCATTTCGGCTCCACTAATTTAGACAAATCTCGATGCGGGCTCATGAGACATCTATTCCGGTCACACCTCCCACACGGAGATGAATCTGTGACATGTGAACCAGTGTAGTTTGACAAATTAAATTGCCAACACAACAGCAATTAGTTGATCGGTGATGGTGGGACGGTGGCGGCTAGTGGAGAGAGTGGTGTCGCATACGCCGCTGGTGGTTTGATTTAAATTGCTAATTTGACAGCAGTAGCAGAAACGATCTGGTCCGATAAGGCGCTTCGCCCCGTCTGGTGCCCTATCTGTGCGCGCCGTTTCCGTGGACAATGAACCAAGTGTCATCCACACATGACTAAGACGGGCTCCAAGTCTGTCAAATGCGGCCGAAACCATTGTTCGGGTGCTCAGGCGGCCTAGTTAGCCGCTGATTGAGTTGGCCTTCTTGATTTGTTTGCTGTGACTGCGGACTGTGTTTTATTGAAATTTATTCTTCGATTTGTTGTCGATGATGGCACTTAACAAGGTGTATTTATCGGCTGTTGATGATCTTTATGTGGCTGATATTTATTATCGCCGCTGATGTAAACCTAATGAATTGGCCGGCTTTCTGTGTGTGAGAAGATTCTCTGGTGAATTTATCTCGTTGGCTGGTGGTCGCGGGGAGGGGGGGAGGGTGTGTCAGAAAAGATGGGATTTGCATTAATATTTCTTCGCAAGGTGTTCAGCATATGTTTTGGTTTCTCGGTTTTGGTACGCAGTAGATAAGAACGTGGCATTGACATTTGGCGTTTGTGTCACTTGATTGAAGGAGGTCGAACAAGACGAACTCCTTGTCGGTGATGGGTGGAGCGAGCGGGATCGTAAATATCGGCTCTAACTGGTCAGAGAGTGGACTTTCTCGTTATGCTGTTGGTTTTATGCGATGTCATCGTTATCTGCGCAGACATTAATGTTTCAAATGGCTCGTCTCAAGCGAGTGTTTCTACCTTAAGTCTGAAGGAGTTGTCACTTGTCGTCTTATTTTATTGTTGTTGTACAAACAAGTTTGATCTAAGAAGTGTGTGGGTATTAGTCTACACTGATTGGCTAAGCTAGACCAATTTTTCAGCAGATTGGAGGATCAGTGCTTAGAAAGGCTGATCTTGTTGTCAATGCTAAGTTATTGGTTTTTAACTCAGGTTTGTTCCAACTCTCACCTTTGGTTGTGACATTTGGGTATTGACTGAAAGATCTCGACTACGGGTTGCCGAGATGAGATTTTGCAGACTTTTGCGGAAGTTACTCGCTGGGATAGAGTGAGAAACGCGACAAGCTTCCTCGTCGAGTAGCAACTCCTTCGAACGAGTCATATTCCGATGGTTTGGACACGTGGTGCGGATTCGTCCTTCATCGGGACTTCCGACACGTGCCATAGATGCGATTACCTCAGGTAGGCGACCTCTCGGCAGACCCATGGTAAAGTGGTTGGTTCACGTCCATAAACTCGCTTTGGTTGAGCTTGGAATTGCTTCTGATGAGTTGGAGTCAACTCGTCAGTAGCTATTTGTATAAAATATAAGGTTGCCCCCTCGCAGAAGACCCCCTTCTTATTTGCGAAGAAATCGGACAGCCACTTTTCACAAGCCTCTTTTGAGTTCAACTTCACACCACCAAGGGCGTTCCCCATGGACAGGAACAGGAGGTAATCACTTGGCACCATGTTCGGGCTATATGGTGGATGCGATAAAACCTCCCATCCGAGCTCCCGTAGCTTCTGACGAGTCATCAAAGAAGTGTGTTGTCTGGCGTTGTCCCGGTGGCACACTATACCCTTTCTGTTTGCCAATTCTAGACACTTTTGGTCGATCGCCTGCTTCAAGCGGTCCAGTTGTTCGAAGTAGATGGTAGATTTAAGCGTCTGGCCATATGGGAGCAGCTCATAGTGGATGATTCCCTTCCAATCCCACCAAACACACAGCAAAACCTTCCTGGACGTCAATCCCGGCTTGGCCATTCTTTACCGGCCTTCAACCACGACCGTTTTCGCTTGATATTGTCGTATGTTATCCATTTTTCATCGCCAGTCACCATTCGCTTCAAAAATTGGTCGCGTTCGTTCCGTTTCAGGCGTTGATTCGGTCCGGAAGGTTTTTTTTGCGTCAAATCATGCGACACCCAATCATCAAGCTTTCTTTTGTATCCAGCCTGCTGCAGATGGTTTAAAATGGTTTGGTGACTAACTCCCATCTTCTGGGCGATGTCACGCGATGCCACATGCTGGTCTAACTCGATGGCTTATCCATGGTGTCGTTTTCACCGGCTGGAGTTTCTGGATTCGGGTCTGTGACCTCATTCATCGTCTCTCGAGTTATTGACACTTGAACGGTATAATTGTATTGCAACTTGTGTTAGAAAAACCTATCCTATGACATTATGTGGCCTACGGCGGTTACAGCCAGTCACTAAAAACATTCAAAAGTCAGTGACTACGGTCCCAAAACCTTCAAAAACCAAAGTCCCGAGCTTACTGGAAGAACGGGGCCAGCCTTCAAATGTTTGAAACATTAAACATATGTCATTAGGAACACTGATCTTGAGTACAAACAGAGGCGAGCAGTTTTTAACTCTTGCATACGGCCTTCAGAAGACAAGAGACCGAAAGAACTCGCAAATGTCTTAGAATTCGGCATGCCATTGTACTCCCCACCATCGCAACATCCAAGACCAGGCCTAAATACGATCCCATCACCGATTCGCAGACTCAGGGGGACGTTGTCTCCAATATCACAATATCTTAGCTGAGACTTAAGGCGACCTCATCAGATGGATGGCCGCCTGGAATACTCAAGTCGAAGTAGTCCACATTATGACGACGTCTCGGAGTTTTTATTGCTATCCCACTAGATGGGCGACCACTTGGCTCTGGATGACCCAGGATTACGTGGTCCCCAATATCACAAAATCTAAGGCAAGACCTTAAAACGATCCCACCAAATAGGCGAATGCTTGGGAAATAAAGAACGCGGTGGTTCCCAGTACAACAAAGTCCGACGTGAGACTTTGAAGCAAACCTATAAGATGGGCAACATCTTGGTAGACCTAGAACGAGTATCAAAACGTCCAAGGCAAGGATCCCACTAGATGGGCAACAGCTTGGTTCGAAAATTCGCTTAATTGTACAAAGGCATGATGGTGAAGTATCCCGTGGCCTGGAGACATCGCTTGTGGAACTTCGTGTGCCGCAAAAAAACAATGTTAATGGTGTAATACACAAGAATCGAATAACCAACAAATTGTGTTCAACCATCAATTATAAATAGGCATATCTGCTTTCTCTACGTACCTTCCCGATTCGAATCTTAAATCATTCTTCAGCTGTAAGGAAGTTTCGTTTATATGGTTCTTAGGAAAATAATAAAACACAATTTCTCGCTAAAAGAGCAAACAATGACTTATGCATTCAAGATCACAAGCCCTCAACCAACGCACTCAATCACACATCTTCAAACACTTCAATTTCCAAAACCAAGTGTTAGCCCAGAGTCCACAAGCCAAGACAATCTGCCCATTTCCCTTGTGATACATTTTCTCGGTATCCACACCAACTTGCACACATGAATGTATGACTAAATGAGGGAAATTTTCATTTAATCAATTTCAAGAGTCGACTCACGTCCCAGAAATGTGCGTAAATCGGAACACGACCTTAGCACACTACACTATCGCATCTGTCCCCATGGGCCGCACACCGGAGGCCCTTATCCAGCGGCAACGCACGGCGTTCCATTGTGAACTCATTAAACTCAAACGGAAAACAAAATCCAATAAAAATTGAAATTAAATCACAAGAAGAACGAAGAAAATTCAAGAACGAAACGGAAAAAAAATCAGCAGCGGGACAGTAAACTCAACCTGGAATCAAATCATCAATCTGAACCAAACAGCGAACAGCATTATTCACAATGCGTTTCGACGTGCGTGTCCAAGGGGCACGTTGTCCCCCGCCCCCCTTTGCCTTTGGTTCTGATTACAATAAAAACCCCAAAAACGAAATCAGATATTCCATGCAAGCAAAACGTTAAAAACCTCTCAAGAACCACACAATAAACAACAACACGCAAAACAGGCGACAACACAGCACAGCACAGCACAGCACAGCACAGCACAGCGCAGCACAATGTGGCACGGCCGAGCGAGAGAAAAATGATCTAATTTTATTGTTATCACCGTTATTTCGGAAATATTTAACCTTTAATGTTTGTTTTACGAGAGAGCGCTTATAAGCGCATTTTAGAGAAAACCACCATCATGCGAATGCTCGAATGGCGGAGCGCTAAACGAACCTCGCCGCACCGCACCGCACCGCACCGCACTCGCTAATTTAGTCCACAGCAGATTAGATACTTTATCTATTTCGCGCATTTTTACGGCCGCAAGTAGTGAGCCAATGAATTGCTGATGAATGAAAGAAGCGAACGCAGTCAGTCGGTTTGAATTGTATCTCCAGCGGCGAATTGGTATTCGGAGCGCGGTCTTGGCGATTTTGATTTTGCCGTACGATTGATAGTACATAAATTTCTATTGTAAAGTTATGCTGAGATAAAAATGAAGAAGAAAAATTAGGCTGCACGCTTCTGCTGTTATAACAGATGACATTTGGTTTGACGTTCACGTTTGATTCGTTCTTTGCGACAGCTTTCAGTGTGCTTGAAGCGTTAGCGTTCGCTGCTCTGCATGATGTGTGCAGAGGGGGGGAGGTGGGGAGGAGGTTCGTCGAATGCGGTCATTAACGTGCCGTAGGGAGGTCAATTCTTTGGCGTTCTTTTTGTGTCGTAAACAAGATTATTTCCTTAATTCTGTTAATGAATCTGTAATGAAGTGGTTTTTAGTGTTTGAAGGATTTAATCTATTTTTTTGTTTTTTGAGATTTATTAGCATCATTATACGTATCGGGGGATCTATGCTAAGGTCATGTAACTCGTTGTGAATGAACTGCTGGCTTCGGGGTTTAACTTTCGATTCTGACCTTAGATATCTGCCGAATTTGGGGGGTGATATGGGAGTTTAACTGTTTTTTTCGACAGCAATTGCGATCGAATTAGGATTCGAAGAAAACAACATTGGGAGTCTGTTAGGCTATGAGTACAAACTCGATCGGTAGAAGCCAAAGCCAAATTTTTTAAATTGTTGGTATATAAATACAATGACAAAATGACATTCAAAAACGTTTCTTCGAAAAATTTTTTGTAATTTTTGCGAGCTATTGGACTTGTTTCTGCAAGAGGTACCAAAATATCGTTCAGAGAGTGCTTACAATTTAGTATTTTTATGAATAAGAGGCGCACTTGGCTCGTGATAGCGGTCGTAAAAGCAATAAACCGATTTAATGAAAAAAAAATTGAAAAATCTGTTTGGAGTGCAAATCTAATGTTTTGTGCCTGTCAGGTCTCAATTTGACAAAGCGTAAGATTTCTTAAAAAGTCGACACTGCTCAACAATCTGTGGCATGGATCTTGCAAAAATATCGTGAAATCGATACTACCAGCAGAAAAAAGGCTCAGGGAAGCTAAGAAGACGACTGTGAAATTGGGATAAACTCATAAAAGTTAAAAAACGACGAACTCAATGGACCCGTACAGACGTCGTCATTGGTCTAAGACTTCAGTGGATCTTAAAAATGAGCTTTGTTGAGTTACACGAAAACTCATTTTGTCAATCTCAGTGGGGAAGGATCCTCGTGAAAGCTACATTAAGAACACTGAAACCAGTACTGACGCCGAATTTTAATAAAACTGTACATTGTAGCTTCGGACTCAGGATATTTCAAACAATGTAATATTGTTCGACGAATCAAACTTTAAGCTGTATGTTGAAGGTGGGAGGATTTTTGCCGGAAGTGAGCCAAAGGAACGACAAAACTTTGAATGCATCATACTGTTGGCGCCCCAAAACCGAAGCTATAATGATTTGCGTATGCTTTTTTGGGTTCCCTACAGTACCATGAAAATGTGGTCAATAATGAAAATTAAGATTTCGAAGCAGCGGTATTGCCGAAGATGTTGGCATATCAGTTGGCTCACGCCACGCAATTTTTTTTGGAAATTTCGGGCATGAAGCATCTGGCAGCGAAGAAAATTGTTGAATTTTGCCCCAAAATGTCGCATGAGCATCCTCCTCCCAAATTGTTGGATGACGTAAACGGCGATCCTCAGCCAAAGTACTCAAAAGATTTGGACCCGTACCACTTTTCCTTGTTCCCAAGATTCCAGAAAACCATAAAAGGACGGCGTTTTACAACGACTGAGGAGATACTCGTATAAACCGAATCGCCGAGGGAACTCAAAGGCATACCAAAATGTGGCTCTTGACCGTCCTCTTTAGGCAGGGACTTGGAACGGCATAGTATGTTAAGCTCATTAAATTCTAATCTTGATGACATAATTGATTGGGCTAAAAATAATAGAGTGGAATATAATACTTCCAAGAACCAGTGCTGTCTACTGTCATTCAAGCGTTCCAAAAATAAACAGCCATTATCCATGATTGGCTCTAGCGTTGCTCAAACCGAACAACTTTCAATCCACGGCATGTGTATTAACTCAGCACTTAGTTGGAACGATCATATATTCGAGATCGCCAAAAATGCATCGAAATGTGTAGGTTTCTTAAAGCGATGCAAGAAATATTTATCCCTTTTGATCTGCCAAAAATATAAAAGGCTTACATCCACCCACAACTTGATTGTAACGCTCCTATTGGCTTGGAGCTCTTAAGACCTCTCTGAACCTACTAGATAGAAGTCAAATGACTCGCTAGAACAACGACGAAGTGTTGCGTCCTTATCACTATTTTATCGCTTTATATAGCAAAAAATGCTGTAATGAATTAGCCAGTTGCATTCTTCAACTTCAAGAATCTATCTGCAATATTCGCGTCGCTAGGAATGCCCACCCGTTCACCCTTAAAATCACCTTCGGACTTCACTTCCTAATGATACTGATATGTATGTGTCCACTAAGTCTATTGGCTAATGGGAGCATGGGTGATCTTGTCAGACGGTTCTGTGTTTGAACAAGAATATCTGCAGGTCCAGTTGTTACCTTACGTGGCAGTCATTTTTGGGATACGTTTGTCTGATCGCACAACAAAAATCGTAGGTTTGACTCCTTGACTGAACGTTCATCTAGCATTTAGACAATGCACCCCTCTCTCGAGATGTCAAGAGGTTGTCCATGAGGGGCTTTTCGCAAGAACAATTATATATAGTGGAGCCTTAGGCCTTTTCTTCACACCACTTGAAAACTCACACAACATCACCGTACTCGTCCCACCCATCGCACCACTCGAAAGTCATCACGCCACGGTTGCATGACAGTCCCCAACATGCGGAAGCCTCCAATTCCTCGTCTTCAAGTTCTTTGTGCTGGATAAGACGTTCTTTGGCTTAGAAGCTGTAATACCAACTTTTGAATCGTCGTTCAACTTTTATAAGCATTCGATGGGCTTCGGCTTCACTTTTCTTCCAATTAAAAAGGAAATTTAAAACTTTCCGTAAATGCCGTTTATTTAAGACAATTCCAAACATTTTCAAAGAGGCTGAAAATAGTGCTGTTGCCTAAAACTGATCAGCATCTGCTGATAAGTGTCACACCTTAGCAATGATGTAGGTTATCGCTTCCAAGATCAGCCACAACATGCAGATGTCGCCAACTTTTGAAAGCGGATCAAATTAATTTCTACCCACAATAATGCTAAAAACTTCCCTGTCGATCCATACTTTGTGCCATGATTCATTTTTGAAAATGTTGATTTTGGTCAGAATTATTGGAACCATACTCTCGAGAAGCGGCAATGGTAGGCAACAATTTTGTTATCATCTATCGGGGCGTTTGAATTCGGTGTGCAATTTGTAGACAGCCATGGGGTTGTTAGTGATACTTGAACTGGCCTTAAAACATTACTCGAAAATTTGTCTCTGTGTCCTGCTTCATTGAATAAATTTTACCTTGTACTGTTCTTGTTCCGTTACAGAGATGAAGGCGTGTGATACATTTTTGGTCCCATTGCCCAGACCCTATCCTACATATCCATACATCGACCCTACGTCCTTTATCACATGTCCTCCCGCTCTCACAGAATTTCAAGATCTGTTCAGTTAACCCGTAAATAATCCTTTCAAAAAAGCAATTCAATTGAATGTATTTTTAAACATTTATTTTTAAACATTTGAACAAGTCAACGCCAGAGAGACAAACTTTTCGGAATTTTATTCCCTCAAAAAAATTAGTTGCCGCATAAATCCTACACGACTTAACAATCAGACGCGATCAATGCCAGATCGAATCGGGGAATTATCTCAAATGCGACCATTTCATTGCGACATAAAACAAAGATTTGCCTACAAATTGCATGAATTAGCTGCAGAGCGGCTGACGCGGCCCGGTGGCCGTGCGGTGGTCGGGCAAGTAGTCGTTTCCATTTGCTTAAGCAGATCTTAACTTCAAAATTTTATGGAAATTTTCGTTCACTGTCTGTTTTTTTCTTCTCATTATAACTCAGATGGTAATGGTTTGGCTTTTGGTCCGGAATTTCAGCAGCAATCAAATGAAGCAATTAATAAAGACTCGCAAACGAGGTGTTGAGAACGGCTTAATTTGCAAAGCTGTCCGCATAAGTGGGCATGGCTCCTTTGACCAGTCCTAAGAGCGTTAAGTTTTCATTACACGCCGGCCTTTGCGACTCCGGTTCAACTTTAGTTCAGTTGTGCGATGGTCGGAGCATTCGGTTTGAATGACATCTGAAGGGGACCACTGTGTGTTCCGCACAACGGCGGGAATGGCAGCAAATTGAAATTTCGAAAATTGCCATAATTATCTATGCGCGTGTACCACCGTCACACTTCGGGTGAAAAACTTTCCGCCGAGAGTTGTAAAGTTTTAGCATTCCTTGTGGGGAGAGCCGGCAAGCGACAGGGGTGGTGCCTTAATTTCAATGCGTGACATTCAAATGAATTTATTCATGGATTCGTTCCTCCGTCGCCGGGGGGTTAGTGTAAGGAGCAATAAAATCATTTTTGAACAACGGCACTTTACGGAGCGTGTGCGTAAGTCTTCCGTGGAGTGGTTTAATTGAATTAAGAAACGTAACAATATGGTAACGCCATTTTGAATGCTAATTTGCTAATATGGCGTTTTTCGGCAGCAGGAAGCAGTTGCTGCTGATGTTTGGTTGGTTGTGGGTTAAGGTATAAGGCTGGGTTGGGGTTGATTTAATATGAACGGCACTAGATTTGTCGTTAGTTGGAAATATTCAGGTTTGGTAGTAAAGGTGGGAAAAGATAATAATGTCCCTCTTCCTAGAAGGGGTGTGGTCACCGTGGTATCGTGGTTAAGTGCTTCGACTCACAAGCTAAAAGTTGAAAAATAACATTAAACTCAAGAAGAGTGGGACCACGTCATAGGGGATGCCTAAAGACCATATGGCACACACAAGTGAAGAAGAACCCCAACCAACATGGAGTGCGAAGATGAAGACATATAAGACCTTCACACTGTAACAGATCTTTCTTAAAAAAAACGACTCATGGCGACACTCATCACCTATTCAATTGTCAGTTTTAAACATTCGCATGAAAGCACACCTAGAGATGAGCTATTCGCCCGAACTTAAGTTCGATTACTTTTGAGGAAGTGCAGAGGAAGAGGAGAGACTGATGGACGTTGGCTAAAAATGTCTGTAATGTTGTGGGTCGGAAACATGCAGCTAAGAAGAGCATTCCCTATTCTTGTGGTGAAGCTAAAGAGGAGTCTCTAAACTTAAGTGTACGATAAAAAGTGGCCTTAAAGGTTACCGGATGAGCATTCATTGTTAAGCGTGTATTTCGGGTGAATTCCTCAAGTGGAGGAATGCATTTTGTCATCTATTGCTTAAAACGCGATGAAAGAGTGAACAAGTCTAGACACATCGTTTACGTTCTAAAGGGCCCGTCGACTTAGCAGTAGTCTTGTTTCTAATGAGTTTTATCGGTCGCTTTTGGAGTCTGTCTACGAGTAGTGGCTGAAGTCAGGTCATTCAAGCACGAGATAGAGGGTGTCCCAACAAGAACGCAAGATTTGAATCTTAAATAAAAAGCAAATATTTGAAAAAAATCTCGAATTCCTTATTATATCGTAAAGTAGACAGGATGAGGTTATGTGTGGAATAGCACATCGGCCAGATGGCCGCCGCGGCTTTGCTGGCACACACGCGATCTTTTAATGCAATTTTTTCATACATGCTGCGGTATTTCATTAATGCAGCGTCCAAATTCCTCTTTTAAGGCTTGAGTCGTCGTCGGATTATTCGCATAAACCATCGACTTCAAGAAACCCCAAAGAAAAAAGTCCAATGGTGTCTTCAAAACGCGAAATAACACCACCGGGAAATGACTGATGCAGCAATTGAATCGTTTCTCTGGCTGTATGAGATGTGGCGCCGTCTTGTTGAAACCACATGCCCTCCACATTCATTTCTTCAATTCTAGGCACGAAAAGTTTGGTTATCATTTCACGATACCGAACACCATTAACTGTTTGCGCTTGACCTGACTCATTTTCATAAAAAAAGGTCCAATGATTCCTCCAGCCCAAAATCTACACCACAGAGTGACACGTTGAGGATGCATTTGCTTCTCGTGAATCACTCGAGGATTTCCCTCGCCCCAAATGCGACAATTCTGCCTATTGACGATGCCATCGAGATGGAAATGGGCCTCGTCACTAAAGATGATTTTATCGGCAAAATCAGCATTTTCATGTTGTCTCTCCAATATCCAATTAACGAACTCCTTTTGCTGTGCATGGTCAGCTGGCTTCAGTTCCTGAGTCAATTGAACTTTGTATGCATGAAGATGCAAATCTTTTGTCAAAATTCCCTGCATAGTGGATTTGGAAACACCAATTTGCTGAGCTCGGTGTCGAGTTGAGGTGGATGGAGTTTGAGCGACATCATCACGTACTGCTGCGATATTTTTGGTCGAAGGCGCGTTTGTGTCTTTAAATCATTTACAGACCCAGTTTCAGCAAATTTTTCCATTAATCGCTTTACAGTTGACAGTATTATTGTAACCCCAAATTGATCGCAAATTGCGAACTTTCACCATTTTGGTAAAACAATTTCGCAATGAGAATGCGTTGTTCATTCGTGTAGCGCCCCATTTTTATTAACCTTATACCTTCTACTAACAAACAACAATAATTGTTCAAATGTCAAACAATGACAATTCGAATGGCGCAAAATTTAAATCCTGCGTTCTTGTTGGGACACCCACCAATATTCAGACCACAAAGGACAGCCTTCTTTGGTAAGCAGACATTGACAATGCTCGAAACCTTACAACTTTTAAACAAATGGGACTGGACAATTCTTGTGAGTTTTTAAACACAGAATAATGTTAATGACCGAATATGCTTGAATTGCAACTTAAGTTGTACTTAAGTAAATTAAAAAAAAGTCAAATCTAGAATTCTGGTGACCAGGCTGACAGCTTAGCCCTAGCTCTTAAATTCATATTACAAACTGTTATTTTTGTTATGCATTATTAATAAATGAATTGCTTACTTTGTTAGTTACTTACGAACAACAGCGACGTCTCTCTCAGAACTTTCCTTTGGCCAGCCAAATCTATAAAATTGTCAAATTCACTCTACCACAGCTTCCAGCTAAGAAGAAACAATAAATGAACAACTAAGGACGAATACATTTTGCCCATATTTATTTTTGGAGTGGGACACAAGCAGTTGGGAATGGACCCCTTCGTACGATGCATCCACGTTCTTGATCCTTTCAAGTGAAAAGGTCTAAGTGCGCCATTCGATACTCCCCCGATGGACAAGCTAGAAATCTTTCGTTTTCAATGGTATGCGGACAAAATGCTTAACAACGCAGCTTTGCATTAGTTATTAGCCATCCTAAAGTAGAGATAAAGCCGAAAGACGTGGCACACTCACAACGACTAGTAACATCGACAGATGACGACGTAAGAACACAATGCGCGAAGAGGACTTTCCAAGATATTTCTAAAATCGAAAAAAAAAACGTTACCAATATTTTAGGAAGTACATGTCCATCTACACCAAAACTACACTCCCATCCATTTCAGAATTAGAAAAAATAGAATCCTTGCAATTTCCCCCAACAAACTTTCTTCTCAATTAATTTCGTTTCAAAATCGCAATTTTTTGCCATCTTTTGTCTTGCCATTCCTAAAGAAATTAAAAAACCTCATACCGCACCAGAGATCCCACCACCAAAAGTCCTCAAAGCAAAGAAGTTGCCAAAGAAGATATCCGTAATTAAAGCTTAATCAGCTTGAAACAACTTCCTTTATCTCAACAAAGAGCGAACGAAGGAACAAAAAATCACTGCGTACCTCAGCAAAAAAATGGGAGGGGGGAAGGGGGAGAAGGATCCTTTCTGGTCAGTCTACACCTTTTATGAAAGTTCCTTCGCTTCGTCCGTCTTTTATTTGAAAGTTTTCGGTTTTCTTTGCCTGCTGGTGCTTCATTCCACCAACACTGCACGTTGGAAGAAATCTAATTTTAGTGAGAATGCGATTTCCATTTTCTCAAGAGCTCACGGATGTGAAAGGAACCGCAAAGCGTGGCGGTGGAATTCAGTAAGATTTTTGCATATCTTAAATTTGATGAATTTAAAAAGATTAAGAGGACTCTTCCCTGCAGGAAGAAGGGAATTATGCCAAATGACTCGTGTATCATCGCATCAGAGACGAAAATCCATCCAGCCGCCTTTCGCTCAATAAGGACTTGTAATTTGCAAAAATAAGTCTGTAATCCTTTTGAGACTTTTGCGATTTTTCATACAAAACTAATTGCCGCAAATATTATCTCAAAATCCCGTCTAAACGGCATCCACTTGGACTGATGTTTTTGCGAATTTGCAACGACAACAAAAAAACACCATCCACAGGTGCTGTTAAATCTTTTGTATCCCTTTCACAAAGCCGATTGCAGAGAAAGGCGATTCAGTTCTCACAGTGTGATCCCTTTCTGAGCGAATGCCAGACGGCTGCTCCGCACAGGCCACCGAGGGGAAGGACAATACGGAAAATATTATTTACGAGGTGCACTTCAATCGCCTCCATGCAACCATCACATCATATCCTTCCACAAATTTATGACAAACTCAGGGTTAGGACAAAAGGGTATCACAGTGTGTGCACGGCGACCTTGAGCGAAGCAAATAAAACTCGACTTGTCTGAAAGGATATCGCTCACCAGTGTGAAATATGAATTTCTGAATTTCTTTCTTGTTGCTCAAATTTTCATAACTCATCCCAGTAATTATCGGTGAGGCACCCAGGTATACGGTGTCCTTGAGAGTCGACGGTCAGGTGGTCTGTGCTGAACGCGCGGAGTTCATTGACTAGGATTTAGAACGTCAGCCGGATAAGATAGAAATCCAGAGCAATGAAATTAAAGGCGATAAGCATTTTGTTCAGTTTTATTCAAAAATCTTCATTCGGCTGATTCAATGGTGCTTGCGCCCATTAACGTCATCCCCGCAGAACCCACCAAACTGGCCCGCGATTGGGGATTGGGGTAAAGACCTCGTGTGCGATTGATTAGATCTCAGCCGCCTCGCACCTCTCATCATCGGGCGATTGTATCAGCAATTCATAATGTATCTCTAATTACTCGTACCTCGCGAAGACTTTTCAATTGTTCACTTAATGGCTATCCCAAAATGATCCTATAATTGCCCATCAGCAGCAGAATCACACATGAGCTCGTCTTTATGACTTTTTCCCGTTTCTTCTTCGACTGTGGATGTTCCTGGAAAAGTTACAAAACTTTAAATTAAAAATTTCTTCTCCTCCAGACGTTCTGTGAAAGTGCATTAAACGGCAGCCCCCTTGGCTGCAACACTATCTGAACAAGATTTAAATAAGTGTTTTGTTTCCTTGTTTCCTGCGGTTTCCTTCAATTTTCCATCGCAGATACCCTACGATGGATCATAAATATATTTTGTCTTTAATTGAATAATAAAACCGCCTGAGAGCCGCCTGATCGATGTATCTGTGGATTGTAATAAAAATCCGGTAGCAAGGGTGAAGAACCGTAGATATAGGCAGATTTCCATTAATAAGAGATGGATGGGTGCAGATAGGTTGACGGACGTAAAAGTATCTAATGTGTTTGATTAGTAATTGAGTTTTCTTGGAAGTCAAAACTCGGCGCAGCCTAGCTTATCTAACCCCCTGGCCGGTTGGATGGAACAAAAAATATATTTATCGGGTGAAGAATTACATTTTTTCTATGAAACAGATACGCTCGACTGGGTATGGCAGTGAAATGGTAGAGCAGAGAATTAAAATAATTTCATTTTAATGGAGTTTCAAATCGACGAAACTCACTAAACAATGTCCGTGTTGAGTTATTTACTAGATATCTCCACCGTAAATCAAGACACAGTCGATGCTGCCTGTATTGACGACAGGCAATGAATGATACTATGTGTCAATGGTCTTTTTTTGGCGTTGCCCAATATTTTGTTGGATTCAAGTGAAGAACTGGTGCGATGAATGCGGGTCTCGAGGACAAAGAAAAGTATGTGTACATTATCCTTTATATCAGCCGTAGCTACTTATAATCGAACAACAGAAAGAACAGAGATGAGATATATACTAGACTCGAAAACGAAAGGGACTCTATTTGATAAAAGCAAATACTAAGCATCGAATTACTCAACATGCAGAGAAATTATGAAATGTCTGATTTTCACTAGAAGTGGTTTTTGACTGAACATTTGTACAATGAAGCGTATTCTGTACCACTGGGTTTGGTGGTTAATGAGGGCAAGACGAAGTACATGCTGTCATCAAAGAAGGACACACAACATCGATGTCTCGAACAGAGCGTCACACTAGGCAGCAGAAACTTCGAGGTAACTTCGCCTACCTCAGCTCCGCCGTAAACAGGGACAATAACACCAGTACCGAAATCAAACGCAGAATCACTCTTGACAATCGTTCTTTCTTTGCGTTCAAGAGGCAATTAAGTAAAAAAGCCCTCTCTCGAAGGACTAAGGTTGCTTTATATAACACCTTGATCATCCCAGTCCTACTTTATGGCGCGGAAACATGGACGCAACTAATAGTGGATGAGGAAGCCCTTAGTCTTTTCGAGAGAAAGGTTTTGCGTGCTATTTTTGGTGCTGTTTACGTTGATGGCATTTGGAGGAGAAGATTTAGCGACGAACTCTATGGGCTGTACACCGACATGCGCTTCGTCGAGCAATGCTTATGATGGCTAGGCCATGTGGAGCGCATGGACACCACTGCTATGGCCCCAAAAGTCTTCGAATCTGAGCCATTGGGACAACGCAACAGAGGACAGCCTAGGTTGCAATGACGCACACAAGTGGAGAAGGACCTCAACCAACTTGGAGTTTTTCTAAAATCGCGCACACAAGTAACGAAGGTATGAATGGAAGCAGCTAGTGGCAGCAAGTCGTCTGCAGTCTTTTCTGTTCAGAGATAACAGTAAAGCTGCGGACTTCTTGCAAACATTTGACAGTATCCACTTGGTCAGACTGCTTCCTGGAGAGTCATGCTATCTCCGACCCAATCTTCCTTGGAAGCCCCAAATAAGGCGGGTGGTCACAATGTGGGTTCAGCTCCAACAAATTCCGCTTTTGATCATTACCTAACAATTTTATCGGCAGTCTCGTCTCCCATGATTCCGTGATGTCCTGGAACCCGGGACGAATTTAGTCTTCCGACCAAATTAAGGAACGACTAGCATTCCTGTACTATCTTGAAAGTGGTTAAAGGATTGAGTAGGGCCTACAGCACAGTTTCACTGTCGCTACAGTCGCAGATACTTCACCTCTCCACCTTTTCTTTACAATATATTCTGTTTTTACTATTACTGCAAAAGTTTCCTTGAAGACCGAAGTCTAATGTCGTCCTTTCCCACGAAACCGCAGCTACAGATCCCAACATAATCTTTGAGCCGTCCGTGAAAATCATACATTCCCTTTCCTGGTCAGTTTCTGGGCAGAGCCAATCCTGGGTACGGAGAAAATCGAGTTTGTATGAATGACGCAACAAAATTTTTGGTGACCCAGCATCAGACGGCATGTCCATGAAAAAAGGGTCTTAGAAGACGCGGTGCGCGAGGTCATTAAATCTCCAGTGCGGGTTGAAACAAAGACCATTTCGTTTTAGCCGCGAGATGACCTTAACTGTATATCCTACAATATGGCTGTCTAGGGAAGGAAGATTAAGCAGTGGATCAAGAGCAGAGGCTGGCGTGCTAGAAATAGCCTCTGTGCAGCTAAAACACATCGTTCTTAGAAGCTAAGTGAAAGCAGCAGTCACGTACTTGCGCGAAAACGTATTCCATCTAACGACCGATGCATAGGTGAGAAGAGGTCTTATCATTGCCGTATAGATCCATACAGATCTGTTTGGTGATACGTTCCAGGTTTTATCGAAAACTCCCGTCTCACATTTGTTAAGTCTCAGCTGCAACCCGAACTGTAGTACTGACATAAAACAAAGGGAAATTCCGGTTAAAACCAATACGATGCAGCTAAATCTTACTTCTAGCTTATATTATGAATTCTAAAGCATCTATGTTGGGGATATTACAACAATACATCTTTTGGTTTTCCTCAACACGCTACTCCTATGTGTGCCAACAATATCTAGTCCCTCACCATGTCATCCCCAACTCATGCCCCATAAATACTGATTTATTACCAAATCACTCTCAATGTCAAGATAAGCAGAACTCACCATCGTCCATTCCGTGCATGCTCAAAAATGGGTCATACTTTTCTGGGTCAGGCAGAATTCAAAAAAAGTGACTAAAAAGTAAAATATACTTTTACCCAAGAACATGACAGCGAACATCATCAAAAAACCTAACAAGACACTTCGCCGATTCGTATGCAAATACACCGAACGATACGCCTTTTGATCTTTTGCCAATCATCGGCAATATTCCGCGCACGCCAGCAATCGGAACTTTAATTCAAAAACTCCCTCGTTCCTTGGCGAAGACAACAAAAACAAAAAATGAAAAACAAATGACAGAAATGAAAATAAAAACATAATCATCGAGGAACGGTACATGGCAATCCAGCACCACATCCACTCGCACGTGGGAAAGAATCTCAAGAATTTGCCTTTGGTACTACACTACACCCGTTTCGAGGAAGGCGACAGCGACGACGACACAAAACTACACAAAACATAAATAAATAACAATGAAGACGCACCGAGCCCCAATAGAGAGTACATCGCGAAGAATAATGTGTCATCGCGATGGTCACGTCTGCCTTTTACAGACCGGTGCCACATGGAAACGGAGACGGCGACGAGTGCAGGCAGCATTGCGGACCTGCTGTCTTGGGCACGGAGGAGCTGTGGGAGGCGGGCTGCATAGGTGCATGCATGCACTTGCGACTAGGTTAGGTGGGCAGACAGTGGTGCGATATCGTCGCAGAAGCACCGATCAATCGGTTGCAATTTATTGCATTTTCGGATAACTAATATTGCATATCTATGCGACGGGCATTGTCATCTAGATGCGGCGGCGGCGGCGGCTGCCAAATGAGGTGCTGCAGAGGCCGCGAATTTATCCTGTTCGCCGAACAGTTCATAACTGTTTTCGTGATTGTATGACGAATAGAAATGCATGCGTTGTGTCTATTTGGGTTCAATTCATTATATGTTTATGGAGAGTGCTGAATATTACACTGAAGGAAATGAAACTGATCTTTGATGAGACTTATGTTTCAAGAGATCCGTCTTTGTCTTTAAAGAGTTACTTTGCTGACCCCATAGACCCATGCGTTCTAACAAGTGTCAAAACGAGATAAATAAAAAAATTAGGGCTTTGAGGGTAAATTCTCGTTGTTGAAAGAAAAGGTCGAAAAGGCGTATTAAACCAATGGACTCTGATGAGCATTGATCACACATATGACAGAAAAGGTTTTAAGCTAGCAATGTTATGATTTCCTGACAACTCTTAAAGAGAACTTATTGTCGATGCAAAGTTCTCAAACTTCGCGTTTTCCACGTCAGCAATAAACTGTACGTCCCCTCTTATTGTACAAGACGTCCCTCTAAAGATAACAGGCCTCGTTCTTTAGCGTGCTGTGGTATCACTCCATTTCTTAAAAAGCTTGTCTAGGTAAGGGTAGTCCGAAATTCCACAATTCATACGCTAGTAGATGTCCCATGACAGAAGGACTACGGGAGTTCCAGAGAAACAGGTTAACAATTCAGTCAGCAAAATTAAAAAAGTTTGACAAGAAGTTACACAAGGTTGAAAACTGAGTCCAGGCCTGTTCGGATTGATCGAGTTGTTGCGAGTATTCACGAAGGCGATTATGATGCGTCACTATGCAGAAGGAGTTCTGAAAGGCGCTGACGTTTTGGCCCGATCGTGTCTTACCAACCAATGCATTCCTAATCAGTTCCTCAACTCAGGGCTACACAATTGCAAAAGTGCAAAATGAGTCATGAAGTAGTTCAGTTAGTGGCCCCATCGATCGGGTGGAAAATCAAATAGTTGGGTGTCATCAACGACATCAACTTTCCTCAGTTACGAATATTGCCCTACCACAAAGGCCATGTTAAGACAAACCCGCTTTGTTCTTGTGGAGTTTAAGCCAAGATCTGGGTTTGGTTAGAGGCTTTAGTTACAATTTTTCAAACATGTCAAAGCTCAGCACTGAGCACTGAACTTCAGAACAATTTTTTTCAGAAGAAGAGAACTCTTTGATATGACAAGCACATCAGTCACAGCATCAACACAAGAATCAGCGGTCAAGCTTCGATTTCTTAATAAATAAAGGAAAACGCAATTGAGATGGCTTACTAGATCCCGTATTTCCTATCAATCCAGGAAAAAAAACTCTGCCGACTAAGTCAATTTTTAAGTTTGTAGAAGAAGCTTAAATTAACTCAATAGTCAAAATGTCAAGCCAAGTTGATGAGAGTAGTTTCCTATGAGACAGTGACACCTGAACGTACCTATTGCTACACCAAACAGTTGTCTGTGGTGAGCGAGGAAAAATATAAAGGAATATTGAAATTTCAGAAGCAGACCAGCTGCCACGTCTTTTAGACATTTGAAGAAATGTTTGCCTATCCTTCTTTGACGTTTTCTGATAAGCGCCTGACTTTTGTATAGTTAGAGCTGCCTATAGGTCTGCCTAGGTCTTACAGATGCTGGTGGATGTCAAGCCAAGTTCAAAATGGGAAGTTTCCTATAAGAGGCGAAACCTACTACTTTTCCAAACTGTTCTCTGATTAGAAAACTCATTCCGTTCAGTGGGACTTGAACTCTTTTCAGGAAATCTTGTTTAAGCACCACACTGCACTCATCTCTCAAATTGCATTAGCTTCCCTTAGCAGAAATGCATTAAATACTGTGACAAAGGGCTTAACAAGTTTGGCTCCCAATGAGACGGTTGTAACACAAGAGTCAGAGTAGTGAGACCAATTGTAGTCTAGTCCACATGAAGAAGATTATTTTTTAAACGTTTATTTTAAAGAGCATTATGTCCTTTGTGTGGTCGCCGTGGCTTAGTGGGTAAGTGCGTCGGCCCACACGCAGAAGGTGTAGGTTCGATTCCCGGACGGGACACCTCGCATTTTTTCATGGTACCACCTCTTTCGAGTTGCTGACAACACTCAAAGAGGATCAATTGTCTATGAAAAGCTTCTCAAATTTCGCCATTCGGAGTCGGCAAAAACTGTAGGTCCCTTTTACTCGTGAAAGAACAGTAGCACGCACAACACGAGCAGTTTTTGTAAAGGATGTCCCAACAAGAACGCAAGATTTAAATTTGGCGTCATTCGAATTGTCGTTGTTTGACATTTGAACAATTATTATTGTTTGTTAGTAGAAGGTAAGAGGTTAATAAAAATGGAGCGCTACACGAAAGAACAACGCATTCTCATTGTGAAATTGTTTTACTAAAATTTTGAAAGTTTTGCGGTATACAGTTCACAAATTGCGATCAACTTGGGGTTACAATAACGCTCCGAAGGAGTCAGCTGTAAAGTGATTAATGGAAACATTTGCTGAAACTGAGTCTGTAAATGATTTAAAGACACCAACGCGCCTTCGACCAGGTCCGTCGATCGAAAATATCGCAGCAGTACGTGATGATGTCGCTCAAACTCCATCCACCTCAATTCGACACCGAGCTCAGCAAATTGGTGTTTCCAAATCCACTATGCAGCGAATTTTGACAAATGATTTGCATCAGAGTTTTTTAATTGGGTATTGGAGAGACAACATGAAAATGCTGATTTTGCCGATAAAATCATCTTTAGTGACGAGGCCCATTTCCATCTTGATTGATGTCGCATTTAGGGCGAGGAAAATCCTCGAGTAATTCACGAGAAGCAAATGCATCCGCAACGTGCTCACTGTGTGGTGTGGATTTTGGGCTGGAGGAATCATTGGAACTTTTTCTATGAAATTGAGTCATGTCAAGCGCAAACAGTCAATGGTGTTCGGTATCGTGAAATGATAACAAATTTTTTCGAGCCTAGAATTGAAGAAATGAATGTGGAGGGGATGTGGTTTCAACAAGACGGCGCCACATCTCATACAGCCAGAGAAACGATTCAATTGCTGCATCAGTCATTTCCCGGTCGTGTTATTTCGCGTTATGGAGATCAGAATTGGCCGCCTAAATTGTGGGATTTAACACCATTTTACTTTTTTCTTTGGGGTTTTTTGAAGTCGATGGTTTTGCGAATAAGCCGACAACGACTCAAGCCTTAAGAGAGGAAATTGGACGCTGCAATAATGAAATACGGCAGAATTAATGCAAAACGGTCACTGAAAATTTCATTAAAAGATCGCGTATGTGCCAGTAAAGCCGCGGCTGCCATCTGGCCGATGTGTTATTCCACACATAACCTCATCCTGTCTACTTTCAGAAAGTGAAAAATCTTCTAAAAGCCCTTTGGTTAGGAAGCTCTATCAGTAACAAGAGTTTATAAGCGCTACGAAATATGGAAGGAGGGTTGAGTAAGCGTTGAAGACGTTACACGGTCGACGACGACCATCAACATCAGCTGATGACGGTGGTTAACCGGGAAAGAACTTTGCAGCACCTTTTGAAAATTGAGATCTTTTGACTTATGGATAAGTTCCTGGTATTGGCTTATCTCATAAGCTTTTCTTTTGGCAGTATACTCTTATATTTGAAATGCTTATAAACTGGTTCCTGTGTACGTACCATTTCAAATAAACACCAACACCTTAACTATCTGCATCTGCGGACAATCTACACGTTATAGCTGATCGCTGATCTAATCGCTGATGATCTCTTTTCATTGCAAATAGAAAATAAAAACAGTCTCCTCCTCTGACAGTAAACCCACCATGATCTCATGCACTTGGCGACAATTTATTTTTTCACAGTGTACCCAAATGCGTGTCTGCTTAGCCGGGCTCGCGTGCATTCGCCCATACAAATCGCGATGCGATCATGTACGGTATTATGAGGAGAACAGATACTTCATTTCGCATTCAAATTGAGTTTATGGTTTTATTATTTATCGTGAATTTTGTCATCAGTGTCTCCACTTCCCCACCGACCCGCACCTCACCCGTCCAACCGTTCGCTGAATTTTCACTCACTCACGATCCCTCTGTCAATCCATACATCTCGCATATGAATATCGGTCACTAGGTTCGCATAGCCGTCTTGCGCGTACTCGCATTGTTTGCCTTTTCACTTGCATCAGCAATCAAGATTGTGTGTCTTGGATTTATTGTATGAAGCGTACGCAGCCGCCGCCGCCGCCGCCGTGTGTGACACTTCCATTTCGATTGTACGCCACAGCGACTCGATACTAATTGATCTGATCGATCGATAGGTGCGTAGAGGATCGACAGAAAGAAATTCCCAATTGCTGCAGTGTAACGAGTGTTTCTATGAGTTATGGGAGAGGAGTTCTGTTTGTTGTTTGTTTTTTTTTTGCACACGGAGACGTTGAGAATTTTGTCAGGTGCGCGCGGACACAGTGGGCATACTGTATGGTGCATAATTACAGCGACCGTTAGAACCAGTGTTAACCCATATTAATTTAAGAATTCTGCTGAATTATTCCGAGGGAACTGCTGGCATGGTCGCGCATGCGATGTCTGCATATTGATTTGATGTTTATTTACGGCGGCGTGGGTGAGTGCTCTTGCAGGGGACAAGGTCGCAGCGACGACGCGACGTGTTGGTGCGTAGCAAAGATGCCATAGGAAAGCACACCCTTTTCACTGGTGAATGGCCTTGATGAGGTCACATTCCATTCGGCTCGAACCATTCTCAGGTACGCAGATCGAATCTCTCGAGGGGAAGTGGAACTCATCTGATTAATGTCCCACCCTCATGCAGGATAATCGCCTCAAATCAAAGTATCGAATGACCATCAAAAAGGATATCGTACCTCGCTTTTAAATCCGCCACCGCCGCCGCACATCTCCCCCTTCACATCTGCGCACCAAATCGCTCTTGACCCCTGTCCGCACGCACGTCAAAACCTCAATTGGTACCCCGAGCACACACACACACACAGGCACACAGAGTGGACACGCAATGTCCTAGAGGACAATCGGAAATAATGTCCTCTTTTGAAAATTGCAAACAATGGAATTGTGAACTTAGCAATAAATTCGATGACATTTATTGGATTCCCTTTCATATGGCCCGTGCCTATGTGTCTCTTTGTTCCGTGGTGCTGATGCTGGCCAGAAAAAGGACACTCGAGTGGACAGCCATTCATATGGATCTGCCCCCGAGCTACACACACGACGAGTGTGTCTCGCACATATTGAGTTGTTATGGATTTTACGAGGTCAGAAACAAGGTCAATAATTTGACAATACAAAGTGCCACAGGCCGACACGGGTCAGGCGAGGCGAAAGGGCAACGAGCGACGAGATGCTCTCCTCGTCCTCGTCCACTGCACACGCACACACCGCTGCCACTGCTGCATCGTTTCGCTCCCGGAGGGTGGACACGGCCAGTACCCCAGTGAAAATAAATTTTCAAATTTGAAATATTACTCGATGTCCTCGCCGAGTCCTTTGTGCTGTTCCCCCACAAGAGCACCGGGCGATTGCTGTTTATATGTGACAGGCGAAGCGTTTACGGAAATATTTATAGAATTTGATAGAGAGTCTCAATTTTATGAAATCGGATACACTGTGTCAGGGAATTAATGATCCACGAGTAGCGTGGCAGCGCGCACTAAGGACACACAGATGGAGGGACTGCTCGCACCAGCCAACTACATATTGTGCATTGCGCACGTGGCACAATGTTTGTGTTCGGTTGTGCGAGGGTGGGGACTCTTCTTGAGGCGCAGACGACAGGAGCGGCCACCGAAAGAATAATAAGACACATACATTTGATTGACGTTTTGAAAAATTTTGTTCTCCTTCCTCCTCAGGCGGGGGAGTGCGTGTGTGGGACGAGCATGTTCGTGGAGATGATGGTGTGGTGGAGTAAGTGTTTGTATTTTGGGTGGTTTTGCAGAAAGAAGCCATATGGAGGAGCAGATGATTTGTATAGCACTTGGTAATGAAGCCGTACGCAGCAGGGTTGTCAAATGGAATGCACAGCGTGTAATGAAAACTACAAAAACTGCCACCCGCCGCCGCCGCCGCCGCCGCCACCTCCGGGAAGGAGAAGAAATAGAAATTGTGTTTTTATTTTAAGCGAGACAACGCTTGACATTTCACATTCACGACACCGAACGTTTTCGATGATGGATGTCAATATGCAGGGAGTGGAGTGGTTGCTTGTGCACTGAAGTGGTGGAGTTGGGAAGGTCAAATGACATCCAAAGAGGACAGTTGGATATACAAGCCCTGGCACATGTGTTTGGGCTTGGGTTTTGGGTAGATAAATGGGGATGCGCGGATTTGCTTTAACCCTTTGGCTGATGATGTATCCCCTATGTCCTTATTTTCAAAAAATGTTTCTTTGATGAAGAGGGAACTTGAATAAGAGATGAAACTATGGAGTCTTCCTAGATTGTTGCCTGTGTTGATATAGTTATGAAAATTTTGAAAATGCGTAATCTATCGTGGCCACTGGCAGGAGGTTACTTTCGAAAACAGTTTTGAAGTGCGTTAAATGCCAAGTCTTAACTACACATACGAGAGTTGAGAATACAGATGAGGCTTAGTAGTGGAATGAAAGTGCTCAGAAAATGCAGTTATGAATGCAATTTATATGCCATATGACGGTTTTTTGTTAACAACTTTGAAACGGTTGATATGAGTACGATAAAAACGTGTTTAGTGGAGGAGAACCGCACAATTTCTGATTTCTCGTTCTGAAGTTTTAACGCGTCTGACTCTGGTTATTTTCTTATTAATGGCATTAAAACACTATCTAGATGGCGATAGATACGCGAACACCGAAGTCAGGCAGACTCCGTCTCCCCAATTTTGAAGAGCTCAAGATAGCTACATCGACCGTCAGGATGACCAAAGCTGCGGACAGACTTTTTGCTGAACTACGTAAAGAATCTGAAGATAATCTGATTATAGGCAAGCTCCAGAACGTCTTTAAGATATGACCGAAGGAAAATATGAGAACGGAGTGAAATGTCAGTCTCGTTTCCACCGGTTCACAAGAAGTTCGTCAATTAGAGATTAATCAGTCCTCTATGCATCAAGTACCGGATTTGCTCGTCCGGTACCCCGAGCACAAGCGCCCACAGCACAGGTAGTTGTTGGAGAAGCTAGGCCCTGGTCCCCTGTGGGCTGTGTTCCCTGTAGACTGAGTTGCACTGAATTATTATTTATTATTATTGCATACGATATCGGGAAACACGCTGGTGTACAAAATAGAAACTGATGAATAAATAAATTTTTTTTTTGAGAAAACTGGAAATTCTCCTTATTTTTGAACAGACCACACATAATTCGGTGGACCTGATCCCCAGCCAGCTGGTCTTCCGACATCAGTACGCAGTGACTGACATGTCAGTGGGTTAAGGTCCTTCTTCACTTACGCTTGCATTATACAGTGGCAGTTCCTCAAACTTGCTGCTTATTCGGAATTTGTGACGATGTGTTACCTTGCATCCCGCTTACAATGCGCACTCTGTGAATTTCATCGATGCGACAACCACATCGATGTCTCGGACTGAATGTACTACTAGGCAGCAGAAACTTCGAGGTAAGAAAGAACTTCGCCTACCTCGGCTCCACGGTAAATAAGGACATCAGTACCGAAATCAAACTCAGAATCGCTCTTGACAATCGCTGCTTTCGCTGCTTCTTTGGGCTGAGTAATAGAGCCCTCTCTAGAAGGACTTAACTAATTTTGTACAACAGCTCTATTATCCCAGTCCACCTTTACGACGCGGAAGCTTGGACGTTACTAACAGTGGATGAGGAAGCTCTTAGTATTTTCGAGAGAAAAGTTTTACGAGCGATTTTTGGTCTTGTTTGCTTTGATGGCATCTGGAGGAGAAGATTCAACAACTTTATAGGTTGTAAGACGGCATGAGCCTGGTCAATCGTTTTTGATACAATGCTTAAGATGTCCAGGCTATGTAGAGCGTATGGACACCACTGTTCCGGTCCGAAAGAATCCGTCCCATTGGAGCAACGTATCTGAGGACGGCCTAGATTGAGATGGAACGCACAAGTGGGAAAGGATCTAAACCAACTTGAAGTGCGCAATTGGAAATAGCTGGCGAACGATCGCTGGCTGGAGAGGCATGTTGATTGAGGACCGGGTCTATCCCGAACTGTAGCGCCATGGAAAGAAGAAGAAGATAATGCGATGCCCTCATTATTTCTTTAAATATAAATATGATCACATAAAGACGACTTAATTTATGTCCCAATATGAGGCACTTATTTTCAAGTATACAAACAGGAGCATATCCCGTAACTTCCGCGCTATATGACGTCGTCCTCCTCTGTGTTGTGGAAATTGTACAGAAAACTCTGCAATAGAGCAATGTTGTTTATGCGCTCACAATACGTTGCAACACGTTGTACAAGCAAAAGGCGCCTGACTCCGTATAGCTCATATAACTCTCCGATGAAGTAACACCTCTAGATCCCAATAGAAGGCTAAAAATCTCAAACAGAACCTTATATCGCTCGAAAAGATCAAGTTAGTTCAGCTTCCTTTAACAACTACCAAGTTCCGCCGCCATATGGCAAAACAGAGATGATCAAGGTTGTGTACAATAGCAGCTTTGTCATTCGAGAGACCACCAAGCTGGCTTTGGCCGAAGAAACAGCAGCTGGGAAAAGTGATTCGTTGCCTAATTTTGGTGTATAAGTGCTTGTCCCTTTCTCCTGCGGATCCGGATCGAGCTTGATTACCTTAGGAAGTAGGAACTGACTTTTGGATGTTTCTTGAGCTGACTTGTAAATTTTCTCACGACTGATGTTGAGAAAGTCACATGACAGTGCGTTGCTTGCCAAAAATCTTTTCTGACAGTAAAGATGTCGGCGAGTTCAGTATTGTCCTTGATGGAGCGGCGAGAATTCTTCAATGGCATCCTAGATCCTATCTAGACATGATATTGTAACGAGCATACTAATGCACACTGTCATATGCGCCCTTAAAGTCAACAAATATGTAGTAAGTGGCGGCTCACGCTTTTGGGATTTTTTCCATGATCTGCAGCTGTTTGAAGACGTAGCTCCCTTAAAACTCCCCTGATTGGTATCAGATTGAAAAGAAACTATTTCAGGCTTTCGCGCAAACTAATAGAGAGGGTCCTGTTGTTGATAATAAGAAAACTGTTCCCTTAGAATTTAGTGGAATCAAAGTGGTCTTTTTGTGGATTAGAGAAATGACGCTTCCAAACAAATCATATCATTCAACAACAATCTTTGACAGACTTCGACTTCAGCCTAGATATTGCTTTCTTGTCCTCGCCTCAGTGTGGAGGACGGGATAGCTAAGGTCAACCATTTCTAGGATACCCACAAATCTCTACCGGAAACAGTGTTCCATGCGATTGTCACAAATCCTGAATAAATTTAAACGCATGCATTCAACACTAATTAACAAACACAACTTATGTTATCCACTACCCATATCGTCGGGTTCAATTAAGACCTTAGCTGTCATCGTGCAAGTCCCCAGCAATTAATCATACTTCCCAGCCAGACCAATGAGTCGTGTGCTCTGAGCGATACCTCAAAAGTGACTTGAAATCCTGGGACATGTCCCGCTGTGCAAATAGCACCAACATGCACACGAATGTATGTAAATCAATAAAAAAACAATTACTCTTCCATCCCGCCGGCGATTACATTTAAAGTCATTCTGCATTGACATTCCCGCCGAGACCAGACGGCCGTCGACGCACGGGACGACGGGACGATCATTAATTAACCTCCGGCTGGGTGCCCGATACACAATCAAGGATTTGGGAGTAAGCCCCGAATGAAAAATGATTCCGATGCGTTCATTATAAATGGCTCAGCACTAGAGCAAATAGACCTAATTGCGGGACGCTGTGCCACATGCGATTTGCAACACTTTCACGAATGTCAGCGTCATAATCCCGCTCTTGCCCTGCGTATGGGGCGAAGTTTCGAAAATTTGATTTCTCACAAAACCCATCCAGCGTTTCGAAGTCGCCCTCGTACCAGCAGAATGCGCGCCAAGTGCCTTTTGTTCTCGCAGCGCAGCAAAGTAGAGTTTCATGTTAAAATCATTGCAACACGTTACACCCTGTGATCATTGTGCGCCGGTGGCTATTTCAAAGTTCCGCAACCTGCCCGCCGATTCCGCCAACCATGAGCAGCACATATCGGTCCCAATGGAATCACACTCAGGTGGGACGGCGGCGCGGCGGCCAGCAGATAACCATTTTTCAAATTCAGATCATTGTGCCATCTCTGGGCGCATTTTGTTCGCCACCGCCGCCGACAAGTGGTTGCTTTAGTTATGGCCGTGACATGAGGTTGAAGAGAAGTGGCGGTAGGCCTGCATTGCTTGAATTAATTTTACGCGAGGTGGCAGCGGTAGTAATAATTAATGAAAGCGGGCAGAGTAACAGATTCATTGCGGTGGGAACTCAGGAAATGCTGGTTCTCACTTCTATATTTGTAGGAAAAATACGCAAAAGAATAACTGGGAAATTCTAATTCAAGTGGCGGCGAAGGTAGCTGTTTTTGCGTATGACTCCGACTATGGGCGAGTATCTGTGACAGCATTCTCAGCTTAGTTTGGCAAGTCTTGTGCGTTAAGCGAAGGGCTTCCTGGTCAAACCACGCATTAGATCCTTTTACTCGAAATATGGGTCTTGATACAAACGTAGAGATGTCTGTTGGACTTTCCAGAGCCCATTTAGCTGAGGGGATGTGTGTAAAGTAGGCTACAAGACAGCTATGATGAAGATACTGCCATTAGGCATGATCCATTGAAGAAAAGTGAATTAGAGCATTTTCAATGAGGTCTCGTAAGGATGAGGGAGTTTCACCAGAGAGAGATAAACTGCATGAGCCATCTTCCTGCAGCGCCCAATTTCAAGTGTTGTTCTAGAGGAGTGTCATAGGACATAGGACACTTTCGTGTGGTGCTTACTGAGAAGGAGAGTGAACTGACAACCATGGCCCTCTGAGAAGTAGGTGGGGTATCAAGGCTTCTTGTTCTTTACGTTCGACCCGACTTTATTGTGGGTTTAAGACCGAATGTGTGGTGAGGATTTATAAACGTAAAAAAACAAGCATTCCTACTGAAAGAGTAAACGTCTCGTTGTTTTAAAAAGGCATTTTAAAGCCTACAGAGACATTTCATGTGTGACCTGCAGGAATTCGTTTTCAAATCATCTTTTGTTGGCCTTTTACATGACTCCACATTTACAAACCTAAAGTCCGCAAGATTGGCTGCATATTATTCGTTTGTAATTTGCAATAACAACACAAAAGTAGAACGAACTTACTGGATAGAAACGGAATATTCAGAGTGGTCTTTGAAGTAGCTGGTGGTGATTTTGCGGAGAGCATGCACCAGCTGTGCTGAGAGATATGGTCCAACGAAAGCATGCCCGATGAGTGGAATTTACATGCCGTTTGCCCGTCTATGATTGCGCCAATTAAAGGACGATCAGTAATCGTAATATCGCTACCAAGATCTCCGCTGCCGTTTCCGTTTCCTGTGCATGCGTGAAATGGCTGAGTGTGGTTAGAGACCAGATTTGATTTTCACAATGCGACAGATCCTTGAAAATACGTAAGAGTTTCAAATCGACACCCACAATCAATATTAGGGCCACAAATAACAGGGTACTAAGCTATTCAGTGCCTTGTCTGCTTTTGGCATTTTTTCCACATTCGTCATATACTCGTACATATGTAAGATGACAAACTTTCGTTGTTCCGTAAAGGACAGTATTAAACTCTCTGAGGCTTATGACAAGGTGATCCGCTGTCACATGACATTGTCAACAGCAGCATCTTAAGTAGATCGTTCGACATTCACAAGTTAAAATTTTCAAAGTTTTCTAAGTCAAAACTTTTCAAGGTTTTTCTAAAAGTTTGACGAACGACTTTGACGTGTTTGGATGAACACAAAGAGCGGAATCGGGCAAAATAAATCTGGCAGAGATCGAGGACAAAACAACGTGTGTGCAGTCATTAAGAAAGGACACACAATATCGACGTCTCAGCCAAAGCGCACACAATAGGCAGCAATAAGCGTTGCAGTATTCAAGCACTTCGTCTATCCCAGCACCTACAGAACCGAAATCTGGAGCAGACTCACATACAATCAGGAGAATCGAACTTTTAATCGCTGTTAGATTGGGCCTAAGAAGCAAGAGAGTATAAAGCCGCCTTTTGAATAATCAAGTTGCCCTGTACCTTAATCATTCCTGCTCTATGCGATGGTGCAAAACAAAATTATTCAATGCGGATACGGAAGGCTCTGGTATTTTCGAGAGGCAATTGTTATCATTTATCTCCGTGGAGTAATGGGTAAGTGCGTCAACCCACACGCAGAAGGTCTAGGTTCCATGTCCAAACGGGAAACCTCGCATTTTTTCACGGCACCACCTCCTTCGAGTTACTGACAACTCTCACAGAGTATCAATTGTCTGTCAAATCTTCCCGTACAGAGTCGGCAAAAAACTGTAGGTCCCGTCTACTCGTTAGAGAACATTAGCACGCACAACACGAGTAGTTGTTGTAGAAACTAGGCCCTGATCTTTTGTGGGCTGTACTGACGCTCAATTATTTTAATTGTTTTCCTTTTTGCATTGATGCCATCTACAGAAGTGGTTTAAGCAAAGCTGATCTGCGGCATGTACCCAAGCTCTACGTCTATAAGGCTTTTAAACAACATATAAAGGGTGATTTAGCTATTATCTTTTTGGTAACACTGATTTCAACAGCTGACGCACGTTTCGTGTTTCGTTTCACTGTCAAAAATCTTCAGTTTGGACTATAATTTAACCATGAACCGTTTTACAAGCGAACAACTCTTGCAAATTATTGAATTTTATTATCAAAATATGTGCTCTGTTAAGAAAGTTCATCTCTCGGTTCTTGCATTTCAGGGTCAGTTTAATCGACGCACTATGCGGGCTATTGTGACTAAATTTCGCACCAAATTTACATTGTTGGACATTAAACCGCCGACACGCTTACGTAGAGAGCGAACTGAAGAAAATATCGCAGCTGTATCGGCCAGTGCTAATGATGACCATCAATTATCAATTCATCGCCGTTCTCAGCAATTGGGCCTCTGTTACTCAACAACGTGGAAAATTTTGCGGAAGAATTTAGGTGTGACGCTGGTGAAAGAATTGAAGCCGAACGACCGCAACGTTAAATTTTTGGTGAATGGGCTCTTGGAAGGTTTGTCGAAGATCCACTTTTTTGCCGACAAATTGTGTTCAGCAACGAAGCACATTTTTCGCTCAATGGGTGCGTGAATAAGCAGGATTGTCGATTTTAGAGTGAATATCAGCCAGAAGTATTGCTAGAGCTAGCAATGCATTCAGAAAAAGTCACAGTTGGGTGCGGCTTATGAGCTGATGGCATCATTGGACCGTACTTCTTCATAGATGATGCGAATCGTAACGTAACTGTGAATGGTGAGCGCTACCATGAGACGGTATCCAACTTTTCTTTGCACAAAATGCAAGAGCTCGACTTGCATGACATGTGGTTCCAACAAGACGGTGCCATATGCCACACAGCACTCGCCAAGGATGGACTTATTGAGAGGCGAGTTCGGTGAACATTTTATTTCACGTTCGGGACCAGTCAATTGGCCCCTAGATCGTGCGATTTAACGCCTTTAGACTATTTTTGGTGGATCTATGTTAAAGCTCAATTGACGCATTGGAAGACAACATTGAAGCATTTATCCGTGAGATGCTGGCCGAAATGTTTGATAGAGTATGCCAAAATTGGACTAAGCGGATGGATCATTTGAGGCGTAGTGAAGGTCAACATTTGCATGAAATAATCTTAAAACATTAAATTATATGGACTATCGATTCAAATAAAGATTTCATGCATTTTTCTGAATTTTATGTGTTTTTTCTGAAAAAAATTTCCAATAGCTTTTAAAAAATCACCTTTATTATTATAGGCCGAAGAATTTTTCAATCCGACCCACTGAGACAACGCAATCAAGGACACCCTAACTTACATGGCACAGACAATTACGGAATGATCTCAACTGACTTGGCGGGCGAAACAAACATTATGGCAGGAGGCACGATAACATACCACCTGGAAGGCCGAGGCCCAAGCATCATTAGAGTACCAACCAAAGAATAATAGATGATATTAAATTGTTTTCAATTGTGTCATGAAATAAAGGAAAAAAAGGGGTTTTTTGCAATTAACACATTAAGCACACTTCTTCTCAATGGTCCAAGAACAACAAGGAAAAGTGTCTGGTTAAGCAATTTTTTTAAGGCCACTAGACAGAAACATTAAAAATATGTAACCAGGCAGCCTAATGGGTCTTGAACAGTTTTCTTCTATCTCTAAAAATGTAACAACAGACTCCTACATAAGGCAGAATGCGTTTCGCAACATCTGGGGACTTCGAACAAGAATGTACTCTGATCGCACTCTGCAACAATAAGAGGTTGACACATAGTCTGGTGGCCCAGCACAAAATAAATGTGATATACCCTAAACCACTGTCCCTAGATTAGCCTTACCTGATTCTCCCAGGTGGAAACAAAGAGCCGAGAGTGAAGTTTCATCGTATCTTGTGTCTATAAATAATTTTACCACCCACAGGGCCGCAACAAAAGGTGCTGAAGCTAAGAAAGTTTAGGATCTGCCGTCACTCTATCCTTGCTAGATCGACAGCACCAAAATACAGATTTCCCACCAACCAAGCTTGATTGAAAAATAAATTGCATCATGTGCTTCCTTGCTCCTTTGGCCAATAGTTTAACCAGTTTTCCCGGCACTAGACAAAAATTGATGAAGACTGTTATAAACCACCACATTGTCCTCCTTTCTGAGTTCCCTTTGACGCGACTATTAATTATCAAAGCATCAAGAGCGGAACTTTTGCAATCGATGAAAACTAATGTGGCGACAAACTGCTCAACATAAACTTCTCGTCGCATGACCCTTCCAGCCACAATCGATTGCCCATTGCCACCACAATTCATATATCATCCGAACATCCCACCATCGCGCCATCCCCATTTAACCCTGTCATAAAATCAACACGCTCATTTGTCATATCGCACACCTTCTCCGCCACAAACTCCAACCTCCAACACTCATAAAATTATTCAACCATCAATTTCCAAAAGAAAAAACAGACAAACACTCAAACCGAAAAAGAAGCAGTATCTCTTTCATCTTGGCACCAAGCTCCAACCTCCGGCCGGGCACTCAGCACTCCCATCCCCAGCCACACACCCAGAAATATGATGTTTAATAAGCCCACTCACAACTCACAGTGCAGCACACTCAACAATCGATTAATCATCACATTAACCCCTTCACAGTGCGTTAAGCACACTCAATTAGTCGACTGTCGGTTGTAAAAATTTTCAAAATATTTTTTGACACCCACTCTGGGGGCACACACACTCGCAACGCCCCATTAGGTGCTGAGCGCGCATGAAGCCGTCGAGCACAGGTACCCCTTCACCAGTGCGGGCGGGCTGGCGCAAGCATCCCCCAACGATTTATCATCTGAAATTGGAATTTCTGAACTCGTTCGATTTGGGGGCGGCACAGGCGGCCCACAGCTCGTGAGCGCGTTTAGCAGGTGACAAAACAATTCTCCGCGGCAGCGGCGGTGGCGGCGTCGGCAGTAGGCGCACACAAGTGAGTCGTTCCTTTAAAATGCCACAAAATTAATTGGACATGAACCGGCGGAGTACCGAACCGCACCGCGGAGTGATCCCTGGAGAAGGCTTGGCATCCAAGGGATTATGGCAGGTCAATTAATTAAGCGATGGCGATGCTGGAGCACTCTGCCCCATCGCTGTGACCATTTGGGCCTGTGCGTGAACACCTAATTTTCATAAATTCCTTCACTCAATCCGACTCTGGAGCGGCGCGGCACTCGGATCTATTTCGGGCTATTTGGAGTGCAGCCGTGGCCGCGGAAGACGCGAGCATAATGGAAGCGGAGTATAAATAAACACATTCTCCCCGATTAGGGAACAAAAAGATATAATTTGATATTTTCGGGGAAACATACGCGCGCCGGGCGAGTGGGGCTCCGAAATAAAGATATTCAAACATTTATTTATTACAGATACAAATATATTCGTGATGACGAGGACTCTTGTCGAGCGGGGGATAGAGCAGCGCTCCGCGCGCATATATCTTCCGTCCGTCCGTCCGTCCGTCCATACAGGAAACGTGCGGAGAAACGTATCTTTTGAAATATACTCTCTCGTATTCTATTGCGTTTTTTTCGGATTGACTTAGTGTAAACAGTGGATGGTGAATTAATGTATCTTCTTCAATTTAAAATGAAACGATACATTTTGTTCTCATTTTATTCGAGATGGTTCTGCTACTCGCTGCCGAAGAGATGTGCTGGCTGGAGGGGGCTACGAACGGCTATGAAATGGATTTATGAACGGAGATAAAACTTGAATTTATGAACATTTCCGCCGGTTGTTGATCAAATGAATTAAATGTTTTATACTAATGGGCTTCCCTTTCATTTACAAATCATGCGGTGGGCTGAGTTATTGACTGCTGAGGTGGGCTAGTTGAAAGTGGAGCTTTGGAGGTGGGGATAGGTGACTCAGACAAGGAGATGATGAAGCTATCTAAGGTGGCGATTACCAAATGGTGTTTCGCGGGGGGATATTCAATTAACGTATTAAATAATGGTGTCACCAATGAGCAAATGTTTACTTACTTTCAAATGTTTACTTAGAGGGATTCAAATGTTTGCTTATGAGCCGTGTGAGAAACGGCCAGAAACAACCGAAAGACATGACAACTCTTGGCGCCACGTTGATATAACGATCGAGAGCTACCTGGAAATGCTGAAATGGGAGGTCTTACATCACCCGCCGTATTTTCCACACCTTACTCCTTCCGACTACTTGCTATCTCGAAAGATGCAAAACGATTTCGGAGGTAACTTGTTTGGGCTTATTGGAGAATTCCAAGAATAGGGCAGAATGACTGGATCGATACCAAAGAGGACTTATTTTTTAGACATGGTTTTCGAAAATGACCAGAGGAATGGGAAAAGGTAGTCGATTCCGACGGGCAGTATTTCCTAAATTTCGCCGTTTTAGTCGATAAAAAACTGTTCACTCTACTCGCGAGAGAACAATAGCACTCACAGTCCGAGAAGTTGCTGTAGAAGCTAGGTCCTGGTCTTTGTGGGCTGTTGTGCCACTTAATATAGTTTAGCTAAGTAGACTATTTTATTTCACAAAATGTGATTGCTTGCAATCTTAATTATTACAGCAATCTATATGGTTTGGCCTAGGGGCCGTCTAGCAATTTGACATTAAAAGGAAAATATACATGATATTGTTTTTTTTGTTTTGAAGATTCCTGTTGTTCGTTTGGTGTAAAATTGAAGCTATAAGCGCATTCTGATCCTAGTGATTCCCATTATTTGACACACTTTACCTTATATATATACGATACGTAAATGATAAATTGTAAATGTACTATTACATTAATTAAAAACAAGGATATGGTATAGCTCAACGGCTGATAGAATCATCGGTCCACATATCTATAAAAATGAGGGGCCTTACAATGTTACCATCAATGGTAACTTATATGTTGCCATGTAATTATACTTCCTGAAATTCAGGAGTGTGGTTTCAATGAGCTCTGGTTTCTACATGAAGGCCCCACCACCCACAAAGAGCGTGAAATAAAGGACTTGTTCACGAAACTCTTTGGTGAGCACTTAATTTCAAGTGCAATATTACTCTCCCGAAGTTGGACCTAAAGAATGTGGGGCACCTCAGGTGTAGTCATGGCCAATATTTACATGATATTATTTCCAACAATGTGGTCGCCGTGGCGTAGTGGTAAGTGCATCGACCGCGGCGCAGAAAAGTCTGGGTTCGATTCCCGGCGGGACACCTAGCATTTTTTCACGGCACCACCTCTTTCGAGTTGCTGACAACACTCAAAGAGTATTAATTGTCTATGGAAAGCTTCTCAAATCTCGCCGTTCGGAGTCGGCAAAAAACTGTAGGTCCCTTCTACTCGTGAAGAACAGGAGCATGCACAACACGAGTAGTTGTTGTAGAAGCTAGGCCCTGGCCCGTGTTGGGCTGTAGTGCCACTCAATTATTATTATTATTTCCAACAATAAAAGCCTTAAGCTGTTCCTTTTACTGATAGTGGAAATTTTACGTTCACTATCAATTTTATGTGTTTTATTTCACATTCGAAATCAAACCTCACGATGAATTAGCATTTTTCAGAATACAATTACAAATCCTGACAAAAATCATGTCGTTTTGTTTTACATCGTATCCAAAAACACCTCGCCCCTAAAGAGAGCAAGATTTATTTCAAAGTTCCCAAGATTTTCATACAGATTCGATTTCTGAACAGAACATCATCTGTTTGAAGAATGATTCTCCAACCTCGACGACTACGTGCAGGTAGGTCATAGTTTTCTGTGGTCCTTGCTGGCGTTTTCTTAAAGCAAGGTGGGAAGAATGTTACAATGACTCAGATCTACTGACAGCGGGCTACATTAAGTGTCACAATAAGAAGAAGAGTAAGGTCGAGGAGAGGCTTCCATACCTTCCATGTCTGATATTTGATCTTGTATACAACTCAACTCTTGAGTACAACTCAAAAAATATTGCATTGAGGAATTATAAGCCATCTGAACAAAGACCTTTAACCAGACACAAGTCTGGAAGGTTACGAGCGTAGTATTGCACTTGCGTTGTCCTCCAACAGGATCAGACCAGATTTGGCCTATAGACACTGCCTAATTCTGACATACATATCAAATTATAGTAAAATTGTTTAGAATGACAATGGAATCTATCTGCTTCGTCAACGTCTGTCACCGATTACTTAAGTGTCAAAAGACATTCTTCGACAAATTTTAAATGCTAGTTTGCGCAGATATCTCGTCGTGGTTTGCACAGATAACGGCCTGTTAATGAAGCGTTTGCTGGCATGGAGGTCGTAAAAAATGTATTGGCAGTAAAATAGTTCAAATGGAAGTACATATGTACAATGCCTTTATGCAGTCATATTAGGATGCACAACACCTTTGTCTTATGTAAATTGTGGCAATTAGTAGGGAAACATTTTTTGTAGCCAAGGATTTTGTCTATTTCTTGTATATAGTGACAACCTCATGAAGCCAACTAAATAAAAAGTCGTCTCTGAAGAAACTTTAGGAGCTAACAAATGGAAAGTTCTGATTGTAACAATCGAAATGAACTTCACTTGCCTTCCCGGTGTAATAACAAGCCTTCGAAATCCATGCCGGAGTCAGCAAGGAGCTATACATAGTCTAGCTCAATCATTTGAAAGAAGCCAGTTCACTGGATAATCTCACAAAGGAAAGGTGTTGGTCGGACGCCATCGAGGAATGCGAAGAAGTATAAAATTGATACGAATACACATTTCGCGTCTAAAAATTAGATTACTATGACAATTTAAATAATTTATTGTACATTTAGACGTCTGGCAGACAAAAATATGTTTGGTTGGAGATACAAAGCAAGTCCTCACAATTAAAACTATGCTCTCTACAGGGATTCCTAAGCCTCGCATTCATCATCAATAGTCCCAGAAAAAAGAAGGAATGACAACATTTTTAAAGAAAAGCAGGTCAACTAGCGATTGTCTAGTGCACTAGAGTCTGACGTTAATTAAACATTAAACAATCTCAAAAAAGAACCAATTTAACGTCTTGCATTTTTGATTAAAAAATAATTTTCCTTCCATTTTCTCTATCGCACTGATGTCCCAGCAAACTGACAAACTATAAAGCAAAGTACCGAACATATAAAACAAAATCATCTGTCAGCTTAAGGGTGATCCTCCAACCCTACAAACTTAAGGGTGAAGTAGTACCTCACAAGTTCACACAGACTCAACGTCTATGCCACAACATTCGTCTTTCTTTTAGACAACTTTGAAGTGGTCCACTTTCCAGCCACTGCCTTGAATTTATATCACAGACTCTATCCTCAGTAGTTGTTGGTAAAAATACACATTTCGGACACATTTGGTTTAAATTACACCGCACTAATCCAGCATTTAAACGCATGCTACATTGTCAACCCAGGCACGTGTCATATCTGACCTCTGCATCTCTGTAGCCCCTCCAAGCACTGCACCCATCACAACTTCATCTTCTCCCAAAATCTCAACTCACCCACAAAATTAATGTCAAGATCAGCATCCTCCTGCGTAAAAGCACCCCCTCACTGTGCCCGGGAAATATATATCTCTGGTTTTTCATTAATCCTACCCACTGATCCCAGAGCCCAGAAGAAGCGTCATTCTGCGCACATGGAAATTATACATCATATGCACTTCACTGGTGTTAAATGGCATTCACCGACACGACATTACCGGGAGGAGCGCATTATTTATGAGTGTTTTTAGCCCTTGACAGTTGAATTCCTCCCGACCATCATATCGTATATGGGTTCAAAAATGAACACATCACATTAGGAGAGAGAGCGATTGCCGCTGCGGTGAGCAGCCACCACCGCGCAGCCGACGGCGAAGAAGGGGGCGGCCTGTGATGTCATTGAGAAAATTTTCCAAATTTAAATGGTCATTAAAAATTTTGTCAATGCACCCCAGCACAAGGACCAGCAATCGATTGTCATTGATGCTATTTAAATTGGTTTTCGGGCTATTTTCGGCGCAAGTTCGATGCTAAGACATCACGCGTTGGGGTGACGCTCTGCTGGCTGGCATCGCCTGAAGCTGTAATGAGGGTATTTATGAAATTTATTGCATATCATCAAATTACTTTCACCGAATGTAGTGGAATTTCTCCATTTTCGAAACACATTAAGCGACACTTTTGAGCATCGAAGGATTCGGCATGACAATGACACGCGTCTGCCTCATGCTGCTGTTTTCTGCTTCACTGTAAGTGCATGTGTGGTGATTTGAGGTGATTTATGTAGCGAGCAAATATTTGTATAAATTACGAAATTCGATTTGAAATCGTTCACTTTGGATGGGCGGTGGCGAGGTCAAGGTTGTTTAAGGAGAAGCATAAATTAACCTAACCTCGTTGATTGTTTCAAATCCATCGTTTAAAATACTGAATGCTGCATAAGATGCGAATAGACAACATAACTCCATAGCAACATAGCTCCATAGGACAACATAGCACGATGGGAACAAGGTAATAGAGAAAGTCCTCGAACGAAATGGCACACACGAGTGAAGAAGGACCTCGAGCAACTTGGTGTATGCAAAAGATCGTGCTGTATGGAGAGGTTTATTTATTTATACACATCGGCATTGCTGGCACATACGCGATCTTTTAATGAAATTTTCAATGACGTTTTGTATAAATGCTGCGGTATTTCTTTAATGCAGCGTCCATTTCCTCTTTTAAGGCTTGAGTCGTCGTCGGCTTATTCGCATAAACCATCGGCTTCAAAACACCCCAAAGAAAAAAGTCAAATGGTTTTCAATCGTACGATCTAGGCGGCCAATTCTGGTCTCCAAAACGCTAAATAACACGACCGGGATGTGACTGATGCATCGATTGATTTGTTTCTCTGGCTGTATGAGATGTGGCGCCGTCTTGTTGAAACCACATGCCCTCCACATTCATTTCTTCAATTCTAGGCGCGAAAAAATTGATTATCATTTCACGATACCGAACGCCATTGACTGTTTGCGCTTGACCGGACTCATTTTCATTAAAAAAAGGTCCAATGATTCTTAAAGCCCAAAATCCACACCACACAGTGACACGTTGAGGATGCATTTGCTTCTCGTGAATCAATCGAGGATTTTCGCCCCAAATGCGAGGAAAATACGCTCATCTGCCTATTGACGAAGCCATTAAGATGGAAATGGGCCTCATCACTAAAGATGATTTTATCGGCAAAATCATCATTTTCATGTTGTCTCTCCAATACCCAATTAACGAACTCACTTCGCTGTCCATAGTCAGCTGGCTTCAGTTAATAAGAAAATTGAACTTTGTACGCATGAAGATGCAAATCTTTCATCAAAATTCGCTGCATAGTGAATTTGGAAACACCAATTTGCTGAGCTCGGTGTCGAATTGAGGTGGGTGGAGTTTGAGCGACATCATCACGTACTGCAGCGATATTTTCAGTCGATCGACCTGGTCGAAGGCGCGTTTTTGTCTTTACATTAGCTACAGACCCAGTTTCAGCAAATTTTTCCATTAATCGCTTTACAGTTGACTCTCTTGGAGCATTATTGTAAACCCAAATTAATAGCAATTTGCGTACTGTAGCCGCAAAACTCTCACCATTTTGAGAAACTATTTCACAATGAGGGTGTGTTCTTCATTCGTGTAGCGCCCCATTTTTATTAACCTTATACCTTCTACTAACAAACAATAATTATTGTTCAATGTCAAACAACGACAATTCGAATGACGCCAAATTTAAATCTTGCGTTCTTGTTGGGACACCCTTTGCAAAAACTGCTCATGTTGTCCGTGCTACAGTTCTCTCACGAGTAAAAGGGACTTACAGTTTTTTTGCCGACTCCGAATGGCGAGGTTTGAGAAGCGTTTCATAGACAATTTGTACTCTTTGAGTGTTATCAGCAACTCGAAAGTGGTGGTGCCTTGAAAAATACGAGGTGTCCCGTCCGCTAGCAAGCAATCAGAAAGACGAAAATTCTGACATCAGGAATAAATTCTGCAAAAAGTTCATTTGCGAAAATCAACCAATATAGGTGGCAGCATGTCCCTTTCACTGAACCTACCTCTATCGGAAGGTGTTCTGTTTTTCAGAATTTTTGCCAATCGGCACTTAGGGCATTCCTTAATAGAATTTTGCAACCTATTCATTCAGAAATAGACACATATAAGCTTTAACAACTAAACAGGTTGGGTAATGTGCACGTAACTTATTGTGAACAAGTTCTCTAAGCTTCCTCAAAGTGGAGACCCTCAAATTGTTTCATCACATTTACTCAATCGCAACGACAAGAATGATTTATGAATTTATGAAATACTGAAAACACACTCAAGTGTGTGCCCCTCTCACATCTTCCCAGTTAACGAATTCCACCATCGTTCAGAAGTGTCATTTGAAATGGTGTTCGAAACACAAGTCAAAATGACTCACCGCCACCACTCAAACGGCAACATTTTCACACGCCCTGTCCGCTCATAAGCCATACATTTATTCCAACGTCCACCGACAGTCATTGCCAAAATGCAAATTAGAACAAAACGAATTTACAAAAAAGTCCAGAAACAGAAAAATATAACCAAAAAAGGAAAAATAAGAGCCAGCCATTTATTTATAGTATAATCTACAACGAAATTGTAATTTCAAATTTCCCATGAGCGAACACTTCGCTCACGCCGCCACCACTGCCACTGCTGCTCGCCGGTGTTCCCTATATTTGTTTTTTAAGGTAAAAATTTAAAGTGCTTAGGTAAATATATCGTCCGGACGTGACCAGAATCGAGTTATCGGGTCAATGAAAGTCATAACATGCCACCAATACGACGACGACACGGCCAGCGTATCGTTAATGCATAAAAATGGCTCAAAGTACCCATCACTGCGGCTGATGCCATCAAATAAAATAACTATAACAGTGAATTAACATAAAAGTCGAATTACCCACTGCGTCGAAACGTCAAATATTAGAGGTGGCTGATTGAAGCAACACCGCCGACGACGGAGCGATTGCGCTCGCCCGAGTTGAGGCGGGCAACAGGGGGCACGAACGAACTGAATTTACAATTCGCCACAAGCCCTCACACAAATAGCGGAGTCATCAATAAATTTAATTAAAAACCGAAAGAACAGAAACACAAAGAAGATACACTTTTAATCAAGCTTCGATTGTTGTTTTGCTGCCGTGACGCGCACTTTGTTGGTGGGAGACGTCGCGCAAACTATTGGCAAACCATGTGTCATTCGGCCAGCCAATGTAAGGGTTGTCAACACCCCTGTCCGGAGTGCCACCACCAAAAATCCAGATCGAAGGCAGACGGGTAAAAACTACAATCTGACCATCGGTCAGAGCACACGGTCAGCCGACAGGCAGCAGCACCCCCTGCGTGCAGGGGACAATGAGAAAATCTTTTAATTTTCCAATTCAATGGGATTTTTAACGCCCACAACAATTTGTAATGGTCGCCCGAAGGAATTGAATGGAAAAATGAGAATTAGACGCTCAAGGTGATCGAAGGATTGAATGTGGCACGCTGGAGCGTTGGCACGCGTGTGTGCGGGTGTAAGGGGACCGGGCGTCGTGTCGCGTCAAGAGCGCCTTTCATTCATTATGCGTTTAATCCAATAAAGATGTGGTCCATTGTTGGGTTGTCGTGTTATGTGGACGCATTGTTTGTTTTGTTGATTGAGACTAGTGGTCAGGCAGATGGTTTTTGGATATTCGATTGCTGTTGGGGTTGCCATGAGACTGTAGCTGAGGTGATGGAAGTTGAAAAATTAGCCATTGTTCGAAGGACAATATCCCACTCCTATTAAATAACGATTTGGGCGTTACATTTGCTACTGTGTTGTTACTGGACACACTCTGCTGGCTTCAAGAATTTATTCGAATGCCTAAAACGGCTCACGTATGTTTTTCTTGCCTCATAAATTTCTATAAAAAATTTCGAAAATACTGAAACCCTAGTCGCAAATTTTTGAATTTCAATCAGCGAGCTGATCCCAAATTCCATGCTGATTTTCGATTGTTTTATTCAAGATTGAATAAAATTCACAAATTTACAATAATTGACAATATATCTTGGTTCCCCTCAAAAAAGCACAAAAAACCGAAAACCGAAAACCGAACACTACATAAAAACTTACGACTAGTGAGTGTAATTAAATCAAACTGGCTTGGCTTGGTTCGTGTCAACTATTCGCCGGCACATAAAGATGTTGAAACTTGTCCGTTCCTTTCGATTTCGTCATTTCTTGACAAATTCGCTTGACAGCGGTTGTTGACACATAAAAAACGATCAAAAATATGATATGCCATCAGTGGTTTATCGCTGAACATGTGTCCGTGGTCCGGGGCGGGGGAGAATGCTGGCGATGCTGGTCGAGAAAGCGACAGACCACCCAAGGTTGTGCTGCGTGTTATTGATGAAGAACCCATTACGGCTGATGACTGTTGGGCTGTGGTGACTAGATTAGAGAGTGGTTCTAAAAATGAAAGTGCAGTGGAGTTATGAAAAATGATTGTCAATGATGTTGATTGGAGAGCGGATGGGTGGCGTTGATTTCAAGAAATAATAGCTGAAAATTTAATTTGTGGTATTCTGGGGAGATTCTTGGGGGGGGGGAGTGGGTCCCTATAGCGTAGTGGTAAGTGCGTCGGCCGACACGAAGCTTTCGAGTTGCTGACAACACTCAAAGAGTACAAATTGTCTATGAAAAGCTTCTCGAATCTCGCCATTCGGAGTCGGCAAAAAACTGTGGATCCCTTCATTTCATAAGAAATCAGTAGCAGGCACAACACGAGTAGTTCTTGTAGAAGCTAGGCCCTGGTCCCTTGTGGGCTGTACTGCAACTCAATTATTATTAAATTCTGAGGATATGTGTCATGGGTTCAGCTCTTTATTTTATTTGAAATTTCATTCACTCACTGGAGGTGCAGTAAAAACTATTACATGTACGTTCTTACATGTATTAGGTTTTAATGCCCCACTAGCCATAGATTTCGTGAGGTTTTATTGAAGCTTGCTTGCAGAATGAATAAAGTCAGTTCCACCGCCTTTAAATTACACGCTAAGAACCGCAAGTTCTTCTCTAACTGTTTACGTGGTCCCTTTTAAGTACCCATTTGTAGACTCAGGAAAGAAAAGTTCTTCTTTTTGGTCCTGTTTGCGTTGATGGTGTCTGGAGGAGAAGATTCAACGACGAACCCTATAGACTGTACGGTGGGATGCGTTAGGCCAAAGCGTCTTTGGATACAACGCTTAAGGTGACTAGGCCATGTAGAGCGTATGGAAAGCACTGCTCCGGCCCGAAAAGTCTTTGAATTCGAGCCATTGCAACAAGGCAATAAAGGGCGCCAAGACTGAGATGGCGCACACAAGGAGAAGGATCTCAACCTACTTAGAGTGCGCAATTGGAGGCAGCTGGCGAGAGATCGTTCTGTCTGGAGAGGCCTGTTGGTTGATGCCCAGGTTCACACTGGAAGAAGTAGACTCGGGAGATAGGATGAGAGTTCATTGGTCTTCATCACTGAAGTCTCAACGCTCACATTTTAATTCCAAGACGAATGGTATATTTGTTTGAATATCCTTAATCATTCCATTGGATTTGGCAAAAAACTTCTTGGCGATAACCCCTAACATTAAAAAATGTTATTGAGTGACTTATCTTGTACCAACTTTTGACGGAAAAACATTTTAGCTCTTGTGCAGTTGCGGTGTTAATCGGTAGTATTCTTTGCCAAATGCTGCTTTATTTATGCAATTGATTGTTGACCTATATGTCAACCGCTTCACTAAACATTGCTTAGGTTTTCGTCTCTTTACTAAGTAACCAATTTGGGTGAAAGTTATTTACGGTAGCAAGTTGTGGCGCAATGCAAGGATAGAAATTAAGGTCTATAGATGACAGACAGACTTGCAAGCCATGCGATAAACGAGTTACTATAAGTAAAGCTTATTCGCTAAGTGCAGCAGAGGTAGAATTGACAACATAGATAAAATCAAATAAACCAATGCTTCCATGACTTTAAAGAAGACAATTAAGGCAGCCAAGGAAGATAAAGCTAGAGAAGTTGTCACCCTAAGAATGGACCGAAGAGAGCCACACTCAACGCCAAATTCAACAAAAAATAACTCTTCAAAAAAAAAAAAATTAAAAGCTGCAGTCAAGGTTTCTACAAGCAACTACACATTTTGTGATATACTATTGGTCTTAAATCTATTGGTTTTTGACAACTTTAAGTGGGGAATTTTAAGAAGCTTCTCGCAAATACTGAGTGTTGTCCGCAGTACAAAATATATGGTGAGGATGCAGCCGCACTCGCAAATAAAGGCTACATTGCCAATGTGAAAGTTTTGCATACCAGGTTCAGAAGCAACACAAAAGGTTCACTGTTACTGCTGTTGCACAATAAAATGCTGCCACGCAAACAAATGAAGGCTAGTGTCGTCGTAGTAGCTGGCAAGAAGCAGGTTCTTTGTTTCTTGCCGTTTGGGATATGTTTGAAATTATTAGGTACAACAAGGCCGGCTTTATGTTTTAAGTCAAAGTGAGGAATTTTAGGGATCGGTATATGTGAACTAATTTATTCTCGGACTTGAACTGTTTAAAGTTCTTAAAAACAAAGTAACATATTTGAAAAAGAAGAGCTTATTTGGTTCCGCCGTGTGTCCAGTTGCCTTACGAATTGCTTTACTTCAGGATAAGTTGATACGACAACGACATGAGTGATAGTATATCAACAACGCCGTGGATCTGGGCTTCAAGCAATCGTATATGAACTGGCAGCTGAAAGCACTCGTTGAATGTATTCATTTGGTAATCGCCAAATGTATCTCGCATGTGCGACAAGTCCTTGTTATGGGCGATAGCGAATCGCTGTTATTTTCGGATACGTTCACTATTTGTGTAAATTCTTCAATTCTTCCTTCTGTTTTGCCATAATCTTAAAAGTAACGGACGTCTTAATAATAATGTTAGAACAAATAAGAAGAATCGTGTATTTTTTTCCACAGTCTTAAAACTTTGTAGGTATGAGGTCGAAAGAAGCCCTTAAAGCAAAAAAATAAAATATTCACGTAATTCAGAGGGAAATCGATGAAGAAGTGCAAGAGTGAAATAGGAATTGCCGAAGCTGCGGACCACGTCGTAAAAATGGACGAGCTTCAGTCAGCCAACCTGGAACAGGGAGTGGCTGTGCTTGAAAATAGAATGAAAGACACTTTAGAACTTAAGATTGAGCCAGCATTCTCCAACAGGGGCAGAACCGACTTTGGGGAACTGGCGCATGCCTTGGCGAAGTTCCTGGTGGATTACTTGATTGAAGGAGTCAATGATGCTTTCTCTAGCGAATGTATCAGCACATAAGAGTTAAGAAGGATCTCTCTAGGAATATTTGACTTCCAGTGTCTAAAGTGTCATAAATTGCCTCAAAACATACTTGTTCTGAAACAACTGATCTGTCCTTAAACTTCGTCGACAAAGTAAGGATTCCACTGTCTACTGTGATGGAACTAAGTCTAATTTAAAATTGATTTCGAGCCGTAAAAATACCAGTACATTAACCATGAAGGAAACTCAATTGATCTTAGAGTCAAGGAAATAATTTCGAACTAATTAACCCGCGATATGAAGTCAACTTATTCTGTATTATGTACCTTCTTTTTTTTTTCTTCTCTCCATGGCGCTTCAGTCCGGGGTGGATCTGGGCTTCAACCAACATGCCCCTCCATTTAGAACGATCTCTCACGAGCTGCCTTTAATTGCGCACTGCAAGTTGGTTGAGATCCTTCCCCTTGTGTGCTCCATCTTAGCCTTGGCCGTCGTCTGTTGTGTTGTCTGAAGAACAAATATTGAATTCAAGAATGTTTTCCACATTGTCTTAAAAGATTCCCGCGGTACATACCTTGCTTTGATGACGTGATATCATTCATTTTTAACTGTCCATTTGAGCCGGAATATGAAAATTTGATCGACCATCTCTAAATTTCGGTCTTTCATAACGAAATGAAAGATCACTTATCGACATCAAATCACTGACGTGTGGGCCATTGATAGAATGTCGCTCTGGCTCTAATGTAACTTGTACACTGCCAACTTGTTTTAGCACTTAGTTCAACCGCCGAAATGGCTAATGGACGCATTAAGGCGCACATTTTTTATGCGAAACAGTTGAAAGGCTTTTATTCCCATTCGCGATAAGAGACAAAAAGCAACCTCCCCTCTGCCACCTAACACTTTCCATAAGAACCAATCATTTCATTTCATCAGCAGTCTTAAATATGGCTCAAACTTTTGAGGCAATTAAGAAACCTGATCGGAAGCACATGTTGTTTCACTTATGATAATTTGTAACATGAGGTTGCTCGTAAAACAAAACACACGGAAAAACAAATTGTTATTGACGTTTTATTCAAATAAATGTTTAACTACGTCCATTATCGGCGACACCGAGCGGCCTGCAATCCAACCAACCTTGGCCGCACGAGACTCTTTTATAGCCGGTAGCTATTTTCGAGCCCCATATCAGATGGTCAACCCGAACGTACACCACCATGAGCACTAGAATTTCATTAAACAATACATAATTGAATCAATAATCACAACGCGGCAAAAAAAAGGCCATAAATTAAAATCCGAGGTTGCCGTAAAACAGGCCCCCGGCCCTGCCCAACTCACGTACGGCTTACAAAACAAAAAAATGTAATTAAATCTCACAAAAATGTCGATTTCCAATAATTAAATTACTTGTATAAATAATATAACAGATCAGAAACGAACGGAAAAAATCGTTTTTTTTTTTTCAATCAACCAGACGGCACACAGACACACACCCACACAGCTCAATCACCAGGGCCGGTGGCGGCGCACACACGAACAAAAAAATGGAAAACGAATAAAAAATAAAATAAACCAGTTAAACTATAAAATATTTCAATAAAGGAAATTTTATGAAAGCAGCCTTTCGAAGTCGATTTTCAATTTGCCAATTTTAATTCAATTAATTAACACAACTTTCAGTTTTATGGTCAGACACATACGCCCAGCTCGCGTATAAAAAGAATCCAGTCAAACCATTTTCGATTTGTGGATAGACGGATCTCAAAGATAAATCTCAGGAGCAAAAAAAAAACTCACACACACGCACACGGCACACAAAATAAATAAAATTTCCCATTTTTACTGCAATATTTTGAAATTCCATTATTTTTTTGTTTTTAAATTAATTTATAGTTTCTGTGTGTTTTTTTTTTTTTTTTTTTGGTTTTTTCTGTTCACTCACATCACGGCCGGGTTCTTATGGCACGGTGAAGGCTTATGTGTTCGCAGCCTTGTCGTCGTGAAGAGATATTGAATTGGTAATGTGGCCGATGAAAGCTCTAGGGAACTGACCAATCTCTCTGGCGGGCCCAAACATTTTGATGTCATTTTGAAATACATTAATCGGCGATAAATATTTGAAGAGATAATTTTGAGTTGGCTCGTTGGGGCATCTGTCATAAGAGCCGGTCACCGGTGAATGGTGTCGCTGGTTTTTATTTTAAGACAAGCACACTGTTCTAGCGGTACTGATGGGAGTGTGGAGTGGTGAAGCAGCCTTCTGGTTTCCTTTTGTGGGTTATTAAAAATGAACGACGACCAAAGTGAATGCTTGGGACTAAATTGATTTTTATGGCGAATATAGAGGACAGGGTACAGCTGCTATCAATTTTTTCTTAAAGATATTCATTTTGGTGGGTCTTTGACCCCGCCACTCGATGTGACATGGTTTACAAATCAGAATAAAATGGGCATTCGAAAAAAATTACTTGGATTTGGTTGTGAATATATTGGTGCCAGGACATAAACATTTCTTCCCGATTTTCGAAATGTACTCAGTTTTGATATTCTTTGTGCTGTCTTTCACATATTTGGTGATTACGATGTTTTTGTCAGGAATAGCGTTTTGTGTAGTGTCAATATAAACATGCCTCAAGACCTTCCTACAGGTCGTTTAAAAAGGACCTCACCTCCACTACAGCAAGAGATCCATTCTTGGGTTACTTTCAAAATCTTAGGTGAATCGGACTCGTGGTTTTATTGTAACCGCGTGTCGACAAATCTATGAAAAAAAAGAACATTATCGGTGATTAGATTTGCAGAAGACCCCTCAATGAAATCAAAAATCACTTGAAAGCTAGTGTATGCTGCTTGCTTTCGTTTTGGATTTCAGCTGAATCCAATGCCGGTGTCTCGAGTATTTGTACGTCCAGGTCTTAGACAAGGCGAGACGCTGTGACTTCTTCAACATAGTTCTTGAGAAGATCATGCGGAACTCACAAGTGAACACCAAAGGCGCGATCTTGCAAAAATCCTTTCAACTGCTAGTTTAGGCCGACGACATTGACGTGATTGGAAGAACACAGCGAGCTGTTAATGAAGCGTTTGCTGGCATTGAAGTGGAAGCAGCTAAGATGGATTTGGCAATGAATAAGGACAGGACGAAGTATATGCTATCATCAAGGAAGGGTGCACAATATCGACGTTTCGAATAGAGCACCATGCTAGCCACCAGAAGCTTCGGGGTAGTCGAGGACTTCGTGTACCTCGGCTCAGCGGTAAATAGGAACAACAACACCAAAACCGAAATCAAACGCAGAATGACTCTTGCCAATCGCTGTTTTTTTGGGCTCAAGAGGGAACTGAGTAATAAACCCTCCCTCGAAGGACTAAGCTTGCTTTATATAACACCTTAATCATCCCAGTCCTACTATATGGCACGGAAAGCTGGACGCTACTAAAAGCTGATGGAGAAGCCCTTAGACTTTTCGAGCGAAAATTTCTGAGTGCTATTCTTGGTCCTATTTTCGTTTATGGCGTCTGGAGGAGAAGATTCAACGACGAACTTTATTGGTGGCATGCGAATGGTCAAGCGCCTTCTCGCAGCCCAAGCAGATCGTACGCACCACAAGTAATCGAATCCAAGCCATTGGGATAACGCAACGGAGCACTGCCTAGGCTGAGATAGCGCACACAAGTGGAGAAGGATCTCGATCAACTGACGACAGCTGGCGAGGAATCGTGCTAGCTGGAGAGCATTTTGTTTGAGGCCTACGACGGCCTGTAGCCGGACTATAGCGCCATGTAAAGAAGAAGATGGAGGACGTCAAGATGACCTAAAAAACGGCTATAGCGGAGGAAAGCATAAAGAAAATCCTCGTATGGACCTGTATCCAAAATGAGTGTGTCCAAAGTAGCTTGCACAGTGGGAATCGCAAGAGGCCAATTCAAATTAGCGTTTATCACAATCCGAGAGAGTTTCTACCTCGACTGCCGACAAAGAGTTTCTACCGACTGCCAACAAAACTCGGTTTCAAGGGTAGCCATGGCAGTGGACTTAACACGTGTGATCCAAAAAAGATGAAGACTGTACATTTTCCGGAAAGTTAATGGAATCCGATTTATGGGACTTACAAGCTGTGCTCTACACAGACTGCTTGAAGAAATGCAAAACGCTCACGCGTCTCTATTGTGGTGAATTAGTGTGCGGATTGGACGCTAAATTGCAAAGAAAAAGAGCCCATTTGGTGAAGATGAAATTACTCCCCACAGGGCCAAAACTCCACTGTCGCCACTTTCAAATAAATTGAATAAGGCTACGATCCGTTGTCCCATCCTCCAGGTTTGCCCAGTGTGTCTTATTTTTGTTTCTAAACATTCGCCGGGGTGAAAAATGTGTGTCTAATGAAAAAACCAGGAAACCATGAAGAGAGGAGTTCTTTGTTTTTCTTCAGAACTCGAGGTAGAAAATATTGGAGCCTCTCCGGTTCAATTGTATTGAACTAAAAGTAAACTATGATGAGATATACGTCGCCACTCTTCCATGTTTTTTCTCTTTCTTTTTTAAGCTGTTATAGGCATAGGCCAGAATTTCCTCAAATAGAGTTTGTCTTTGCTTGTACTATGGCTGGTAGAGGTCCCACTATTCCACCAGAACGCTGTCTTACTTTACCCGAAGGCATACTCAACTAATTCTAGAAGCTTCTGCACGTTGGACTGGACTATGACGATCTTCGTCGATCTCTCGACTCTTGAATCGGATCGTCCAAAGATTTACTACCATTTGAGAGATAAATTCGTTAGGGGCTTGGGTTAACGAAAACATGAGTCTCTTAATTTACTTGTCCTTCAGGCAGTGAATTTAAGGGCGATCTGAAATGCATTTCTTGCGAGTCATTTATTGCAAGTGAGTTAGTTTAGCAACAAATCGCAAGTCTTCTTCTTCTTGCCTTGGCACTATAGTCCGGGGTGTACCTGGGCCTCAATAAACATGTCTCTCCAGCCAGCACATCGCAAATCTTCAGTTGATTTAAATTAGCCCTGTTAACTCATGTGGCTCCCAAACATCGAGCTTCTTTCTGTGTCCAGCCTCGCAAATAATTGCAAACTGTTTGGCAATGATTGCCTAGCTTGCGAGCAACGTCCAATCTGTGTTCTTATGAGACAGTCTTTCGTGAATTATCCCACGCTTTCATTGAGAGTAATCTGTCGACCCAGCAGATCCCCTGGAATCTATTCAGTTAATACGTCAAACAGCTCAAATATTTTGGAGCAAGCCAAAAGAAAACCTTTGTCTCCTTTCATCACTGGTGGTATCCGCAAGCCACAAGTTCAAAGTCTTTACATAGAGCTTTGGTTTAGGGCAACACTAGCGGTGTCAGGAACAGCTTACTGATTTTCATTAAATTTGGTGCACAACTTACGAATGTTTTCGAGTGGGACATAGTCATATCCAAAACAGAACAAACAGTCTTTCTCTAGAATGACTGATATGAGGAATTTGAAAAGTCAACCAATTCACGCAACAAATAAAACAAAGCAAATCCCCGTTGAAGAGATAAGAAGTAGCCTTAACTGCTAAGCTAAGTTAGTGGCTAAATGAGACAGCGAATCGCAACTGAATTTCGTAAATCGCAAACTAAGACCACCTTTGCACCTGACGCTGACAAAAACCTCCAAACAAGATTTCAAATTTCCTCCCTCCGCCTTTAATTAGTACTCAATTTGAAAACAATAAACGTCCAAAGCCCCCACGAAAACAAATTCCGAATGTGTCCCTCGAAGATGAATTGATTGTTACAGAAACGCTCTCCTTTCAGCGAGACCTGATTTCAGAGCATTTAGCGATCGCTGCCAGTTACAAGAAATATTGCCTCAAAACATTGCAATTCATTAGAGCTTGTTAAGAACAAATTGACTGATGATTTCGTCCTCAATAAATTCAAAATGAGAGCGTCCCCTACACGACTGGCGAAATGTACATATTTCCCATTTTTTTCTTTTGGCGCTCTCCAACCGGTAAACTTTAAATTTTTATCGGCGACAGAACTCGGCGGGCTCGAGCGACCGAACAAAAACAAATGTCATATTGAAGGCAGCTCACAAAACCAATCGACGCAATCGCACCTAAAACGTCTTCCCGTCGCCCATCATCACACACACACCGATCGACTTACATAGATGCATCCCCATAAAAATACCCAAAGAAGCTGTTAAATATTATAAAGGAGGCGATTTAAAATCATTAAAAATACTGAAAGACCGCATTCGAGAGATACAACGACAAAACAGGGTCGGCCACCAAAAAGCGGATAAACCAGCAACAACAGGATGAGGCGCAGACACCTCAGCTGCGGGAGAAAATAACAAGCAGAAACGCAAAAATAAAATCAGCGAATGAATATTGGCTAAAATGCCAATAATTCATCTGTGATGCCTGCACATGAACGTAGGCTTCACGAGATACACGCGGGCCGCTCGCTCCCTCGCTCCTGCGCCTCCTCCGATAACTGAGCCTCCGGATGGGGCTTCTTGTGACAACGAGATCTCTTCTTTGCGGATCTCCTTCCTCTGCGGTGCGGCGGATTGTTTTTTTTTTTGTTGTCCACTCGCATATTTTTTTAAACAGCGACACGATTTTACATTTGCTCTGTGTTTCAGTTCCCAGCCGGAGAGTATATCATCCGACAGGATATACCTCGCCAAAAGGAACTTGTTTCGCAGAGGGCGAAACACCGTCCCATCCATTCACAACCGCACCGCACGGAGCGGGCACCGCACAACGAAACTGACTCAAAATTATTAACGAGCCAAGGTGAAAAAATAAAAATGCCTCATTATGAATATTTTTCGTTGAAGTCGTTAATTTTTGATCTTTCATTTCTGATTAGCACGCTGCCCGGAGCCGGGGCGCGCAGCCCAAGGAGGTAGGAACTGGGTGTTTCCTTCGATCGGGTGGGACACTCTGGGCAGCGGACAAAAAATTAATTGACACTTGTTTAGTATTTAAATGTCCGCCCTGGACCGGGGGACATTACTTGTTGATTTTGGTTCGGGGCACGTCCGAGGAGATCGACTGTCGCCTTGTTTATGGGACTGTTGGGGCCATATGAGTGGAGATAGGATATCTTGAGCGCGCGTATAACCGGAGGATGATGGTTATCGGAGGGAGATTTTCTTTACGGCCATCATTTTGTTTTCATAATTCTGTTGATTTGAACCGGTGAGCAGCAGATGCGCGGATGGCGGCAGGAAAATGTTGCTGGAATTTCATTCACGAAATGGGTTGGAGTAGAGCTGGAAACCAGTTCTGTGGTCGAAAATTAGTCGATTATTTATAGATGGGAAAGCCACTTTGAATGGGTTGTATTTTTGTGGTCAGATCTCCAGATTGTTATCGAAGATATGGGCTCGGTTGACTGAGGTAGACTTTTGGGCTCTGCTCGGCTCAGACCTGGGGGAGTCTTGTGAATTGTGATTGTGTCCACTTCCTAGGAAATGACGGGGGCCTTGTGGGTTTGAATGGGGCATCTATTGATTTTTGTTTGACTTTTAGATTCGGAATGCTTGGATTGGTTTGTGTCTTAAATCAAGGGCTGTCATCGAATATTGACGTGCTGTAGGGGAGGGGAAATTCAATTGCCTTGAGAGTTGCTTTGGAAATTCTTAAGCGAGGAGGTTTTGAATGTCAGTTCAGTGGGTGTGAGCAATATATGCCTTTCATATATTTACATCATTCAGTAACGCGTCAGATTTTTGTAATTTCTTTTCCTTATATTGTGGAAGTATGCATGTGCCTTAAAGTGAAGAGAAAAACAAAGTAAAGCAGTTTAAGCTCGTAATATGCATCTCCTCTCTTGGGGATATTATGCAGAGTGTCTCAATTTATCATTTATTTTATTTATAACAACATGCATCTTCGAATTGAATTCTTTTCTGAAAAAAAAACCCTGCGCGTACATGGTTTCGTTTTAATTTCGTTTGTACAATGTGTCCGTTTATTAATAGTAAAATCTTCAAAGTAAATAACACATCATTCAATAAGTCCCAGGACTAACCAATTAAAATACATTTTCAAGCCAAAATTCGACATTATTTATTAACATAGTTTCCTCTAAAAGTGACACAATTAGTCCAATTAGTCCGAGAACGATTTATCTTTGGCCTCAAATTAGGCTTCAGTTTCGGTGATCACCTCCTCATTCCAGCCATACTTTTTTCCGGCAAGCATTTTTTTGAGGTCTGAAAGACGTAGAAGTCACTGGGGGCTAGATCTGGAGAATACGGTGGCAGCGAAAGCAATTCAGAGCCCAATTCGTGCAGTTTGGTCAAAGACTTGTGACAGGGTGTGTTGTTTTGGTGGAACAGATTTTCTTTTTCTTCTGTATATGGGACCGCATTTTGCAATTTCTTGCTTCAAATGCACAAATAATGGCATGTAGTATTCGCTGTCGATCCTTTTGCCTTTCTCACGATAGCCGATGGATGAAATTCCGTGCGCATCCAAAAATACGGATGCTCCTGTCAGCCCACCCTTGTGCTTTTGGACGCTTTGGGCGTGGTTCACCGGCTGTTGTCCACTAACTGCCGATTTGACTCTGGAGAGTAGTGGTGAATCCATGTTCCATCCATTGTGACATATCGATGCAAAAAGTCATGTTTGTTCTGGCGAAACACCACCAAACAGCTCTCAAAATCATCAATACGTTGATGCTTTTGGTCCATTAGGAGCAAACACGGCACCCATTTCAAAAACAGCTTTCTCATGGACAAATGTTCATGCAAAGTAGTGTATACACATATATACTCCTGTTGATTCAAGATTTCTCTCATGAGTTTAACGCGCCCTAACCGCCAAATTATCGTAAGCGACAAAATAAGGATTTTACAGGAGAGACTTTTTTTTGTTTTTTGTCTAAGCTACGGATCATTGAGGTTCAATTTTTGGCATTTCCTTACGTTTTCGTAAATCAAATTATGTGATAGTAACTCGAACACTGCAGGTGTCTAACTGGCGCCTGTTTTTGTTGTTTTTGGCGCTTACGAAATTTTGGCGGTCACTGTTTTCCAGGACAATATCAAATTATGGCGTTTACGATAAAATGAAAATATTAAGAAACTATACTTCAATGAAAGTTAACTATCATATATTTATTATCCATTGCTAGTGAAAATAAACCTTAGTACGTAAGAAAACATATTCTTTTTAGTGATTACAATAAACAAAAAGGTCTTTAAAATAACAAAATATATTTGCAGCAAAATGTTGAATTATAAAACATCTTCTTCGTCTGTTTCATGTAATGAATCTCAAATGGCACTAGCAATAGTCAATGATTAATATTCATCATGATATCTTTGAGGAATTATATTTTCGTTGCAAAGCTCACTTAAATCGAGGTACTTCGATCGAGATATTTTTAGTTTACTGTTGTAACACTGGTTAGAACTTTGATTACAACATTTTTGCTTTGTGTCGTTGACTGTCATCTTAAAGCCATCCGAGAATTCATGTTTTAAAAAAATTAAAGGGTTATTTTTTTCAAAGGAAGCAATTCTTAATGTTTTAAAATTTATATTGCATGTGTTGGGAAAAACTGAATAAGAGATCTTTTTCCAATCTTGAAAATCGTTATAATCTAAAACAATGCACTCATAAGACGATGGATTGCATCTTGCATTATAAATTAAAGTAAAGTCTTAGTTCGAATAAATGATTCAATTGTGCTATGAATTGAATCTACTGGCATCATTGTGTGGCCAGGTAATAAAAAAGTTATTTGAATTTTGTATGTACAGATTCATACATTTCTTTAAGAAGATTGCAATGTTATCAATTGCACTCTCTCCTAAGCTTCAAACGAAATAACTGTAACTCTCTCGCAGTAAAATTGATTTTGCTGAAAGTTGACGAAGTAGATTCAGAGAAACAGTCAAATTACTTGACTGAAAACTCGAATTAGTTAAAAGAAGCAGTCACATTGCATGCATGTCGCTTACGATATTTTCCTGTTAGGAAAAAAATTAAATGGTACTTACGATAAATTTAGTTTTCTCTGTAATTTATAACGGGAGTGCTTTATAAGAAAAACAATGATACAGAAAGACGCGCAATCGAATTAAGTTTTGAACTTCATACTTAACTCAATTTCACTTAAAATGTCGCTTTCGATAGTTTTGCGGTTAGGGCGCGATAAGGCGTCTATGGTTTTGTGCCGATTCCAAACGGCGAGATTTGAGAAGTCGAACCTGGTCCTTTGTCGAGTGGGTCGACGCACTAACTGCTGCATTAACAGCAGCATTCTGTTTACATTAGGTAAATGATAAAGAATGCTGCAGTGCTTTACAATCCCCACCCAGAGTTTTGTAAAGAATTCAGAACCATCGATGTTGCCATTAACTAATCGCAGATTCAAGAGAGATTTCTCTGGATATGTGAAATCAACGTTCCCATAACTGTCGAAGATGAAATACAGAAGCACTTCACGTTTTGACCCTTTCATGGTCGGAAACCAAGTAAAGAGGCAGAATAAGATATTTCACACTCATACCCACTATTGCCAAGTTTTACTTTTCTCATACTTAAGCTTCTGCATTTATAACCTTACTGATTTGAGAACACAATTTTTCCTGACTTAAATATTTAAACAATTTGCCGAAATAGTGGAGCTGTAAGTAGCAAGTGAGTCGCCCAGTTGTGAAAAGTGAATGTCGAATTTTCACATTTTAAACAATGTTTTAAGCGCCACTCTCGTGTAACTTGTAAAGACAATTTTCTGTGAGAAGTATTGTACCATCCGATGAAATGATTTATTCGAAATGTCACCACTAAAAAGAATGTAACTGGTCGTCTAAATGAAAAGAAAAGACAGATCATTATTAAACGTAAGTTCAAACAAGAAGGACGTTTTTCCTCATTTGAGTTTCAAGTCCGCTCCTACACTGCTCATTCATTTGGTAATTTGGTCTCAAATTTTGTAGCGGGAATGTCGAGTGGGCTCTCTTCAACCAAACATACGGAATGAGCCGGAATTCTCGAAGAAATTTGAATTGAAAGTTCCCATCGATGATCATTTTTCTACTTTGTCGGCTCATTACTCCGTAACGCTATATCCGGAGAAAAATTGTTAGTGAATCTTCCAGTTCATTTTAAAAGATCTGAAGATATCACAACGATTTCGCAATACCTAGCTTAACCACAAATGATAGGGCTTTTGTTCTCCTAAGAAAAATTTGACCTGCAAAAGAAGAGTCAAATCAGTGAACAATAGAAAGGCACAGCACACAAGAAAGATGGTTTTGCCCACCTGAACAAACTTACTGACATCTGCTTACAATTGAAGTGACCATAAGAAACTGTCATTCACAAAAAAATCAATATCAGCTCAGTCGCATACCCAACTTTATCTGTATCCCCTGTCATTGCCTGCAGGTCACGTTTGAATGAGCTAACATCCAACTTCCATCCTCCACTCCCACACATCTCATATCCCACCCGTCGAATGACTGCATTTGATAGATAATACTCGATCTGTGATGAAACAATGCGAAGCATCACGAAAAAAGATACATCTTCGTGATTGCAGTTAATAACTAAAAATGATTTTATTATACTTCAGTCATTTCTGGTGGTGTTGTCGATCTCCCCTGGGAGGAATTACGTGCCAGAGGGTGAGCCCACAGATAGATGCTCATCAACTCCCCATCGTGAGGCGGACAAAGCATCGCCATCGCCACTTTGCGTCGGTGAACTCAATCAAATGTCGATTTGCTTCAGCTCACACTCCTCGAGCATACATGTCCAAAATGAAAAGGAATTATTAATCCTTAAGTACTGGCCTGCACTCTGGGGAGATATTTGCAATTGATGAGAACAAAATTCTATTACCCGGATGGATGTGTGTGTAGTTGTGGAGTTATTCGAACGGAGAAAGTAGAAGATTATGTTTTTCTTAATTGCCTGATGAGACTTAGAGATAATACTCTTACTTTAGTTGGCAGTTGGCACTGGTGTTGAGCAATTTAATGGGAGCATCGTTGGACGTTGCATGAGATGCCATTGATTTTTGACACATGCTTTCCATTCTTGCTCTCTGGTATTGAATTTAGAAGCGATTTCTGATAAACTCCATTTGATTCGTCTCTTTACAAAGATCGGAATACGAAGTGCCCTGTCATCCAAGGGTGTCCTATGCCTGTCAATCCAACCAACAGAAGTACGAGAACAATCAAGCGATTAGCGCATAAATCAATCACAAGGTTTATAGACTTCCGTCAAAAATGGACTAATAAACCTAAACAAACCTGGGATGAGTTCATTAAAAAAATGTTCCCTTATTTTAATTTCCACACAGAGTGTATGTGCGGGAAGTCAATAGACTGATAAAGGCGAACAAACGCCGGGCCCAGCATAAGTATGTCCTATCTTAATTAGGAACATCATTTCTCCGGCCGATCCCATCGTCCTCCACCGCCGCCGCCACCGCTGCTGTCACGTAAATAATTTACCCTGTCATCTCAACTATTTTTCTACTCTTACTGTTCGCCTGTCGTCTCGTTAGATTTCCCTTTTGTTTCTTGCTCGCTTTAATGAACCAACCCACCAAATCGATTTTGAGATCAAAGTTCCTTAAGTTCGTTCACAGGCAATCCAACAGCGATATGATTACCTGTTCCACTATCAATGTTTTATGTGTTCCCGTGTTTTGATTTCTGTCCTTTCTGAACCTTCATTTGACTTTGGGTACCTCTAATAATCTACACCTCTGGCCGGATCAATGAATCTTCAGAGAAATCTGAAGACACAAGAGAGAAACCACCAGCACCCTGCATCACATCACCGCTCAGCAACCGGCCAGTCGACCAAAAGGTGAAACTCTCAAAAATTATTAATGTCCCATCAACGGTAAAGGAGCCCACAAAAGGAACCGAAACATTTTTATTCTTCTTCTTCTTCTCTCTGTCGCTTTGTGTTCTGGTGACTTTCGTGGCCCATTATACACATTTATATGAAACATAAATTTTTGAAAAATCAACAAACATTTGGGAGTCAAAATTTATGATAATGTTCGGAAATGTTTGAAATTATACTCGTTATGAACTGAAGATGTGTCGTGTGAGGGTAGAGAATTTGATCCTCCTCTGGTCGGGGCCGACCGGTCGGTCATCGGACGGACTGTGTGTGTGAGTCAAGATGGAACGGGTTCCCCATTTCGGGAGGGAAAGAAAAAGGAAGACAAAAAGACGCTGTGATACAACAGCTTACGGAATACAGAAGTGCGAGAAGAGACAGCCGAAACGAAAATTGACTGGAAGTGACAAAAGTTGATATATATGAGGGTAAGTGGACGGTGGTCGCTGGAGAGTTGTGGCTCTTGGAGGAGAAGTCAGAATGAATGCCGTGTGGCTTGGGGCTTTGTTTTGGAGGTGCTTTTGGGCTTTCGAATTGATTTTGGATATGATTTGTGTAAATAAGGTCTGAGCTTACTCATTGAAGGTTTCATGAATTTAATTTTGTTGTAGTGGTGTCGTGGAGGATAAGACTTAAACGCCGAAGATTGCTTATATCGAGTGATTCATCGTGAGGTTTGACTTTTAATTCGCAATTTTTGACAGATCTAGGAATATGTAAGATTGGCAAGTCATCATGGAAAGCCTGGCACCATAATAAATTCTCCAAATTGTTCATAAAAGAGTCTCAGAATTGTGACGAAAATCGGCGATCTGTGAGAAATGTTTTTCATGTGATTTGAAGAACTTCCGGTGCACACAATCGACCATTGCCAAATTTACGTCCCAGTTCACACTAGTGAATAATTCTCAACTTGTAACACCACATCCAGCACGTATTGAAGAGACAAATCAGATAGTTAACGTCAATGGTTAATGCTATAGCGCCAGGATTCCTAAAATTCAAGCACATGGTCTCGTTGAGCTCTGGTTTCAAAAAGATGGAGCTACGCGCCATACAGCGATTGAAAAAATGAACTTGTTTAAAAATCATTTTGCACTTGACATCACTCTAAATTGGCCACCTAGATGGTGCTATATCACACTTGAACTAATTTCTCTAGGAATATGTAAAGTCTAAGGTCTTGAGCAAGAAGCCAGTGACGTTTGACGCGTTACATACCAGTCGCTTTGCTAATACGAGTCGCTTTAAACTTGACCAAAACTTTGATGGACCACGATTTTGTTTGATATACCCTGAAGGGAACGAAAAACGGGGTTGGCAAGTGTTTGCTGTCTGACACTATCCAGCGCTAGGCACATACGGTGTAAATTGATTTTTTTCATGCACGAACTTACATATGAGAGTGAGCAGCGAACCTGTATTTGTGGTACTGAAGCTTCTTTTGAAACGTATACTTGTTTTGTCAGGCAAGGCCTGCATTGGAACTTTATGATCCTTGTTTTATTGCGAGCTATGTAGGTGTGCAACTCTTCCGTTAATAAAATTACTACCCTATCCGAACCGACCGTTGTTCCAGCTATTGGCAGGAAGTCCCTCCTTTGAATATGCTAACTTCCATTTTATTTATAAAAGCTTTAGGCGAGAGATGGGAATAGGCTGAAATATTGTGGGCGACTTAGTCTAGAAGATTTCAGAGACCTTACGTTCTCACTTTGTTGTCATTGGGACACACATAAGTAAGCAGAAAGAGATTTATTGAAAAGTTTTTCGTCCAAAAGCCGTCTAGAGAGAGGTGATGAATGCCAATGCCCGTTTTGAAAAAGGGGGAAGAACGAATGGATCTATAAGCAATTCAAAAAAGAAAAAAATGGAAAAGTGAATGTTTTTCTATTGAAATCTTTTGAAAATTATTTTTTTTAAATTGAAGTTCTATGAAATTCTAAAGAGAGAACTTTTGGGTGAGCAACTAAGTAATTGCGGATTACACTCATAAGTGGCCTTAGTTAATGTTTTAGTTGTGCTGACGTAATCGAAATGTCAAACATATTTTGTTATTTGATAGTTGGTACTGCAACTGTCAAGCAGTAAGTTTGGCGTCTTTTGAAAATTTGAAAATCAAAACGAACATTTAAGTCATATTCTGCTTTTTTATTTCCGGAAAGGAAAAACCGCATCGCAAGCTGACAAAAAGTTATGCGCTGCTTATGGTGACGTAACTTTGAAAACACGGCTGTATCAAAAGTGGTTTGCAAAATTTCGTTCTGGTGATTTTTTACTCAAACATGAAAATCACTCTGGTCGTCCAGTTAAAGTTAATGACGACCAAATCAAAGCAATAACCGATTCGGATCGGCACACTAAAATACGTGGGATTGCAGAGAAGCTTCATTTATCGCATACATGCATTGGAAAATGCTTAAAATAATACACATGCTTTCCTCCAAGTTAAGGCTTTTGGCTGAAGACGTAGGTTTGATTTTGAGTTGTAGTATCTCACACTGTGTCAGCTCGAATGGCTCTAGTTTCAAGCGAGTATGGAAATACAAAAGTTAATGTTTCAAGTTTCTGGCCTTCCCAGTGTCAAAACCTTCCTTTAACATTTCGCTAAAACAATAAGGCGTCATAGTCAATCGAAATAAGTCTTTGACTGTTTTTAATTATAATTCGGGCTTGTCCTACTATGTAACGCCCATTTATTGATTTAACTATTTTGAGGAAATCGTTGAAGAAACAAAAAGTTCATATCTGAAAGTAATCGAAGTTGTTGATCTAGCGGCCTGAGGCAGTCCCTTTTTCCTCTACTCCCAATCCAATGCATGTTGTGCTAACGCAACCTTCCTTATTCCAGGTTTTTATGTGGCCCTCTTTAAGTCTCTTGACCTTGTCAGATCTCCATAATATGTGATAGCGATATCAAGGCAAACACAATAGAGAGGACAATGCCAATAAGTCAACAACTTTCCCTCCGTCACATGGGGCTTTCGAAATTCTTGTATTCATTCACCACGCTGCTTCAATCTCTTCTCACCATTAAAGGTACAGTTAATTCGAACATATTCCAGAACATCCAACCCATCAGCTGCAGCATCAAAATGCGAATAATTACCCCAAACACCGCAACACTCTACGCAGACACGAAATATTGAATCATCCCGTCCTCACATGCAAAGCACTCCGGAAAATATGCAAACAAAAAAAAAATACACAAATTAATATAATTTTTCTCGGAGAGGCCGATTCTTCCCACGACAGGACAGTGGTGGCTGGGCAATGCCACCTTTTGATTTCCACCGAAAATGATTGCCCTTCGGACATTCTTGAAGAGTGTTTATGTTGCTCTCCGCTCTCTCGTTTCGTTTCTTCGGCGTGCATACAATTCTCAGGCTCATAATAATTTATCGAAATTCCTTCGACGAAATGAAATTATTCAAAGTCCCCCTGACAGTGTCACACATAACAAAACTCCGATGGGATAATGGCCAACGAGATGATGATGATAGCCCATAATACTACACACACACACACACTTAGGCCGAGCGAAGGATAAGCCAAAGAAGACGCGACAAGCGGCGAGAAGGCCAGAAACAGTATCGACACAGAAAACGAAAGGAAAATCTAGCCCATATCACGGCCAGACTGTTTGAGAGCGACCTGCACAATGCACGTTCGCTTCGACAGCTCGAACAAACGACGCCGCTCTGTCTGGCTCGGAAATATGTGCCAGCAATTTCCAATGATGGTGATGGAGACAAAACCTTCCCCACCACCGGCACACCGCGTGCAGAAGCAGAATCCCCGAGGGGGACCTTTGTGGGATACAATATTGCCATCGAGTATGTGATCATTATCCAACGCACACAAGAGATGATGGGGGCCGCCTGTTGTAGTGCTGGATCATTGGTGGACCGACGGATGCAGGTTCTCCCATTGACCATAAGAATCTCAATCAGAATTATTACATGGCCAAATGAATAAAATAAGCGGTGCAGTGGAGGGGCGTGGTGTTGCAGTCAGGGGCTGGGACGCTGACTGTCAGTAAGACAAGTCGGGGTTTATGGGACATCTTCGGCTGTAACTCTTAGTTTTTTAAGGACCTTGCAACGAATTTTTTTTTTATTCAAGTTCCCATTCCCTTTGTTGGCAATTCGTGAGTGAAATCTATTTCAGACTATTCAATGTGTTAGATGGGAATGATTACTTTTTTTTCAAAATCATAATTTAAACGATTTTTTTTTATCAAAATGTAATCACGAAAACATAAGTCAGATTGTGTTTAAAAGAAAATTTGTAATATGGCTTACACAATTACTTAAAGTAACCCTCGCCATCAAGCGTGATCCTTTTTAAGCCAACGTAAGTAAGTTCAAGCCAATGTTCTATACTCAATCTGCAATATGTAAGAACTACTTGATTGCGCATGTTCCGATGTAAACTTCATCCTAATGTACTCGATGAGTTCTTTAAGTCTGTCGCTGTTTTACCATTTTCATCTAATGACGACACCAAAAACCCCGAAACAATATTCATTAAGAGTCTCTTCTAAATGTTTTTTTTTTGTGATTTTTTTTTTTTTTGAAAATGTTAGTAGATCGGAGTGCTCTTAGATAGCTCTTAGGCGGTCCTTCTATTGAACACATTGAGAGGGAAACTTTAAAATTAAATTGATATAGGTACACTTCTCGTACCAAAAGGGTGTCTGATATTTATTCAAACTAAAGCGACCCACAAATGTCACCCAATCCTAGATTTTTGTATTCCAACATTGCATGCTAGGAAAAGTGTATACAAATTCAAAATGTGATGTTAATAGCATTATATATGTAAGTGCGTGACAGAGAGAGACTCTCAGATGGAGGGGATGTTTGTCAAAACGAAACCATAGAACCGCGAGAAATTCTATTAAGGACAAAGATAAGTCGAAATATCACCCTTACGAGTATGCTATGCTTAAACCCTTTTTTTTTTTTTTTTTTTTTAAAAGGCATTTTTTTTTTATAATTTATCCAATGGTATTTTAAAACTAGGTATAAAAACGCTTAACCTAGGTACGACAGGAATGAAATCTTATAACTACTTACTGGCTCTATGCGGGCGCTCTAAGCTAAACTATTGATATTTGTTATGTTTTTGCCTTTCGGCGACATTGCTATTTATGTTTTTTTAATAAAACCTATTATTTATTTTGTAAAACTAAGAAAACGTTTTTTTAAAAAACTTAGCTATCTATGGAATTTTCTACAAAAATATCTTAATCTACCTTAATATATCCTATTCTAACTCCTATTCTAACTTAAAAATACTTACGACAAATTTTTTTTTTTTTCTAACTCCTATTCTAACTTAAAAATACTTACGACAAATTTTTTTTTTTTTTTTTTCTTTTTTTATTTATGTACAGTTTTTTTTTTGTAATCTTAATTACTAACTTAAACTAACCGTGGGGGACCAACCCTAACCTACCAGGCTGACGACAGCTGGGGTTCCTGGTGTGGCTCTAACCACCAATAGAACCCCCGGTCCTTATCCGTGTCCATCCTATCACGGATGGAGATGGATGTGCTGAACCGGAGAGCATCCCGACTAACGACGTTGGCGTCCTTATGAAGGGCACTGTGAACATCTCAAGTTCTGACAAAAAATGTGAGCAGTACCTGGGGGAACTCTATGACCATTGTTCAAATATCTTACTGACATCTTGTTGTAAACTTCGGACGAAATCGATTTCAGAGGCACAAGCAAGCACTTTCACAAATGTGTAAGAGATCGTGATGATGTCTGAATAACTTGCGGGGTATTCTCGAGAAAGATGTTCAGGGTAATTTGCCTCAATCTTTCTTTTGACAAAAACGCAATTGGTAAAGTATTTGCGTAGGACCTACTTCCCCAATGATTTTCTGTAAAAGCTGATTAATTTAGCAAGAACGGAAAATCTAGGCAAACCCTCCAAAAAGCAAGGCACTAAAAAAACTGTCACCCGCGGTGGAAGGTGCCTGTGGGAACTAAATGATCAAATATTCTTTAAAACAAGAATCCTGCAAAAAGCTCACTTCTTTATTAAGATAAAAGCAAACGAACAAAGCAAAATTGTTTAACTTCCCGTTAAACTGTATCTTCCGTTACATCCGGAAGATACAGTTTTGTGCGACTCATTCAAGTATATTGACTGCTATGTAGCGAATACCACCAATAATGTTGCCTTTAAAAGTCTGAATGGGAGCTGGCTTATGCCTGAAAATCCTCAGAAAAAATAGGTGATATGCGACCAACGTACCTTAGCAAAGTGTGATGTTAAGTGCTCACCAAAATTACGAGTATATCCCAATAAGTCCATTGTTTGACAGGCCGTATGGATCTTAGTGCGGTCTTGTTGAAACCAGAAATCACTCAGTTCATGTGCTTGAAATTCAGAAAGCGCATAGTTTCTAAACGATGTGATTAAGTTTACCTTCCTGATTTGAATCCTTACTTCGTAGTGGATGTGGTCTAGCCGGTCGAGTATAACGACACAGTCCACAAGGGACCAGGGCCCAGCTTCTACAAAAACTACTCGTGCTATTGTTCTCTCCGAGTAGAAGGGACCTTCAGTTTTTTGCCGACTCTGAGCGGCGAGATTTGAGAAGTTTTTCATAGACAATTGGTATTTTTTGAGTGTTGTCAGCAACTCGAAAGAGGTGGTGTCCTGAAAGAATGCAAGGTGTTCCGTTCGGGAATCGAACCTAGAACTTCGGCGTGTGCATCGACACACTTACCCACGGCGACCACGGTATTATTTATATCGGACCTAAATTTGAGAAAAGTCGATTATGTACACCACAAGAACCTCGAATAGCTTGAAACACATTTTTCACAGATGGACATAATGGAGACGCTGTTATGGTGTAAGTCTCTTCACGATGACTTGCCAGACGATGCTGAACAATAATGACAAAGCAGTCCGTTAGCAGTTAATTGTGGTCTGCCAGAAAAAAACAAAACAAAATCAAACCTCACGATGAATAAGCCCTTTTCGAGGACAATTTTCGGACGGAACTACTCGCAGTTTAGTTAGACCCAGAAGTTAGAACCTTGTGGGCTGTAGTGCCACTCATTTTATATTATGAAAACGTTGCAGATTTTTAGACCAAAATCATCCAAACACTCCGTGAGATATAACGCAAAGGCCATTAACAAGATTTAGCATGATTTGCGCCTATGTCTCTGCGGAATTTTTTTTTTAACTTTATGAATAAATACTCTGTTTTTCTTGAAACTTGATGGCACCTCCAATCCTTTAAAAGGCACTGATGACAGCAATTCGTCTCCGAATTAATGGAATACAGAACGCCCAAGGACCCGACTGCGCACACAAGTGAAGAAGGACCTCAGCCAACTTGCAACGAGTTAAAGATCGTGCCGGGAAAAGAGGCTTGCTGGTTGGGTTTCAAGTCTACCCCTTCTGAATCTAATGAAAAACTCGTGAGATTTTTTTCTCCAAAACCCGAAGTCGACATTTTTTGTTCACACTTTGGAACGGCAAATGCAAACGGCCAGCACTAATTGGTGGATTATGCAATTGCTTAAGATGTTCTGCTAGGATCTCCACCTTCTGAACGTGGATTCCTCACGCGGATAACAACTGTCACATGAATTCTGTCACTCAAAGGATTACACACGAATGTATTCTCACAACAAAAACAACGTGACCTTCAAAATGATTTACAGTAAATCCCACCCATACAAAAGCAAACACTCGTTTGACGTTTGATTAACCTTCAAATCTCATATGCATACGCATAAGCTGTGTTGAGCCACTTAATTTTTTTACTATTCCAGATTTAGTATGAACATCTTTACGACTTTCTTTAAACCGCATAAATATGCGTGTATTCCCCGGCCCCCTCCCACTCCTAGCATTAATGGAAAACAATTTTGTGCAATTTATGAATCGTAAAAGCAAACAAAAGCACTCTGTCAGCGTTTTGGGCAAGTCTAATCCTCGAAATGGTCAATAGGAGCTGTAAATTGAAGCTAATTTGTCCGCGTTTACGGCTCCCATCGGCTTAATGGAAAACAACTATCACGCAGCCAGTTGTTATTTCCCCCCCGATTTGGCATAATTCTCGTAAAAAAATATTCAAGCTGCAATTAAAACGGTGACTTTTGGATATAGAAAACCCATAAAAGCGAAACCTCCGCGCTGGAAGCTCCTCGTGTGGGGACTGCTGTGTGCATGCGCCACGGTAATAATACCCTTCGGCGCGCTGTAAATCAACATTCTAATTTGTCAGGCCGGTTGAAGTGACTTGTGGTTTCCGGGGAGTTCCCAGCACAGATTGAGGGGGTTTGGGGAAATCGATGGAACATCTCGTCCGTCATTTGTTTGCTTTGCCATTTTTCGAGTGTCACTATGAGTGCTGTCATACGATACCCGACGCGGTCTCAGCAACGATCACAGTGTCACCACCAGATACAACTACACAGCTGCGAATTTCGCGTAGGCCGTGATCACACACAGCGTCGTCGTTGCTTCTTCCCGAAATCCAAAAGGAAAGCTAAACAACGGTGAAGGACGCTGAGGGGAAAATATAAGCGCGTCCATGATTATGAATCAAATGCCATGTAAAGGAAATCGGAGCTGGCCAAAGAAAGCGGACATGTTGATTTGCATACGCATGCCATTCGGCTTCGCCTCGGCCGCGTCGCGTCGCGTCGCGTCTGGCCGGTCTATCGCCGCGATCCCTGGTGTATTACATGTGCAGTGGTCATAATTCATGAACAGAAATTTACATCTCTTCGAAGTAGTTGCGTTTTTGATTCGTGTTTGCTGCCAAGTATGGGGAACGGCTCTCGACCCACGCAAGGATTCCATTCATGTTAATCAATGCACCACGGGCAGAGGGATTGCCTGCCTGTGGGCCGGTGGGATGGGGGGCAACTTGAAGTTGCTTGCGATACACAACAAGATTATAAATGATATTCGTTACCAAATGACATAGAAATTGGTCACCAAATCCCCGCACACACATACAGTGCATGACGGCCGAAGTATGTAGGCGCGGTCAGTTTGATGTGTTCATAGATTAGAATGGCGCCAAAGATCTATGCTCTGAATTCAAATACTAATTGCCGTGACATTACACCAATTAAAGTGTAAATTTAGACTTTGTCGGCGGGCGGTTCAAAGGACTCCGCCATGACAGCAAACCAAAACTAGTCGCGAAAAATAAATGACAAAGCTGGCGACTGCGTTCGAGTGGCGCACATTTGTTGCGAATAATTGGAGTGACACCCTATGAGTAAGTCGATTGGAGCTGCTCCACGGATGAATGACTAGTTTAAGTGAAATATGTCTGTTTTCCACCATGTAGATGCTTATCATTTTGATGGGATTATTGCCAGCGAACTGTCGTTGGTGTGAAAAGAGTGAGAATGATTTCGAGAAGTTTTGACAGCTCGACTTGTTCGTTAAAATTTTGTCTAAGCCAGTTTTACAATTTGTGGGCTGGGCGCTGGTTATATAAAGACAAAATCTGATATTTTTATGAAAGTCTAAATTTTGTACATTCACAAGTCAAGTATCATGGGGAACGTTGCTGCCTTTGAGGTCTAGGGTCGAATGCCGAATCTGTCCGATTTGCAACTCTCCCTCCTTTGAGTTGCTAACAACACTCAGACAATATAAATTATTTAAGACAAAGTTCTTCGCCCGTCAAACACTGCATTGATGTGCAGATCTCTTCCACATGCGAGAGTAGTAGTGCGGAAGGCTTAAGTTTTTGCACTTCGCCGTATCACTGGACCGCTAAATTCGATGAAGACCGAATGTACAAGAAGCTGAATGCAAAAATAATCTTGATCTTTTGGTGTCACATGGATTGACAGTGAAAATTTAAGGGAGCGAGTATTTGCGATTCGTTGCCTTTAAAACCATTGTGAACTAGCCGTATAGCTGTTAGGATGTCACACTCTAATGTCGCGAAGTTCACCTAAGTACAAGATTTCCCTTGTCACTTTTTCCTTCTTTTTGCAAGAGCTTGACAGTCATAGAAGAGATGAGAGACAGATTCTACCGCCATTTCGTTTCTAAAGCACAAGAGCAGTGAGTCATAGTGCGGGATGTCTAGTCTGGAGGCGTGAGTTTCAATGGCGAAGTGTCCTTCTATGACGCCAGTTATGGTCCGTGAATGATAATTCTAGTATTTAGATATTAATGGATGAAGCTAACAAGTGACGGAATTCTGAGTGTTCTGAGTCCGCTAATGGCTCTCGTTGTCGCCTTATTGAAGGCTCCTACAATTTCAAGGATTGCAGCAAAAGTGAATTCTTTGAGATCAGGAGATTTTCGAGATATTTAATTTATGCTGAACTGTCTTTAATAACTAGGACAATGAGTTTGTCAAATACGAAACGAGACTCGATCGAAAGTAGCAAACTTTGCAAAAGAAACTTGGCGCAACTGGCACTCGATTCAACTTCTCATTTGACATGAATGGATTACAGAATCGGAAACAATTTTCGAATGACGTCGAATGTCGAATCGAGATATGCAGTGACTCCGTTTGAACATTTTGTCACCAAACAGAAGAAAAACACCCGATTTACACAATGCCATCGAAGACTGTGAAATAATGGAGAAAAGTATGAAAAACCTTTGATTTGAAGATTGGCTACCTTTGCAAATCGATTCTGTGTACAGGGAAAAACGATGGAAGCCAGAGAGCGGAAAATTTGGGACAGGATTTAATGATTGATTTAGGAGCAGTTATTATGGACAAGTCCTCAACAACTTTTGGAGGTGTGGAAGAAGTTGAAGATTCTAAATTATCCTATTTTTTGAAACTATTCGACGGATTGTAATGTTTCCGAATTTAAACCAACTTAACACAACCCACTACCACTTACAGAGAATATCAATATCATAAAATTTTGTGTTGTAGTCGCCGTGGCGTAGTGGGTAAGTGCATCGATCCATACGCTCAAGTTCCAGGTTCGATTCCCGGACGGAACACATCGAATTTTTAACGACATCAGCTCTTTCGAGTTGCTGACAACACTTAATGAGTACTAATTGTCTATGAAAAGCTTCTCAAATCCCGCATAGTCAACAAAAAACTGAAGACCCATTCTGCTCGTGGGAGAACAGTGGCACGCACAACACGAGTAGTTGTTGTAGATGCTAGACCCTGGTCTTCTGTGGGCTGAATTGCCACTCAATTATTATTAGTGGCTTGTGTTCCGAAAAAAATGCCTTTTCTTTTTATTTTGTCACAGCAGTCTGGGGTAGACTTCGGCCTCAACGAAAATAGGAGAATGTACATGTGAACGATAGGCGAAGCGATGACAAGTTAGATGTCCCAAAAATGGAAATCAGCTGAGTGCAACAAACAAAACCAATTCATGTCGACAATTCTTACATTCGTTGGTTAAGCAATAAGTGACACACCAGATCGAAGCAATGAAGATCAATCTGAATATAATAAGGTTTTTTTTTTTTTGGTCAAAATACTTCAAATCCATTCGTAGACAAGTAACAAAGGGCTGGAAAATTGTTGTAGTATTGGCTGTCTGCGAAGGGATAGCAGAATCCAGTCCAATTTTTTAAAATGGGAAAAAAGTCTGAATAAAAAGTTCAACAATAGTTTACCGATTTTCCACTGATGGAAAGGTGTCCAAATATAGGTTCCGCTTCATCTAACCTACTCACCATCAGTTCTTTAAACTTATTGGATGTGCAGAGTTTGGCAGCAATTCATGTGCAGGACGTCTGCTATATCGTCATTGCTGCAGTGTATCGAGAAAGCTCGCACTGACGACAACATGATCGCCGCAGAGTGCGAACACTCCGAAGATCAGTTGTGGGAGCTGGATAAAGGAGAAAATTCTTGTTTCCAAGTAGAGGGCTGTGCTCTGGGAAACGGAACTTTTTTGGTGAAGTGCTCCACACAGAAAACCTTTAAGTGTCTGAGGACTTCTGTACCGAAGACCCCCCCTGAGAACCACTAATTTTGAGGTTGTCAGGCCGTTTAGGCTCAAGCCAGGCAACTCAGGCATACGATGGATGTCTCGGATATCGTTCTCAAATCCAGATCACTGGTTTCGAAATATAGAGGTGGAAAGTCTTCTCTCATAAAAAGAGTAATAATCGGGAAAACAAAGCCGGTTCTACTCTCGTTTTACGCCAAGACCAATCATCAGTTAAGACAATCGTTTCGAAATATGATTCACGTCTCTATCCAATAAGGGATAATAACCACGGCCACTTTCAACCTGCTTACCCAGGTTAACTTTCATCATTCTAAGGATGCTTCTGCAGTCCTATGCTGCAGACTTTCCATGATGAAGACAAAAAACTCACATAATGTCCATCCCTGTGCCATGGGTGTACATCAGTAGCCGTGGTGGCCTCCGGGACTTCTCTTTACGTTAGGCAGAAAGATCAGAAGGACCGAGATCTTGTCTTATTGTTCTGAATCTTCTCCCAAAAACCACACATTTGTGTAGACCAATAGGATAGTGCTCCGTCGAGTGAAACTCTTCCATTTTACTGCGTTTAATTAACGCTCTATATGTGGCTCAGCTGACACAAGGCAATAGAAAGCCATTGCAAAGAGTAGATCGCGAAAAAGAACTTATTAATAAAACATTATCCGGTGACAACGAAAGAAGCACCTAAATGCGTCTCAAGTTCGCCAAAAACATTGTTTGCATTTTTCATAGAGTTGAGCTCATTTTTTTTGCCATAATTCCAAAGACGTAGTGCTGACAGTCGCGAAACCAAATTGATAATTATTCGCACGCGAGGCGTTTCGTGCACATCACGTACACATAATTTTCCAAAATCATGTCCGGTTTTACCAAGTGGCAAAGTAGAGCAATGTTCGCCATCAAAAGCAAAACAAAACTGTGCATAAGCACCCTAGAAACGAAGAAGGCGAAACAAGTCTCCTAATACCAACTTAATTCTGCCATTATATCCCGGTAAACTGCTAGCACAATCCAAAAATACAAAAAGCCAGCAAGACGCAGAGCGCTACCACATCCTCAGGTCTCCGGCGGCCAACAGTCGTGCCCGTCTCAGCCGTAGCCGTAGCCGTCGACGTTTACCTACCCCATCCAGTCGGTTCGTGGTCTCATATTTTATTCAAATCAGGCCGTCACTCAGGCGGCGAATTTATGCCAGCGGAAACATAATATTCGTTTTTGATTTGAATCATGTATCTGATAGTTTTGATCTAGAAAACGTTTTGCCCCCGTCTCGCGATGGCGACCGACCGACCGTTCCTCGAATCCGTCAGCAAGACCGAATCGTATGCAAAGTTACAGTGGTCGCCAGCAAAAATGGAATGGAACACAGAAAGCAGAAACAACGCAGTTGGCAGTCGATATTACGCTCAAAATTTTCATACATTTATTCATTCATGTGACGGACATGATTCCATGTAATGGAGTAGACGTGCAAATAGGTGGGATTGGTTGCAGGCACCAGGCCAGCCATACGGATCGAACCTCGGCTACTCGTGTGCGCATATGCGACAGGCGACATGTGAAATACGTAAATCAATAGGGCACAATTATTGATCATTGTCCATAATGCACGGATGCGCATGCACGTGATGGATGGACTTGAAAGTCGCCACAAGGCGATGAGCTGCTTAAGAACTACGACAATCGAAAGGAATTGAATTTGAAATCCGGACAGCACATGTCAAAATCTGAAAATTCAAAAATAATCGCCTGGAGGGATACTAACTTGTGGTAGAAAAGAGCTCAGTGAACGTAAGGGGACCTTGTCCATGTCAGCGCCTTTATCAAGATTGCAGTCAAATTCTGAATCCAAGGTGCAGTTCAGTCTCTTATTAAAGTCTCTGTCCGTTCTGCATTTTAATCCCTTGTACGAGTCCAGGTTAGATTTGTTGTTGAAATCCAAGTCATTACCCAGCTTGATGTTTAATTCCATATCCAAATTCTGGTCCACACCATCCAGATTCTGGTCTGAAACCATGATGTCTAGAGATTAAAATATTACCATTACCCCCTTTCCTTTTCATATCTTCGGAAAGACATCTCTCTAACTATAAGCTTACCCGGCTTAACGAGCATTCCCAATCGACTTTAAGAAAGGCATGTCCCTCAAGCTTTGTTTCATGCGTACGCCCTGTTGATCAGCCGGTACCTGGAACACTCTGACAAACACCTAATGAGTGTCGAAAAGTGGGACTCTCCTTTCCTCCTCTACTTGGTTTTTTTGAAATCGTAAGCTTGTCCAAATTCGAAAATCCTGAAAGCAGCCATTCGTCCAAAAGAATGTAAATAAAAATGTATTAAAATTCTTAAAGGTCGTGTGTCTTAAAATTTGTTGTCTTTGACTTTAGAAGGATCAGTTTCAAACTATGGTAAGAATTACGTGTTTAGCTAACGTTATCTCAACTTCGTCGCTTTCTTATGGAGGGTATTATACTTTAAAAATCGTCGACACCTATTTTGAGCTTGTGCTCAGAATAAAGTTTTGCATCTAGAAAAAAGTCACAAAAATCTATATTCCCGTTGAATGCTCTGTTGATGTGTCCATTACAGCACGCAGGGCCATCGGGCTCACGGTCATGGTAATTTCATAGATTTCGTATCATTCCCAACAGACTCTACAAACCCTAGACTAAATCTTTCAAACGACATTCTAAGCCCTAAAGGAACTGAATGTCCTAATGATACAGATATGCAAGAACTTTATCTGGTCAACAGACGACTCGAAGAGTTGGCATGGTATAGACTGCCGTACAATTCCAGAGTGTTGCAAGTGGAATTATTTGCAATCAGGAAAATTTGTCGTGACGTCGACATACATTAAAATATCTTGCAATTGCAAAATATCAACCAATCAGCCATCAAGGCTATTAGCTCCTGCATTCCACATTCAAAAATTTGTGAAGAAATACCGATCTGAGGGGCGTCATTAAAAGATCTGTTCACTTCCCTTATGTGAGTTCAAAGTCACAATGGTACCCTAGCAAATAGGAAGGTCAATTAACTGGATAGGCAGGAATCAGCTGGATAAGCAGCGATTAGCTACACGCATGGAGTGGAGGTGTATGTCTCGCTCCCAGCAGTAGAGGCTAATTTGATTTAATAAATTCACACGTCCTTGTAAAAGCCAGACCAGGATGGATCAATCTGACGTACATCTAAGAAAATATAGCCTTAGTAATGCAAGCTCACTTATCACGAAGTTGATAGAATAGTGATGGTCTGTACAGATCACTGGCTGATTAGGGATCATGACGTTACATTAAGCGAAACCACACAACTCACATTGTCACAGCTGTAATAATAATGATTTAATGGAAACAATCTTTTGCACCTACATACGTTTTACTTGAGCCAGAAAGGGGGCTTCGTCGACCCTCCTTCAAAGCACTTGACAAGACCTCTACGAGGGATATGAAAGATCTAATGTCCTTCTTAATTTCCTTGGACTGGATTATGGAATTTCTTAGAACACTGACACAGGTCGCATGGCTTTGGCACTGAGGTTCCACCTTGTGCTAAGTAGGCTCTCAGAACCTGAGCTTCATTCTACCTAGAAGCAAAAAAGCATAAAGACCTGAAAACAACTCCGAAAACCTAAAATACCAAAATGATCAAACGACTAAAATTACGGCCTAAATTAACTTTGGAACGCAATTTTTCTTCTTCCTCGTCTTTTTCTTATGGGGCTACAGTTCAGAGTGAACCTATGACTTAATCCACTAGCTTCTACATCTGGCACCATCTTTAGCCAGTTGCTTGAGGTCCTTCACCAATTACTTGCGCCATCGGCCCCGTGGACGTCCTCTATTGCGTAGTTTCACTTTTTTCAGAGTTGAAGACTCTTCTGGCTAAAGCAGTGAAATCCAAAAACTTCATAATTTCCAAGGAACTACAAGAGAAAACAAACAGAATCTCAGAAGCCTCAGTCCTTAAAGTTTTATACTTCAAAGCGTCAAAAATTCTCGAAATTTAGGATCCTAAGATTCAGAAAAACTTTTTTCCACTCCAACAGTCCCGTGACGCGGTTCATCCTTGGGTAAGTGTTTTGGGACCAAATTGACTCGGCATATCACGCAGGTCACAAATTTAATGATTCATTTCTGTCTTTTGTTTGGATTTCATCCACTTTGTCATGCCGTAGTCCAATTTTGTTCAATTCCAAGGGACATCAAGGTCCCAAAGTAGAAAGGCTCCAAATAGGTAGTTTTAAGGACTTAACCTTGACAGTTGACCGGTATGAACATTGTTTAATTGTCCTTCAATAAACTTGGAATTGTGCAAAAGTTGTTTCAGCAAACTTTCTCTTCTGTGGGTTTCACAACATCGTCGCTTTAAAATCGAATCATGTCTTGCTAGAATCCAAGTTCACAAATTGTTTCTCCCTACTGCTAGACAATGTACTCCATCATACTAGCAAGCTGAGTCACCCTCCATCACTATCCCTTGCATCGCACTTCACCCGATACATCACTAAAAGTTGCAAAGTAAAGTTGACTAGTGCAAACCTAACGGAGTCCGTAAAATAATTCAAATCTTGTCCATGTCTCTCGCTCCTATTGCTGGAGATCTTATCACAAATACGCTGAACACTGAACAAATGTGAAAATTGCAGTTGTGTCCGCCGAATGCCCATAAACCAATCAACTGATGCCTTATTCATATGAGGCGAGCGTGTCTCCGAAGTGCACGCGGTCCCGCATCCGCGCTCCGAAGGTGTGTGTAACAGCGTTTGAAAATATGAATTTGAAAAGTTCACAAGTGCATGTACAAGCTGCCGTCAGAAAGAACGATGATTAATAAATCTATACCGACGCGCCGGCAGCGGCGATGTCTTTCGCAAGCTTCTCTGAAGTCCGCACAGGTGAGCACACAATCACCCCTATCACATTTCATCACGCCGCAGCTGTGAAGTTTCCTCAATCCTAGTGTCAAACTATGATTTACGAGCACGAGCCGTTCGCGGGAACAGGCTAACATATTTCAAATGCCATTCAGCGTCCATTAGTCAAACATAAGACCCCACTTACGCGTGTGCCTGTGTTCGGGGCGAATAATGTGCGCATTCATTTGAATACTGATTGCATGCAGTTTGAGAATTTGCAACAAATTAATTTCTTATTAACGAGAGGCGATAGTGCAAGGCATTAGTTGATAATTAATGTCATTTGAATGGTGTGCTTGTTTATATGCGTTTACACATGATCACAAATCAAATTGATTAAATGCGGGTTGTGGGTGGGGGGTGGGGGCGTAATTATTTTGGAATGCCTGAATCAACAACAAGAATGAAATTAAGGCACTTGCATGCGTGTGTCAAAAAGTGAAGCTGACTCAGACGAATGTAGTTCAACCGAAGGGAAAGCAAGACAGGGAACAATGACAAAAGTGGCAAAATTGCAATCGATTGGTGCTTGTTCACTGCATCTTTTGTTGTTGACAAAGTGGGGACAACAAACAGGCATTTCGATCATCATCTTCTTTCAGTTATTTTACAGTCGCTAAGCCCTAGAATATAGACTCTAGACGCATCGTGTTTCTGGAAGTGGAAGGCCTTACTGCGCAAACTAAGCGAAGGATTTGAAGAACAACAAATGTAAACCTAAATGAATTGTCAGTCGGAATTCCCAGAATTTTAAGAAAAGAGAACTTTGTAGAAGTTCATTCACAAACTGTTAAGGCTCCAAGGCTCAGACGTCTCGCAAAGAACCTGCTTGGTAGGAGAAAATTATGAAGACGCCACTGGAGTACATAAAAGACACAAAAGAGTTTTGAAAGCAAGTGTTTGATTTGTGATGAATCCTAATTCAACATTTTCGAGTTCGATGGTCGTCGACTACCTCCAAGTGTTATACTAATACATGACACAGATCCAAAACACAGAGAAGATTGGTGTACTTGGGGCATAAAAAATTGCCACATTATCCCCAACGAAATGTCAATGTTTAAAGTCCTTAAGAGCGAAATAGAAAGTTTAAAGCGAAAACATTACATATCAGGACTTCTTGTTAAAATTCTCCATTGGAAAATACGGTATTATGGAGAGGGAAAATGTATTTGCATGGTGTTTTTTTTTTTTTTTTTTTTTTTGATAAGATTGATACAATTTGATAGCACCGAGTTTGCGTCCAATTATCGCTGCCCAAGGACATTTGATTGTTTTTAAAAAGATGAGCATGGCTTGTTTGAAATGTGAGAGTTATGCTAATATTTTAATTTTGCATAAGAACAACAAAGAACGACACTAAAAGTATCATATTATAATCATGCGACAATGCGATGGAGGACATCTGAATTTGTGGCATAAGACACAAGTAAAAACTGACCGCAATCAACTTGGTGTTGGCCCACAGCAGGCTGTTCTCAATAAACGTCTCGATATTTTGGAAAGCAATCATGAAGAAGAAAAACAAATTGACACACAAAACAGGGTTCGACATCCATATTCAGAGCACGCCGAGTTACTGACAACACTCAGAGTGAAGCAGCTGCAGCTAGGATCAGAACCTTTGTGGGTAAGTTGTATGAATTAAAACAAAAAAAGTTTTAAATGATATAAGTTTAGCATTACTCTTGAAGACCTTATGAAACGGACAGTGTCCTCAGATCCAAAATCTCGATATGACCAAAATCCGATATGACCGAAATCACAAGAATCCGAAATGTCAAAATTCCTAAAAATACCGAAATCCGTGAATTTTAAGAAAATTATCAAAATTAAAGGTTCAAGTTCTGCCAATATTTATGGCAAGAGCTGATTTCCGCGTCAAAAAAGTCATCTATTCATAAATCGATCTAATTTCTGGGGTGCTACTAATGAGTAGTCGCATTGATATGCGATGTTGCAGCGGAATAAACGGTCCAATTACCGGACCGGCAACGGATCTGTGCAATATGGCGAATGGGGTGAAACTTCCCTTTTTAGTGTTTTCAAGTAGATATATTCTGATTGATCTTGCAACATGCGGTGTAGCGTTGGCATACTGCAAAATGACTTTCTTCTGTTTTCCGACGATGTTCAACCACCTTATCCCGAATGCTCGCTTCAAACGCATAGTTTTTTGTCTTTAATCAATTCCTGTGATCATTTCATTCGCTTGCAATGGTGTACGAGTATAATACACCACATCCTTCAAACACACAATATAATATTCTGACCGTAAACAATCGCGGCGGGCGACGACGACGAAATTCATGAGATGCCCGAAGTCACCAATCACAGTTCAATGCAGAAAATGTAAAAATGTAAAAAATGCTCAAATATCATTTCAGGCATGCACCGTCGCCTTTGAACGCCTGCTTTGCTTCTGTACATATGCCACCAAATGTCCTACCTTTCGGATTATTCCCATCGTATATTTATTCTTGCTTGAATTTTTGTCGGATCTTAATCGAGCAATGCATTCAAATTTTCTTTTCTGTTTAAGGCTTACTTTCAAGTCAAAGTTACCACTTTTAAGGCGTACAAACCAATTCTGGCACTGGCGCTCAGGAGCAGCACTTCACATTCGGCTACTTTTTTGTCTATCCTGTCCACCATCACTGTCACTAACTTTCTCCGAAAGTACCAAGATCTGTACAAATTTTTACCAACACTCCAGCATTTTGAACATCAACAGAGCGCCAGAAATGTTCCACAATTTGGTTTTAAATTTTTCGCAGAATTGTCTAGTTTCGACCAGAATTCGTGTCCGAAAATTTTCAAATGGATACAATTTTTTGGAACAATTTTACATCAGAGTCATAGCAAGGACTGCAAGTGACTTATCAGCGTAAAATATGGACCTTCGCCAAAGACTAAGTCTGCAGAATAAAAGCCTTTGCGACGTCTGTGGAGGGGACGAAGACACTGCCGGGAACATAATCAGGGGTCAGATCTGCTCTGACGTGATGAGAAATTATGTTTTGTATTTCTGTATGCCTTCGAAGGACCAAGAAAATACACCAAAAATAGGTTACTGTATGACAGCACAAAGCATCAGTTTCTGAGTCTAATTGCTCCTGTGTAACTTTTCAAAACCTCCAACAATTCGGCTTTGAAGAAGCCCACGTGTTCAAAAGAGCACGAGCAACAATAAATATTTCACCGACACGCCCATTCGTCGAAGGTCGGGTCTGATGATCTAGAAATTATGTTTCGAGTGAATGAAATTTGCCCATATCCCCAGTTCCCTGCAATCAACCAGCACCCGACCTGGAATATCTTTCTGTCATCAACATCTGCGTCGGTGGCGATCACTTTCATAAAGTTTTCACCAACAAACACGGTCTGCATTTGATTTCCAATTAAATTCACAAGAAACCGCCAGTAATTGGCAACAACACCCAGCCCCTCCAGTCAAAGCAAACAAACACAAGCGCCGAACGAGCGCACACATTCGATCTGCGACCACAGCAGTAGTTCATTCTTATTTCCCGTGATTGTAATAAGCAATTAAGGTGCCTTTAATCAAGCCATTATCGCAGCAGGAGCACCTGGGCTGGAGCACCTTAATTTATGCCTGTCTCCCTTGTGCTCCCGAACAGCCATCTCTTTCACATTTCCAGGCGCCACGAAGACAAACTCCTCGGCATCCCTCGGCTGCGTGGCGCCCGAAAATACCGATAATTCTCATTTTGGACAAATAATTCCATTGTGCCAATGCATTTATTGCTCCGTGGGCTTAATCCGATTAACTCCAAACAAACAATCGCCCATAATGGAGGCGGAGCGGCAGCCTACCCCCAACGCGGCGGGGGACATCGATTTAAAATTATAATTTTGTAGGCGCTTACATCTCGCCACCTCGGATCATAGGTGGCGACAGACACATAGAGGCAGATACCTCGGAGCCGAGGCAATGTTGCCCAAGTCCGTCCGGGCCGTGTGTGCGTAATTAATTTTTTGGCAGTTATTCTAGCAGCGGGCTCCACGACCGAGGCGGAGGAACAAAATATTTATTACTTTTTAATTTCTGTGCGCCTTCTGAAGTAATATTTGTTGACTTGGCCACGGGGGTGCCTGTGTGCTGGGTGGGGCTCTAATTCGCCCATTTCACATTCAATTGCTGTTGGTAATGTTGTTTCTTGTAAAATAAATGGCCCGGCTCTCTCCGGGAAGTGATACATTGGCCAGTGGTCTGTGCCTGTTGGGAAATTTCGCCTCCTCTGAGATGGCACATGTTGCACAAACGTCTCTCGCTAACAATCCGCATTTATTCAAATCGCGAATCAAAATCCATAAGTCACGGACGACGGCCAATTCCCATGATACGTCCGCGATTCTGTGCGGCATAAGATATGCACCTTCCCCGACCATAAATATCGCGGATGTGCCTGTGCCTGTGACTCTGCGCGCCGCGTCGTCGTCCGCCACCGTTTTGGTAGTTGCGAACAACAATTGTTTATCATCACAAATCGAAGGACAAAGCTGAAACATTTTCAACAAATTCAGTCCACTGAGACCTAAATTTAGGCTCCGCCGAGTCACACCGTCCGGCAGCACTCCCGATGGGGAGCGATCGCGACGGCCAGGCCTCGTCTCGTCTGGGCCCAGCAATCGACGGAGGAAATCAGTGGAACACAAAAAATAACAATCTTACTAATTGGATGATTTTAGCATAAACAAATGTATTTTAGGGCCATAAAGAATCCCAGAAACCGATGCGGATACAAAGCCGCAGGGAGCATCCGTGCACTGGCATCCGCCGGACTAGGTAACGCTAGGCGGCGAAGGTGGTGGTGGTGGTGGATGCTCTTCGGTGGCGGTATGCAGATGCGGAACGGAAGGACGTTGGAAGGGCTACTGCAAGAAGGCACCAACGACTGTATGTGTTATCCTTGTAATGGTTATATCAGAGTCCGCTCCCTTGCGAATTTGCGCATGGAGTGGTATGCAAATGGCTGCCTACCTGCGCCTCGGGAATGAATCAAGGAGCACAGTCCGCTGATTCATCTTTTTTACCCTGCTTATGGAAAAATAAAGTGTCTTATCGATTCGCTTAAGGGAAATTTATAAAACGAAACACAATGAGGAGAGGAACAGGGTGACTAAGATTCTAGATCGAATATTTGCCTTTTTCTCATTTTGGATAAAGAGATATTTTTGATAACGGCCTGGGCTCGCTTTGTAATTGCAATTACATTCTTAGCCATCTGTTACTTTGTTGGAATAACAATTAAAGATTCACGTACACAAGTTGCTCTTTTGAGACTCGCGATCGATTCAAGGCGGATGCAATTTGAGACTTGCCGTTCACAATTGTTGTGATTCTTTTTTTTTATAAGTTGCTAATTTGATATTAATATGAAATTCCTAAGGCCTCGTCCCTTGTTCACTTAAAAAAGTGTATTTCCAATTTTTAAAAAAAACCTGTACACCAGAAAAATAGAAATAGAAGGTGCACTTGGAGACATGGAACACAGAAGTTGAACGAAATTGCATGCGAACACTAAATTATTAAGGACTCTCCCTCTCTTATCTTGTGATGGGACATCTTTGTGAGTCATTTGTCTTTTTATACAAAATATACATTTCTCGAAAGTTTTTTTGAAAAACAAAGCGGGCTTCGTTAATGCATCCCTAAGTCGAAACCGGTTTTCAGGCCATGGCATTTATGGACAGCGAGGTATAAGGTTTGAAGGAAACTCTTTCGAGTTGCTGACATCACTCAAAGAGTACTAATTACGAATGAAAATCTTCTCAAATTTCGCCGTTCGTAGTCGACAAAAAACTGTAGGCCCCTTCTACTCGTAGAAGAATCCAAGCGCGCACAACACGAGTCATTCAGTGGAACTTTCTTATATCGATATCTTGAAAGAAAGTCAGTATACATTTTAACAACGTTGGAAAATACAATATTTGATCATTGAAACAAGTGGTGTGTAGCCCAAACAGCGCGTTTTTTTTCCATGGGTTGTGCCAAAATTAAGCAGTTACTGCAAATGCTCAACGTAAGATTGTATAGAAAGTTCGCAAATAGATCGTTCAGAAGCCAGTTCTGTCAGCTGCACATTTCAGACTCCTGCCTGCGAAGCTCTCAAACAAGATCCAATTGACTCCGTAATTGACAGCGCACAACAATCAGATTCGCTATCGAAATCGCAGCCTGAACCATAGATTAGCCTGAATTAGATGAAGATTTTTGTACGAAAAATTATCTTTTCATTCGGTGGCTCCGTCAACATAAAAAATTGCCAAATCTGGGGTTTGCAAAATACACAAGCAACTGTCGAGAAGTCAATGCATCCACTAGGAGCAACACATTTTTGAGGATTGTTAATTGAGAATGAAACTAGAAATAGACAACGGCGGGCGTTACATAACCGTGTAAACAGACATTTTTAACTCAAATTGAAGATATGAATTCGGGCGATTTCTGGTTCATGAAGGAAAGCGTATCATGCCACACTGCCTATGCCACAACCTGTGGGGTGATTCTTTATGAGGTTTGATTTAATAGCCGAGAACAGGTTTAATCCCTGATTTGTCACTTTTGTTCAGTATCGTTTGCCCAGCCATCCTCAAAAGACACACTTCACCAAAACGTCTCAAAATTGTCGAACTGTATGACAAAAATCAGTGTTCTGTAAGAATTGTTTTTCATGCAATACGGGGAATTTGCAGTGTCCATAACCGACCTACTACGACCACTATTGCCGATATCACTCTTAAACTTGAGCCCCAGATTACACTGGTGGACTAAAAGCAGCTTCTTAGACCACATCTAGCACGTAGTGAAGAGACAATAGCAGCTGTGACTGAGAGTCAAACCAAAATCGGGACAATTCAATTCGTCTTCCTTGTTAGCAACTTGGAAATGCTAACGAACTATATGCTTCCAGAAATTCAAGCACATAGCTTCGGTGAGCTCTGGTTTCAAAAAGGTGGCACCATGGGCCATACAGAGCGTTGAACAATGGACTTCTTGAAAAATCCTGTTTGTAAGCACTTTTTAGGTTATTAATTGACCGCCTTGATCATGCGATATCCCAATTATTTTCTCTAGGTCATGTAAAGTCTCATGTTATCAGGAAGTGGCGCTTCGGAACCCAACATTACTCGCTACGCTGGAACGATTCGCTTCAAATTTTGTGAATGAAATGGACCATCTCAGACGTAGTCTTAGGCAATATTTACATTACACCATTTTCAAAAACTTAATAGCCTTCAAACCTACAATAAACATTTTAATTTTATCTTCAAATTCGAAAACCTGTTTAGTGTTTCTTTTAAAGTGAAAGCAAATCCCAAATCAAAAATCTCAAAATACAAAATTCCTGACATTTCAAAGTGCGGAAATTAAAGTATCCCAAAATGTGAATTTTCTGAAATTACAAGTTCCTGTGTTCTTTGAAGACAAAGAACCTGAGAAACATCACTTTTGTGTTTGGGAAACACTGCACTCGAGCGCTCAAACTCAATAACTGGCTCATTGTACTACGACAGTAATTTTTTTAGTCATTCGAGGAAATTCCAGCAAGCCCCTCTGTGATAAAGAGCCTAGGTATATATCTCTTCACATCAGCTCCACATCAGCCGCCATTTGATCCGAGCAGAAGAGTCAGTCAGAGATGTCAGTCCTGCCATTTCTGGTTGTGTTGTCGGCAGACCCAACTGTCTACGAAAGCCTTTATCAAGAACGCGGCAATCACAAGGTGGGTTCGGGCCCTATGAATGGCTCTTTTGATGCTTGGCTAGCAAGCTTATCGGCAATTCCGTTTCTCGTGATCCCCTGGTGTACCGGAACACAGGCAAGTCTTAGCGAATTTAGTCTTCCAACCAAGTTAAGGGAAGACTTGCATTAATGTAAGAGGTTTGAGTATGCTTACAGCACAACATGGCTGTCCCTGTAGACGCAAACACCTTTCACCCCTTCCACCTATTCTTCATACAATCTGAGTTTCACGTCCTCACACCACCACGTGCAATGCAAACTCCCACTAGATTACATTTTTACGCATTTCAGAAGTTTTATGATTTCTTTGCTTATGGGGATTTCGGCTCTTGGCATGGTGACCATTTCATTTTTCGAGATGCTTCCATATTTCTAAGAAATTTCTCGCGCCTATCAGGAAGAGCACTGGGGACATATCATAGTAGAAGACCCCAGTTTTGAACTTCTGATGCACTTGAGAACAATTTTCGACTATAAAAAGAGAAAAAAACACAATGTGATGAACCTTTGAATTTATTCAAATCCAACTTTAAAAAACCTCAACAGCAGTTTAACTGGACTTCTAGTCCCGCGTCCGAATCATAAATCAGAAGATAGTTTCCCTTATCTTCGTGAAAGTACCAACATTCCCCTCTATTGTGACACTCTCCCCTCATCCGTAATGAATGTCTTTCCCATTAAGCGTATAATTCTATTTTACACCTAAATTCGGGACAACGTTAACATCTCGCCATTAACCGAGTGCTCTAACACTCTCGCACGTCAGGCACACAGCAGGTGCCGTGGCCGTGGCGATAAAAACGAAAATTATTTCACACCACAAACAATCCCCAAACAAGAGCATTCGGGTCGGGCCAATGACTTATCAACTCGACAAATGATGTTTTATGAAAATTTCGAAAGCCCTTCGCGCCGAACGCTTTGTCTTCGGGAAGAAAGGAAAAACACAAGCCACCGGAGCGGAACTTGCTTTTTGCTTGCATAGTGTAATTTATTATTGTGCCAGTCGCAGCAGTTCGTGTAGATAAGGCCGCGGGCATATTCAAGATATGAGTTCCAGCGAAACAGTGAGAGAGAGAACCCTCCCAGCCGTCGAGGCAGGCGAGGGCGAGCGCACACACAGGCTGGGTTTTCTGTGACAAGTCAATTTAAAATGAAGCCTCCCGCCGTGAGGAACCACGCCTCCGCCGACCCGGCCTGGTCATATGTATGTAAATCGGCTTTTTGCCTCCTTTTCGTTATGAACGTATACAAAATGATTATGTGCCCTCTATTCATTATGATTACCATCGTCGGCGAGAGGCCACCTCTTGGCCACGGCCACCGCCCGCTGCCGGCGCTCCGCTCCTGAACGTGGAAAGTCAACCAACCAGGAATCATTTAAATTCGCCATTTATTCATACACATAGAGTCTTCGTCGGCCGATGGTCGGCCGCCCAGACGGAGGTGGGTAGTTTATAGACTGGCGCAGAGTACCGGATGAAAAAAAAGAAGGAAGGAAACCTTATTTATGAACAACCCGACCGAGAATAAAGTCAGCTCTCGCTGCGGCTCTGGCTCCCCGTCCCCCACCACGCCGGTGTAAAGAGTTCTGATTAATGATGATTTTATTCGACTGCATTCATAATGAAACCTGAATTGTACACTCGGGGAAGCAAATTGTGTAAGCACACTTCTCGCAGGGGTTGAAAATGTCATCTGCAGGAGCGAGAAATCGCAGAAGGAGCAGCCTCGGGGCACGAGCAAATAAATCACAAAACGTTCCGCCAAACGAATCCGGTAGCATCACAGGCCCAGCAGGAGATTTCGCTGAATCGGAAGATCAGTTGCCTTGTTGGCTGACTGCCTCCAAGACCTCACTTTGTGCAGTCAGATGCAGTGCCGTCGCGCCGCCGAGCCGTCGTCCTCGGTATGGGGCACAAAGTGAAAAGAAGAACAACCAACATGGACATCATGCGGATGCGGGGACCTTGTCGCCAGCAGGAGCACTCATAACCCGTGTCGTTGATGTGAACGAAATTCAAAATTCAATAAATTTTTATTACAATATCTGCGACGCGGACATCATAACAGTGATGCTGGACTGCTACTGCTACTGCCCATGAAGGTTGGACGCTGTGCTCGTCGAGTTTGTCGGTCTTATCAAGGCCGCATCACTTGGCCGCAATAATAATCGCGCAGCGGCGATATAAAACTTAATCGAATCATAAATAATTCGTTCAATGGGTGTCCCGGCCGGCGAAAGATGCGTGCGGTCGTGCATCCCCACATTTGGCATGCCACATAGAGCTTCGGCCGCAAGCCACCTCGGGACATCAGACATGAGACATCGGACATCGCAACCATAATTAGATTGCGGCAAATGGCGTCGTTGCGGAATAAGATCAATTTTTATTGAAATGCAATAATTTTTATATGGAGGTCGGTAGCATGATTATGAGTTTCGAGTTGCCGCTTCGCATCGTGACGAGTGTCATCGGGCGGATAATGATCGGTGGTTACACAGAATGCCACTGCTGGTTGCCCGCGAACGTCGACAGTGCTCCGTGGTGGTGGTGGTGGTTTTTTTGTCGATTTTATTAATTAATGAGATTACTTGTTGATGATGAATTTATCGCTGCCATCAGAATTATGGGATCGGAATTCCAATTGACAATTGACGGTTAAGTTTCTGATGGCATTCCGGTGGGCAATTGGCAAAAATTACCGCTGTGCGGTGTCCGATAAATGAGGGTATGTTCTTCAGCATTTTTTCCCCCACTTCCAGCAGTCGGCGAATGTGTGCAATTATGATGAGCAGCGGCGGTGAGTCTGCACATCTTCAGGTGGTGACGGTGATGGGTGGTCGCAGCTCAGTGGGAATATTAAATTACTTTTGAAATTGGTTTCCGGATGGGCGCCACGTGCCGGATGGCTACTGTGAATGCAAGTAATAATCAGTTTGGTTGCTGAGGTTGAATTCTATTTTCTTCAATCAATTTTAAACAATTCCATCTGAAGATAGATAACTCCAGAGCCGTGGAATATATTAAATGAGCTTCCACCGCAAAAATATTTCCCATGCATTCCCGCGGTTTTATTGATCACCATGTCAGGCCGGTCGTTAGCGGAATATTTTAGCCACGCCATGTTCCATAATTTATTGCAAAATAGCTAAAAATAAATAAATCTCAATCAACTTGCTCGCCAAACTCCCACAGCCGCCTGCGATCGGTGTGGGAATCCGATCAGCAAGCAGCAGCCACAAGTCATCTTGAATAACTGGTTCTCAAACTGTTTCTCCACAACAGCACCTGCAACTCACGTCCCACAGCTCAATATCGGATGTAATTTGTTGCATCCCTAATTGAAAACGAATGTCAAGTACATTTAAATATAAAATATTTAAAATATCCAATTTTAGTGTTATTGCGGCGATCACTAATTTCATGGGAGATCAGCAAGGTGCTGAAATAAGAAAGATTTATCCTGGGGCATTTAGGTTCTAATGATGTGGTCCGCATTGAAATTCAATGGCACTTCGAGGAGTGTTGTGGATGATAAAATCTGGTTTCGAATGGCTTTTACGAGGCTAAATAGCAGTCAAGGCAAATGGAAATGTTCATATTTAACAATTTTGACAGAATAATTTGATACACAAAGTCCATTCGAGGGCGATTTGGAGATGTTTATGGCGCATTTGCTGAGTTGCCGGCAACACTTACCCCAGCCATATATTGGTGGGGAATGTGAAATTTATTCAATACATTAGGTTGGACGATATCTTTCAGTTCTCATTGATTTTGACAAGAAATTAAGACGATTCTCAAAAAGGAATTCATTTAGATTTGTATGCAAAAATGAGGAAAACTACAGAAATTTAGAAAAAATGTGGCCTAACATCCTCTGACCATCCGCATTAGAAGCCGGCTTCAATTGGGAGGAGTGTTAATCAATTCAAATTATGTCTATTCTTCAGAAGTTATTTCTTCCATATTTAGCAACTCTGAATAAATTTTAAGAGTCAATGATAAAAACAAGAGGACGGAATTCTGGTGATTTGAATAATTCTTTGTGATTTGTTGTGTAATTTTGTGTTTAGGACCATTTGTTTCCTACGGACAGATTATTAAAGCTAAAAATCCCAATTATCATGGACTTCTTCTTCTTTTTAGGCAGCCCCTATTGTCTGGTGTAAACTTGAGCCTAAACAAACATGCTTCTCCAGATAGCTACCTCCACTTCCGCATGCTAAAATGGTTTAGGTAAAACTGTGGCCATGAGCTTCCCGGCAGACGGAGTGACTTTGAACTTCTTCGGGGGGTCTGTTCCTTTTTTATGCCACTGCATGGACTCTTGTTTGCTTTCAGGGTCATAGTGGTGGACCCATGTTTCGTCTCCAGTAACAATTCGATCCATAACACCGTCCGCGTTCTCACTACACATCTCCAAAAGCTCTCTACAGCATGCGATTCTCAATTTTTTCTGAGACGGTATGAGCATTCGTGGCACCCACCTTGCACTGACCTTAGAAAGGTTAAGATGGTCCTTCATGACCATCTTCATGACCATCTTCATGACCATCTTAACTTTTCTGTAGTGAATGGTATCAATTGAAAGCATGGTGATCTCTGCCATAATTTTTACGTTTATTCGGGCACCCTCAAGAACAAGTTTTTCGACTTCTGTGATGCTTTCTCCCGTACATGCAGTAGCCGGGGCGCCGGAGGGCCCTGTCTCTCTTGAACTCACTCCACCGCTTTTGCACGGTCGGAAACAGCCACCATTTCTTCCTAAATAGTTTTTTGAGTTTTTTCTTTCCAATAACACTAATAATTCCTCTCGTGTTGATATAGTCAATAAGCTGTAGTTCATAAGGAAAAATTATACACATTCTCCGGGTATTGTTATAAGAGCAGGGATAAAATGCTTCCAGACCAGTACTATTACGTTGTACCCAATGAAATGTCCAAAACCAGTCAAATCTGTCAATATCAGTGAATTTTTGTTTTTATAAAATAAAATGGCTGAATGAATGTGTTTGCAGTTCAGTTAATTCTTTCCTTCAGATTCCATCAACGCAAACTAGACCAAAAATTGCACGTAAAACTATTCTTTCGAAAGGTTTTTGCGCCATACAACAGGACAGGGGTGATGAAATTGTTATGCAAAGCCACTTTGGTTTTTTGATTGAGGGCTTTATTAATCAATTGCCTAATCATCATCAGTCTATTTCGGCACTGATGTTGTTGCCCTAATTAACTGCGAAGTCCTTGACAATCTCAATGTTTTGTCCGAGACGTCGATGTTGTGCGTTCTTCCTTGATGACGATGTTGTGCGTTCTTCCTTGATGGCATACATATATGTTCAAAAAGTATTTTGAATTTTAATTTTTCTCAAAATATATTTACTTATTCATCAATTTCTATTCTGTCTACCACAAAGTAGTTCAGTCAAACCGTTAAGCCGTTTTGGCCTATCTCGACTACGTTGCTCTCTCAATATCCGGGTTCCTGCCTTGGCTACAACAAGGAAATGATCTGAGTCGATGTTGGCACCTCGGAATGTTCGGACATCGAGAATGTACGTCGATCGCAACATGATCAGTCTGATTGACGGTTGATTGATCAGGGGATCGTTTATGGATGTTGAGATTTGGGAACCGCTTACTACTCACAGAGAGGTCCGCCCCGCCGCGAACAGCCTGAGTCCGTTTGGGGAAGTGGTGGCGTGCAGGCTGTGTTTTCTGTTTACGCCAGCAAAGATGTCTTCTTTTCCCAGCTGAGCATTGAAATCTCCTTGATCAATCTGGGTGTCATATACAGGTCCCAGTTCTTCATCTTCCTTTTGCCCGGCCCATCCCACCGCACTTCCTGGATGGCGGTGATGCCTGTTTTGTAGCAATCAAGGGGTCCGCAAGTTGTTCGGCTGCACGTGGTCTCTTAAAGGACCTCATATTCTACGTGCAAAACCGAAAATCATTGTCCTTAAAACGTTTGCATGGGTCAGAACAGTTGATCCGTCCGTATCCGAAGCATGGTCGGTTGGTTGGTTGGTTCACCACACAACGGATGCTGTGATGACTATCCAGGGGGCGCCATGAGGAAGATGTATGTCAACTTGACCTGTGCATGGGCGAGGATAGTGTTGGCAGCTCGACATGTTGAGTGCGATCAATGGCGTTATCTCGTGTGCACAGGCCCATGTCCTCATATAACACTTGTGCAATCGTTTTTTGCAATCCTCGAAGCAGTTCTGATATGCAATTTTTCGTATGGCTAAAGCTCTCTCCGCGATTCGCATAAATACTTTTGCAGTAAAACTCTGAAATAAAGTTGGCCTACACACAACAAGCGGTTACTTTTTGTGCCTTTTTTCCACCCACTCCTTCTACACGTACATATTTTATTTTTTGTCTTGGTGAAGCTCAATCACCACTCTTCGTCTAATCTACCCTTAGGAAGCGCTAGGCCAAAAGAAACGGCACTTAAAATCTTTGACAACGTACAACCTGATCTGGAGTGCCTCCTGCTCCTTAACAGGGTGATTACAGAAACTACCACAAGTAGTAAAATATTTAACTAGAACGACTTATGCTTAATGTTTTCAGTTTTTAAGTTTTTAATAGTGTCACCATTCTTAACAAGTAGACCGATCCAAAGTCTTCTTCTCCTCACTGAAAAGTCCAGTAATTGTTCTCATAAATATGCGGAGCGATGAGCATCTCTGTTAACCTTGTACCATCATACTGGAAACAAGCAGATACTCTCATTCCTATGATCCATCAGGCTAACATATTTGCTCTTCAATGTACTCAAGCAATATTTAAGGCAGTCTACAAACTATCTGACAAGCGAGTCACTTATTCACTCCGCTTTCTTATAGCAATTCAAAGACATTGAATCGCCATTCAATTGATTTCCCTACGAGTGAAAAAGATATCCAACTACCTTCCATTCACTCCCCGAACAAAAGCTCGTCGATGAAATATTTCTCACACATGTTACAAAACTTAGGCGCGATTGATTCGGCATTTAAAATAATTACAGCCCGCAGGACGAACTCTAAGCCCGCGAAATCAGCCAACTGACTAAATGTCCGACCGACTGACTGACGGCATAAACGGCGCTGCCATGACAGCCACGATCAAACATTTCGTTTCCGGTTCGCAAACAATATAATAGTCCGTTATTGTTTCATCTCGATAATTATCCAAAATCATTTAAATTTTTCTTCCCCTTCGCCGTTGGTTCGCCGCGCTCAATGGCAACGTCAAACAATGCGCGATAGTGAATTTTGCAAATTTTCATCACGATCAACATCACTACAGTTTGATCGGATTCGTCGCAACAAAATGGCGCGGGACGCAAAACGGGGGAAACAAAGGCAATTTTCAGTGAAATGTGAGCGCACACTGCATACAAGTTCAGCTATAATCATCTCCATCGTCGTCGTCATATTGAAGACGGTTGTTCGTCTTCTCACACACACACCGCGCACTGCACACCGCTCGCCGCACACAGGCTTCGTAACAAATAAATTGTATCTGCAAGATACAATTTTTAATACGGTCGATCTGACATTTAAATTATGGGAACAAGACAATTCCGCTTGTTCGCGATGATCACCCAAACCCAAAGCGCAAAATACCACCGATACTACAGATAGATACCGCGCTCATGCATCAGCACTACGATCATCGTCATCAGATACGTACGTTTACGGAACAATGCAAAGCGGTCGCGGACACACTCCGAGTATGTGTGTGTGCGACCATTGCCGGACCATCCCGCGGCCAACTGCTAGATGACGACGAATGGCAGTCGCCGCCGCCGCGGAGGACTGTCCGAAACGGAGAGGAAAATATTCAAGATGTTTTCGTGTTTACGAAAATACTTAACATGGTTCGTTGTGGCTCGGTTGGCTGAATTCTGAATACTCGTTGCGCTCGGCCCCGAGTAGGGAGTGGGAAGTACGGGACCGCAGCTCTCCGGGGGCATATTTAGAAGCTCATATCTTCCAATGAAATTCACTTTGGGTTAATTTAAATGAAAGTTATATTTGCCTCTTTTTCGGAGTGAGGCGTCTTGGGCGAGTGGGCATTGACATTGGTGCAGCCGTAGCAGTTAGGGAAATTTGTTTCCGAGGGGAATGCTTATGTTGGACACATTTTTATCGATTTTTATGTGAGCGAACAAATTTTAATGCATTTGCTCGTTTTGGGTTTTTGGGTTTTAAGCGATTTTTTTGGGTTGCACCGGACTATCGGGTAAGATGAAATTTTACGCAATTTGAGAGAGACTAGATGATGCATTGTAAATGTAGAAATATTTAGAGTGTGTGTTGAAGTGACAAAGAATGCTTGAAGAAAAAGTTCTAGTTACAAATGGCGACATACCTCGAGATCTACTTCCCTACTCTGACACACCTCTATGACGAGTAGCTGTGTCACAACTGTTTGATTAGGATCAATGCCAAACACAAACCGTGGGTTTTTTGCACTCTTAACAGTAATTAAATTGTGGCTCCCGTAAGAACTGTCTAACTTGTGATATCTGAAAAAGCAGGTCGCGACATTGAAGAAAGTACTTTTGTTTTTGTTTCTGTTGTTACAATATCGCAGGCAGAATAAGGGATACTCGTCTCTCTTTCAAAGTTTGTCATTCTACTATAGACTATTAAGTCGTAACTTACAAACAAATGGCTTATGACAAAAAATATTTTTCCAGTACCTTAAATTATTATCCTACAGTGGGGGTGTACACCCAAGTTAACCAAATTTTTTCCTCATAAGAGTGTGTATATTTAAGATGCGCTTTTGCTACGTCACGGGGCAAGATCGAGTCTTGCTGCCGTTTCATCGGCTTTGTTTTTACGATTGCATTGTAAACAGTAGATTTCAACACGCATTGGACAATGTTGTCCATGAGTTGGCTGCTCACTAAATTCTTCGCGCAATAGAGTCGATCACGCTCAAAGAAAACGTCCTCTACGGTGTCTACAACGTTTTCGCAACGAGGACAGAATGGACGTGTATCACGGTTTCGTTTGCATAGCCATCCCCAGAAATACCCGTAACCGAGAGCTTCGTACATAAGAAATTAATTTAATTCGTTGTGTTTTCGACTTAGCCAACTTAAATTTTTTTTAATAACCGATTTGTTTATCTCCATTTTTGGGATTCATTCCATTGCTTTTCTATACTGCGTCCTCTTTTTCGAGCTTCTCTCCGTGATTTTTTTGCTAGCCAGAAGAGGGCGAAGAGCTTTCAATGCCTGAACATCAATTGGTACTATAAAAGATAAAACCAATATAGCACCTTGGGATACCATTTGGTATGTGGTGCTAACTCGTAACGGTCATAATCTTTTTATTTGCGACGGAAGACCATATCTGTGTCCCGTAAGACTGTAAAGAGGCTACAACCCTTGCAAGCATTAATCGTCGTTTGCCTTGAAGTATTTTCAAAAAATCTGCCGTTTCACAGCACGCTTCATATATATATTCTATTCGGGATATTTTAATGCAACAATATTAGATTAGAACAACTAGTTTCGTTCTACTGCTGTCTTTATAAGTAGAAATCAGCTATCCTTTAATTTATTGCTGATACCAAACGACTTAATTATTACTATCCACATCGAGTAGTCTTCGAGCGTTGTCAGCAACTCGAAAAATTTGGTGCAGTAACAAGATCAAGACGGCTTGTGCGTCAACGAACTTACCCACTGCACCATTGGTGTCCACGTCCATATGTTTCCAACTCTTAAATTTTGATACTAAATATGCATCAGACTGATGATAATATAATAAACGACGGAGACACCATCGTCCCCTGTTCCTAAATCAAACTACACAGATATTCGAAGACAAACTTTGGAATCGACATCTGGGGACAAGTTCTTTTTGTAGTTTTGAAAGAGTCCTTATGCCAATTTTGTACAATGTCCTTTGGCACACAACAACCTAAGTCAAAGTAGGCTTCATTTGATGTCACACAGATCCCCTGTAACTTTTCAAACACAACACCAGTAAGAGCTGCTTAGGGGGTCTGCCATGTAGATCAGATCATCAAAGTCTGATCCCTGAGGGCGCCTCGCAGATGTAAAACATGCTTTAGAAACAATTAGAAATGTCAACTTCATGATGCGTTAGGTTTCGATTTCACATTATTTTTGTTTGGTGGTGCTAATGGTATCTATATGAAAAATTGAGGTAATAGACACGGATATGATACATACAACTGCTTGACGCATGAGCACAGAGTTCCCGCGTCAGCACAGAGTTCCCACATGAGCACAGAGAAGTTGCTGAAGAAACTAAGCCTTTATAGCATGTTTGCTGTAGTGGCACCCAATTTAATATTAATTTCGTGTATTATAACACTCCACAACCCGATGCAGCTCATAAAATAAAAATAAAAGGTACTTTATAAGGAGATTGAAGATACGGTCTGACTATTAGTGGAAATATAGGCTCATTTATTTTTCGTTTTCGAAAGTATTATATTATAGAACAAACATAAGATAAATTTTAAATGAAAATTGTAATTCTGTACAAGGAGTGAACTTTGCCATTTACTGTAAAAACAATATTATTTAAAGGGCCGCGCCTTGAGGACTGTCCGCACGTGATTCTTTTCAGATAATCTTATACAACCACTGCACATTTCGTTGCAGTATTCAAACTATAACTTGAGTAATGTTAACTTTAAATGCGTTCAGAGTTCGGAGATGATTCGTTTACATCTTTTCCGAAGGCCCACAGAAAAAATGGACCAGTGTCATGTCGCATTAGCTTGGGGACCAACTGATGTTGCCATAGCGCTACCAGTTAACAGAAGAAAAATCACTTCTTTATAACCAACAGTACCCAGAAGCCCCACTAGTTCAAGATGGCGTTACCCGCGAATAATTTTTTGAGGACCAGTGTGATAGCTCAACAGACTAGCGGATATAAGTGGGTTACAGGTTGCAGCAACCTTGCAGCAGCTGCCTTACAAAACAACCTAAATTGAGAGAGGGAAAAATTTGAAAGAGGAATAAAACTCATCCAGAAAAGAAGAAAACAATCAAAACACAAAAATCAGATGTGAGAGATTTGAATAACGAGTGCCAGCTGCAAAAATCAATATAAATTTATATAGATGTCTTCAATCAAACGTCATCACTCAATCCGCCCGAAAACATCCTACCAAATGTCGCATTATTATCCCCGATTTGCAACGAACACAGTTTTTATGCATGATTTCAAAATAAAATAAAAGCCGATTAAAAATTAAAAAGCACACATCCTCATCCGTCCATTAATAATAATCACGACAATGATAATTAAGTGGGCGACTATGATTTTTTTTCTCGCCAACAGCAATTTTAAATAAAACGAAACAAATTAATGGACGATGGCTTCCGAACCGAGAATCGAATCATGACACTCTCTAATATAATATTAATGCCATAGTGGGGGGAGAAAGGTTTTCATTATAATTTACGAAACATCGTTTTTCATTAATGCCCCTGCCTGGGCATGCACAATATTTTATTATCGGATTTATATGCGGAGCTGTTCAAATTGTGAAAAAAAAATGTTCGTTTAATGCACGGGAAAAAGTTATGCAATTAAGCAGAAAACCAGATATGAAAAATTTGCTGATGAATTAATGATAGAGAAGTGAATGCATTTTGTAAGCACAACAGAATACACATAATTTTGTATCGAAAATCGATTGACTGATTACTGTCCGTCATGACGACGTGTCACTCATATGTTGGCGGGAGGTTTAAAATTACTTTCAAATTAATTTTCAAATGATAATTACACACAATTTTTTTAACCATCACACATCACATATCATAAACCTGCGAAAAGGTTTAGGATAAAGCATTTCCATCTGCTAAATTTTTTGTCTTAGTATAAGTGAACTATCCAGAATCAAACTTACTATAGAACTCGAAGTAAACTGGACGTGGCAATAGTGAGCGTCTTTCACACATAGATGGTTTCGTTTTTATAATTTTATTACAAACACATAAATTAGACACGTTGCATCAAGCATCCAACGTGTGCGTTCATACTATGGGATAAATGGGGATGGATTCAACATACACATATGGGCATATACGTAATGTCGATTTATAGACACAAATTTAATAGTACAACATCTGTTATATTAATCGACGGATTTTTTTGAATGACTCTGAAGCTTTGTGTGTGAGTCGTCGCAATAGTATTTTTAATTAAAAATAATAAAAATAATTCAGAGGTCCTTCAATCCACAAGGGACCAGAGCCTAGCTTCTACAACAACTACTCGTGTTGAGAGATATGAGAAAATTTTTCATAGACAATTGATACATTTTGAGTGTTGTCAGCAACTCGATAGAGGGGGTGCCGTGAAAAATATCAGCTGTACAGATCTGGAGTTGAACCTGGACCTTGGGCATGTGGGTCGGCACACTGACCCACTACGCCACGCCCTGTCCTTATACAGGGTGTTGTCAATCGTTCTTCCGAATAGCATTCAAGTCCTTTCATTACTTAATAGATAAAATCCCACAAGTTCTTACATTTTGGCATATTCAGAAATTATATTCAGAACGAGCTTATGACACTAAGGCGAAAAACCTTTCTCCATTTCTTATAGATTTGAAGCGTGTCTTACAAAGATCTAACCAAGCCAGCCATGGGACAAGGAATGAACCAGTACTCTGAGCTAAACGAAAGCATAACGTCCGGGACTTCATGTCAGTGAAAGAGCTTTGACGAGTGTGTCGAAGGGAAATCACCCAAGTGTTGACGATGATGTACGGATTTGTTCTACCGACCTGCATGTATTCTAGCCAGAGCATCACCCAAGAAGAAAGACGCTTGTTGAAAGAAAGTACTTAAAATTAACCGGAAATCAAAAGACAATGTGCAAAATTTACAAAATTTGCATGTCACACACTGAATTGAAGGCACACGATGTCATTGCCAAGATAACCAAGCACCCATTTGCATCTTCACTCACCACCTCAGTTCACTGCGCACAAATGTCCAGTGTAGGCAAATTTTTTCACACTGCCCCAGTTAGAGCGAGGCCATATCCTTCACAAGTCCGTCCTTCCTGGCAACCATTTCGGTGAACGAAAATATTATTATTCCTCCCCAAAAACAAAAATCGATATCTTTCTCAGAAATCAGCTCATTAAAACAGATTTGACTCGTCGTCCGGCCCGTACTGATCGTCACGCATATATACGAGAGAAAATCACTTTCCGTACCGGTGCCGAGCGTTCCATAAATAAAATCGAATGCAAGGAGTTCACATCACGATGACGGTGAGACGCGCGAGGACATCCTGCGCTGTGCTTCGCAGCATCAGCGAAGACGACCACGACGACAACGAAGACGACGTCCCGTGCGATGTCCCCGGACGACAATGTGTGATGTCAAATTGACAATGTCAAAAATATGGCCAGCTAACACTATCGATGGCATAAGTTATAAATCTCATATCAGATCCAAAAACGGTTGACACGAATATACGAGGCAGGTATTTGTGGCAGGTAAACAAGCTGCCCGGCAGCCGGCAGCCAGGGCATGTGTATGGCTGTGTTGAGATGTTGCTGGACCACAGCCGCTCGCGGTGAGGTGATGATGTCCGGAGGGTGGCAGATACAGAGCGCTGAAACACCGTGTGCCTGTGTGCGCCGCAAAAGGTACAAAACGCTGAACTGGGCTACCGGCAGGCAGGCTGCCTTTGAACGAACGCAAGCGGTGACTGATCAAAACAAAACGCAAAGTGAAGCTGATCAACTTCTGAGCGGTGAACAATGGGACTGCAATTGACAGCCAGGCAATCAATCATATTCACTGATCTGCGCGAGGCACAGCGTATTTAAATTCACTTTATGCAGAACCGATCGGCGCGGCGTACCCGGGTCGACGATCTCGCAGACAATTGAATCAAGACTGTCAACGGCTTCCTGCCGCTGCATCCTTGAGACGCCTTCTAACAATGAGTGAAACATCGCCGCCGCCCGTCATAACAGATGTCACTGCAATTCGCACAGTCGCAGGGGGGAAATGCAACTCACCCCACCCCCCTGTCATGCATCCAGTGCAGTAGGAGCAATTACTCAACGTGTCCCCGTGGAATTGCTCGCGTAAATAATTCGTGATCGGTGGCCTAAATCGGCCCGCAACACATTGCAGGCTTAACTTTTGCACAAACAGTGTGCCTGCGCGCCGCCGCCGCCGCGGCCACCGTACCCGGGCATTGTCGCGGTCGTCGTCGCCGTTGTCGGATAATTGGGCCGTTTTGCGCCGAGGAAGTCCATCGTTCGGAGTAATTTTTCGCCAATTACTCAGTGCGCAACAGCTTTTGTGTCTGCGGCCCTCAGCAATTATTCCCGGCCGGCAACATCTGCGAAAGGATTCGTCTTCGCCTTCCGGAGGAACGAATTCAATTGAACGTAATCTTCAGTCGGGGGAGGTCATGCAATACGGCCGCGTCATAAATAATTCATAATCTCCGGAGGAAAAAGGTGTTAAGACAGCGGCGGCGGCGCAACATGCGGCCACATGGTGACACGGTGGTATTTTCGCTCGAATGTAAAACATATGATAAATCGTCCAAACAGGTGATAATTGGTAAACACGAGGGGCCCCACCACCGAACCCTGAGGAACCTCTTGTGCACTGTGTGCTTGCGCGCGCGTGTGTGTGTGTGCGTTTGAGTATTAATCAAGATATCAGGTGGGTAAACGGATCGTGTTGTGTTGTACGCGGCTGCGCCCCCGTCGCTAGACGTCCCGCAGAGTTGAGGAGTATCCTTTGGGGGCTCCTTGCCCTCGCATTGTGCAGGGTCATAATTAATTTTGACTTCATTTATAAACTGGCGCAGGTACGGAGGACTTTTAATGCGCATTCACAATGCAGCTCCTGGGCTTATGCGGGCATAACATTCGAATGTGTCATGTTTTCAGTCAACAATGAATTATTTTTCATTTTTTAATAAATTGACTGTGGCTCGCCGGGGATGGCAAGATGTGTGGAACTTTTGTTGAGCGCGCAGCCCGCGGCTTACGATCGAGTTAAGCGGAATGATAAATTGGCTGGGCATTTAACGCCGGTGTAATTTGAATGATTTATAACGAGGGCGTCAATGAGCATGTTCATGTCCTTAAGTGAGATGTAATTTGATGTTTCCTTAAATTCCCCAGCAATGTCTGCTTTAAGGGATATTAAGACATGCTGCTACTCTGTTGAAGGCATTTAATTACTGTCTGGATGCATGTCATGCAATTTTTAAGTCTTTTTCATTGACACATGAGTTGGTATGCTTAAGGACTTCCATTTAAGGGGTCGGTTTGCAAATTGATCGTTAAGTAAGTTTACCTTAAGATGTTGTAAACAAGTTGCAGGATGGGGAACCAAGCAACAGTTTCTTCAGACAAACATTTAAAGGGTGACTATAACCGGTGAAGTCTGAAAATTTTGGAGCTCATCAGCAATTTGCGGGAGATGGACCACAGAGCGGGTATTGAACTAGAGATCATAAGTTCGAGTTGCCCAAAATTTGATTGGGCATTCTTTGTGACAATCAAGTTCTTGACAAGACACTCATTCACAGAATAGAATCATGGAGCAGGCAAGGGAATATTTTGCGACTGAGGGAGGTGAATCGTAAGCTCTACGAGCTGTGGATGTTGTCCGAAAGGAAACGACTACGCTGGCTCGTTCATATCCAACGCATGATCACAATCCTCTAGCGTAAGTGGTCATCGGGTCCGAGTCTCTAAACCAGAAAAAGGTCGTCTTTTTGGCATACAGGACAACTAAAGCGACACTACAGCCCACAAGGGATCAAGGCCTATCTTCTATAACAACTACTCGTGTTGTGCGTGCTACCGTTCTCTCACGACTAGAAAAGACCTACATTTGAGAAGTTTTTCATAGACAATTGATGCTCTTTGAGTTTTGTCAACAACTCCAAGAGATGGTGCCGCAAAGAAGCCTGAGGCGCGTGTGGGTCGACGCACTTACCCAGTACGCCACGGCAAGGACAACTAAAGCTACGTCTCGGGCTCAAACGGCCCTGGATAGGTGATCGTGCAAGTAGGTTAGTTGTCGTAATTGTTGTAATGCTTTGAGCTGTCAAATTTCCTTTCTAAATGAATAATAATTGAGTGGCACTACAGCCCATAACGGACCAGGGCCTAGCTTCTACAACAACTACTCGTGTTGTGCGTTCTCTCACGACTAGAAAAGACCTACAGTTTTTTGCCGACTCCGAACGGCGAGATTTGAGAAGCTTTTCATGGACAATTGATGCTCTTTAAGTGTTGTCAGCAACTCCAAGAGATGGTGCCGCAAAAAAGTCTGAGGTGCGTGTGGGTCGACGTACTTACCCACTACGCCACTTCAAGAACAACTAAAGCCACGACTCGAGCTCAAACGGCCCTGGATCGGTGATCGTGCAAGTAGGTTAGTTGTCGTAATTGTTGTAATGCTTTGGGCTGTCAAATTTCCTTTCTAAATGAATGTTGGTCTTCAAATCTGGATTTTCATTGGCATTTGAAGAAATTTCTTCCATTCTGTCTGTGGTTACTGGATCTGATCCTTTCACTCCAAACAAAGTTCCACTTAACTGAAGATCAACAGAAAAATTGTCTTATTTATTCCCCATCCTTGGCTTCCTTATGTAAATATGCTCCGAAGCTTCTTCTTTTTTTTTTCTCCATCCCACAACAAAAGAGCATCCTCCTTCCTCCACCACTCACCGGACATGAAAAAAAAACATAAAACTTACTTTGCATGTCCTTCTCGATCTTCTTCGTTCGCCTTCATCCAATTTAAATAAAATTCAACAAAACTAAATCACCAAAAAAACCTAAATAATATATTGACAGATCTGCATGTCGCTTGCTTTACGATATGGTTCTACAGATAAATCCAGCGATTGATCTGCATGCAACATGCGACGCAGAAGATCGACCAGCGAGCGGACGACACACGATTTTGTGCGGTTGTCCACCATCGTCCTCCGTGTACTGAGGAGTGCGCAGCGGTAGCGCGGCAGCGACGCGACGCTCGATGATTGCACATGCAGATTTTTGAATTTCCAGAAAATTATTATTGAAGATGCGAGATTTTGAACAGGACAAGCATAGGCGACACACAGGGGACACAAGCACATCCAAGCGAAAAAAAAATGAGAAAATGAAGCTGCCCTGCACGGGACTCATTAGGGAGTTGCTTGTTTTTAAGGAACGAGAAAATTTGAATACGCCTTTTTAGCGGGTCGTCGTGAGGCTGTGTTGGTTTTTGTTGGGGGTTCCTGTCAATTTGCATTGTATATTTATTAAGGGCAATTTAGCAGTTAGCCAGTTTTTTAGGTAGTCATTATTTTATAGAAATTTATTGGTTACGTTTTAATCTGAATATTGATTTGATTGCATGGACTGATAAGGCATACGGTAGTGCGTTTTTTCTTCGTGCTGAATCTGGCTTCGACAGCTGACGCGATGAATTAATGTGGTGTGTAGTGCTGACAAGGGATATCAACAAAACAACTCATATGCATGTAACTTAATCGAGGCCTTGTGAGGAGAACATCTGGTCGTAATCTGTTGTTTGGAGAGTGGTGCAAAAAGTTGCATTGGTAGAGAAGAACATTCCCATATCGTGTGGAAGAAGCTGTGAAGTACGTAGAAGTGGCGACAGACAGATGCCCGAAAATCAAGAGAAGTCAATTTAAACAGTCAATTCCATAAAAAAAGAAAGATAGAAAAACAACTACGACCACCTTGTTGTTATGTATCAGGCCTGCGACCCATCAAAGGTTTGAGCCTGAGCTATGGCTGCCTTCCGTTCTTGACGGTCCCGGGCACTCTGCTTCCAGTTGTCAAGACCAAACTTTCTAGCTTCTGCAAGTACTTGGTCTCTATACCAGAGGTTCGGCCTGCCTTTGCTTCTTGAACCCGGAGGCTTGTATTCGAAGTACTACCCCTTGCTGGGGTTTATTCCTTACCAGGCCTGTAACGACGTTCGGGTGTCTTTTTCTTACAAACTTTGTTATTTTGCTTTGACCTTTCTGGGATCTTGGATTTGGAGTTCTTTAAAAGGTTTTTCTCCACATTCCCGACATTTTCGACACTTTCTGCATTCGTATGGTTTTGCTTCCGAGGAACAAAAAATGTATATTTCGATGTGCCAAGTCTTCCGTCTTCTGCTAGTCCGGTCGTTGGGTAGGTAGGCAGGTAGAAGTGGCGACTTGTAGAAGTTCAAATCCCATATAGGCCACATTAGGCCTGGACGTATCAGTATTTCTTCTCTTTACACAGGAAAGTCTTAGTTAATTGATTTCCTGAATTTCTCCATCTAGGTTGGACATCTGCTGTGGATGATTGGACTTTACCATGCACCATGCATTGTTATGTAACACAAGTCTAGGTTTTGTTTCACCGAAGTCCAATTGTAGTCGTTTATGAAATTTGCGAATTCACCAATTTTTAAATCGTTTAGCTTACTATAATCTTTGAAGAAGTATTGTTCAAAGTTTTTTTTTTGATTTTCGTCGAGAGAGAGCTACACACGAACAGGGAAGATGAGATAAGCTTTCGTCCACCTCCTTTTCCCCGCAGCTACGACAAAAGTCCTTTTAGGGAGAACATAGCCTGCTTAAGCGTGTGTCAATTTGACCAGGAATAATGCAAAAGAGTTTTCTGATCATTAATTTGCCCAGGCAGTGGTTACCGTGGCGTAGTGGGTAAGCGCGTCGACTCACACGACGAATGTCCAGGTTCAATTCCTGGACTGAAAATATCGCATTTTTCACGGTACCACCACTTTCGAGTCGCTGACGACACTCAGAGAGCACTGATTGTCTAAATGAACTCTAACTCTTAATACAGAAGCTATGGCCTGGTCCTTTGTGGTTTGAAGTGCCACTCAATTATTATTGTAACTACTGTGTTTCAGCATAAGAACATATGATTTATATCCAAACGAAGGCATATATTCGTAAGTATGATATTAGCCAGCAGAACCGAATAAGAATAAAGCACTTTGCTAAGCTAAGGATTTTTTTTTTTTCAAAAACTTCTCATGTGGAGGATTTTCGATAATTTGTCCTCAAATTGTATCTTCTTAAGCCTATAACTAATTCATTGAATTGAATACTTAGAAGCAATGTTGTTGCTTCCCAACCATATCTGGGTGCCAGCCTGGGAAAAGTGCACAAGTCTTGTAAAAGTTCAAGGTTACAATATATTGGGCCGTTCACTAAGTAATTTTATTTGAAGACAATAGCTGATCTTATGGAATTTCATCGCTGCTAACTTTATATTTACCCGCTTTATCGTTAAATATATTAATAGCCGATATATGTAACGGGTGTCCCAATAAGAACGCAAGATTTTAATTTTAAATAAAACGCAGATATTTTGAAAAAATTGTGAATTTTGTATTATATCGTAAAGTAGGATGAGGTTATGTGTGGAATAACATATCGGCCAGATGGCCGCCGAGACTTTGCTACCACATACGCGACCTTTTAAAGAAATTTTCAATAACCGTTTTGCATAAATGCTGCGGTATTTCATTACTGCAGCTTCCAATTCTCTCTTTTAAGGCTTGAGTCGTCGTCGGCTTATTCGCATAAATCATCGACTTCAAAAACCCCAAAGAAAAAAGTCCAATGTGTTAAATCGCACGATCTAGGCGGCCAATTATGCTTTCAAAAACGCAAAATAACACGAAACGCGAAAATGACTGATGCAGCAATTGAATTGTTTCTCTAACTGTATGAGATATGGCGCCGTCTAGTTGAAACCACATCACCTCCACATTTATTTCTTCAATTCTAGGCACGAAAAAACTGGTTATCATTTCACTTACCGAACACCATTGACTGTTTGCGCTTGACCTGACTCATTTTCATAAAAAAAGGTCCAATGGTTCCTCCAGCCCAAAACACACAACACACAGTGATACGTTGAGGATGCATTTGCGAGAATATTCCTCGCCCCAAATGCGACAATTCTGCCTATTGACGAAGCCATCAAGATGGAAGTGGGCCTCGTCACTAAAGATGATTTTATCGGCAAAATCAGCATTTTCATATTGTCTCTCCAATACCCAATTAACGAACTCCCTTCGCTGCGCATGGTCAGCTGGCTTCAGTTCCTGAGTCAATTGAACTTTGTATGCAGATGAAGGTGCGAATCTTTCGCCACATAGTGGTTTTGGAAACACCAATTTGCTGAGCTCGGTGTCGAATTGAGGTGGATGGAGTTTGAGCGACATCATCACGTACTGCTGCGATATTTTCGGTCGATCGACCTGGTCGAAGGCGCGTTGTTGTCTTTACATCAGTTACAGACCCAGTTTCAGCAAATTTTTCCATTAATCGCTTTACAGTTGACTCTTTTGGAGCGTTATTGTAACCCCAAATTGATCGCAATTTGCGAACTGTAGTCGCAAAAATTTCCCCATTTTGGTAAAACAATTTCACAATGAAAATGCGTTGTGCATTCGTGTAGCGCTCCATTTTTATTAACCTTTTACCTTCTACTAACAAGCAATAATAATTGTTCAAATGCCAAAAAATGACAATTCGAATGGCGCCAAATTTAAATCTTGCCGTCTTCTTGGGACACCCTTTAGTAGGACTTTGTTGCAATAGTTTTTGTTGTTTTTTTGTTTGTTTGTTTGTGGCTCTAAAGAAGATGGAAGATCGAAAAAAGCATTTTCGGTATATTTTACTGTTTTACGATCAAAAGGGCAGAAATGCAGTTCAAGCAAGTCGGAGATTAAGTGACGCGTACGAAGCAAATGTGTTGACCGAACGCCAATGTCAAATTGGCTTGAAAAATTTCGCTCCGGCAATTTCGCTCTTAACGTCATTAAAGGACTCTTGGTGCCAATGTAGATGAATTATGATCGATTCGAGAGATTGCTGAAAAATAAAATTTGTCTAACTCGACCGTTCACAGGCAACTGAAACGATTAGGATTAATTTCGGAGCTTGACAAATGGGCTCATAATGTTCTTACGAAGCTTAAGACATCATACAAGTTTGATGATTCGCCAAAACTTTTGCAGCTTGAATGCGATGTGCTACCACATCCACCATGCTCTCCAGACTTTCCACCTTCGGACTATTACTTGTTCGGTTTTATTTTTTTCAAAATTGTTTGAATTGGAGAACCTTCCCCTCGAATCAGGATGTCAAGAACCACTTGAACCCGTTTTTTCAGCCGGCGAACCCTTAATGAGCGTAAATTCAATCTCTTGCCCGGAAGAAGATGGCAATTTTATAAACTGTGTTTTTTTAGTTTTGTGTTGTCGCCTGCTCCTTGTCCGTAATGTTTTGTTTCATCAGAAGGTTAATAGTACTTTACAAACTGTAGTTTTGCAAATATTTGCAGTGCATTGTTCTTGACATAGTTCTGGCTCTATACGTAAGAATTGCCAAACAAATTTAGGAAAAGCAACTTTACTTAAATGCATTGCAAATAGAAACAATTACACCATTTCCAGAATCCTACAACCGCACACAAGATAAAGCAAAACTCTAACAACTTTAAATCAGTGACTGATTGTTCCCACCGATAGACAAATCAATCCCGACAGACTGCATTAACTCTCCATTTGCCGCCCATAATCTAAATGTTTTCCGAGAAGCCAGTATCTTGCATTTACATACCGTGTGCATAATTTTTTGCGACATTTTTTCGCCTTCAATTAGAAAGCATATGCAGCTCTCGTCCACGTCTCCTCTCACTCACATAGGCACTTCCTTATTCAAATTCACCCAGCCACCAGCAGCCAGCAGACAGAGGAGAGACCAGAAAAAATAAACGCCGCGAAAAGGAAATCAACTAAAACAAGAATCTCAAAAGCCTATGTCAGCCTTCAGTCGACAATATGCAAATCAACTTCGCATTGGCATTATAATTTAACAAGATTCGCTCTGCGCTCCATTTTTGCAACTCCCGGTCCGTGCGGTTGGCGAAGAGCCGCTGACGGAGGCCGTGCCGGGCCTTCCTCAGCACGCACCACAAACCAGCTTACCGCACAGAAACGATGACGGTGGCAATAAATAAGAGCACTGTCGTGGAGATAAGATCATTTTCTTCATATTAATAACTAAAAACCAACATTTTTCAAAATGAAGACTAAACTGCGAGTGAAAAAGGAAGTGGAAGAGGCACAAACGATGCAAAGAGGTTATCTACGCCATTGCTGGCCGGCCAGCCACTGGCTGACTGTGGTGGATGCAGAGGCAGTGGCTGCAGTTGACGCTTGCCGGCCGGCAAAGTGCGACGCCAATTGACTGTGTTGGGTGAAGGTTCTTATCGCTGAACTTCAGCAAATGAATACCGTGATAAGGTTGAGAATGGCGATTATAAGGGAGAGGGTAACTAATAGGATTCTCTGGTGACTGCGACGATGTTGACTAGAAGGATTCATTAGTGTCGTGCAATGTAAATATTGCATGCCACCATGGTGACTATCAGTGTGATGGTCTTCATAGGTGGTAACAGTCACATTTTAGGTTATATGCAATTTAAAATGTGCTTCATGTTGATAGGCTTTCGAAAAGTCCGTCGTGTTGTGCTTGATATTGTTTTCAAACGAGTGGAGGGGACTTAGAGTTCAATGTCGACTCTAAGCAGAGTTTTACAATTTGTTCAAGAACAGTCAATAGTGCGCTCTGAGTGTTGTTACGAAAATGACAGATGCGGAGCCAGGGAAAGAGTGCCAGATGTTCAGAAATCTTTGAATCTTCACAGCGTGAATGTTCCAAAAAAGTGATGTCCGAAAAAAGGGTTATGGTTTCTAGTTTCCCCAATATTTTCTTTCAAGCTGTAGGTAGTCTTACAAAACATATGACAGACTTATCAAAATTGGTAAACAAACGGAGATCCTCTTAGATCACTTGTGTTCCGAAATTTTTTTGAAGAAGTGGTTTCTAACAGTCCTTCTACTTTTTCCTCATTACTTAAGTCTGTAGACTCAAGATGGGGGTTGACTTGAGTATCAATCAAAGTCACAACTCAACTGGGATAAACGTTCGTTGTCTGTGATTATTTCCTACAGAGAGATAGGTTTTGCAATCATGCTTAAGTTAAACAGTGCGATATTCAGCCAGTTTCTATAAATATTGTTGCTTTGAAAAAAAAATTGATGAATAGATGGTGAATATGCATCTAAAAATTCTGGGTCTTCTCCAAAATTTGCCGAAGAGCAGAACTAAATACCTGGTCAATGTTCGTCTTTGCTTGCCTGAATCCACACTGACATTGATCAATCAAAATGTTGACGTACGCAATGTTTAGGAGACTTATACCTCAGTGTGGCGTAGTGGGTAAGTGCATTGAGTCACACGCTAAAATCCTAGATTCGATTCCCGGACAGAACACTTCGCATTTTCTTACAGCACCACCTCCTTCGAGTTGCTGACAACACTCAAAGAGTACTAATTGTGTATCAAGTCCCCGCCTTCGGTGTCGGCAAATAAATGTAGGTCCCTTCTGCTCGTGAAAGAACAGTGGTACGCACAACAAGAGTAGTTGTTGTATAAGCTAAGCCTTGGTCCCTTGTGGGCTGTAGTGCCACTCAGTTCAGTTCAATACCTTAGTGGTAAGCGCAGTTAAAAGCTTCGGGGAAGCATTGCCCAATGAGATTCCATCCAACGGATGTACTTTTATCAGACCAAATTTTTCATATGAGTTGGCTTATGCATTTGCCAACTCTTGGGTGACAACATGGTTGAAGGTTAACTGAGATGGAGATCTCCATATACCTTGGTGGATATAAACAAACAGGAAACAGAAACAGGAACAAGTGCAGTCAAGTTTACAGTCGCAGAATCCATGGCTCTTCATTGTAGGAGGTAATATCGTGTAGTCTATACATATTGACTGCACCAAAAAAGATTGCTTCCTTGATCAAGCCAGGATGATCTTGTTTCTGTTTATCAACAAGCTCGTAGAACCAGTATTTGGGAACGTCATTCTTTGTCACTGTTGAGGCACGTATAAGAATAAGTCTAATTTCCGCGAATCTGTCCTCCATATGGATCATCAGCAGGCGTTCGCTTTTACACCTAAAGCTCAGGGCATGCTTAAGTCTTCGTTCGGTTTGCTAAGAGAGATAGTACAAGATGGCGTAACTTGTATTATTCCATTGTGACTAATTCATTGAAACATGCGTTGGAAAACTACGGCCATTGTCCGTCATTTCAGTATATGTCATTCATTTGAGGCACAAACAAAAATAATTTTTTTTCACTCAAACAAAACTTTAACTCTAACTTTGTGCCTGAAAAAGTGTTTTTGCGGGAAGTTTTTCTTCATTACCTTAATCTGAAGAACACATAAAATTCAGAAAAGTGCATGAAATCTTTATTTGAATCGATAGTACGGTCCATATAATTCGATGTTTGAAGATTATTTCATGAAAATGTTGACTTTGACTGCACCTCAAATGGTCCGCTTAGTCCAATTCTGGCATATTCTTTTCAACATTCCGGCCGGCGGGCTTGTCTGTATAGACATGAGTTTTAACATAGCCCCACAAAAAATAATCCCATGATCTAGGCGGCCAATTGACCGGTCCCGAACGTGAAATGAAATGTTCACCGAACTCGCCTCTCAAGTCCATTGTTGCGCGTGCTGTGTCACGCTCTTGCATTTTGAGCAAAAAAAGTTGGATAACGTCTCACGGTAGCGCTCACCATTCACAGTTACGTTACGATTCGCATCATCTTTGAAGAACAACGGTCCAATGATGCCACCAGCCCATTTACCGCACCAAACTGTGACTCTTGGTAGCTCTTGCAATTCTTCTGGCTGATATTCACTCCAAAATCGAAAATTCTGTTTATTTACGTACCCATTGAGCCAAATTGAACTGACCATAAGATGGAAGAAGCGCGCGATGAACTTTCTTAACAGAGCACGCATTTTGATAATAAAATTCAATAATTTGCAAGCGTTGTTCGTTTGTAAGACGACTCATGGTTAAATTATAGACCAAATTGAAGATGTTTGACAGTGGAACAAAACACGAAACGTGCGTCAGCTGTTTAAACCAGTGTTGCCAAAGAGATAATAGCTAAAAAATCACCCTTTATTTTGGTGCAAGTTTAGTGTGAACATAGGAAACGTGCCGAAAGTGGTCATTTTGGCTTGGACGACGATGAACGTCCTGTGGGCAGCCGAAATATTGTTGCCAAACACAAGAAGAGCTTGCAAAATCTTTGGGTATCACTCAAGCAGTCACTTCAAAACGTTTAGAAGCGGCTGGAATTATACAAGTTACGTCATCTCTTAGCAAACAGCACGACTAAAGTTTTGAACCCAATAAATGCGGTCATATCCGTCTAAGTATGGTCTCTGACTTTAACAAGTTGCTATACGTGCTCTGTTCTGAGTTTAGACGTTATATGTGCAAATCCGAAAATCATTGTTTTTATCTTGAGTTTAAGTGGATTGGTTGTCAGCACAAAAGAAATCCAAGGGTTGTACCAAGTTTTTAACGACATTTTCCGGCAGTTTCCCTAATAGGAAATGTAGAATGTGGATGTGAAACTATTTTAAAATTATCTTCTCTTAAAAGTGGCAACCATCGCATTTATTAAAATTTTAGACAAAACTTCAAATGGTTACTCGAATATTGCACTTTTTAAATCCACCCTTGCATTATCCCATAAAAACGGTGCAATAAGGATTGTCAATTGATAACAATCGTATGCAAAACCTAGTCCCCTTTTTTTATATGAAATCGCATATATGGCAACGAATGACCTAAAAGTTGTCGTTCCTCTCCCTGTTCGAATATACAAGCAAAAACTTGCTTCCCATCAATCCCTAAGTCTGCACAACACCAAACACAAGTCCTCCTTCACCGCCAAGTAATACCACGACTCAAGATTTACAGCCCACATGTAATTTATTAAAAATAAATATATCTCTAAAAATGGAAAATTCCGCTTCGCTTTGTGCCGCAACGAATGCCGCCAAATGAGCTCGCAACTTGCGAAGGAGGCAAGCAGCGGACAGCGCACAACCAGGATAACACTCCAATTAACACAATGATGAAGAATTATGCTCGCCCGCGGAATTAAAGCAAAAGATTCATCTCATTCGCTTCGCAGGAGGCCGCTGCCGCCGTCTTCGTTTTTTTTTCGCACACGTCCACTCGCGCTCCCTCACTCACTCACTCACTCACTCCTCACCCACCTGGAGGACTGGCCTAGATCATATTTACATGGCCAAGGATGGCGCTGTTCTATCTCGTATGTGCGCCGCGGCGGCGCGGGTCCCTCTGTGCTCCCATATACATTAGAGATTTGAGCGCAACAGAAAGCCGGCGGCAGCTTACAGATCGATGACTATTCGGCCGCCAAGGCATATAAGGCCACGTACCACATTTGTTGGTGCTATCGCAGAATTCATAAATCAAGTGACTAATTAATGGCAGGTAACTTTTCTAGCTCCACCATCGCTGTGTGTTGGTGGCGGTGGCGTTGAACAATTTCTTCATCACCAGGACCGCGGAGGCACCGGCCGGTGCTAACTGCCGACAACGATGGCGGCAGTTACTCGTGTGCCCCCAATGGACATGGAAAATATTTTTTATAGCTCCAAATCTGCGGCGGATCGACGACGACGTCCGTCGTCCGCCTCATCGCTGTCGGAAGACGAACGACGGCCGACCAGACGCGATATTAACGTGTGGCTTAATGGCTTCGTTGGTGTGTGATCTTATGAATCAACAATCGGACAGTAATTAATTTCTGGAATGGCCAAGGTTGATGTCCCAGGAGCAGGGGTGGGGACTGGGAAGTTAAAAATGACACAATGTGTACCCTCGGGAGGAATGTGGAAGAAATATTTTGAAAACCGGATTTGGAAAACTGGAGTAAAGGACGCCAGTGATGATACATGTTCTATAGGCGGAAAGAAGCCCCGTGGTGGGGAGAGTGTGCTTGGCATGGCGGATTTAAAGGAACTGGCTGTTGCCGCCACCGCCACCGTTGGGAATTACTGACCTGCGCAATGGGATTCGAGTTCTGTCTGCCATTGGATCTTGGGCAGGCGTGTATTTAATCACGTCATATTGAGCTTGTGTCTCGCTAGTGATGCAGACCGCCTTTGCCATATTCTGTCTCTTACGCTCCTTAGTTAAGCTAATGTTTGCTACTGTGCAGTATTTAAGGAACTTATAAGGATCTTTGTATGCACTTCACTTTAGAAGACGAATCTACTTGCGAATCTACATCGCCATAAGATGTCGCGTCCACTTTGAGTCTTCATTGCAGGTTGCAGCTTAAATATGTGCTTAAACAAATCCAGTTATACTTTTGTGGATCTGCCCGACACTCATCAACTTTCAGAATTTTACAGTACCTACAAATTTCAAACCCTTTCCGCGAAGGATGATTTTATTGTTAAACATGAAAACAAACTGCACTGCTCCGGCCCCAAAAGCCTTCTTGTCAGAGACATTGGGACAACGCAACAGGGAACGGCATAGGTTGAGATGGCGCACACAAGTCAAGAAGAACTTCAACCACTAGAGGCAGCTGGCGAGGCATGTTGTTAAGGTCAGGTCCACCTTAGAATATAGCGCTATTAAAATAAGAAGAAGAAGGAAACAATTGCCAACGCCATCAATGCAAAAGTGACCCATTGGGGTTTTGTGGAGCTGAGCAAGCATGGCGATGAGACATTCTCAAAAGTGATGCCAACTTCAAGAAGATCCAAAGCCATAGTACACCTACATGGCGTGATAAAGTATATTCGAATAAGGACATTCATAGGTTAGGCCAAAACCCACAAGCCTACAACAGCTGAACAAGTCTTCAAAAATGAACCCCAAGAGCTCGAATCGAAGGTCCGGTTTTCAATCCACGGTATTCCCCGAACCTTGCACTTACCGGTAACTATTTATTCCGCTTCATGTAAAAACTTATCATGGGGAATTGGTTTCGATATTGAAGAAGGATTTTTTAAAAAAAGACTGAGCTCTTTTCGAAAAATTGCTTAAGTGGTTGGAAGGTGGTCCAATCATAATGCACGATCCAAATTGTGAGTCACACCTTAAGTTCAACTTGCGTTGCCCAACTTTGAAATTCCATTCAACAATGGAGAGGTACAGAACTGAGCAGTGCGTTGAGATTGTTGAAGCCTTTTACGAGAATAAGGTCTTAAATCAAAATGCATTTCTTGGCTTTGTGATTTTTTTTTTGTCATTGCTCTTTTTCGTGATACTTTGGCAGTCGCATCAACCTCGTCGCATAATCATGCCCAACAATTGAACATCTTGATCGACTTCTTACAGCCAGAAATTGAGGATATGTATCAGTCAGACGACTATTCAGGAACAAATTAGAATATATATCGATTTATTCAACGAGAGGTTTGATTTTTAATAAGCCTCTGTTACAGACCACGCGTGACTTTCATCAAACTGTTAAGGCAGTCTTATTCAGTATTGTTTGCCAAGTTATAGTTGGAAAACTAATTTTACAAGAAGTGTCTTCAAATTGTTTAGCTGTATTAGGCAAATCAGCGTTCTGTGAGAAACGTTTTCAGTGTCATTTGAGGAACTTACGGTGCACATAGTCGACCTTTTGCAAATTTAAGTCCCAGCCTTCATAAGTGGATGCTACTCGATCAGTTATACCACATCCAGCCGGTAGGGAAGAGACAAATTAGAATGTTATCGTCAGTAGCTACCATCACCGAATGGTCTCGCTTGGCTTTGGTTTCAACAAGACGGTGCAACAAGGCATACAGCGCGTGAATCAATTGACTTAAGACATCCTTTTAGTGAGCAATTAACATCATGCTTCGCTACAGTAAATTGGCCGCCTATATCTACTAATTTCCCTAGATATGTAAAACCTTAGATCTTTAGTAATATGCCAAGCAGAATTGACGCTTTTGATGTCAACATTATTCGTGTTATCCAGTCTATACGCTCCACAGAGTCGAATCAAATTATATCTTCCGAACTGCCCAACTCAGACGTGGCTTACAAGTACATTATATCAGTTTCGAGTTGCAAATGCCATGAATTGATCTGTTGGCTGATAGTAAACATCTTCTTATGTCTTATTTTTCATTACAAATCAAACTTCACGATGAATCACCCCTTTACATAGCTTTGAATGTGATCGATGTTTCAGCCAAATAGTGGTCACTTCCACTTAAGATGATCTTACGAACAGCACTTGTTAAGACTAGTCGGTTAGCCGCTTAAGTATTGTCACTCAATAAATGGCCAACTGCAGCTTATACTTGTCGCTCAGCCGTGGGAGTCACTTTGCCTTTTGTCGCGCATTGTGTGGTTAGGAATATAAGCTAATGATCAATACCGAAATCAAACGCAGAATCACTCTTGCCAATCGCTGTTGCTTTGGGTTTAAGAGGCAATTGAGTAATAAAGCCCTCTCCCGAACAACCAAAGTGACTTTGTACAACACCGGTCCTGCTTTACGGCGAAAAAACCTGGACGCTACTAAAAGCGGATGAGGAAGCCCTTGGTCGCTTCGAGAGAAAAGTTCTGCGTGCGATTTTTGGTCATGTTTGCGTTGATGGCACCTGGAGGAGAAGATTTAATGACGAACTCTATGAACTGTACAGCGACATGCGCCTGGTTAAGCGTCTTCGGATACAACGCGATGGCTAGGCCATGTAGAGCGTATGGACACTACAGGTCCGTCCCGAAAAATTTTTAAATCTGAGCCATTGGGCCAATACAACAGAGGACGGCCTAGCTAGGCTAAATTGGCGCACACAAGTGGAGAAGGACCTCAACCAATTTGGAGTGCTCAGCTGGAAGCAGCAAGCCGAAGATCGTGCTAGCTTTAGAGGCATGTTGGTTGAGGCCCAAGTCCACTCCGGACTGTAGCACCACAAGAAGAAGAAGAAGATGTACTCCCACATGCCCATTGCAATCTGGGAAAGACCCGCTATTAAGTTCTCTTTGAAAACGCACTCGGAACTAAACTGATGTCCAATAGGATGTCTGCCAGATTCGTGTGTCAATCCATGCTCCCATCTGTGATCATGATACAGACTCGATTTCAGAGTCATTCGAAAGACAATTTGTCCTCCAAATTTTTCACTATAAAATATTAGTTAAAAAACTCTACTTCATTTGTGGATTTACGTTTACCGAACAGCCAACCCAAATATCCCTTCAATTCACATAACCTATAAGTGGGCCTTTCGTACATTGCAATAGAAACGTGCAAACAACACATAAGGACATAATTTAGCAAAACAATTATCAACAATTATCAACGAATTAATTTCAATTACAGAGCCAGTTCAAATAGACTTTCACAGCTCACAGTGAGAGACATTTTTTTGAACTTTTTTGACTTGTCATGTTCACCACATGCATTTGGAAAAAAAAACAAAACATCTTGAGGGTCTTCACACAAAACACAGCCCGAAGAATGTTGCCTTAAAGAGACGGATGAGTTTGCTTAAGACATTCCACCCTTGTTTGAGAGTTGCACTTGTCAGCAGCAGTCCTACTCAATTAAGCACAAATGCCACTCACTGACAAGCCAACGTGCGCACTCCCACACCAACCTCAGCAACTTGTTGCTGCTTCACTTGCTCCCAAAATGTGGGTTGCTTGGCCTAAGCCCTAAGGCCATACACCACTCCAAGGTGTTTCAAATACCCGTCCAACAATCACACAGTTTTCCACCACCAACCAACTCCCCAGCCCGTCTGTCATCATCCCCTAGCGATGAAATACATTTTTAATTTCTTTTTTTTCCAATTTACAATTCGTGGGGGTGAATGCGGAGAGACACCCTCCACAGACACAACCACTTACGGGTATGTCGCCTGCGGGTGCTCAGGTGTTTTCGTTCAACCAAATTATAATTTCAAATAAACTCATCGTCTGTTCGCCGATTAATGTGGGGGTGCTGACGTTATGCGTTTGACAGTTGTTCGCCGTCTGCAGAGTTCAGAAGCCTCTGCCTCTCTCTCCAAGCGCTGGATGTGCGGCCACATTGCGAGCGTTCTTCGGAAGACTCAAACATTTTTGTCATCACCTTCCCAGAAACCCCCGGCAAAAAGTTCCCGCAGGAATGCTTCGACGGATGCGAGAAATATGCTTCTCTGAATTCCGATTTCCTCCTGCACCGGTGGCGGCGGCGGACAGCGGCAAACAGGTCTCCGGTGCGCAGCAACTACACTCAAATCGCGATCGCATAAATAACATCGCCTCGCAAAAATATCATTGCGATCATAAATATTATTCCGCGATATCCCGCTTATCGCACCTTTTGGTGGCATTCGTCGGAGGATGCGCGAAAAAAAAGTCCCAAACCGCCGAAACAATAACACTCCAGCAGACGGTCTGCTTCGCTCCGAGAGACGCTCTGTCTGCGGATGCTGGCGAAGTTTTGCTCCTTTTGGACGTTTTTCTTGTCTCCGTCGCCGCACCTGAATCACACTTCTCAAACAAAGGGGACCCCGAGTCATGGGCTGCCGGTGTGCCCTTCAAAAATTTATGAAACACCAGAGGCCGCATCACGCTGTCCATAACGGAAAGATGATGATGATGATGATGGCGATCGTCGTCGTCGCAGCACCGGTGTGCCCCAAGATGGCTAAAACGCCCAAGAGGCTGCAAGAATTCCTATGCAAAGCGAAACCAGTCGGGAGGATAATGCATCCGTCCCAGGACGCTGCCAGGGAGCCGGGCGGCGGCGCGGCGGAGCACCGGTGGCGAGCGAAGGATGAAAATATTGAATAAATGAATAAATTGCATGTTTTTTTGCTGGATGTTGCCAAGGTGTAGAAATATGATTGCTGGTGCGCGAATGCATGAGCATCGTGTCGAACATGGGATAGTGTAACAAGCGGACGATAGATCCTATCGTCGAGGTGATTTTGTATTCATTTATTCGCGTGATTGTTCTCATTGTTGCCTCGGCGAGCGTGTGTGTGCGTGTGTCTCAGAGTGCGAGTGTTTATCTAGATTTGACTCCACGGAGGTGACAGATTTTTGACTTGTGTCTTTTGACTTGCGAGTCATATCGCCTGACGGGTGGGGAGGAGGCGAGCGATTTTGTGCTGGAATTGCCGGTCGATTGGGTATCTGTGTGGAGCGGAGTGTCATGTCGTCGTACAAAATGGGTGGCGTGGCTGCAAAAGGAAACTTGTAAGGTTATCGTATTATCGCGACACAATTTGCAGGCTATTCGATCGGGTAATGTTTCTGGGAGGATAATTTGCTTGCATGTAGAGTTCAGCCTTGATGCTTTGCTCTTGGAATGTTGTGAGCAAAAAGTTTGCAGTTTTGTGTTGATAACTGTCATAACATTTAATTTTCCTTGTTGTCACACACACTTTTGACATGTAAGGAAGTTCAACGGGGATAATGGCAAGATTTTCAGGGCCATTTATGAAGAGTGTCAGCAAGGGAGCACATTTTATGTAATTGGGTTTCCCTAATCGACAACATTTACTTCCAAGATGACTATCTGATGCGCAAGTCATAATGCAAAAAAATTGAAACATGTCTTTGGTGTTTAAAAGTGTAGATGATGAGGGGATAGGATGATGCACTGCTGCTTCCAGTATACACTGCTTACGTCTGCTACTTAGAGCAAATAACAGCACTGACTTCGAACGTACGATGGAAAAGTACTGCCGTTTAAAAATAACCTAGCACCCTTGGAACTGCGTTACACCAATAAGCTTTGTTTCGATTATCTGGGTGTTTCAGCGATATTTGTTTTACGGAAAGTGACAATTACATCGAGCATCATACCTTGACACAAAAAAAACCATGCAGACTGATATGAATTTTGCCGTGCTTATGACGACACAGAAATGAAAAAGACTAGTGGAGACTGATGTCACACCAAAAGTACTGAAAGGAACAAGCAGTATCGACAGATATGGGGAAACGTTGACCGGAAGAATTCGGCATAAATTATATCAAATACCAAGTGTAAATACTGGTCATACAATATAAAATGTCTTCGCAGCTTTTTCCTTACTTGTTTCCAAATTGCTTGAATAATTTTTGAACAAGTACATATCGGCCATTTGAATCCATAACCTTCCGCAATTCTTCAAGTGGCTCCAGGATTCCATCGACATAAACTTCTATCAGCAGGTTCCATTTCTTTAGGCTTTAGATCTTAGCAGCAACAAAAACTGGCAGTTATTCGGTCGATTAAATTTGTTTTGAAATAATCCATGTGACACTCGAACATTGAGATTCTTTGAATAGCCAACTCGTTCGAAACGATTCTGTGTATGTACTCGTATATCCCGACAGGTTGTAAAATTTCATTGGCTCTTACAGGGACTTACAGCTAATGCGAAGTGTATATTTTTAAATCGAATTTTTCAAGAACGTAATGAAACAAACCACTACTGAGTCAGTCGTTCACTTACAATATTTCCACCTCAAATGTTCAAATTTCTCGGGACAGTGTTGAGTGACCGACTGAAAGGAGACTTTTTTATGATCCAATATTTCATACCAGATGCAAATGACAACGATAATGGTCTACTTTAGTGATTATCAACATTTTTCTACCGCAGAACACTGTAAATGATTTTAACCGTATATTGAGAAAGAGATATTTGTTAAATATTTAATAATGCTAATTTGAAATTGTGGTTACCGTGGCTTAGTGGTTAAGTGCATTGACTCACACGTCAAGGTTCCATTTTCCCTTCCCGGACTAAACACATTTCAACTAATTTTTTCGCGGCATTTTTTCTTTCGAGTTGCTGACAACATTCAAAGAGTACCAATTATCTATGAAAAGCTTCTCAAATCTCACCGTTTGGAGTCGGTAAAAAACCTGTAGGTCCCTTTTAAACGTGAGACAACTGTAGCACGCACAACACGAGTAGTTGTTGTTGTCCCTTGTGGGCTGAAGTGCCACTCAAGGCTTAAGGTAACATCATAATTTTTCTTCACCGTCTTGATCCTCCGCCATGGACCCTAGTTCATTAGGAGAAACGATTATATACAAACGAAACCAGACAACCAAATTACTTGATCTAACCACCTCGTCTATCAAGATATCTCAAAAGTAGTGAAAAAGTTGCTCAACAATAAGTTCTCTCTCTGTTTCTGACCATATACCCCAAAAGCACACAAAAATTCAATCTTGAGAGGTTAGAAGCTATTGTTTAAGCCATTATCCAAATTTCGCCACCATGTTTAGTCTTCCACTGTGGAATTTGCTTTAAAATTCAAATAACTTGAGCAATCATACTCAAGAGCTTTATATTCATCATCCCATCAAGGATACTTAACAATTCACCTGCGTCCTACTTGTACTTGGCCAACTTATATTTGGGTGGGGCTAAGAACATATAGTTCAGGAGGATAAACAATCCGACACCAATCCAAATTGTTCATTTCACTATATATGGAGTTAGGGACCGTACAATTATTTTCCCTCGATTTTGAAGACAATCATTGAACTCCAACGAAAGCTAAATATGAGCTAAAAACTATAAGAACTGTGATTGTGCATAGTTTTATAGACTGTAAACTATAACTGTACCTTATTTCTCTTAAAATAATTAAATTTTTTAAGTGGCACTACAGTGCATTATTGTTAGAAGAGGTCATCTACGGTTAATTTTCGAAATTTGTGAATATTTGTATAAGCAAATTGGAGCCTAGAAGGAGCCTTAAAATTTATTAAATATGGAACACGAATTCCTGTGATGCCAAATCGCGTTTTCATGAATTTCATCGAACAATTATCACGAACTGACCAAAAAGGTTTTTAAAAGTAAAATATGATATAAAACTGATTTCTATTAACATTTATGATTTATCGTTAGTTGAAGTAGTTAACATTTACAAAATGGAAGACAATTTGTGCAATTCATTTTAAAACAATAATTTCAGATTATTCGCTTTTTTCATGGTGCTATAAAGTTGGCGATGATTGAAATTCAATCACAAAAAACCACAATACAGATCAAATCCCAACTTACAGTGTTGTGCAAGACAAAAGACAGACAAATTCAGTTCGCTCATGTGAATGTTCTTTTTACTTAATAATGGAATAAAAATTAAAAAAATATTCAATTTTAACTCATACAAAAATAAGGCATAAAAAAAGCAACAAAATGTTATTTTTAACACTTCAAAACCCAAGACAATAATTCGTCGCTTTTTTCCAAATGAATTTAAGTTCAATTTGGTCAACTTGATTTACATTGGTCAAATGGAATGGAATGTGAGGAGTGGGACGTTGGAGTGAAGAGAAACTAAAAATTACAACAAGGCATTGAATTTATGCCCTAAGGCTGTGGACATGTTTTGCAGCTGGTGATGTTTGACCATTTCACAGGATTGTAGGGATTATAGATAGTTATGCGTTCACCAATATTTTAGAAATTCGGATGTTTCCGCGTGCTGATTGCAATAACGTCTCGAAACACACATCGAAGCTTATGAAAGAGTGGTTCAAAGTCAATTAAGTGCGTGTTTTAGATTGGCGGGGGCAATCACCAGTTTTGACTGCCATTGGAAACCTCTTTAGGACTTTTTTTAATGTATTTTTAATTGCTCTTTTTTGGATTCCTTGAATCAAAAGCAAAAATACTTAAACTAGTTACAGATTTTGTTATTATTGTTAAGCCTCTTTGGTACTCCAAAGGGACAAGTTGCTGATCAACACTTCGAAAGTAAGCGATAATTGTTCTAAGCACTAACGGATGAATTGAAAAAATACCAGAATCGATATTATCAAATTTAATGACTTCATTGTCACGAAAATGTGCTGATACTATAAAAAATAGACGCTTTTACACCAAATATTGCATTTGTTACACGAGTTGTGCAAAATGGCATGAATTACATATTGTAGTGTTTGTTACAATTTACTTGTAGTGTACAAAATGCCCTTGAGAATATATTTTTCATGTTACTATTTCTTTTTTATGGTGAAATGCATTTTGAGTATTTTCGGAAAATACATAAAGGAGAAAATGTTTATATGAACTCGGGTGTACCAAGCTTGTTGCATTTGTTCTGAGGAACACTGTAAAGTATGCTGTAAAGTCTAACTTCACATTGCTAGAAAGTTATATTCTTGAATCCCTAATGCTCCATAAGTGTGGTTGAATTTCAAGTTCAGCCGGATTACCAAAAGATGTCCCTATTGATGTCGAACTGAAATTGATGCAAAAGTAGCTGCCTCAGTTTTTTTTAAAACACCTAAAACCTTACTTTAGTTCAGCAGAAATTCACACCATTAGTTTTCAGCCATCAAAACGCTGGACTAAGGTAAGAAGAGCCCTTTTCGGTTGGAAGTGTAATATTTCCACATGAGAAATGCCAACGAGGGATAATCGCTTTCCGTTGTAAGCAATACATATCATACCTACATATGAATAGACTACATACGTGTATTGTGTAAGTTTCAAACACCGACTGGCTATTTGAGTATAATTTTAACTAACGCCACTTCAGTTCAAAAGAATAACATTTACCGCAAAAGGGTCAAACAAAATTGTAACAACAAACCCGAAGACCAATGCGTCCACTCAATATTATTTCAACTACCCTGCTGAAGAAAAAACGAAACGTTTTTAATTATTCCTCATAGCAACTGTCTGAATGTGTACAAGCTTATTTGGAACGGAAAACAATCTAATATTCGACCCAAACGTAAAGAACTTAATATCCCATCCACATCTGTACTCCATATTCATAGCAATTTCCATATCCATACGACAAAACCTACGACGCAACTTAATTCATAAAAATCTCTCAAAATGTATCTGCCAACTATTTAATACCCACTTTGAAGCAATTCTAATTATCTTGCATCCAATCAACTGCTTAATGTACAAATGACTCCACCATGTTTAGAAAAACTAAATTCATCTGTCCAAAATTCCATCATTCCACTTTGCTAGTGACAACGACCGACCCTTTTCACAAAAAAAAAACAAACACAACAGAACCTGAATTCATTATGAATTATGATACCCAACAGGAATGAATGCTCACCTTACACACCGTCACAAGAGCTATCCATTGGATGTATCTAATAAGAACACACCGTTCGCATGGGAGAAATCGTATGAGAGAAAGGGGCGTGGCCACATTCACACGACCAAGTCAGTTTTTCCCCTCGTACACACTGTCAATTGTGTGTATCTTTTCCCTCCTTATCAGATACCTTACTGACCGTGGTAGTTGAAAATTGAGTGATTTCGAAAACTTTTCGAACTACTTGTTCGAGTGAGATAGTTGAGTTTGTTATTGAGTTGAGTCGCGTGAGGAGTATCTGAAGGTGTTTAAGATGTGTAGGCAAATTAAAACACAAAGCGAAACGGGTTCCTTTTCATTTTTGTGTCATTCGTTGTCATACAAAGTACGAAGGGAAATAAACAACAAGCTGGCAAGAGATCTAAGGTCCACCTTTCATGAATATTTTACAAGCAAACAATGACAAGTAGTCCTTCTTCCTTCTTCACAATATTTATTTATTTATTTCCCCTGCAGAGCAGAAAAATGAATAAATACCAACTCTGTTATGGACGTGACAGCAGCACCCCCGCACACACACACACACAGCCAAATAGATATGCCTATCAACTAATTAAGAATCTAGAGATGCACATTAATGCGGCAAAACCACCCTCACTTACATTTGCCACCATCACCGCCACCGCCTCCAACTGTCTGTGAGTGTGGCAAAGTTGAATGTTGAGCAGCAGACAAAGCGAAGCATCCCCAGACAATGACGTCGGCGACATTATTTATAACTGCTTCATTGTGTGACGGGGGTGAATTTTTAATTATTATATTTTGTGTGTTTGTATCCGTTTTCAAAGCAAGATGTCCATTTTGTGTCGTCGACCCAAGGAAAGTCATCGTCAGAGAAGTTTCCGTTTGCAGAATTTTATTTTTCTTAAGGGGTCGCCGGATGTTTAATGAAAAGCATTGTTGGGCTCAAGGATGCAGGACTGACGGGTTCATCCCCTCGTGGAGGGCAGTGGTACGGATGGAAATTCCCCAATACCCAGATGTAATTATAAACATCTTCGTGCGCTTGGCTTAACATTTTCTCTCACTTTGCACTTCGATGTGGATGGACAGCACATTATATAAGTGTGGCTATGATCCCACTTCTGGGAATGGGGAACTGGCTACCGTAATGTTGTAAGGGAATTTCTGATGAGTGTGGCTAATATTGTGTGATTTTGGCTTGGAAATGCGAAACAGAGATCTACAACTCAACTGCGTTTTGTTTGAAAAGTGAATGAGTAACTCAAGGCGCGGTGTATTCGTAAGCATTTGGTTGTTGGGTATGCCGAATTGACACTAATTTGAGTTTCTAGCATTTTGTATTTTGATTTATTGGTTGTCGGGGAGTAGTGAGTTAGTACGTGGTGTAATTTCTAATCTTTTCCTTGGTTTCTCCTTGAAAAGCATCCGTCGCTTGGAGTCGCTCTTAAACCGATTGTTCCCTCCACTCTGGAGGAGGAGGAGGACAGTTCGCCTGAATGGTTGTTGAAGCATTAAGACCTGAGTCACATTTGGACTGGACTGTTCAATTAATTCCCAAGTTGCCGGATGCAAAATCGTGCACAATCGTCCAGTGTAACTCGTGCATCAGTCAGATCATGGATACTGCCTGGTATTTCAGCAATATAATGTTTTAACTGAGAAAGGACTTGAAAATTCATGAAACTTGATTCTGACAATTAATTTTTGAAAGATTTCAGCTGGAATTGCTTACCTATAGAGACTAGAGTCGTTTCGGGAAAGTGTCCAGCATGTTTGACGTTGACAAAATAGAATAGAAAATCTAAGTCAACATTTTGCGGCACTGGCGTATTAGATAGGTGCATCGATACACGTACCGGATGTTATTGTCTACGAAAAAGTCGTGCAATTTCGACGATCTGAGTCGGCAATGAGCTGCCGGTCAACTCTACTCGTCAAAGAGCAATAACACGCACAACGCAAGACTAGAAGCTTGGTTCTTGGCTCAAAATACAAACAAAAACTAAGCACAGTGCCAAAGTATTAGCTAAGGCCAATTTGACATTATGCGACCAGTCTGCGTGACCACTTAAAAGTTTACACCAAAAATTGTGTACCGCTCATTCTTGCCAACTTCAAAAAAGTAAGGTGCACAAACAAGACGTCCGCTTTTTTTGAGCCCCGACAGACCCCACGACTGAAATAGTTGCAGGGATTAACAAAATCAAGTGAAACCGCATTTTGCCCCTTTCCCCAGATTTTCTTATTTCTTTTGTACTGCACTTTATTCATTATTCTGTTCTCATTGCACGGTTAACATAGACCGGATAAGGATTTTCTAAAGGGCGATGATTGCATTTCATGGGACGGCTGCCGTTCTTGACGTTCAGAACGTGAATGAATGCAAACAACAGAATTAGAGATATGTCCCTGCGATCGCTTAAGAACGCATGGTAAATTTTACATATGTAACTCCGTCTTACACAACATATACATATGTATACCCTCTACTGTATATTTAGTAAAACATATACTTTCTTGGATGGATACCACTAAATATGTGAGTGCTGTCGACAAAGAATCGATCCGTCGAACAACACCTTGGTCGGAATGTGACAGTTGACCGCTACGACTTTGAGGTAGTTAAGGAGCTTGTCTAATTCGAAACAAACGTAAACTCCCCAAGCGAGTTAACGCAACTTTAGTGGAGATTCGGAGGAGAATCACCCTTGGTAACTGGTGTTATTTCGGACTAAGATAATGCTCTTCAACACGCTAACCCTACCCGTCTTCTTGTACGGAGCAGAGTGCTAGACGATAAGCAAAATAGTAGAGCAGATTCTTGGTTCCTTTGAAAGAAAAATTCTGCGACGAATGTATGGTCCTGTCTCCGAGGAAGGCGAACGGAGGAGAAGAAACAACCGCGAATTCGATGTGCTATACCAAGATGTGAATGTAGTTTGAAAGGCAAAAATCCGTATCCTACCACATCGAGCGAATGGGCAACAACGTTCCAACTAAGAGGGCTTACGAGTCCCAGACTCCGGTTTCGAGAAGGAGAGGAAGGTCGAATCTCCCGCATAAAGACCAAGTGATTACGGGCGATAGAGAGCGTGGTCTTGACAACTAGAAGCAGCGTGTCCAGGACCGTCAAGAATGGAAGAAAGCTATAGCTCAGGCTCAGTACCTTCATGGGTCGTAGGCCTGATACACACATGTGTACATATATAAACAATTCAATTCTTTAAATATTGCGAGAAATTCCCTGTTTCCACTCTTACCTTTAAGTTTGCCTGTCTCTTGCTACAGTTAAAAACACAACGATCGGGAACTTGTTCAGCAGCCTAGACAGACTAGGTGATGTCAGAGTTGCAAAGATCTAAAATTTCCTGAAGGGGGAAACTACAAACAGAAGTTATTGCTGCGGGTATATGACATTTTCTCTTTAAATTTTAGAGTAACTAAAAATGGATAACCCTTTAGTCACGTGGCATGACAATGGTCCCATTCGAAGATTACGATCCAGATCCAGATTTCCTACTAAAAAAAACTTCGTAGGAATATAAAAAAAATTTATTAAGAATAAGAAAATAAAAAAAATAAAACTTGACTAACGCTATACACAATTTTTAATCAAATTGCTTTTGGTTGGGTGACATGGCTAAATGACTTATTTGCTTGATTTGCCTCCGCTGACTTCATTTTGGTGAACTTTTGAACTTCCTTCCGTCAACCAGAATTTTACATCAAATAGTCAAAAATCAAAATCTTCATACAATTTATTGTCCTGAAGAATAAATTGAGTGGCACTACAGCCAATGAGGAACCAGCGCCTAGCTTCTCTAGCAATTGTTGTACGTGCTATTTTTCTCCCACGAGCAGAAGTGGCCTACAGTTTTTTCCCGACTCCGAACGGCGAGATTTAAGAAGCTTTTTGTGTGAAAAGTTCGGGAATAAAAAGTGATTTCTCACTGGTGTAATCTTTGTTTATTTTAACACGAGCAGTTGTTTTGAGCTCAAATGATATTAACAGAGAGTAAGAATCATACATCCATCGAACAAAATGAGTTGCCTTATCCTTGAACAACGTTTTGAACTTCTAAGAACTTAACTTTAAATTTGTGCTGTGTAGACCAAACAGTGGCCAAAATAAAGAATCCAACGAGGCTGGTATACGCAAGCTTATGCTCATGTGTAAGATAGCCATGCTAGGGGACAACACTCGTCATCATGAGGAGGACCAGTCAGCGTCCACAGAGAAAAATGTATCCGAGAGTTTGAGACACAATGCAAATCGCTAAAGATACCAACAGCTAATCATTCCATGCACTAGCTTCAGAAGACTCAATCACAAAGATCTCGAGTTATTCAAGGTTCAATTGACTCGGCAACAGATTGTTGCTTGACCATCGCTTCGTACTCACTTTTAAGGTTGAACCTTGGAGCAACTTGATATGGACAATGACTTTGGGCGAAACACATCTCGTCTGACAAGGGCACTTTCAGCACAGTAACGAACAAAATTACCGCATGTGGAGCTCGAAAAACTCTCACGTTCTTGTCGAGAAGCTTATGCGTCCATAAAGTGAGTGACAGTTTGGTGCGGAGTGTGAAATTGTGGCATAATTGGAATAATGCTGTAAGCAACGTTTCGCTTAACTTCGGGCGTTACGGACCCATGTCGCCTCTTACTCACTTCATTGTAAACGTCCCTTTAAATTCGCTTCCTTTTACAAATATTAATATTAATATTTGTAAGTGAAGCTTTATAAAAGTCAATAAAGACTGACAGCAGCGTTCTAAGAAAGTTTTCTACATTTAGACCGCTTATTGTGCTGATGTCAAGGAACGCTTATACATATATAGTTTCCAACTCACCACAGAAAATGTTTTGGAAGAAAGGTTTTTGAACAAAGATTGCAGAATGAATTAGGTATATGCCTGTCTAATTTTGTGCTGGGCTGAATTAAGGCTTAAAAGAAAAGCACGCCACCAGGTCAATTAGTGTGTTAAAATTGACACCATAATTTCTGTCTATTGTCTTAGCAGCTTAAAAGTTTGCCTACCCTTTCTTAAGCCGTCCTTTCCTAACCACTTCAAAACCTAAAGAAAAACGCAATCACATCTTCGGCAATTCAAACACCAAACACTTGTTGAATTTGAGAAACAAATTAACATTTAGTTGAAAACTGCCTTCAATCTTGGTCCAAGCTTCCATTCGCCTTTTAAGTCACTTCAGTCCAGTTGCAGACAAAAACCCTCCCAACAAAAAGCAGCAGAAAAACTCAATTATTTTGCTTTATAAAATCTGAATGCGACGAAAATTTCCAATTAAATTTTCCAAAGGATCCCTTTCTGGACAAAGGAGGTGGCATAATTGGATCCGGTGTTGGAGTTTACGCCAAAATGCATCCAAAAAGCTCCGACAGATATGTGCATGAAAAGCCATCACTTCGCCAAGTGAAAGGATTACACGTTGCACATGTGCACGTGTGTTCGTCCACCATCGGCGCCTGTGTCTGTCAAAAGGATATTTTTCTGATTAATTCCCATTTTGATTTTGTCACTGTGAACGTCATTGAGGCAGTATAATCTTCATCCCTCAACTGCCAACACTTCCTATCCGTCCCTTCTCCTGTTGCAGTGCATGCTGCCACCGTGGGTGCGAATGTGTATGCCATCAAGAGCATATGTAAATAAATTGTGACGGAATTGCAAGTGACCAGAGTCACCTTAGCATGCTGATGGGATGCCGAAAAGGATGTGCGGCGTGCTCGCCTTTCTCTTTGTACGGTTTTATTAACTGAGGCAAAATTATTTATAAGGTCCGACTCTTATTCACCGAAAAGTGAGTGTCAAAAAAAAAAAGAAACCACACGCACACACACGCATACACACATGGCCCCGTGCATAAGACAACATGATCGCTCCGATTAAAATTCTGGCCAGACATACTAAAGAGTACACATATTTGCTGTTAGATCATGGGAACAGAGGTGCAAATAGTGGCGTTGAATTGAAATTGTTAAGTTATGGGGTTTTCTACCTCCGCTCCAAAGTTTTTCCATTTTTTTGAAATTTAATCATTTCAAAGTTTTGTGGCTGGAATGTTAATTATTTTTCGGGGGGCACAATTACAGTGGCATGGTGATGGTGGTGGTGGTGGTGGCGGTGAAGTGGAGCATCGGCTAGTGTCTTGCCGCTGGCTTGTGTAATATTTTTTTTTTTAATTTTTTCTTTTTTGTTTTTGTTTGGTGGTTTCTTTGAGATTGTTTATATAAATTTAAAATGTAAAGAAGCCAGCGCCGAGAAAGGAGACAGCGCGACACGGATGAGGTCGTTGATTAATAGCGAAACATAAACATGCTAATAATTGTGCAATGTGACGGTAAAATCAGTAAAATTGAAGGGGGAAAAATTCAAGTTGTTCAATTCGGTGGTGGCGGTGTCGGCGACGGCGACGGCGACGTGGAGCGTGAATTATAAGTGGGCGTCGTTTTCACCCTGGAGATACATTATTCAACATCTTCGGGTAATGTTGTTTGTTGCAGGATAAGATATGACAATGAACAACGAAATGCCACAGAAAAATAAATGGAGAAATGTTAGACACGTCTATTTTGATTCGGTACAAATTGGCAAACAGCAATCAAGTAGGCGTCGTGAATGAATAAAGTTGAATCGACATTGATGTAAGTGATCGATGCAGGTAAATTTGAATTCAAATTTGAGTCAACTGATGTTTTCTGATGTGTTTTCATGTTTTTTATGTGGTTTCTCCTCGGTGAATATTAATTATAATAGGAGTTCGAAAAAACTTTACGACAAATAAGGTTCAAAAATTTCTTATCCAAAAGCTATTAAAAGAGTGAATGGATTAATTAAATTGAGCACACTAAAAAACTAAACTCATCATGTCAAAACTTGGTGACTTTACATGAAAACATTGTAAAAATTCATTTTACAAGAAATACGAAATAAATACATTTTGCAGCGACGTACTTCAAATTATTTGAACATCGCTTTATTTTCGTTAAGTTTAATGTTTTAAGACTCTTTATGAAAAATATACGTATATTCTACAGATTTTCAGGTGCCCAGAGAAGTTGATTTTTGGATATGTTGACCAACATTGCGACATTTCGGACAATTTTTCTGGGCTTTCACTGTAATTAGAAAAATATTTTTAGTTGTTAGGAGAGATTTTTTTTTAAATAGAATGCCTATTTTGGAAAAATCAACATAAACGTATCTTCAAGAATATTTGGTCGAAAAAGAGAATTCGTGGTGTTCGCCTCGTTTTATATGCAACATATTTTTATTATACTTTATTATATAATTCATTATATTACATATTTTTTTGCTTATTTACATTTTTTTCCTTCAGTGTATTGTACAATGCCAACAATATATCTTTTCTGCTTTATGTAATATAAAATACAATAAGTTTAAAAACGCTTTATGGCTTTATTTTTTGCATATTTAAATTACTTTTCTGACCCACTTGGTTAAATGTGACGGACAAAACTTTTGTGGAAATTTAAGTTACTTTTCCTTTATGAAGTTCGAACATATTGAAAAGTCTTGGGCTGAACAAAATCCTTTCGCACATCGGTACAGTAACGTAAAATCGAGGTACGGATAACCCTTGGTTGTTTTCCTTATATTTCTACTAATATCGGATTTTTTCCATCCTTTCTTCCAGTGTTTAAGTTAGAGCTATAGCTCCTACACACGCACCTGTGAAATATAAACTTCTAACTAACTTCGGCTAAAGCTACAGAATTACATGATCTTATCATACACCATGTGCGAATTAACAAAAACACAGACAATGCTTAAAACTGAGGTGGTTAAGGGCTATAGTATCGTTGCAACTTTCTGCAACTGGTTGAGTCGGATGCCCATAAAGTGTCGTTCGACTGAAATTCAGAAGCTATATTTGAGTCACTTTCCTGCAGATTTTACAAGATAGAATAGAAAGGTTTATGTTTCTCTCCTATGCATCAGTCATTTGATGGAACAAGCTTTCGCGAAAATGCGTGACTGCTCCTTTCACCAAGTTTCAAAGAACGGTCTGTCTCGGCTGCACAGGGCCCTTCTCCAGCACGCCGGGCTCTGCTCTTGATGCATTGATAAATCTCCCTCCTCTTAACATCCACATCATGGGCTGTAAGATCAAGGCCATCTCCCGACTAAAAAGGAATGATCTTTGGTTCAAATCGCACTGGAGCTTTGATGACCTCGCGCACAGCATCTCCTATGACACAACTCTCATGAACATGCCGTCTGATGCAGGGTCACCAACGATCCAGCTGCGTCGCATATATTAAGTCGACTTTCCCAGTGTCCACGCCTGGCTCTGGCCAGAAACTGAACCGGGAAGAGAATGTAGTCAGGTTTTCACGGACGGCTCCAAGACGACGGAGGGATCTGGGGCAGGGGTAGGTGCTGTCGTAGAAGACGACAACATTAGACTTCATACCCCTTAAGGTAATTTTGCATCGGTCTTCCAGGCGGTATTTTTGCCATCCTAATGGTCACCAATTAAATTGTAAAGAACAGGTGGAAGGGGCGAAGTATCTTTGTCTGCAGCGACAGCCAAGCTGTGCTAAAGGCCTTACTCAACCCTTTAACCATTTCCAAAATAGTCCGGGAATGCAAGTCCTCCCTTAATGCGGTCGGCAGACTAAATTCGCTAAGACTTGTTTGGGTCCCGGGACATCACGGAATCACGGAAAACAAGATTGCTGAACTAGCCAGAGAAGGTTCTAAAGAGGCATTCGTGGGGCCCGAAACCACCATGGGACTACTCGCGTCCTTGGTTAGGGCTTCTGTCGACGATTGGGTCTCCCAACAGCACAACCAGAGATGGCAGGAGATGACTTGTCGTTGTACAAACGGGATACTTCATCTTCGCTAAACACGTAATTCTACTTGGGATTGGCGAAGACACCCTCTCCGATGCCTGTAGCGAAGGTGAAGACACTTCAGAGCACTTTTTCTGTCAATGTCCCGCCTTTACTCGTATCAGGTGGCGGCTGTTTGGCGCGGATGTGGTGGGAGATGAAAACTTAAGCTCTTTATTACAGAAGCGCCTGCTGGTCTTTTTTCGGAAAACCTACAGTAAACGAAGGTTACTGCCTGGTAATACAATGAACCAGTTTTCGAGTCTGAGCGCTCCAGTCCAGTGTTTACCAACCCTTCAAGAAAAAAACCAAAGGTTTATGTTTTATTTCTAGTTAAGAGTACACTTCCACTTCAAGACTGTGTGCACTAGACGTGCTGTGCAGTGCCACGTCTAATTATTAACCTCTTACCAAATGCGTTTATGTATTTGTTGTAGAAGCTATGCCTTGGTCCCTTGTGGGTTATAGTGTCACTCAATTATTATTAGTTCAAGTACGGTGCGAAGAGGTGGTCAAACTATTACCTCTAAAGGTTCATGTTCCTAGGCGTATTTATTTTTCACACCCAAAGACGAGGTCCAGGCTTTATAAGCTTTTTATCAAATGAAACTCGTATATACTTTATTAAACTTTCCCAAGACCGAAAAATGTATGATCCTATAGCTAATTTTGCTTAAAGTCAACACAAGCAGTGAGTTTCCTCTAAGACTTCTACCTACAGAAGAATAACATTAAAGACGCCATCAAGCGACTAATTAGACTTCGTTTAAATTTCGTCTTCCAGTCGATCGATTTTTCACCTGTGGGAAGCAAAAAACCAAACCTCTCCGTCCTGGCACCAATTCGCACGGAATCCTTAACGCTTCCCCGCTCTCCCACTGGCGTGCCAATTATGAAAGTTATAAAAATTAACTGAAGTCTTTGGCGGCGGCGGCGGACTGTAATGCATGAGTTTTCACGTAACCTACTTCAGATCGAAATTAAAACTGGGCGAAAGGGTTTCCCAGCTGGCAGTTCTAGTCGAGTTAACTGTGTGGCCGACGCGTCATCGTGCTGTGTGTAGTACCCCAGTGAGGCGCGCTTCAATATCGCCGGCCGTGCCGATAATTACTGCGGTACCCAGGTCGACGGCAATTTGTTACGCCTAAATGTCGGCACGCGTACTCTAATCTTTGCCCTTAATTTGCCTTCTGCTTGAAGCCCATTCCGGCCGCACCGAGGAGGACGAACGAGTTCGGAGAGAGATACTACCCTTGTTTAAGTATGCAAAACTCCATCGATGATTATGTCCTTTCGTGTTGCGGCCAATGATGGTCTCCATGAAAGTCACTTGTTTACATTATCCACTCGACAGCAAGTGGGTGAGGTAAGTTTGATTTGCTTGCCCGTAAATAATTAACTTTCCCTATAATGGTCGAGGGGGGGGGGGGGGGGTCGGTTTCCTCCTTGAGGAGAGTGTATCAAAATTTTCATAATGAAAAGGGATATACGAGCATTGTGCCGAGTAGTTAAGAACTTCCTTCGGCAGCCAGGGGCTGCAATCGTTTTCTTTTCGAACTGTGTGTGGAGCTTGAGGTTTATGTTACCGCACGGCAGAGGGTATGGGGTCGATGAATAGCCTGTCTGTCTGCGCACACACTCGCTCACGTTTATCGGTGTTGGTAGATCAGGCGATGAAAGTCATGTCTTGCGTGTGTAATAAGTAATTTTAGACAGAAAATTTAATTGCCTCCTGGCTCCTGGATGTATATGTTAATTCAAGTGGAATTAATTGTTTCCGGTATTTAAGTTGCTTCAAGGATTTTTGCCCCCCACTCCCCTCTCGCCGCTGCCGCTTATCCTGATCCGACAATTGTTCAAGTAGTTCGGTATTAGTATTGTTGTTGTTGGTGCTGGCTTGGCATTTGTGGTGGGCGATATTGACGAGTGGGTGGGTGGTGCGAGTAGGGAGGGGTGCCATCTCAGATGACTTGGGTTTTCGGCTTGACTTGATTTGACTTTACAGTATCTTGAGTTTATGGCCGTCTCTGGAAAGTGTGTGTGCTCACGAGAGGGGCGTGGGGTGGTGTGCGCTTGTGGGTTTTGTTGTGAATGCAAGAGCTATTATCTTGATTTTTAACTTTTGTTAGGTTGAATCAATAATTACCGCTGAAGTGAGCTTAAGGTTCAGTGAGCAGGACACGCTGTGGCGGCTGGCGTGTGGACGTGGTGTGCGGTTATTGGGGAACGCCGCGCTGAACGAGATAATTGAGGTATGAATTTCTTGCGGCTCAAATGGTGAAGGGTTGCGTTTTTCATTTCATTGCCATTTGAGGAGGAAATCGATTTATTTCTGCTTGGTATCTGATTCGAAGATAGGCGCTGAATAATTTGTCTTGAGGTTATTGACTATTTGGTCGCTTTATTAGCATCACTGGGAAGAATACAGATGGATAGGAGAACTAGTGCAAGCTTAGTTACTCATCACACTGTCATGCTTTTCTTCTACTTCTACTACTTCCATTGAACTAGGTTGTGCTGAAATCAGTTTGAAAGATTTTTTGCATGAATCACAAGTGCTCTCGTTATCATAAGTGTACGTAAGTTTGAATTTTTGTTTTGATGGCAAAATCTCCACAGGGAGTTTGCAGCAGTTACTGCCTGCGATGCGATCATTAACAAGTCTGTACATTTGGCTCCCCAACAACTAATTTTTTAAGCAACAGTCTTATGCTCCCTCTTAATGACGGTCCACCAAACTATGTCTCGAATTCACGAATACCAACATGGAGGGTCTGTTTGGCGAACATTAAGAGCCCGTCTTTCATTGTGAATGCTGGTTAGTGCATATGTCTATGCGTAATTGAGAACTACCTTAGTTGGCTTTGAATCTCAGAATGTCATTTACCTCAGTGTCTGCTACATGCTCTAACTCTTTGATGAAGTCACTGCCGATGGTCGCTGGAAAATCGCATGACAAGTGTCTGACGAATACATTTCCTCTTCGCCCTTGCAGTCTCTATGTAATATATCTAACCGATGGGATCAGACCCACTCAGGTCTTAAATCTACATAGCATGAACTTAACAGGTACCTTGCATTTGAAACCGGTCATAAGACTCTCGATGCGTTTGACGTTCAAGAAGGAGTGCATGAATAAATAAAGAGTTTGTCGAGTCGCATTCGCACATAGGCTTCAAAACTAATTTTGCATTTAAATCTGGGTCAAATTTAATTGCATGTCATGTGCACAATATTTCACATTTTTTTAGAAAATACACCAAATGGCGAATGTGAGTTTTTGCAGAAAACTCCTCCAAGTGTTTCTGCTACAGCGCCAATTCAGTGAACAGAGGTCGTTTCTAGGTCGTCCTGGTCCAGTTGAATTTTGTCAATGTGCATGCCCAAATCAAGACGCACAATTTGCCCAGTTGTGATGTTCTAAAGGCCGAGTTCTTAGGTGCAACGCGAGATTGACTTTCTCGTTTCCTGCTGTATAGCTTCATGGACATCTGAAATCATCATTTATTTCGTACAGTTGATACCTCTTACCACAAATAATAATAATAATTGAGTGGCACTACAGCCCATAACGGACCAGGGCCTAGCTTCTACAACAACTACTCTTGTTGTGCATGCTATTGTTCTTCACGAGTAGAAGGGACCTACAGTTTTTTGCCGATTCCGAACGGCGAGATTTAAGAAGCTTTCCATAGACAATTAATACTCTTTTAGTGTTGTCAGCAACTCGAAAGAGGTGGTGCCGTGAAAAATGCTAGGTGTCCCGTCCGGGAATCGAATCCAGACTTTCTGCGCCGGAGTCGAGGCACTGCGCCACAGCGACCACACCTCTTACCACAAGCTCGAGTCCAAATCAAACTTCGACTTCCTACAATGTAACCCACCGTCAATTTTTCCTCAGGTCTTAATCCTTCCGCGAACTTTGACTTGGCGAATTTTACGAAATCCAGAGACCAAGTTTTGTTTACAGATGTTACAAAAAAAACAACAACAGGCTACCAAAAATGCTTTAAGAAAGAAGAGGGGTAAATACGCGTATCTTCTTGCGAATGCATGCTCTGTAGACACTGTATAAGCGATAAATATTTTGTTACGAACTCAGACAGTGGACTTATAATGCGAAATTGATCTTCTCAAACATCGACTTTGTGTGTGTGTGTTAACACTCTTTAGAAGTCACCTCCATTCTACGTAATTCCTGATTACCTATGGCGAATGAATGACAGGCAGTTTTAACTTTTATACAGCTCTTACCACAGTTTTTACAATATACTTGAATCCATCATTAATGGAAAAACAAAGGCAATGTCCCATGTTGGGCGCCATTATCCTCATTAAACGGTGCATACGTTTTTCCATACTAGGACCTTGTTGTGCCCGCCGTGTCATACATCGTAGTCGCATCGACTCATACGCCGAAGGAACCAGATTGGATATCTGAAATATCTCGCTTTTTTCACGGTTTGTTGATAATATCCCAAGAGTGTCAATTACTGTATGGCTGTATGGAAGTTTAAGCGATGTATACGTGGGCATAAGCCTTCGTGCAGCGGCCCAAATTGCATTTCTTCACTGGAACATCTCTCACATTTTTCACGGTTTGTAGACAACATCCAACGATTGTCAATTAACGCCTCGTGAATGTAAACCGTTCGTCTCTACTGTTCGTGAAGAGAAGAATATCACTAAATCATGTGTCGCACTGTCCCAATTGATATCATAGTCTCTTGGGACGCAAGGCTTCGGGATCTTTTTATGAAAGCTTCACCTATGTGTCGGTGGATGCTAAGGTGGAATTTTGCTATTCTACAGCCTCTTTAGCTTAAGGGAGCTTAATTATATTCACGGCGTTAGACGACCGCTTCAGTTCGTTGTTCAATGCTTTTCTTCAAATGTCACTAACAAAATCATGACCAAAGACAGACTCAAAAAGCAAGACTGGGGTCATAAAGCTTTTATGTTATGTTCTGTCTTTGACAAGGTCTACTGTGATTTTCAAAAAGTGATTCTACAGCTTGTTCTCGGCTCAATCTTGTTCTTCCTTTTGATGGAACCGTGGTCAGTACGTCCATGCAATGCACCATATTTTACTTAAGTGTCCTCTCAAAAACCAGAAGGAAAGGTAAAGTAGAGTAGCAAGATTATCCCGGGACGCCCTTAACTCAACTGAATTAATAAGCATCCACCCAAACGCCGCACAAATGAATATCAAACTTGCAATTAATATTCCTTACTAAAGCAAGTCATTCACTCCGCCTTCTTTTTCAAGCTAAACACATTTTTTCCCTGCCTCCCCAAAACAATACTCCTTGGACAAATGACAAAAAAGGGGGCAGTTTAAATTTTCGCAACAAGATTCATCTCTACCATCACAGCCCCTTTGCATTGATCGCAGAAGGGACCCGAGACAAAGTGTAGAACAGCGGAAAATTATCATCATAGATTCGCTTTATTGTTGGCCATTTAAAATCTCATCGCGTACAGCATGGGAGAGGGTAGTTTTTAATGAAAATCCATCCATGTAGGGGAGACATAAAAAACGCAAACAACAAGAGCTGGAAGAATGACAGAAATCACAATGTACGAACATTTTAGCCAGAACTTGAGCCGTTTGTCCTTTCGCAAGGACGAGGGTTACTTTGCGAAAATTAATTTACTCAATTGGAGATATCATTGCCAGTTGGCTAGAGGTGCTGCCCACTTTGTTGTAATTTTTTTTTTCTTTCTCCTTTTGCGATTTGCACCTTTCTCTCCGTGAACTGACTTTGTTGGGTTGGACTTTGAGGGGGGAGATTTTTTTGTTGGCAAATGGACTGCACTCATCCTTTCATTAGAATTACCAGGAAGGTAGTTGCTTGAAGTTGTTGGTAGTCATTGAATGAGAGTTCAGTCGATGGAAATTTTTGACGGACCGCTATTTGTTGTTTTAAAAACAACGACAACACGCTCATAATTACAAGAGTGCCCATGTAACCCCTTTTTTCGAACAAAAAAAAATTAAAAATAAACACAGGAGATGAAGAGTATTTTGATAAAGTGATAACTGGTATTCTTATGCAGTCTTCTTATGCATGTGAGAAGGACACATCCCTTTTCGAACATATGTCAGTTTCACAGATTAATAAGGCTAACAATAGAATTTATGTGACATGCATTCTGATTTTTACGCATACCACCCCTTGGATGGCATATACTTGTACGTTGCGTATCCTTTCGTTAATCGTTCTACCGTAGCGGGGCAATAATTGATACATCATGTGGAAAATTTTCCACACGCCTGTCATCCGTGTAGTTTGTTGTCATAAGGGAGATGCATGTCTAGGAGAACGGTTGATATTTTGACTGGTGTGTCAGATGGCCGATAAGATTGAATGAAGTGCGTCGTCCCACGGTGTGTATCATTTCAATCTTAAATGATAATTTTATGTCCATAATTTGTTTTGTTTGATGGACATGATAGCATCATATGTCAGGGGGTTGAGTTCGCCCTTTATATTGACGAATACGATTGTTTTGTATTTATTTGCAAGTAAATTATGACTTTTAAGAAGTGCATGTAGGTGATTACTTGACAGACGCAGGACGAGGTGGTTGGCCCAGAAAGTCATCTGGTTACAGTTGGTCATAGTTCCAAATAAGCCAGTATCGGTGGCGGAGGATTGAGGCATTGCTTCCGCGAATCCTCTTATGGATCATGCGGGTAACTGAAATTTTTCATATTTTTGTGTTGGATGTTTTATAACACTATAGTGGAGCACTTAGAGTTAAAAGTTTATAAGAAGTGCTTCTAAGAAAAAACCTACAGTTATTGTAATTGTTCCCTCTTTTGAAATAACAACTTCTTCTCTGACAAGAAGCATCGTCAGCTCTCATCGCTTCTAAATCTGCCACGAGACGGCATAATTACTGAGGATGGGCTCAGCTTTATCCTTGTTCTCTCCACAGGCGTCGCACTTCAAAACACAGTACCTCAAAAAATTGGGCATACACCCACGTGGAACAAATATTCAATTTTAACTTAAAATATTTCACTTCATGTGGTCGCCATGGATTAGTGGTAAGTGTGTCGACCGCCGCGCAGAAAATCTAGGTTCGATTCCCGGACGGGACACCTAGCATTTTTTTACGGCACCACCTCTTTCGAGTACCTGACAACACTCAAAGAGTATCAATTGTCTATGAAAGGCATCTCAAATCTTACCGTTCGCAGTCGGCAAACTGTAGGCCTGTAGGCCTTCTACTCGTGAGAGAACACTAGCACGCACAGCACGAGTAGTTGTCGAAGCTAGGGCCTGATCCCTTGTGGGCTGTAGTGCCACTTAATTATTATTATTATATTTCACTTCATAAAAAATACAGAAAAAACTAACAAAACGGTATTTTCTATGGGAAATTAATTTTTACACACAAAATTGAGCGTAAGCTAAAAAATTGAAATTATAGTCAACTGACTTAAAAAATAAGAGATCAATAAAAAAATACATCCTAGTATCGGGTTGAATCCCCTTAAGCATATATTGCAGCTTTCAATCGCCGAGGAATGTATTTTACAAGTTTCTCCGCGAAAGAAGCCGGGCTGCTATTCCAAGCTGCTTGAATTTGGGACTTTAACTTATGCTTGTTAGAGGATCTTCTATCTTCAACCCACAATTTGATCTCATGGCACAGGTGTTTAATTGGGTCGAGACACGATGATTGGGGTGGCTTTTTAAGCTGCTTTGCGATATTGTACAGCAATAATTCGCGTACCAACCAAGATATATGCTTTGGATCATTGTCCTGTTGGAAGTAAAGGGGATTTTTTAGCTATTATCTCTTTGGCAACACTGGTTTAAACAACTAACGCAAGTTTTGTGTTTTGTTTTACTGTCAAACATCTTCAGTTTGGTCTATAATTGAACTATGAATCGTCTTACAAGCGAACAACGCTTGTAAATTATTGAAATTTATTATCAAAATGCGTGCTCTGGTAAGGAAGTTCATCGCGTGCTTCTTCCATTTTATTTTTTTATTTCATTCATCATTTTTGGCTCAATGGGTACTTAAATAAACAGAATTGTCGATTTTAGAGTGAATATCAGCCAGAAGCATTGCAAGAGCTACCAAGAGTCACATTTTGGTACGGTTTATGGGCTGGTGGCATCATTGGACCGTACTTCGTCAAAGATGATGCGAATCGTAACTTAACTGTGAATGGTGAGCGCTACCATGAGACGGTATCCAACTTTGTTTTGCCCAAAATGCAAGAGCTTGACTTGCATGACATGTGGTTTCAACAAGACTGTGCCACATGCCACACAGCACGCGCAACAATGGACTTATTGAGAGGCGAGTTCGGTAAAAATTTTATTTCACGTTCGGGACCGGTCAGTTGGCCAAGTAGATCGTGCGATTTAAAGCCCTCTGAAAATATTTTTTGTGAAGCTATGTTAAAGCTCGTGTCTATACAGACAAGCCCGCTTCAATTGACGCATTGGAAGACAGCACTGAAGCATTTATTGGTGAGATACTGGCCGAAATGTTGGATGGTCAAATGGATGGACCATTTTAGGCGCAGTCAAGGTTAACAATTGCATGAAATAATCTTCAAAAATTAAATTATATGGATCGTACTATCGATTCAAATAAAGATATCATGAATTTTTCTGAATGGCATGTTTCTTTTTTAAGAACTTTCCTATATCTTTTAAAAAATCACCCTTTAATAATCCGATGGCAGACATAATTTCTCTGCGAAAGTTCTACGGTTTGCTTTGATATATTCATATACCCAATCTTGTCCATATTGTTTTCAAGGAATTCAACGTGTCCGCACCCACTTGAAGGCATAGAACTCGATAACATCACACAACCTCCACCGTGTCTTGTGGTTGCTTTAATGTGATTTGCTTAAAGAGCTGTATTTGGCTCCCTCCAAACAAGTTGTAAATATATTTTTGTATCGTTCGAAAACATTACACAAAAGCATTCGGGTGATTTCTATACTGTACTTTTTTTTTTTTTTTTGATACAATTTTTTTTGTCTGAATTCAGTTTCTTTTCTTACGTGCTAGACAAAATTACTTAAAGCTAGCTTAACTAAGTGAACAATGTTCTTAGACTAACTTACTGACCCTATGCGGGTACTCTAAGCTAATCTAATCTTAAATTTGATATGCCTTTCGGCATCCGATTTTTTTTTTCCCAAAGGACCCAATGAACGGTTCCTACGGATAGAGATCTGTTTATTACAGATGATACATCACATAAATAAGTGATCATTTGAATCCTTTGCTGCCATATGGTATATACAAATTTATGAATCATCCTCGTTATACTTATATGTGCACAGCGCACAGGTTTCATCTGTATGCTCTATTTACTGCGTTCATTTCAGAGCTTGTTCTCTCGTATAAAAAGTAGTTCTAAATATTTATTATGCGCAAGTGTTAAGAACATGTCTTGTAAGCCGACAAGACGTCTATCTTTTCTGTTAAAAGCTAGATACAGTTTCTGAAATTTGTTTACCGAAATATGGGAATTTATAAGATGTGTCTAGAGTTCCGCCGATATCTAACAGACGTTTGGAAGCATGCCCTTACTTGTCTGCAATGTGTATAAACAATAGATATTGTGATTGAAACTCAGACGGTGGACTTATACTGCAAATTCGATCCACTCAAACACCAACACTCCTTAGATGTCACCTCCATTCTACGTTCTGATTACCTATGCCGAATGCATAAAAGGCAGTTCTGACTTTTATGCACTTATTACCACAGTTTTTACAGTATACCTCGATCCACCCTTCATGAAAAACAAAGGCAATGGCTCATGTTGGCCGCCATTGCTAACGATACATCTTCTGGTAATTAGTAAAGTGGTAGCATTTGTCTGCATAATGATGATGACGATTGTATTAAATTTCAAATCATAAGGTCGTCACGTTAAGATCTTAATACTCATTCAATAATTTTCGGCACCAAAGTACGAAGCACCTCTTTGTACACACACTTTTATTTAGTTTGAGAATATTCAAAAATTTTTAAAATTTTAATTAAGTCTCTTTATCTCAAAAACCTGCCAACAAGAAAATCCTCGTGTTAACAGAACAATGTCAATTCTACATCGTGTGCAATCTCATTCGGATTCGTGTGAAATCTCATTCGTTGTTTTCCATTAATTAAAAACCAATCAAATTTTAAGTCCTTTTGTGCATTCCATCTGTGTATCTGTGTGCTGCCCTTTGAGGGAAAAATAATAAAAATTTAATCAATCGCCTGATTGACGACATGTCGATCAAATTGATTGTTTGCTGCACTGGGCAAAGGAAGAGAGATTTTTCCGAAGGCGGACAAGTGAATGAAATTAAATTTTATTTTTTCACGGTGGCTATAGACACTCTGAGAAGAATTATTTTTCGTTTCAAAAAAATATTATAAATGTGATTTTTTGAAATTGAATTGAATATTTTTTCAATGAACTGCATATTTCACATGGAAGCGGTCGCCGTGACGTGGTGGGTGAGTGCATCGACCGCCCCGCAGAAAGTCTAGGTTCAATTCCCGGATGGGACAACTCGCATTTTTTTACGGCACCACCTCTTTCCAGTTGCTGACAACACCCAAAGAGTATTAATTGTCTATGGAAAGCTTCTCAAAATCTGGCCGTTCGGAGTCGGCAAAAAACTGTAGGTCCCTTCTTTTTCTCGTGGGAGAATAATAGCACGCCCAACACGAGTAGTTGTTGTAGAAGCTCTGGTACCTTGTGGGCAGTAGTGCCACACAATTATTATTATTTGACATCAGAGGGTGTAAAGGCAGAGCATCAATTGGGCTACAATTCAAATTACCATGTTTTCCAATCTGCGATTTATATGTTAATAGACCGTTAACGACCTCCTTACTCACAAATATGCGACACATGATCAGAAAATTATTAATTGCGGCATTCTTGGCATTGACAATAGTGTCCAAAACTGGCATGTAACCCCCTTCTCGCTTTCTCCATCACAGACCTCAGCTTTCACTTATCTTTTTGTAGCAAGAAAGCAAGGATTTGAGCTCAGGATCGCCTTAATTTTGTGTCTCCAATTTCAATTTAGCCAAATTCCTTTTTTTTTTCATTTTGTTCTCATCTTGCTTAACATGACCCCGTAACAAAAATTTGGTGCACTCAAATCAGGTCCTTTAGGGGCTAGAGAAAACTGATGTTTCTAAATATCACCTTGTTTTGAATTTTTCATTAAAGCTCTGCCACAACCAGTCTGTCTATGAGTGCAGTTGCTTCACCTTGTAGAAACCGAATGCTGTTGTTGAAATGAATACTTGTTTGGAGAAGTATTGGGTAAGATACAACTCGATCAACATCCTTTAAATAACGGTCGCAGCATTGACAGTTGCGGTAAGCAGGCCTTAAAATGCACCTAACTGAATCTGCGCACTACACAGTGTCTCCTTCTGAGTGTAGTTGCATCTGATAGGGGATGGATTTCTGGATTAGATTAACTCCTTAAAAGATGGATTTCACTATGATAGATACACTCCATATATGACACCTTTTATACGTTTACACATTTTCATTACATTTTGCCATTTACATAAAAGTGGGCACCTGGCCATCAGACATAAACAAGCAATTTATCGAACTTTTGTCTTCTTCTGCCATTTCAACGGTTTTATTCCCATTTCTTTGCGCACACAATCATTGTCCAATCTTTGAGTTCACATATCTCTCATCTGCTACTATATTTTAATTATTCCGAAGTATGAATAAAATTCCATTTCCCCCGTCCTTCGAATTTACCGGAATGTAAACCTCTAGCATATTCAAAGGATCAAATCCATGCCCGATGTACATACATATATCAATCGGAAAAGATTACCAACACACAACAACAACCCTCCGCCAAACACCGGTAAGACATTCCGCAAAAGGACAAGCTTTTTGTTTATCCATTTCACTTTTGAATGTCAATCCTTATTAGGGACTAAACGCAATTGATTGATTTATTTTGCAATTATAATCATAGAACCAATCCATCCCCATCCCCAACCCCCCATCCCAGAAAAAGGAAAAAAGAAAACGTGTTTAAAATTCACAAAAAGTCGCAATCGCCCCCCCGCCCAAAAGCCAAAAAGATACCGAATTCCGTGATCTCCGTGAGAGAGCGTTGAGACTTAATAAGCCGAATAATACTTCATGTAGCTATGCAAAATTAGGGATGAAACACCACCGCCGACAGTGTCGTGAAGCAATCCGCCAAGGTGGTGGGCCCCTCGCCGAGCAAAACGGAAAAATTGTATCTTGTAGATAATTTATGTCCATTTCACTATTGATTTAATGCGTTTACGAGATGCTTAGCATTTCTTTGCTTCTCATTACGATTCCGTGCTGCTATCGGCAGCGACTGAGGGTCGCTCGCCGAGGGTACACATCACCTTCGTGCAGAGCGACCCCAATGGCCACGGCCGCTGCAGGTTAATTTCAGATTCCGTTTTTGCTTTTCCAATTATTTGTCTGTGCGAGTATGGTTTTTCTTCACGAATCGAAAGTCTTCAAATTGAGGGAATCCAGTCGGATGGACCGGCCGGATGACTGCGGCGGAGGGTGCTGGAAGTGTAATTGTAATTTCATGGATTGAAAAGGTCACAGATGTCGTTTTGTTCGTTGATTTCCCCAGCAAATAATTGAACATCTAGTAATGTAATGGGTGATTGGTCAAGTGGTGCTGACGCTGCTGCTGCTGCCGGGGTGTGGGAGGCGACAGCTTAAGTACTTGACTGCGTGTTCCACCCCCGAATATGAATATTCAGGAAATCTATATTTTATCCGTTCTCGATGGCTGACCATTGAATCCACGCCTTGGACGGTTCGAGTTTTTGGCGAGGAATTGAGTTGCACGGGTCGGGAATTTATGAGTCAAATGGGAGACATTAAGCATGTTCGAAAACGATTACTTGGAGTATGTGCAAAATTGGAATAAAGACATATTTCGATTTTGATGGAGATTAAGGAATTGAGTGCGTGAATAGAGCGTACAAGGGAATGACATTCTTTCACCCTTTCTTGGAAAAGGGCGTCTCAGGGGTATGCTGACTATTTGCGTCTTATGAAGAAAGGTGACTTTATTGAAAAGATTGTGCAGAATGGCAGTGAGTATACAAGAAAGGGTTCCATTTGATGATTACCGAGTGTTAAGGACATTTACTTCGATTTGGTGAGATGGTTATATGAACTCCTCTGCTAGAGGCAGACGACAAATGTGTTTTTCTTTTGCTTTCAGGGGCATTACAGTCTGTGGACCTGAACCTCAACCAACATACCTTTCCATCCATCGTTGTCCCACTGGTTCGGAGTTGAAGACTCTCCAGAGTTCAGGGTTTGGGAAATGCTGTTCCACTTGTGTACGCCACCTTAGCCTGGGCCATCCTCTGTTGCGTTGTCCCACTGGCTCAGATTCGAAGAGTCTCCGGGCCGGAGCAGGGGTGTCCATACGCTCTACATAGCCTAGCCAACTTAAACGTTGTATCCGAAGACGCTTGACCAGGCACATACCGCCGTACAGCCCATAGAGTTCGTCGTTAAATCTTCTTCTCCAGATGCCATCAACGCAAGCAGGACCAAAAATTGCACGCAAACTTTCCTCTTAAAAAGACTAAGGGCTTCCTGATTCGCTTTTATTAACGGCCGAATTTCCGCGCCATTAAGTAGGACTGGGATGATCAATGTGTTTTATAAAGCAAGCTAGCAAGCAAGCAAAGAAACAGCGATTGGCAGGAGTGATTCTGCATTTGATTTCGGTACTTGTGTTATTGCCCCTATTCACCACGGAGCCGCTGTAGACAATGTCCTTGGCTACATCGAAGTTTATGCTGTCAAGTGAGACGCGCTGTCCGAGATGTCGATGTCGCGCGTCCTTCTTTGATGACAGCATGTACTTCATTTTGCCCTCATTAACCACCAGACATATTTTAGCAGCTTCCGCTTCAATGCCAGCAAACGCATTATTGACGGCTCGCTGTGTTCGACCAATCACGTCAATGTCGTCGGCGTAAGCTAGCAATTGAACTGACTTTTGGAAAATCATGCCTCTGGTGTTGACTTGTGATCACACACGATCTTCTCAAGGATGATGTTAAAGAAGTCACACGACAGTGCGTCGCCTTGTCTAAAACCTTTTTTCACATTGAAGGTCTCGGTGAGTTCGTTCCCGACCTTGACGGAGCAGCGAGAGTTTTCCATCGTCATCCTAGACAATCTGACGGGTTTGGTAGGAATGCCAAAACTAGACATGTATACTGACACTGTATAGCTCGTCCCTATGCACAATATCATATGCGGCCTTGAAATCGATGAATAGGTGGTGAGTATCGATTTGCATTTTTGGGTCTTTTCCAGGATCTGCCGTAGTGTGAAGATTTGGTCGATGGTGGACTTCCCTGGCCTGAAACCACACTGATAAAGACCAATCAGATTGTTGACGAACGGTTTCAGGCGTTCACACAATACGGCAGAAAGGATCTTGTATGCGATATTAAGGAGATTAATCCCTCGATAGTTGGCGCAGTCAAAGGGAACAGACGACGCTGAGATTCCACTTATAGGGTATGCTTTCCTCCGACCATATCTTACAGATGAGCTGGTACATGCGCCCAACCAGGTCATCTCCAGCTACTTTAAACAGTTCTGCGAACAGTCCATCCGCTCCAACAGCTTTGTTCGACTGCAGTCTCGATATTGCTACCTTGACCTCATCTAAGTCGGGTGAACGGAGTTCTTGCTTATCTTAGTCCAGATTGAGAGGAACGTTCTGCCTAGCAGCGGGATTCCAGATTCTCAGCATCAATTGCGACTCTACTTCTTGATCTCCGTTCCGGCAGGTCCCGGCAGGCTTCGGTCCGAACCCTATATCCTCCGGAAGTTTCGAACTTCATTCCCGCCATAACAACTCTCTATTCGACCGCTCGCTTCTCATGCTCTCTCTTTCTTTCTGAGAAGCTGGTTTAATTTCCTTCTTTTCGTAGAACTCACGAACATCTCTCGTTGTTCGATGCAGAGTTGCCTTGTAGGCCTTCTGTGCCTACCTGCACTAGTCGTCAAACCATGAGTTCCTTCTGGATTGTGGCACAAAACCCAGCACTTCAGCGGCAACTTCTTTGACAGCTTCTTGACAACGTTTCTGGGGAGCCACACAATTTATTACCTCAACTTCTTGTCGTTTGGACTTTTCGAAAATGTTAAAGTTCCTCTCTCTAAAGTAAAAAAGAAAAGAGATACAATTCAAAAATACGTTTTACTCCATAAATTCAAAAACATTGCGTCTGAGTCAGTGTTACCCTTTTATAAGGAACTGCACAGTTCTCATTTAATGTTACAGAACAGAATGGTTGGTTAACTATGGGTCGCATGTCAACATTTTTACACACACACTGCTCATCTCCACTTGGTGTAACCGCAAAGGAAAACGAACACAAAACATTCAGATGCTCATTTAAATTTATCGAAAATAGCAAATTAAAAGCTAGGAGCACGCAAATGATGAAGAGAGGAGGATGTAAGCCCAACGAAGATTGTAAAATTAAATTACTACGCGTATTTGCATTTAATGAATTTATCGAGAGAACAATATACCGATCACCTGCTGAGCGTTTTTTTTTTAATGAAGATTGATTCCGGAGATATTATGTTACAGCCTTGAGCTGCAGCAGTGGCAGCAGCATCAGTGGCAGCGCCAGCTAATGAGGACGATTGGCTGCGATGGCAGTTCGTTGGTCCTGGAATTAGGGATCAGATGTAATTTTTAGCATTGTATTATATTTCGTTTAGCTTTGGGTTTCATTTATCGTTAATTGACTCGATCCAGGGGATTAATTCAAGCGGCAGAGAGTCACGTTTACATGTTTTTTGTTTTATTACAATACATCCACACAAGCGGAGACGAGCAATGAGATGGGTTAAGCCCGTGTCTAAGCTGCATCTTCAGTGGGACCCGTTGTGGATGACATTGAAATAAATCAACGCCTCGTGGCCGATGCGCCGGGGTTGGGTTCACCACTTTTTACGTTTTTTCCTTGGTTTCCATAAATAAAACGCAGGAAAACACTGAAGTTCTCAATTATCGCCGTTTAATCGGGTGCAGCACGTGCTCATTGTCACTGGAGCGCGGAGGGCTCGAAGATGCTAATCGCCTTGTGATAGGAAGATGACAAACGTGAGACGCGTGCACTCGATGTAAACATGACACGCACTATGCCCTGCGTGCGTGTGTAGGGTTAAATTGGGTTAAATATGAAATTGAATATGCGGCGGGGTGGGCTTAACAACATGTGACTAGGTGTTACGGGGAGGGATTAGGCAGATCGACTGAGATCGTGGCAAGTCACAGGCGGCTTTGTTAAAAGATGGCAAGTGGTGAGCTAATGGATGGTGCTATATCAAGGGTCATGTGATCCATTCACGGGGCTAGAATGTGCTGAGGATTAGAAGTTTATCGAAGATAGGAAGATTAGAAGGGAATGTCAAAAATCAAAGATAAAATTTGAATGGCTTAAATAAACGCATGCAGACGAAGGCATGCCCTACCCACAGAACCACTTCGCTTCTTGGCGATTTTCAGAGTACATGTCCATGAACAGAACAACATAAAAAATTTTATGGCATTTTCGCGAACTCCAACTGTTGCCCAGCAGAGGGTAAGACCAGCCCCACCCAAGGCTAGTATTCAAGTGCGTTGCGTTTTGCGCACCGGCCGGACGGCCACAGCGAGTAGGCAAAGCCAAAAATTATTAATGTGACCTGACCACCTTTAGTGTACTTGAGTGACAGTTAAATTTATTTTATCGCCAGCGTACTTAATGCTTAGGAATATGCAATGCGACCGATCATCACAGTACTCAGCAGGCACGCAGGACATGCTGTTACGTCGTCGGTAATCCCATCGAAGACATGTACGTAGATACATTTTCACTGCTGGACGCCTCGTGTTCATGGCACATGTACACAGAAGCGCCAACAAGTATCTCTGAACGCAGTAAAAAGTGTTATTACCTGTTGCTGCCACTGAGGGGCGAAGACATCAGAGGTGAGTAGCTGTTTTAATTCATGAATGGTTATAAAAATTCGTTCTCCGTCGGTCCGGAGGAAACTAATTAGCAAGCCATCTACGGCGAACATTCGATGGTGGCCACTTTGGGAACATAAATTATAAAAATATGCTCCTTCCGATGAGCAACGTGGATCGTGGCTCATTTGCGAATGAAAAATCAATTTCATTGCTGTCGGTTGAGGGATGTTGAAAACGAAGATATTCGATTGCAATTTGAAGCATAATTGATGGAAGATGTCTGAGGGCCTTTTGGGGAGTGTGCAGGCAAAAGTCCGTTCATAAATTAAAATTACATTGAAATCAGTTTGACTCTGGACCAGAAGGTATTTATGAGGCTGTCAGATATTGATTGAACTTCCGTCTGGACTATTCACATGAATAATCAATGTTCAGAAAGTGATTTATGCAGCAGTTCTACTTTGTGAGACCTGACGACGTAATGAAATTTACATTAAACTTAACATGGCTAATGTCTGCAGGAAACTGCAGACGTCATTTAGCTAGTTTCTAGTCGTTACATTCTTAAGAAATGCTTTCTTTTTCGCACGAGCTTTACTCGCGCATAGAAGGTTTTGTTTAAATATCTATTCGATTTACACAAATGTTGGCATATATATGAAATGTGTTTCTCTTGCTGCTGTGGAGTAGTGTTTTATGGCACAAACCAACACCCCAGAGGTTCTGAGCTTTGATTTCTGTACTGAACGCTCATTTCGTCTCATTTTATGACGGCATCATTTGTGCGAAATGCTGATACCAAACTCGTTTAAGAAAAATAGCATGCACAACACGATTAGTTGCTGAAGAAGCTTGTGCACTTGGACTGCTGTTCGGAAGAGTTCATGAGACTAAGGACAATACCCGTTATCATCGCACAGTCCGCGCAGATAAGAATGCTGCTAAGAGTATGAAATTCAATTAACAAACATCAACATGTCATCGATCTTACCAGACTGTACAAAGACTTTGGAATATTCGCTTTTAAAAGCTGAATTTACATGACTAACAGTGTCGTTATTTTTTCGTAGTTTGGGCCTTACAGCGGCTTAAAATCTTAGCTCATATCGAAACCGCTTATATGGCTCGATATAAACCCACATATTTGTCAAAAAGATGATGCATCTGCACGAGTGACAGTTTGATGCGGACTATGAAGTGGTGTCATCATTGAACCATTTTTCCTTTAAAATGAAGCTGGGCACAAGCCTTGATAAACTTATTTTTTTGTTGAAACTAAAAACATAAACTTGGATGGCATTCGGATGCAGGATGGTCGGAAGTGCCCATTCCAAAATCTACCTTTTTTCACTCTAAATTTCCAAATCGTTTTAGCGAATCAAATAACTCCCCTTTTGAACTTTTTTGTGAAGGGCTCGGATTCAAAAACTGGTCCATTGTACTGATGTTGCTAACGCTAGCACCCGAAAACGATTCAATCACTTAAAGCCAAAAATCTCCATCAGCGAACAAAGTCCCGGAGCCATCAAGGTCTTCAAAAATTGGGATGACAAAATCCGTTTTTGCTTAGCAGTATGTAGTGTTTGAATTAATCTGCAAAGTTATTCTTAAATGATAAGAGATTGTCAAAGGAAAAAACCAAAAATGTATCTTGGAGGCGTGTCCGTCTAGGCATACGTACAAATCCAGTGATGTTGTTATAAGCTAAAGGGTGGTCCAACCATAAAGGACAATGGTTATTGTAAGCCACACCTGAACGTCAACCTTATTGCTCAACTTAAGTTGACATTTCTTTCCTTCAGTGCTTGACAAAATTTAACCATAAGATTGTTGAAATCTTTTGCGAAAATGGGCGTTCAAATCAAAATATATTTCGTGCACTTCTCGGTTTTTTGACAGCATAATCGACCAAATGTGCGTACCATCAGTAGAACTGTGCGCAAATTTCAGCAAACCGTGTCTGTAGTAACACATCACTCAATAAGTCCCGGGACTAACCAATAAATACACATTTTCTGCCAATTATCGATATAGTTTCCTTCAAGAGTGATACAATCAATCCATCGCTGCTCTAACATTTCGGTACCTTTGTTGCAGAACGAGATATCTCTGTCCTTCGAGACATTTTTTTTTTCGGTGAGCAATTTTTTTGGAGTCTGAAAAGAGGTAGAAGTCGCTGCTGGCCAGATCTGGAGAATAAGGTGGGTGCGAAGCAATTCAAAGCTCAATTCCTGCAATTTGACCATGGTAGCGAACGACATGTAACACGGTGCATTGTCTTGGTGGAAGCGGACTTCTGCCCTTCCTCATATGGGACCGTTTCTTCCTTGAAATGCAACAATAATGTCATGAAGTTTTCGCTGTTGATCCTTTTGCTTTTTTTAGTATTGTCGACGAATAAAATTCCGCGCGCATCCCAAAATACGGATGCCATAACCGTGCCGGCCCCCGTAGTGTATTTGGACTCCTTGGGCATGGTTCACCGACTGCTGTTCACTTCGCTGACTGCCGATTTGACTCTGGTGTGGTGGTGGATGCATCTTTCATACTTTGTGACATATACATAGATGTAAGAAGTCCTGTTTATTCTGGCGAAACAGATCCAAACTGCTCTCAGTATCATTGCTATGTTGCTGTTTTTGGTAACTTGTGAGCACACGCTGCACCCATTTCGACAACAGCTTTTTCAAGGACATGGTCGCCGTGCCGTAGTGGGGAAATGCGTCGACCCACACGCAGAAGGTCGAGGTTCGATTCCCGGGCCGGACACCTTGTATTTTTTCACGACACCACCTCTTTCGAGTTGCTAACAACACTCAAATAGTATAAATTGTCTATGAAAAGCTTCTCAAATCTCGCCGTTCGAAGTCGGCAAAAAACTGTAGGTCCCTTCTACTCGTGAGTGAACAGTAGCATGCACAGCACGAGTAAGTGTTGTAGAAACTTGGCACTAGTCCCTTGTGGGCTGTAGTGACAACATTAAATTTCTTATGGACAAATGTTCATAAAAAATAGTGCCTTCTGATATCTTTAAGGCATGATTTATTTCACGCAATTTTACTTTGCGGTTTTCCGAAACGATTTTGTGTACTTTTTGACGTGTTCAGGTGTAACCACATTCATTGGCTTTCCAGAGCATTCAGCGTCGTTGATGTCTGTATGGAAGCGTTTAAAGTCAACATACCATCAAAAGTTGTTTTTGATGGAGCAGAGTCCCTGTAACACTTTTCAAGCTCGGCAATGCATGCCATGTTTTCCCATCAAAAATCAGTGTTTAATCAACACTCGAAATTCTGTTTTCTCCGCCGCAAAAGCAGCATCACTTGAAACACTGTAACTTTTAACTTTACAATCAGATTGTCATGAAAATTTGACAGGTATCATTTGAATGTTTGTACTTTCTCAAAATAAGATGGATTTGTTTTAGTGGCGCCTCCTATGTGTCAATCCCGGGACTTATTGAGTGAAGGGTTGGGTGATGATTATGTGAAAAAATCTGTGCATTATCGCCTAGTTCGTTCTGCGGAACACAATCTGTTGTTCGCAATAGTTTGGCAGAAGAGCCTTGAATCTCGGATGTTCTTAGTGCCAAATAATACTCTGAAGAACATCATTGATGAGAATTTTCAATAAAGATATGAGTTGTCACGCTTAAAAGGTTCATTGCAAACGTTGTCAAAATGCAATGGCCGTATTATCTCATGTCGTGGCGTTATTAATCGTCTGACTTAACCCGTTGGACTTTTTTCTTTGGAAATATTTAAAAGAAAAAGTGTGCGTCAATAAGCCAAGAACAATTCAAGAGCTAAGGGATGCGATAATTCGGTACATTAAGCATAAGAGTCATTGAAAATAGGGACAATCGAATAGAATTACACCACGGAAGCCATGGCGAGAATTTCTCGCTTAATTGTGATAGATCCTAGAAAAGAATGCAAAAAATATACTCCTTACGCATGACCTCACAGGCAAAGACTTACAGATGTGCATATTTCCGTCTATGTACGTATGTATGTATCATCTCTTGGGTATAAAATTGTCAAGTTAATATCCAACACACCAGCAAAACAACCGTAATTGGAGGCCATTCGATCGCTACAGATGTTGCCCCGCACAAAACACAATTTTACTCCCAAAGAAGGTAGACCTCAAAAAATCCCCAACACCCAACACGCATTAATGATGCTGCAGCACTCTAAGCAGCATGATCTGCTCCCTGCTATCCTATTGCGCACGACTGCGCGGTTGCGCACCACTCCGTGCACACCGGCAGCATACACAGCCTCGAAAGTATCCCAGGGAATCGCACGATGCAATTATGCCGGTGAGACAATTTATGACGTACAATAGTCGGAGATCTTGTTTTATATATCACACATCTCCTCCTGCACTCGTTCGATTATATATGCGCTTATGAAAATCATAAACTTCCTTCATGTGACATCCGAGCAACGAATATGCATTTCAATAAAATACGATAAAAGCCGTATAAATCACCTAAAAGGTTCCCCTGGTCACGCTTTGGGCCTCGGATGTGTGGCGGGTAATTGTGTAAAGGAAGGACTAGCCGCGCGATGGTCCCTGCGGTGACTGGTTATTCGCCGTGAGTCGTCGTCGCAGTGCCATGGGCGCATTCAGTCAGAAATGCTAATTTGCTGCGGAGTAAACAAACAATTTACAATAAGCAGTCGAAGACTGGCGGCTTCTGAATCTCGAGATCGGGAACACGGCACACTCGTGTGGTTCGCCTGTGCACAGCAAAAAGTGGCCCATGACGATGATGTATGGCGACGGCGACGGTGGCGGCGCGGTGGGCATTGACAAGATCGACTTTATGTGCGTATAAGGTGCGCGTCTCTGATTACCGCGCACACGCATTCTGAACGTTCATACTTGTCACATTAGATCAAGACCACAAGTTCGGATTTTTTTTTCTCTCTATATCTCTTTCCCAACATCGTGTGTCCGTCACTCTCCAAATGCGTACGCGTCTAATAACTCAAAGCTGTCCGGCTGGGGGCTCGCACTTTTGCCAGATAATGAGATCACACCCGGCAGGTTGTTGGCGATTAGATTGAACGTGTCAATTTGCCCGGCAACAACTTCAGACACCGTATCTGGAGCGGAGAGGCCGTGTAGCATCGTTTCAGATCGCATTTGATATGTCCTCGGGTTAGGACGGATGACTCGGATCCCAATCATCAAACCGCAACTCGAGCGATGCCCCACGTAGCCCGGCATACGTTTAAAATTAATTGCCAACTTTTATGTATGTCGGATACACACAATTACAGGTAGAATGCCGGAGAAGTGTCATAACTAATTGCCGGGGATAGCTTGGAGAATTTTGAGATGGTCTGACACCGGATTGCAACTCGTATCCGGTTCTCGGTGGATGGTGCCTCTCATTAATTTCGCTCAGCGTCTAGACAAAAACTGTCAAATCGGCTGCTCTGCAAGAGGGAGCGTGCATATAATTTTCATATTTTGATTGGCACCATAAGTGCGGATTGGTTTCATATCAAACGTATAATTGCGAGACCATTTCGTTTTGGTATGTTTCATGCAAACGTTGCGGTGAATCGGAGGCATGCCGATGGTGAAGGATGGTTTTCTCTTCTCTGATTTATTTGTGGATGAATTGGTTCGACGACTCCTTTGAATAGGGAGCTATGCCATTTGCAACCGCATAAGGGAGGCCTAGTCAGCACTGTGACATTCCTAAAATACATTTAAGATTGACAAACTAACAATTTTTGACAACCTGTCAACGGCGAAAACTCAATTCTTCACTCTCCTCTTATGATATTTGCAAACAACATTAACTTCATCCGCTTAGCATAAAAACAAAAATCCCACATAGGATATCCGCTTACAAAATATTTCCCGCTCGACACCGCCGCCAACTGAACACTTGCAATCTTCCCATTACGCAAAATCACATTACACATAATCCCTTAATAACTCTTTTCCATAACTTTCACCCTCGTTTTAATATTTCCCCTATTTGTCATGCATAAGCCCCAAGGGGTTGCTGCTACTGCTGCTGCCGCCATGGCAATCTGAAGCGTTCGCCTTTTACACCTCCACCCCCAGCCGTGGCCGGGGGTTAATAAGGCAAACGCAGCACCGCACCGAGAGTGTCACATCGCTCACTAATCCTCTGCATAGGTTACGCTTCTGAGATGCCTTTGAGGGTGGCCCTGACGCCCGTTCATTTCAATAATTTCAGCAATTTCATGGCTCTTATATGTTAATTTCATTAAAAAGACATTTTGCATATTTTCTGAAATTTTATTGTGCATACTGTGCAGTAAACTTATGGGTGATGGATTTTTAGTGAGTGCTGGCGTTTCTGTAGCAATGCGGATTTACGTTTTTTTTGCCGTTGTTTAGGGAAGCGTTTACAAATGCTTTTAAGTTGAGGGAGAGAGTGATTGAACTCTGGAAATGAGTTCAAAGGATTTTATGGATCAGAAAAAAAGTAATTGGCTCTGTTTTAATTTTAATACAGGGTGGGCTTGTAGTCCCTTTCTTCGATTTGGGTATACCATTTCATACTTGTGTGTTGCAGCGGGATGAGTAAACTAAGATCCGCGCCCGAAAGAGGAATTAAGGGCGAACTTGTTCCGGGTATTGCGGCTGACTTGTTGAAGAATATCAGTTGCAGATATCCTTCAGATATCATCTGTACATACTTTGTTCAAATAGCTATTAGAGAGTGATAAATGCGTGTCATGCCGGGTTGCCACGGTTTCGGGGACACATCTCCATCTGAAGATCCATATTTTCATTGTCTTTAAGACATAATTTTCAATGAATCTGAGACATAATTTTAAATTTCGTCATCTCATCCTTTAATAATGATAATAATTGAGTGGCACTACAGGCCACAAGGGACCAGGGCCTAGGTTCTACAACAACTACTCGTGTTGTGCGTGCCTTTCTCTTACGAGTAGAAGAGACATACAGTTTTTTTGCCCACTCCGAACGGCGAGATTTAAGAAACTTTTCATAGACAATTGATACTCTTTGAGCGTTGGCAGCAACTTGAAAGAGGTGCTACCGTGAAAAAATGCGCGGTGCCCCTTCCGGGAATCCAACCAAGACCTTCTGCATGGGGGTCGACGCACTTACCCACTACGCCACGGCGACCATCTCATCCTTTAGCTTTTGAATTGTTCTTGGTTCATTGAAATATTCCCAATGAAAGAAGTCCAAAGGAGTCAAATCAAATAATGCTGGCGGTCAATGTACATCTATCTATCTCCAATGCTGGCGGAGATAGAGTGAGCCATTGAATTTCTCGCGCAAAAGAGTCATTGTTTCGATGGCTTTATGGCAAGTGGCACTATTCTGTTGGAAGAACGCATTATCCAGGGCCATATCCTCAAATTCTATCCACAAGAAGTCCAGCAATTACAAAAACTGCTTGACAAACCTCAATTTCCAAGATGCTGGAGGTTGGTACACACTGCACTGGAGCACTCAGACTCAAAAACTGGTCTATTGTATTACCAGGCAGTACAATTCGTTTACTGAAGTTTTCTGGTTTCCGAAGGAAGACCAGCAGGCGCTTCTGTGATAAAGAGCTTAAGTTTTCAGCTCCCACCACATCGGCGCCAACAGCCACCGCCTGATACGAGCAAAGGCGGGACATTGACAGAGGAAGTGCTCTGAAGTGTCTTCACCTAAGGTGCTTAGCGAAACAAAAATATACCGTTTATAGGGCGACAAGTTTTTTTTGCACTCTTTTTTGTCCAGAGATAACCAGAGAAAAGCAACGGATTTCTTGCTGACGTTCGGGAGTATGCACTTGGTCAGTCTGCATCGTGGAGAGTCATGCCATCTCTGGTTGTGCTGTTGGGAGACCCAGCCGTTGACGGAAGCCCTAACCAAGGAAGGTAGTCGGGTAGTCCCAAGGAGGGTTCGGGCCCAACAAATGCCTCTTTAGAACCTTCCCTGGCTAGTTTATCAGCAATCTCGTTTCCCGTAACCCCTTGATGTCCCGGGTGTTGCTCTTTGTGGATGCATCGGTTTTTCAACAATAAATAATAGTTTCTCATTCACCCAAACGCAACAATTTTCTTGTTAACGAATCCACTGAGGTAAACGTGTGCATCGTTGCTGAAGATGATTTTCTTTGTTTCATTTTTTAACGTCCATTTTCGTAAAAGATGTAACTCACAATTAACATTAATAATAATTGAGTGGCACTACAGCCCATAACGGACCAGGGCCTAGCTTCTACAACAACTACTCGTGTTGTGCATGCTATTGTTCTTCACGAGTAGAAGGGACCTACAGTTTTTTGCCGATTCCGAACGGCGAGATTTGAGAAGCTTTCCATAGACAATTAATAATCTTTGAGTGTTGTCAGCAACTCGAAAGAGGTGGTGCCGTGAAAAAATGCTAGGTGTCCCGTCCGGGAATCGAACCCAGACTTTCTGCGCCGCAGTCGATGCACTTACCACTGCGCCACGGCGACCACATTTAACACAATTAACATTGTCCGCAATTAAAATACAGCCACTCATGTACGTGAACTTCTGGAAGTGATGCCGATTTTATTTCCCCAAATTCTTTTAGAATGTCGAATTTCAGCTGTTCTGTACGTGGTTTTCTAATGTAAGTTCTTTCCTTCAGGTAACCCCATTAAAAAGTAAAGTCTTGAGTCGACGGATCAGACGATCAAGGTGGCCAATCAATTTCATCGTTTCTTTTATAATTGGCGCGCGCTAAAGGGATTGGTAGGTACCCTTAAGTGTTCGGAATTAAGTCGCAGCACAGGCCGAAGGTATAGAGAAAAAGAGGGAAAGGAGGTTCCAATGCACATTGTTTTTAAAGGCCTGTGGATTGTAATGAGGGGGAAAGGTTAAGCTAAGAAGAGCATTCCATATTTGGGTGCTGCGACTGAAAAACGAGTCTCTAAACTTAACTGTACGTCCGAAGGTGGGCTTAAGGGTGAACGGGTGGGCATTCCTAGCGAGGCAAGTATTGCGAGTAAATTCCTGAAGGGGAGAAATGCAACTGCCTAATTTATTAGAACATTTTTTGGTATAATAGCGATAAAATCGTGATAATGACGCAACATTTCGTGATGATCTGGAGACTAAATTGACGTCGAAGCTTTAGTATCCATACCAGAAAGGAGCGTTATACTCAAGTTTTGGGCGAATGTAAGCCTTATGTATTGCTGCCACATCAAAAGGGGTGAAAAATTTCTTGCATCGCTTCAATTCCTAGACATTCCTAGACATTTCGCGCCATTTTTGGCGATCTCGAATATGTGATCGTTCCAACTAATTGTTGAGTCGATACACATACCGACGATGGAAAGTCGTTCGATTTCAGCAACGCTAGAGCCAATCATAGATAATTTCTGGTTATTTTGGGAACGCTTGAGTGACAAAAGATAGCACTGGGTCTTGGAAGCATTAATTTCCACTCTATTCCTCTATTCTATCGGAATTTAATGAGCTTAATTTAACGCTGCCGTTCCAAGACTATAACCGAAGAGGAGGGTCGAGAGCCAAGGAACGAATATAAAACACTGAGGGTGCTGTGATCAGCGAAGAAGTAGATTGGATTAGAAGTGACAGACAGGAGATCATTTATAAAAATGCATGCCAGCATTAATATGGTGAATATCAGACTTGAACCCATCTAATACGACTTATATTGAATGGTTCGAAAGGTAATTTCTAATCCATTGAAGAAGAGACACCATAAGCACGCATTTGAAATGTGAGCTGTAGCTTCTTCTTGCTGAAGCCAAATTATCTTACGTATAGTTATGTTAATCCACACCAAGCAACAAAACGAATTTAGGGTAATGGACATTGATGGAGTTTTTTTCTTCAATTTTACGAGCCCACAATTTGGAATTTTCCTTAGGCAATTCACATTTTTAAGCTACAGGATCACCCAGCAAGGCATAAATTAGTGAATGTGCTCAAAACAAGATTGCCATAGATCCCAATTTTGATTATTAAATTTTGTTTAGCGATGAAGCTCACTTTAAGTTAAGGAGATACGTCAATTGACAAAACTGGCGTATTTAGAGTGATTATAAACCTCAAGTGCATGTTGAGACACCGTAACATTTACAAAAACGGACTGTTTGGTGTGCTTTATGGGTATATGGTTCATACTTCTTTAAAGACGGTGCTGACCAAAACGTTGCAGTCACTGGTGACCGCTATAAAGCCTTGATTACTGACTATTTCGGTCATCAGTTAATCAACCAAGATGTGCAAAGAAACGAAGCTGTGGTTTTAACAAAACTTTACAAAATGTTGACCATAGATTTGTGGTGAAAAAACCTTTGAATTTGAACTCCTATCCTAAAATTTCAAAATTGTTGCTTGACGCAATCTCCTGCTAAGCGCATCTATTCTTCTGGGTATCAACTTTCTAAAGTTCAGCTACCAAAAAGGTTTTCATGGCTTTAGGACAGTGCTTACCGGTACCCATACTGTGAATCAACGGAAATTGAATGACACTACTGTCCACATAGAATAAGAGTCTGGCTTCTTCAGCAACTGCCCATGTTGTGAGTCCTTTTGTACCCTCTAAAGTAACGAAGACCTACTGTTTATTATAGATTTTGAATGGCAAAAGCTTTTCATAGACTGGTGGGTCCCATACTGTCATCAGAAACTGAGGGGGTGGTACTGTGAAAATATGCGAGATGAACATTCACCCCAAAAATCTAACCCAAAAACTCCAACACCGGCATTTGTGACCCATTACGCCCCTGACCCAATACGCCCCTGCAGCAACATTCTAAGTAAAATTATCCTCGGCCATAAGAATCTGTCTTTTCTTAACGTCAAACTTAGGTGACTTAGCACTCAAGTGAGCACTTAGTGAGTATTTTCTTCTTTTAGAGAAATGTTTGATACCTTCCACCAATCAGCAGTTTACATTGTTCCAATTTTCTGGAGTGCCTCAACCTTCAGTCTTCCCTTAGAGCCAATAGGCAAAATTTTTGTCTTTCACCTCCCTCCCTTAGTATGTTTAGGGTATCAAATATACGCAGTTACCGAAAAAAAAAATCGTGAGGAATAAAAACAAACATAAACAACCTCCCGGGGTGTTTGCAACCCCAAAGCGGTGTAAATTTTAAACCATAATTTGTTTAAAACACTCCGCCACTAGGACGCCCTACGTTTTGCAGGCAAACAAAGGGAACTACTCTGTGCGTCCGACGCGTCGTTGCCACTGTCGTCCTCGTCCTCTACACCGACAGACATCAGACACTCGTGCAAATCAAGCCAGCACGTCGACATAATCACAAGGGACTGACACGCGGTGAAAAAGTATTATCTCAATTTTGAACTTCACAGATTTTTCTTCCTGTTGTTTTATATTTCGTTTATTTCAAAATTCAGTGGGGTGGCGGACTGTTTACACGGACACGACAACATCGCGTACCGCGAACGGCAGTATAAACGAATAAAATTATGTACAGGGTGACAATGTGACTGTTTGTTTGTTCAGCAGTCGTACGGCGGCCCGTGTGTCCTCCCTCCCTCATGGGAATTTCATAAAAAAAAGCACCCGATATGACGTGGGGTGTATGCGTTGAAGAGCAGTTCTTAAAAAACAAAACTGAAGAGGAGAGAAGTGAGATTTTAACTGTGTGTAGCAGCACACTCATCGCGGATTCGCCGGGGAGGGTTGGAAAAATAGTAACTTTGACAAATAAATAAATAATAATGGGAAACAAGTGGCATCTGTCAAAGGGACAATAAAGTGTGAAATTGTTTCACAAAAGGACCTCAGAGAGACGTGTCAGGATGAGAGGATGACGAGTGCGCCTGCCAAGGGCCATTCAGACCGAGCACTGATTTATTTGGTTATTACATCGGAACGGTCGTCCCCAAGGACAAGTGTCCAAAAGTAGATCTCCTATAAATTAATGAAACATTTGGTTATTTTCAGGGGGACGTTTTTAAAGCGATTCACGATGAACGCGAGACGGGAATACGGAAAAATGCAAATATTTGTTGGCACCGTGTCTATTGTGAGATCATTTCATCACGCAACCAGTGTAAGTGTCTTATGTGCATTCTAAGATATTGAACACAAGCACTCAGTGCGTGGTATTTAAAATTAAATGCAACGAAACATGATGACGGGGAGAGCATTTGAAAATTATTAGAAAATTTATGTGACACAAGTACAATGTTGCAAATTGAAAATTTTGCTTTTCGTGCGGAAAACAATCTGAGTGACTGACCGAGACTGCCAAAGCTATGACAATTATTCCAATAATTTGGCAGCTGCCGATGCTCATAAGGTATGCGTCTATTTTGCATGAAGCACACACGGTTCATAAGAATTTTCTTTTAAAATGATAAGTTGGATAGGATATACATATGTACATATGTATGTTTATTTAATTTACAAATGTGAACAAATTAATATTGAATGCGATGTACAATAGACTTGTCAAGCCAATCCTACTTGCAAAGACATATACTACGTCGGAGACAGATGAAAAAAATAGTCTCAGGTCTGTATGCATTACTCGTCTGAGATTGCAGTTCATCTGGAAAAATGTCCAACCCCGGGTAACTGAGTATATCCATGTAGAACGAAGTGCTGTATTTCTTTCGCTTTGTTTTGCATTTGATAGTCATAGACGCTGGAACGTATGGAAATCTTTGATTTTCGCGTTTGTAACCACAAAAAGTAATACAAGCGGGTCTTGGACTACTTTTGCACTTTGAGGGTAATACCACATCTACTGTCTTGTTCCTAAAGACAAAAAATTGACCGCAAAGATAATACGATGTCCCAACTAACCTCTGGTAACTTCTGACGAGTCTCCATCGATGTAGATATATTGCCTGACACACGCAACACAAGTCCTTTGCATTGGCCAAAGCTGACTGCATCTGATTGATGGTTCAAATGAAGTTTTTAACCTCAGTAAAGCAGCATGAGATGATTCTCCGCCAACTCCACCAAACACAAACCAGGCCATCAATGCTCACAAGGCCAATGTTTGTGCCGATTTGGTGGTCTCCTAAATGATTCACTTTTTGTTACCTGCCATTGAATTTTTTATCCACAGATAAATTTCTAATTTTTTGAGGTTCTTTGGTGGTTCCCATGACATAGTGGGTAAGTGCATCGACCAACACGGCGAAGGACTAGATTCGATTCCCGGACGGGACACCTCGCATTTATTCACAACAGCACCTCTTTCAAGTTGCTGACAACACTCAAAGAGTATCAATTGTCTATGAAAAAGCATATCAAATCTTGCCTTCTACTCGTGAGAGTACAGTAGCACGCACAACACGAGTAGTTGTTTTTTTAGAAGCTAGGGCCTGATCCCTTGATAGCTGTTGTGCCACTCAATTGTTAATGTTCTTTCGCACCCATATATTTACCTCTACGTCTACTTTTGCACTTTATATATTATTCACTACCCCTACTTTTGCACTTTGAGGGTAATACCACATCTACTGTCTTGTTCCTAAAGACAAAAAATTGACCGCAAAGATAATACGATGTCCCAACTAACCTCTGGTAACTTCTGACGAGTCTCCATCGATGTAGATATATTGCCTGACACACGCAACACAAGTCCTTTGCATTGGCCAAAGCTGACTGCATCTGATTGATGGTTCAAATGAAGTTTTTAACCTCAGTAAAGCAGCATGAGATGATTCTCCGCCAACTCCACCAAACACAAACCAGGCCATCAATGCTCACAAGGCCAATGTTTGTGCCGATTTGGTGGTCTCCTAAATGATTCACTTTTTGTTACCTGCCATTGAATTTTTTATCCACAGATAAATTTCTAATTTTTTGAGGTTCTTTGGTGGTTCCCATGACATAGTGGGTAAGTGCATCGACCAACACGGCGAAGGACTAGATTCGATTCCCGGACGGGACACCTCGCATTTATTCACAACAGCACCTCTTTCAAGTTGCTGACAACACTCAAAGAGTATCAATTGTCTATGAAAAAGCATATCAAATCTTGCCTTCTACTCGTGAGAGTACAGTAGCACGCACAACACGAGTAGTTGTTTTTTTAGAAGCTAGGGCCTGATCCCTTGATAGCTGTTGTGCCACTCAATTGTTAATGTTCTTTCGCACCCATATATTTACCTCTACGTCTTGTTTTTTGTTCAATTTCGTCCTCGATATCAAGCTCATCGTTTCATTGTCATTTTCTACAATTGGCCTCCTATAGCGTACTGCATGTTTGACACTAAATAAGAGGGAACGGATTTGACGAAATCAAAGATGAACATGATTTATTGTTACATTATTATGACCATTGACTTATTATGGAAGAAAAACATTAAACTTAGGTCTATTTACTATTTGCTAGCATCCGCCGTAAACTCAGTCAATCAATCATTCCCAATCAACACCAAAGCACCATCTTCATCTTCAAGTTCCTTCAGTTTAGACGGCAAATTCTTCATTAACGACGTGATATTTCTGCAACAAGGAAACAGCAATCGGCCCTTTCTTCGGTGAGTCAACCCACCAAGGCCACCAGCAGAACTCTTTGGGATGTAGACATTTGTCCAACACACATGTTAACAGTGCCACACCACCACGGCGCAAAAAATTAGTTTTTAAACGTCGAAACTAGCATCATTTCCAGTCCATTTGAATGGCATATGAGTAAGCCATCAATTCTGTACAACACGTACAACTCAGGGCAACACCAGCAGAGCTAACAGCAAATCATTTACTCTCGCAGCAGCGACCAATTCAACACTAAGTCAACAATCAGCAGTTACCTGGAGCGCACTCATTACAGTCTTCACGGCCAGCAGTCAGCTCCAAGCAGTCATCAGCTTCAGTTGCCCGCCGTTCGCTGGAAGAGGAGTACAGATCTGGGATTTGAATTAACGAAATCTTTTACAACGGAGTTTATTTTTCTAAGAGTCGTAGGTAACGCAATACTAGATGCCTTAGGTACCCAAATACCGATATGAGTTCATGCTTGAGGGACAATCACCCTCCCACTGGGTAAAAGACGAGGCCCTTCTAAAAACTCTGCCGCTCTCTGGGTCGCAGCACCCGGTTGGGAATGCATCCACCCACCCTGATCCGGAAAAGTCCCTTAACCGCCCGAACTGAGTTAAAAAGGGCGAACAACCTGATTGAGACTCATAAACACATTACATGCACCTCGGCTCTGCCCGCGATATTCGGTTTTAAACCACCGCCGCCACGATACTCCCACAATGAGGCCTACCGCACAGTCAGGCTGAAGCAAGTTCCAGTGGCTCTCGACCTCCCGTGGCACCAGAATATAGACTCTGGTGGCTGAAGATAGTGAATCTGTTAGGTCCCCTCAACACCTGGATCTGGTAGCCGCCGTTGCACTAAATGATCTTAAGTTCCACCAGTGATTCTGTTAACACTAATTAGTGTTAAGGATGTGTTTTCGAATCAGGTATTTCATAAATCCATTCACATCATTTGGATGTAAGAGTTGTACAGTGATATTCTTGCATAGCGCAGCAGAAGTTAAAATAAAGAATAATATCGCCATCTTGCTGAAGTGAGCTTAGAACTTGTACAACCGTCCACTGGGCTTACGCGATCTATTGAAAAAAGGATTTCTTTACTAAATGCCAAATTTCACTGACGTTCAGATCCAACTTTGATAGTAACACTACACGAATAAAAAGGACAAGCAATGAGAAGGACTGCTGTTGAGACCGTTGTTGATAGTTGCAAATGTTAGAAACGTTAAAAAAAAATTTGGTTAATTCTTTAACCATGTTTCAACTGTGAGTGTGATGAAATGAAGTTTGAAGAAGTTCAGTGAAGTTCACAACACCTTTTCTAAGCACTCGGCCAATCTGCGATGCATCCTCATTGATTCGGTCTCTAAAGTTCGTTTGTTGCGCCTAGCACATAATGCAAACTTATTTTATATCCACTTCTTGGGAATACCACACAAGTCTAAATATAATTTTTCCAGGAATAAAGCATGCGATCCATTCTCTCCCTTATAATTTTAAGGTCCTTGTATATTACGTCCACACCTCGACGAGTGAAAAAACTGCCTACATGGTCATAATTCCCAGACAGTCAACACCCATCCTCCACAGCCGTTCATCAATCTTCTTCAATTGAAAACTTCTTATCTTCTCTCAGCATCGCTTAGTCAAAGTACAACAACTTTATCATTTTTTGCTCTCTCTCCGTATTTGCAATGCTAAGTGAAACATGTTATAGGACACAATTTGAATATATTCCATGCCGGTTCGCTTCAATCGCCCCCTTTGCGCCTGATGAGACTCTTCAAACCTTTGAAGAGCTTCCATGCGGCACACACAAGTGCACTTAAACGTTCAATTCATTATGTAAATTTTGGCATCATCATTGTTCTCATCTCATACACATCCCGATGACGGCTATGATGGATGACTTTGCTGACGTTCGAAACGCTGTCAAGTCATTCGGTTGTAATGGTGGTGGTGATTGTAAGATAAATCTTCTGAATGTTGAAAACAGATGAAGGAGAAATTTAAGAGATGAGAGAGAGAGCCACTAGGCAGCAAAAACTTCGAGGTATTCAAGGACTTTGTCAACCTCGGCTCCGTTGTGACTAGGGCCAATAACATGAGTACCGAAATCAAACGCAGATTCACTCTTGCCAATCAATATTTTTTTTTTTTTGACTCATGAGGCAACTGAGTAACAGAGCCCTCTCTCGAAGCAGACTAAACTGGCCTTGTACAACAGCTTGATCGTACCAGTCCTCCTTTACGGCGCCGAAACTTGGCGTTCCTCAAATCAAATGAGGAAGCCCAAAGTTTTAAGACAATAGTTCTGCGTGCGATTTTTTGTCCTGTTTGAGTTGATGGAATCTGAAGGAGAAGATTTAACGACGAACTCTATGGGCTGTACAGCGACATGCGCCTAGTCAAGCGTCTTCGGATACAATGCTTAGGATGGCTAGGCCATGTAGAGCGTATGTACACCACTGCTCCGGTCCGAAAAGTCTTCGAATCTGAGTCATTGGGACAACGTAACAGAGGACAGCTAAGCTAAGGTGGCGCACACAAGTGGAGAAGGACCTCAACCAACTTGAAGTGCGCAACTGGCGGCAGCTGGCGAAAATTCGTGCTGGCTGGAGAGACATGTTGGTTGAGGCCCAGGTCCACTCCGGACTGTAGCCCCACAAGAAGAAGAAAAAGAAGAAGAAAACTAACTTTCTGCCACCGCTTCTGTTGATATTTAAGAAAGATTCTGTAGAAACGAATAAAACTCATAAGGCAAAACTGAACAAATTGAACAAAGAGCCTAAAGACCTAACATGATGGTAAATTCGTTTGCCAAGCTACTGGAAAAACAATTCTCATTTAATTTTATTTATTTGCCCAAATGAGATAGAGTTTTCCATCCATTTGCAAATTTCAGGTGCTTAGCCAAAGTCTCTTTTTCCCTCCATTTAAATGCTAAAAATTGTCAGGGATTTCTCTAATGGGCTGCAAGATAGAATGATACAACTTTTAAAAGCAATCATCCCCGAAAACTTTCCGAACACCCACCCCCATGTATGCGAACGCCAAACAAATTCGCTGTCAATTGATCACATTTACATTCGCAGCTTAGGATGAAAACCATTTTATTTGACAACTTCGGATATCTCCTGTGCCAAAAAATACAATATCCACCCGAATAAAATAAATACCAGCAATATTGAAATTTTTTGCTGATTCATTCATTTTTATTACCTCACCCCGAACAGCCAGCCAACTCTGTCTAAACACCATAACAAATGCAAGCAGTTTCCCGGATTGATAAATAAAAGAGGAGCAAAAAGGCACTGCTACAGCAAATCCTTACAGAAAGGTAAAAAATTGCAAAACAAAAACAAAAAAATATCAATACTCCGCAGCAGCACAGCAGCAGCAGTTCCGCTCAGTATCAGTTTTTGTGTCTTTTATTTGCACATTTTTAGCAGATGCATTCAGAGAGGATTTCTGAGTGGCTGTGGAGCTAGTAGCTGGATGCATGACTGCATGTCGCATGTGGAGCGGATTTTGAATTTTGCAATTTATTTGCAAACATCGTCCGGATCAAATTGAATATGTTCATTCGTGGAGTTGATTTTCATCTGTCAATTTGAGAATGACAGTTGTGTTTCGTTGTTTCATGTTTTGTATATTTTTCGGTTGCTTTTTCCCCATTTTATCCGCTGCGACTCGTCGTTTTTGTTTGCTTTCTTTACCTGCAATCAATTCTTATTTTTGGAACTCAACGAAATGACATCTAGTCGAACGTGAATGCACACGGCTGGATGCATGGACTTAACAAAAGGGGTGGCAGGTAAAACAAAACAAGAACAAAAATAAAATACAACAACATGGGATAAAGAAAACGAAAAATGACAACGGGATGTGTATTATTCCGAAGTACCCGTTAAGTTGACAAATGAAATGCACTTTATCCAATTGAGTTTATTGTTTCGTGTCGTTCCAACTGAAATGGAAAATAATTAATATGATCGGAATAATAAACAAGGCGATGTACGATGGTTGTGATGCATGTCCATCTCGATTGTCAAACTGGAAGACTATTAATTATCGTTGTAGGTTTTTTCCGTCCGCCATCTGGATTACAAATTAAAGTCTGTAAGGCATTGCTCGATTTGCTGTCCTTTGGAGACTTTATTTCTAGAGGATATGTTGTAGCTAGCTTTAATTAAATTTAGTTTAACTATAATTTAAGCAACACGTCATGTCACATGTAAGTGGATTTGTTGGTTCCTGTATTTGTTTGAATTTTTTTTTTTAAATAAAACAATTTTTTTTTGATGTAACATACCCTTTAATTGACAAATTAAGGAGAGGAAAGTATGTGCAAGTGTAGGAAAAACGCGACAAGGGGAAACTGCAGTTTATACTATGAACAGTGAGACCTTTCCGCTGAACCATTATGGTGTTCGTTTCTACTGCTTTCCACGATACTAATACCCGGTACATCAAGATTATCTTTGCTTTAGAGGTGGACATATGCTGCTTGTAGGGCGATCCTTTTGTTCCAAAGACGCGCAATATCGAGGTCTCCCACAGAGTGTCACAGCAACAGAAACTTTACGGGCGACAAGGACTTTGTCTGCTGCGGCTTTACCATTCACAGGGTCAGCAACATGAGTTTCGAAATCAAAAGCACAATGGGCTTAAAATATGAAAACTATGGAAACTAGAGGGGGTATAACGTAGGAGCTATTATATTGGGTACCCATAAGTATGGTATTGGGTACCCGGTACTCAGCGGTTTTCGGCAATGTACATTGTACATTTTTCCGGTAAAAGACAAGACCGTTTCGGTGTAACAATTTGTCCCGCAGAGGAAAAGCAGCGTTCTGATGCAGCTGATGTGGCATGTGTGCATAAATACTGTCTGTACAGAATTGCGTATTTTGTGGCATCATTTTTTCACCATTTAATGGGTCAGGGAAATTGTGCCTTAATTGGGGTTCTTGCAGATACAAGTCGATTTCACTAACTGCTTCTTCATCCGATTTGCCTTCTAGCAAGAAATCAAAGGCAGTACATCTTCCAGCTCTAATTTATTCATTTCTGCTTTTATAACAAGTCAAGTTTTTTCAGGTTTTGCACATGATTCCTGATCACAGTCCCTTACCTCCTCACGCTCGGTATCCGAAGAAGCTTGATCAGGCGCATGCAGCTGTACAGTCTATAAGGTTCCTAGTTGAATCTTCTCTTCCAGACGCCATTAACCCAAACAGGGCCAAAAATCGCAGGAAAAACTTTTCTCTCGAAAAGACTAAGGGCTTCCTAATTCGCTTTTAGTAACGTTCAAGATTCCGCGCAATAAAGTAGGACTGGGATGATCAAGGGCTTATATAAAGCAAGCTTAGTCCTGCGAGAGAGGGCTTAGTTACTCAATCGCCTCTTGAGCCCAAAGAAACAGCGATCGGTACTGTTGTGATTGTCCCTATATACCGTGAAGCCGAGGTAGATGAAGTTCTTGACTACCTCGAAGTTTCTGCTGTATTGTGTGACGTTCTGTACGAGACGTCGATGTTGGGCGTCCTTCTTTGATGACAGCATGTACTTCGTTTTGCCCTCATTTACCACCAGACCCATTTTAGCCGTTTCCGCTTCAATGCCAGAAAATGCCTCATTGACAACTCGCTGTGTTCGTCCAATCACGTCAATGTCGTCAGCGTAAGCTAGCAATTGGACTGATTTTTGGAAGATCGTGCCTCTGGTGTTGACTTGTGAGTTACGCACGATCTTCTCAAGGATAATGTTAAAGAAGTCACATGACAGTGCGTCGCCTTGTCTAAAACCTTTTTTGACATTGAAGGTCACGGTGAGTTCGTTCCCAACCTTGACGGAGCAGCGAGGGTTGTCCATCGTCATCCTACACAATTTGACGAGTTTGATAGGATTGCCAAAACTAGAAATGACACTGTATAGCTCGTCTCAATGCATACCACTTTCACCTGATAATAATAATGGCCTTAATTTTTGTAACCTTAATAAATGTAACACATTGCTCCTTACCTAAAAACAGCTTTCATATGTGGGAACTAAGGAAGGTCTGCATATAATAAACATCTAAGAATATCGCTTGAACTTAAATGAATTTATTAAGATGCATCCTTAGTGGGCAACTCTTCCTTGAAACACAGGCAAAAGATTCAACATTTTTTTTTTATTAATTTTTCATTCAACATGAGTCTTAGCCTACGATTAGAACATTACATATTGAAATACACCGTCAGTCGCTATTTATTTAAACAAAGCAAAAATAAATAATTAAATAAATACAAATAAATAAGTTAACTTAAGTCTTTGGTACGCTTAGCTGTGTCTGAAAATAAATTACACTTCACTTAACCTAATCCCCGCCGCCGCGCATCTGCATTTAGTGGTATTCGTAATAGTAACGATATGGATCCATTCCCGCTGAGGCAGTGGCGGCATTTGTTGGCTTAGCCATCGGCCGGACCACGTACCCGTTTCGACTTGAAATAAAAGGTCATTGTACAAACACTTGCAATTTGCGATTTTCTTCAAAAAAAAACTCACCGATTGTGTTCGCCTGCATGCACCTGGAAGCTGGTCTCTTCCTGATGATCTTGCGAGAAGAGTTTCTTCAGAGCTATTATCCCGGCAATGGTCAGGGCAACTTTGCTTATCACCAGCGCCTTGATAGCGATCGCCGCGAGTGCTTTTAGTCCGATCGGGCCCGCAATACCCATTGCGGTAAGGAGCGCTGCCACCACGTACTTCACATGCCCACTACCTTTCTTCTTTCCACCACCACCACCACCGCCGCCGCCGCCTCCACGACCTTGGCTCATGTCGATCTTCATCACGTGCGTTCGCAGGAATATGTCAGCTTTCTCCAGCAACGCACGATCTAACTGTGACAGTCCGCTGAGTGCCCGTGCACCCGTCAGGCCAATTATGCTCTCCTTCTCTGTCGTGTTCTGCTTCTCAAGCACCAGCCCGTCAACGATCTTTATGGAGTCCTGGTCCAGGGCTTTCGTCAACGCCATCAGCGCTTTCTCCTTGAGGCAACCCACGAAGTCGTTCTTATCCTGACAATCGTCGTACACCTTTCGCACGATCATCAGCTCGGGTCCCAGCCAGCTGCTGCCTCGATCGGAATGCGTGGCTGCGTTGCTGAGTGAGGCCACGACCACTGCCACCACCAGGAGTTCGAAAATCAATCGCAGTTGCATTGCGTTGATTGTGCGCAGCGCTGTGTTATTATGCCCAGTAGTGTGTCCTCGTTTAATCCGAACTGCTCTGGGGAAGATGGTCTACTAGTGATCTTCTGGCAAGTGCTAGCACTTTTATAAATGCCTCCTCTTCAAATTCAATGCTCTGCTTAATCTGCTGCCATGCTCCGCCACTTCATGACAATCACTGACTGAACCGTTCGTCTGGAAACACATAGCGTGCGAAGAGGCTCCGTGCGTTTGCACGTATGCCCGCGATCAGCAGCCGTCTTGGTTGCACTTCTTCTGACACATTTCTCGTTTTGACGTTTGTTTTGCTTGCACTTTTAATTTTTATTTACTCTGGATGGGAACACGATTTGACAAAGTTAGCAGAATCTGCGCCGCGGCCAGGCTCGCACTGAATCTCGCAGAGAAACGAAGCCCGGCACAGCCTACAGAATCTAGAACTTGAATAAAATTAAGAAAACCATTTGCTTATGGCTGCAATTACAAGCAAAAATCCGTTGTGATGGCAACTTGACCATAACCGCTTGCTGCTGCTGTGAGATAGCCAGGGCAGCGGCAGAGATGAGCGGACCGCGAGCTGGGCCGATCTCTGTTCAGCCTCAGTCAGCGGAAGGTGCGTGACGAAGAGTGATTATGATGCATTAGGCTGCTGAGCTGAACGGGTACTATTGCACATTTGGCGCAGTGGGTGAAATTGAATTGATTGTGTTAATTAGTTATTAAAATTAGTCATGACTTTCATTTCTTCAAGTGAGCTCGAGATGTGCCACTGAATGGAGTCAGAAAGAATTAAAACAATTATCTACTTAAAAAGCATGAAGTAGACATGCTGTGACAACAGAAACAACAAAGTGCAAAATTTTGTTTTAGAAAGTGACTGCCAGCATGCATTCGTTGAATGCAATAAATTTTTTTTTGATTTTTTCAATTGCTTCGCTTAGGAGTATTTTGTGATGGGCTGGTATCGCAGTGGAGGCTAAGATAAATGGAAAATCAGTAAAGCACATTAAATCAATTTGTTTTGCCCTATTGCAGGCAGATGACAACATTTCGTGTTGGCAACATAACTCAAAAACTATGTAAGTAAAGGAAAGTATTCTTTGACATTTTCCATCTAACTAACATTAGTATATCTTATAATTTTCCTTACTATTGGGAGGACACGTTACTCAAAATAGAAAAGGAACTAGAGTGTCATTCAGTGTCAGTGCACGCTACAAAGGACACTAGCTCAACTTCTACAGCAACCACTCGCACTCATGAAGTGAGTGAAGAGCCCAGTACAATCGAATGTCTACTAAGTTTTGAGAGCATTTTTAGGGCAGTTAATACTTTCTGGCACATAAATGATGAGGAATTTTGTAAAGTATGAACGTCCTCCTGTTAAGCTTTGAACTCTACTGAAGGTATAGATTAGATCAGATTTCAGTGCATTTTTATTTAATTCATTTTTCTTACATGCTAGACAAAACTACTTAAAACTAGCTTACTAATATAATCTACTGATCTTAATTCTAACTTACTGACTCTTCACGAGTACTCTAAGCTAAGTTAGGACATTTTTCTGTTTTCCTTTCGGACTCATGTATTTTTTATTCATTGCTTAAAATAACTACATTTTTCTTTATTCCTCCAAGAAACATTTAAAAGTCTTGGAATTCAGGGTTAATATTACTTCTCAACCTAACTTAAAAAACGCAATCATAAATCTATACTACCTCACAATAAACTAAAACTTATAACTACATACATATATACTACATGAAATTACCCTAAAACATAACTCTACTTAACTATTTACATTAAACTTAACTATGTCCGTAGAATTATACGGACTCGTGCATCAAAGCGTATATGTGTTATTTATATGCTTTACATGTACATATATTTTTTGTTTTGTTTTTAAATTTTTTGTATTCTTGTGTTTTATATTTTTTTTAGTCTTTTTTTTTTTGCCTTATTCTAAAATGACTTAAAACTACCTTAACCTATATAACTTGGCCCTATAGACTCAACTACCCCGTCTATTTGTGCTGGTTCTGGTGTAACAAAACTGCTCTGTTGCGGGTAGAAATCGCTCTACTAAACCGTAGGAGTTTCTCGTGGCTGCGAGCGACGTCCGGCTAAGATATTGCCACAAGTTGCTGACGCGTCAACTCATTATTCGAGCACTGCCTTGGACCTTTGGCGTGTAAGTCGACGCATTTTCCCAGGACACCGCGGCGCCCATGAATTCAGATTACTTAATTTAAGATTCGATGTACGAACTAAGAAACACGTGATTTTATTTATTAGGAATACAATACTGGTTATTGAATAGATCGAGACTTTTCCACAGAGGCATTTAAAAAGCAGAAAATGGCAGTAACGCGTTCATTAGATAATAATCGAAATATTTAAAAATATAATATTTATTTAGTTTTATGACAACAAAAACAGAAAATTCCATATAGTCGGTAAGTGCGTCGACTCACACGCCAAAGGTCGCAGGTTCGATTTTTGGAGTATAAACTTTACTTTTTTTCATGGCACCACCCCTTTAGAGTTGCTGACAACATTCAAAGAGTACTAATGAAAATCTTCTTAAATTTCACCGTATGTAAGGTCCTCTCTGGAGTGTGAAAGACCAACAGCTCGCACAAAATGTGTGCAACTATAGTTGGGAAGTTAACCGAAGAAAAAAATTTACAGATAGCATACAGATATGTATTCAAGAAAAAGTTATGCATCCTAGACCAGTTGTTATTTCCTATTCACCTTTCTAATCGGTGAATTTTATGATTACACCTTATTCTGTTTTCACGCGGTCTTTTTTAAACGGTTTGAAAATAAAATATTTTTAATTTTAATTTAAAGTAAGTTGATTTTCACTAATTTTAACAGGTTTAAGAGATTAGAAACCAATCACCTATTTTTTCTGGATATTGAAAATCTCTTATGTTTCATGCATACATCTACAAAAACCCTAGATTTTGGACCACATTGACCGAAATTGCGTTCATAAAAGTAAAACATTTGCGGCACTTTTATTGTTAATTTAAAATAATGTATTGTATACTTCACCAATTTTCAAATTATAATCCCCAGGTTTTGTTGGTGATCAAAAATTGTAACCACAGCCTTGAAGGCTCTCTCAGATCTTCAAACTTTATATTCTACAAAGCCCTGCTGTCTTTCGCAATATTTTTTTCTCAGTTGCCATTAATATGCCCCATACTTTTTGTATTCTGCCCAAATTTGTAAAGCTTGATGTAACGCATTCTTTAAAGGTTAGAAGATGGTTCAGATTTTCTGCAAGTCCTTCCATCCTACGAGTACGCAATGATTTATATTGACATTAAGGTCTCTTCGCTAAAGATCACAAATCCTAGATAATTTATCTTTTTGAGCTTGAGAGGCACTTTGTTTGGAATAGTCCTGAACGAAGCACGAAGATAATTCAGTATATTTCTGGCTAATGTGGTACCAATGACCCTTTAGAACATCGACATCAGGATCTTGTTGCAGGGGAATTTCGGTATCACTTGCGATGACTCCGACGTTAGCAAAGAATAACTGATGCAACTTTGAGTCCAACATACTCGAGAACAAATACAAATAGAAAAAATGCCTTAAAAACGCTTCACCAAGTATGCTTGGAAACCCATCTGTTGTTCCGGCTGAACGTCTTACACTTGTCAGCAATATTTTGTATGCTGGTATATGCTGGTAACCTTCATATGTACATCAGAGCTAGTGGTTGTCTATCAAACGCTTTTTCAAAATCAACTAACAATATATGCACATCTTTTAAAGAATCATGATATTTTCTGTACTTTGTACTTTATATTGCATCCGTTGTTGATTTATCTGCACCAAACCCGAACTCGTCATCAGAGCACAGTTTTAGTTCTCGTAATCGGCCATATGAAATCCTTTAGCTGGATAGATCGATAATTCTCCATTTATTGGGTATCAAATTCTTGCAACTTGTGTTACAACGTAAGTAAACTTCGACATACGAATTGTCTGCAAATTCCGCCTCTTTTGAGCGGTTACTTTGAAGACCTCTTTCATGTTGCAACTTCCCCCAACTTCTCATAACCCATTTTCCAAATTAAAAAAAATCGAGATATCTGCTGGCACACGGTACTTAACGGGTTTTTTTCTATTGCTTCCTAAGAATATGCACTACTGAAAACTGCTTATGAATGCTCTTTGAAAGTGATACTTAAATTATGATGAAAATGTTGTCAATTTAAAAATAATTTAAAACAAAGTTTTTTGAAATAACGATGCATATGCAAGCAAATGAGCCCATAAGCTGACTGACCGTAACCAAAGTCACAGTAACTTTAATATCAGAGTTTCAGGCAACTGTTGAGGCTAGTGTTGAACTTATTAAATATTTCCTTCGAAAAAAGGGAGAGATACTACAGAATGTTGAAAGCACTTAAGAAAAAAAAAACAGTCATTGTGCCAACTTTTGACCAAAAATTTAGCTTAAAGCTCAAAGTCTGAAAGAAAAACAAAGCAAAGAAAGGAGCGCAACCCCTTTTTGGGGTCAGATCCATCAACATCGGCGTATATTTACAAATGCTCCCACCAACCAACACAAGGAGTGTCTTCTACACCTTGAGTCTGAGTTCAAAATTAATAAAGTTTCTAAACAACTTGATCAAGTTTACTCCAATGCAAACACAATAAAAAAGTTATTTTTCTCAGAAATTAAATATTTCGCCGCTTCGAGTGCAAAAGGGAGTACATTGTCGACTTGAACTTGTCTGCTTTGTTGAAAGTGAAATAATAACACCGTTATTTGGCAAGATTCCCGCAGAATTTCACTCTAGATTCTGTCTATTGTAGCCTTACAGAGGTAAAGAAAAACAAGAGGAGAGATTTCTTCTTGGTCCTTTTTTTTTGTGAATGTTGGTGTGTGTAAATTTGCTTTTGGAACAATATTTGAACGCACAGGAAGTGGGAGAGTATACAGAACGTAATGGGAACGTAGTACATCTTCAGGAGGAACTTTCTCCAGTGTGTGTACACATTGAATCTTCTTCTGTACAATGTTAAGCAAAACAGTGACGAGGATTTCTAAGTTGAGATTTTTCTTTTTGGCAGTTTATTTGCACTTGGTAACTGGTATAGAGGGTGTAGTGAGTGTGAGTGTGGGAGAATTGAGAAGCGATTGCAACGTTGCTCTGCGGCAAGTTGTGGAAAAGTTCTGAGGGTTCTCTGTACACATGAGGACTACTGTCATGCACCCCAGCATTTCCTCTGGGGTGTAATGAAAGAAAAAAATCCAAGTGTCTGAAAGAAAGAGTTTGTCCTAGGCAGAGACTAATTTTCATTTACACTACATGAGTGGCTGGGGAAACTTAATAAGCAAAGAACGAAATAATGACTGAAAAAAAAAAAGACAAATTTTTTGTGCTCCAGGACAAACATTAAAAGAGGAATAGAAAGAATAGCTTCTGTCACTCTTTTGTCTTACTATGTGTATCCTTCTGAGTCTGCCCAAATCAATGAAAGTCCAAAACTGAGGGTACCTCAAAAACTGTATAGGGGTCAGAAAGGTAATTCACCTCACATTCAACACCAAAGCACACACAATCGTATGCACTTCCTTAATCCTGACAGATGTCCTCCATAACCATTTGAAACAAATATGACAGGATCTTTCGATTGAATCTCTCCCCTCTTCGGTTAATTAAATAAATCATTATCTCCTAGTATGTACACAACCAGAAGCAATTTGTCATAATACTCGGGCGACTCAATAAAGGATCATTAACGCACCAGCAGGCGACAGCAGACACACCCACAGACTTTATCCCAAAATTTAACCATAATGGTATTACAATGTCACAAAGAATCGAAGCGGCGTACGATACAACGGCGATTTTAACCCCAAAGCGATGAACGAAGGACTCGAGACAAAGTTGAACATCCGCCAAGGGGAGTGGGCGAAATGGTTTCTTTATTTCCCGCCAGCCTGAGTCGCCGCCGTCAAGTCATCCGAAAAAATGATTTAGTTATCCTTTGTCCCTTTTCTTTTTTGTTGCTGTTTTGTGAAATGTTGCACCTTCTCCACCCACCGCTGAATGGAAGAATATCCATTTCATTGGAATTGTCGGTATTGTTTACCACCCATATGCCACCTTTCTCGAAATGTCGTCTCTCACTCTCCTCCAGTGCAACGGGACAAATTGTCAAAGACACACTTGTTGTTTGCACAGGGGTCCGGAAAAATTAGAAAGGAAATCCACCATCCCTGTCATTCGACACCCTTTCCTTTGCCAATGGCTAATATGCTTTTCATTTTTCAGATACGCCAATATTTCTTCCGCATGCACATACATGTGTATCATCCCTTGTGATGAGCACGAGGGGATAAAATCAATCTTCAACAGACAATAGTCTCAATTTACACTCTGCCACTTGAGAGAGTCAGATGCGCACCCCTGGTTAAGAAGAAAAGCGAACACATTATTGTCATCCGGTATGCGGAATGATGTGGACTTAGGGATTTCCTGGTTCGAGACGAGTAGGCATCTTTTTCTGTCACACTAAAATTTGGGCAGAATTATTTGGACTTTTATTATTCGGCTTAATCCTCTTTGGCGGAAGAGTACTGGTGCGATTCTGAAGAGATTTTCCAAGATTTATGAAGCTGATGAACGAGTTTCAAGGGTCTGAGGTTTTTATTAAATGATTGTCGGCTGAGAAGATAACTTTGAAAGAGCACACAAAATGAGGTCAAAAACAAGGTTATCTGCCTTTAAATTATTCGAACTTTTGTTCAAAATATATTGCACAGTTTTTGTATCAATTTTTCTTTTTGAATATTACAATGTATCATATAACGACTATCATATCATATAACAAACTTCGTGCAATTTCAATAAGTAAAAGTTTGGCACAGCACCTCCAAAGTCTTTTCTATGAAAAGCCTGTCAAATTTGGCACACAGGTCTGTCTGCCGGCGAGAGAACACTAATGCACAACACTTGAATAGTTACTTTTCACGAGACTATTTTTCAAAATGTGGTCCCCGTGGCGTAGTGGGCAAGTGTGTCGACCCACACGCAGAATGTCTAGGTTTAATTCCGGAACGGGACTCCTCGCTTTTTTCATCACGGCACCACCTTCTTCGAGTTGCTGACAACTCTCAAAGAGCATCAATTGTATATCAAAGGCTTCTCAAATCTCGCCGTTCGGAGTCGGCAAAAAACTGTAGGTCCCTCCTACTCGTGAGAGAACAGTAGCACGCACAACACGAGTAGTTGTTGTAGAAGCTAGGCTCTGATCCGTTGTGGGCTGTAGTACCACTCAATAATTATTATTATCTTTCAAAATATTTTAATCTTACATCGAATTCAATTGTCAACCCCATTCCTATTAAAAGGGGTTCCTCAGGGCTCTGTTTTAGAACCGCTTTTATTTTCATTATACAACAATGATCCTCCGCAGATGATTCGAAATTTATATGTTCGCTGATGATGTCCCAATCGAATTCAGTAAAGACGAAATGAAGATTTCAATATGAATTTGAAGTTGCTCGTGCGATTTTTGGTCCTCTATGTTTCGTGGCATCAGAAAAAGAAGATTAAACGGCTGTGGCTATGTGACTAGTCACATGTTTAGAGATGCTAGGACATCTAGAGCAGAAAGGTTACATTGCTCCTGACAGAACAGTTGTTGGGACCTGTTACTCGTACACAGGACGACAACGTATGAGATGATGCACAAAAGAAAAAAGGATCTCAACTAACATGCGATGTGGAATTGGAAACAGCTGACGAGAGCTGACTCTGCAGGCTGGAGAAGTATACTGATTGAGGCTCAAGCTCACCTCGGACTTTAATGTCATTTGAAAAGGAAGATAACGAAAAAAGAAAAGAAGAAGAGGAAGAAGAAGAAGAAAAGACGGTAGAGAAAAAAGAAAAGATTACTGCATGGATTAACCATCTTAAATCCCAACATCCCCGTACAGCGTTTGGACTTTGTCGATGAATTTTTTCCCTTGTATACCATTAACACAAACAGGACCTAAAATTGCAAGTAGAACTTTCCTCCCGGAATGAGTCATCCTCATCTACTTTAAGTAACTTCCAAGTTCCTGCGCCCTAGAGGAGTATCGCGGTATTATGCGCTGCCAGTTTGGGATTTTTAATCAATTGAACAAAAAGAAACAGCGACAAGGTAGAGTGATTCTGAGTCTCATTTGATTCTAAAGCTGTTTTCCCCATTTACTGACTGTGACGAAGAGGTACACGAAGCCGTTGACTACCTCAAATTTTTGCTACTCATTGTGATGCTCTGTCCGAAACGTCGATGTTGTGTGTCCATCGTTGACGAGAAGACGTACCATGTTTCGCCCTCGTTTACCACCAGATCCGATCTTAACACTTCCATTTCAATCTTAGCTAACGCCTTATTAACAGTTCAATATGTTCGTCCAATTGGGTTAAAAACAATTACATTAAAAGCAGAACGAACTTTTAGAAGAACGTGTCCCCGGTGTTGACCTGTGACTTTTTTATGAGCATCTCTGAGAATGATGTTGTGAGTTCGTGAGTAGGAGAGTTCGTTACTGACTTTGATGAAGGAGCGAGAGCTCTCCATCTACATCCTACACAATCTGACGAGCTGAGTAGTGATGCCAAAACCAGCCATGGCACTTAATTGGCGTGTCTTCGTACGCTGTCATGGGTGGCCTTGAAATCGATTAATAGGCGGTGGGAGCAGGATCTGCTAATTAATAATAATTGAGTGGCACTACAGCCCACAAGAGACCAGGGCCTAGCTTCTACAACAACTACTCGTGTTGTGCGTGCTACTGTTTTTTACGAGTAGAAGGGACCTACAGTTTTTTGCCGACTCCGAACGGCGAGATTTGAGAAGCTTTTCATAGACAATTAGTACTCTCTGAGTGTTGTCAGCAACTCGAAAGAGGTGGTGCCGTGAAAAATGCGAGGTGTCCCGTCCGGGAATCGAACATAGACTTTCTGCGTGGCGGTCGACGCACTTACCCACTGCGGCACGGATCTGTTGCTGTGCGAAAATTTGACCCATCCGTAATTCTCTTGGCTTGCAACTCTACACCATACGGACCTATCAGACTATTCATATATGTTTTCAGGTGTTCAATCAAAACGACAAAGAGGATTTAATAAGAGCTGTTAAGGAGACTGCTCGCTGGCACAGTCAAAGATAGCTCCTTCCTTGTTGACCAGACATACGTCACATACACTCTTTCCTCCAAGCAGATCTCACAGTTCTACTAGTTCATGCGCCCAATCTTAGAATTTAGTAATAAAAATTCACCTTCAATAGCATTCATAATATATTTTCAAGGACTTAGGCTTCAATTTATTATTTACTAATAAGCCCTTGTTAATTATGTCCTTTTTTCGAGAAGCCAAATTTACTGCTTAAAACTTTAAACTGATTCACTAAGTACCGTGTTGTCATTTCTCAAAAAATCTCAATAATTTGTAAGTTGTTTCCTTATTGCAAACAAACTGATGAAAATAACTAAGTTCGTGGACGAGCACGATTTATTTCGATAAAAGGTGAAGTGAAGGTGGATAGTTTGGTGAGCGAAAAATGACAATGGTAGTAGTTCCTTATTTTCCGATCCATTTGAAAAATCAATATGATAGCAAGTGATTTAGAAGAAGCCATTCTGAACGAACCACCTGATTAAAATTTCGTTCAACAGGATTTCGTTTCCGAGATTATGTTATTTTCAGAACTTGGTTTTGGGTTTTCTAATTATAACCCCAAATCTATTTTTACATTTCAAATCAGTAAATGTTGTTCAATCCTCTTCAAAGTTGCAACCCAAAAATAGGATAAGGTATTAATACTTGATTCAATTTTACTAATTTAAGCGGAAATCTGACTGTTGTTAAATTTCATTCCCTTCCTTGTCACCTTTCTCATCGTGTATTATTGAAAAAAGTCATCACAAGTCGCTGTACAGCACCATCCACACCCTAATCCATTGTAGTAACGACAAAAGCAATAATCTACTGCATCTCAGACATGAAAACACTCATTTCATCCATCAGCAGACCTCTTCACGGTTGTCTGTTTGCCAAACAGATGGACTTGCTTCCTCGCAGACATAAATTCCACTGGTGTGCGCTGTCTCTCGACTTCAGATATTAAATTTGATAAGAATCGTCAAAGCATCACAATCAACGTTATTGATGAGATTGATGTGATGTGTGCGATGTGATGACTAACCAACCCCCCTTCCGACCAGTCTTTTCATTCGGCCATTACGGCCAAATGAAATGATGGTTGTGTGCTCAAGAGGGTGGATATAATTGAACATTATTTGCACGCATAGCACGGCAGTGTGTGAGGACATGCCGACCACTCTGTCATTCAGTTAAATTTTCGTTACTTTCACTAGAACGACTCACCGACCGGATGTTATCACGTCAATGATCATCATATGTTCGGATTTGGGTTACTTATTGGAAAATTGTTATTTCATTCAGTTTTCGGTTGGGGTGGGTGGTTTATGTCCGTGGGTGATGTCTGAGGAGGGAATTGGCGTTTGGCATTGGCTCAAACTTAGACCTTCCACATAAGCAAGAGAACGTCTACCGATTCCCCGTGGAAAAGAAAGTGGGTGGAACTTCTCCATAAGGGTGCGCTATTCCATCCCTTATTACATAAAATTTCATAACTTTCATAACTTTGTGCGCATTCCCGTCGGCAATGGGAGGTGGAGTTTCTGTCTGGCACAACAAAATGGCTGCCAATCCCCTGACCCATCACAGTCCTCTTACCTGGCTGCGTATTCTCCTTCAAGAAGTCAACGAAAAAATCCCAATCCGCAAAATGAGAAGATTGAAAATAAATGACGGGGAGAAAAAAAATCAAAGAAAATCAAAGTTCCTTCAATCGGAGGACTCGCTGCCATTATTCAGCCCAGCCCAGCAGTGAGATGAAGGAAGGTGCACACACATACCTTGGAGCAGAATTTTCAATTCAATATAAATTAAACCCAACGAGTGCACGAGAGATCCTCAGTCAAAACCACATTCTATTCCCGAAATTAGAAGTTGCGGCCTGGAAGAATTCCGCCACCCTCCCGGCCGTCCCACAGCCAGCATGTGCTCATTCTAGATTCCTTCTTTTTGATAAATTTCCTTCCTTTGTATTATGAGTATAACTATAAGACCCTGAATGGAAACGTGAACTCGAACACACACTGGTGCATCCCTCAAATACGCCATGCCATGGCGCATAGCGAGTCTCCTTGAACGGGCGAACGTACCAGACAGGGAGGAGGACGGAGAAAGTTTTGAAAAGCATTTTGTGGATAATTCAAAATGAAAATCCTGATAAGAATTTCTATTCCCTCCATCTTTTGGAGATGATTTTTTGTACGTTCGCTCTTCTCCTTTCAATACCTGCACCCTTACTATACACTGAGCTGTGGGTATGTGCACGAGCAGTGGAGCTTTATAGTTTGCCAGTATAAATGAAATCGTACGACCATCTAACTATGTGTGTGTGTGAAAACTCTTGGAGCAAAGTTCTTTTCGACTTAAAAGATTCCAATGCACCCTCATTGTGCACGGGAAATTTTACCTTCATATCCCCATTGAGGTTGAGGCTAATGCCAGGGAACTATGTATACCTGAAACTGATGGCCTTCATCAAATCCTGGTATTCGATAGCAAAAAAAAAAGAAAACTAACCGAAACCCCTTCCAAATGGGGTCGATGGGAGGAGTGTGGGTGCGGAAGGACTCACTGCAAAAGAACTATGAATTGGGCAACTATACCAAAGATGCCTTAACTGCCTGACGAACTGTGGTATGAACGGGACGAGCACCTACAGCTCCGGTTGAGCTATGCTCTAAAGAGCAAAACCAAAGGAACGTGGTCAAAGGAATCAACAAACGGCTTTTAAAGTTTGCGTTCGGGTTCTACCCAATTCATTTTTTTTTTTTTGTATTTTGTTGTTTCTTTCTCGTCTCATCTTATTGTCGATGACGATCGAGCGTCTCTTTTCATAGAGGCATTGGAGGTGGTTGGGTGGATGAGTGGATGGCAGGCCGGGTCGAGGGGTGGTTAAAGAAGAGAATCCATGTGGTTTTTTATGTGATTATGGGTTGCAGCAGAGAGAGGTGAAAGAATTTTGCAATATCATGGGTATTACACTCGACTGTGAATGGTACTGGTAGCACATTGATGAAAAACTTGACTGAGGGGAGAGATAGTTTTTGAATGGAATTTTAAAGAATTTGCTTCAATTTTTTGGTTAAATAAATACAAGCATTTTTTTGCAAACATTGATATTTTGAAAGAGTTATTTTTAAGGGAGTTGGTAGTGTTTGGTATTTTTTCTTACGCATTTTTAACAAAGCCGAAAATTGAAAAAATAAAGGAGTGTTGAATTTTCACAGAATATAGACTGAAGCCCCCGCCGTTATTTGGCATTTTTGAAAAACGTTTCAAACTTGTTTCATAGTATCAGGAGCTGGGGGAATAACGCCAACGGCGCGTGCACTCATTTTCGAATAGGCGGAAGGTCCAGACATTGCAAATTCATATTATAGATGTTAGATTAACCCCTTAAAGAAAGGGAAAGGAAAAGGTTTAAGCAACAGTTCTTACTCAGGTCAAAATGAACCAAATCAAATCAAAGTGGATATGGATACAATTTTCTTTATTTTTATTTAGTTGAGCTTTCGCTATCGGTATCGCTATCACCAAGTGAAAGACATTTGGAAAATTACGTAAGTTCGCACTTTTTTGTGGAGCAGATAACGTGTGGTTGCCGTGGCTTTGTGCTAAGTGCGTCGAACGCCACGCAGAAAGTTTAGGTTCGATTCCCGGACGAAACGCTCTGCATTTTTTCACGGCACCACCGCTTTCAAGTTACTGACAACACTCAAAGAGTATCATTTGTCTATGAAGAGCTTCTCAATCTCACCGTTTAGAGTCGGCAGTCTACTCGTGAGAGAACAGTAGCACCCACAACACGAGTATTTGTTGTAGGACCAAGGCCTTGGTCCCTTGTGGACTATAGTGCCACTCATTTATTATAATTATATTGAAATCTATGGGGGTATATTTCGTTGTAAATGTCGAACCCCGTTTATTATCCGCCTCATCGGTGCTCACCAGTGTGACACGTTCGATGTATTATCCTCGTGCCGGATGAAAATGGTCGTTAGATAAAAATGTGTAGGACAGAAATGTAACATCGTCTATGAAAAATGAAAATGACCAACGGGCACAGTTCCTAGTACATTGGGAACCAGATTTAGATTTAGTCACTATTTTTAACTGAGCTGATCAACGAGGGGAAAACAAAGTATATGCTGTCGACTAAGAAACGTTCCGTCACACACCACCTAAGGCAAAATGTAACAATCGACAACTATAATTTTAAAGTAGTAAAGGAGTTTGTTTACCTCGGGGCAAACCTTTACTCCACAAATAACATCACAGTGGAGATCCGACGTAGAACCACCCTTGGCAACCGATGATACTTCGGTTTGTTGAAACAACTGGGGTCAAAACTCCTGACTCGAAGGACCAAAGTCACGCTCTACAAGACCCTTATACTGTCAGTCCTGCTTTATGCAGCTGAAAGCTGGACGATAAGCAAATCTGCAGAGCTGATTCTTGGTGCCTTCGAAAGAAAAATTCTACATCGGATATATGGTCCCGTCTGCGAGGAAGGTGAATGTAGGAGAAGACATAACCGCGAACTCTACGAGCTGTACCAGGATGTGGATGTAGTTCGGATGGCAAAAACCCGTCGACTACACTGGCTCGGCCACATCGAACGAATGGACAGCAACGCTTCAGCGAAGATGGTCTTCGAATTTGAGCCTCCTGGTTCGAGATGAAGAGGACGACCGAACCTCCGGTATAGAGACCAAGTCATCGCGGACGTTAAACAGCTTGGCCTTGATGACTGGAGGCAGCGTACCCAGGACCGTCAGCGATGGAATGCTCAGGCTCTGACCCTTCAGGGGTCGCCGGCCTGATAAGTAAATAAGTTTAACTGAGCTGCATCGAGCACCACATAGTACTCCGACTTAGAGGATCAATGCATTCAGAGTGCAATATCTTCAAAAGTTAAAACAGTTCTATATGAACAACCAGTTGATATCTATGACCAGACGAAAATCCACCAAATGGTAGAAAAACGGTGGTAACTTTTACTCAAACCGATATACGACCACAAATGTTGGAAAAAGTCATCGAAAATTTTACTCCTATATTAGACTACGTCTGATTCAGCCGCGTCGGTCATATGTACATGATGCCCATGACCCGTTACATTGGTGATCAAAAAACAATATGTAACTTTTACGTGTATAAATATGATTCAATATAATATTAATAATAAGTTTCTGAATGCAACATGACTTCTTAATGTTTCGAAGAATTTCGAATACTGCACAAAATAAAAATTGCACAAACTATTGACAACGCTGTGCAAGAAAACAAAAAAAGTGTTTAAAATGTCGCCGATGTAATACATCCACTAGCCTTTGGGAATTGGTATTTATTTTTGTTCATTCTCTCTCTGTCGCTACAACACACGTACTCTCTTTCTCTTTCTTTTAAAACGTTTTTCAAGGTAAGTGTGCTTGACTGCATCAACTAACTGCAATACGTACATAATTTAGAACTAAATACTTCTTAACAGTTTGAAATTTATATATGATTGAATCAGTGCAAGGGAAAGACTCACACATTGTATACGCATTTTTCGAAAATATGAATAGAAAAACGCATTCATTCCTCGCGGTTAATTTATTTCAAAGAAAACAAACCAAAAATCAAACACACATAAAATCCGCGCTAAAATCTGATTAATGCCGTGAAAACAAACAACACGAACATTGCCTCCAATTTCCCAACATGGTCTAATCAATAAAAATTTCCAATCAACTACCAGTTGCAACAGCCACATGAACCACGGCAGTTATTGTTCCGTCAGTTTTGTTTTCTCAAAGTTGGTTTATGAGCAATTAATCTCCATGCCCACCGAGTCATATCCTCAGTCAAACATTCACACATCCATCACGTGAGTTATTAATGATCTCTACATCCAGGAGAAAGATTCGATAAACAATGATCTGTTCATCTATGGATCCCGGTAAATGTAGATTTTAAGACTTTTCGAAATCGAGCCAAACGAGGGAAATGGAATTTTCAAATTATGATTATCAGAGGCCTCATAATAACCCTGCCTCATAAACGAATCGTTTTGCGTTCCCTCCTTTGAGTAAATATAGTTTTCGAAATATCTTTTTTATGATTTGTGTATATGCAGTAAAAATGCACCCAGCATTCGTGGAGGAGATTCTGGTGGGATGAACGCGTGATTGTATATTTGGCTTTATGGAAACTGTGCTGGTTTACTAGGCGCTTATGCGATTTTGTTAGGAAATAGGGCGATTTTTCATTGCGTTGCTATATTTCTTTTTATTAAAATGTATAATTGCCATTCAGGTTTGTTCTTTTCAGTTTTAGAGGCAACACACAAGTGTCAGTTCACACCCCATTAAATGAATTGATAATCACATCGCAAGCAGTTAGTCTTAGAAAATTGCGATTATAGAAAAAAATCTCACTCAATAACTCTCGGGATATGAAGGGGGCGCCGCTAACAAAAATTAATCATTTAACATTAATTTTTTATTTTGTAAGTGGCCTTTATGCCCCGGGACTTATTGAGTGATTTGTTGTGTATCTACATAGCTGCTGTCAAACTTTTAATTGTCGAGTCCACGACTGAATATTTATCTCGCAACACCTCTTCCAAGTTTCTGACAAGAATCAAAGAGCACGGATTGTAGGCGTAATAAGGTGGCCCCTATCCTACTAAGAGAAGAATAAGCAAAGATAGAAGGGCGTAAGCCATGTTGGCTCGTAGTCTATAACAATATCTAGCTATTTTGTTTTTATTTTCCTATTTATTTTTGCTTAAACGTTTGTGCCATACATACGAACCTTACTTCTTTTAACATCAGCATCATCTTCATTGACCCGCACTGTCCACTAGAGTGGTCGCGAGGACAATGCACGCCTGAGAGACCTCCAGGCGGCTCGATCTTTCACCATCGACTCTAACTCATCAGGAGCTATTTCCAAGCGAACCGGACTTATGGACTTTATTCAACTATCTCACCCTGAGTCTGCCAAGCTGTCACCTGATGGAAGTGCATCTAAAGCACGCCTCGGGAGTCGTGATGAAAGGGACATCGGTACCACTTGATCAATCTAACGAAACATAGCCCTAATCATCCGAAGAAGTAGCTCAACATTGAGTTCTCCCCGTACTGTCGCGTTTCTTAGCCTACTCTCGCAACAGCGAGGAGAAATTTCATCTCGACAGCTTGTAAACAAAGTATCATTCTTTGTTTCAGATAGCTTGGCTTTGACACCAAGCTCCTCTTCATGTCCACAACCAAAATCTCGTCCCCATTATAAATGTAACAAGCGTCTATTATGTATAAAAGAAATTGATTGTGTAAGCTTTCTTTGCAAGTTTTTAAAATCTCAAAAAACGTAATCCCGAAAGTGTTATCCTGGTGAGTTTAGTTTAGTTTAGTTTAAAAGGCATTTTCTTTATTTTATTTATTAGTATTTTAAAATTAGGTACAAAACGATTAACCTAAGTACGACTAAATTGAAATCTTATAACTACTTATTGGCTCTATGCGGGCGCTCTAAGCTAAACTATTGATATATTTATTTTTGCCTTTCAGCATCATTGCTAATTATTTTTATTTAAATTAATAAAAACTATTTTTTATTTTTTTTAAAACTAAGAAAACTTTTTTTTTTGTTTCTACGAAAATATTTTAATCTACCTTAATATATCCTATTCTAACTTAAATATACTTACGACTAACTTTTTTATTATCCTGGTGAGTTTGTATGGCGGATGTACAGCCCCTGCCGGGGGTCACTGTAGAATTTGAAACAGGAGTAAAATGTAATCCAAGCTACATTGATTCGTCAAGTTTTACAATGGTGGCACTTTATCTTTTTGGGATTATTGGGTATTGCAAGAGCCTTTACATTTCTAGGACTTGGACATTTTGGAAATCCTCGAGTTTTTGATTTTTCGATTCTGTTCGTCTTTCGGTGTCACATAATAAGCAAAGGAGGAACAAATTAAATTTTATGAGAACTATGATGCTATTTTCCACGAAACACAGAAACGTCATTAATTCGTGCCAACAAGTTTATCCAATCCAATAGTCGCTGGTGGAGAAACTCGACGACTTCGATTATGCCGAAGATATTCGTTTGTTTTCAAACTCCTTAGAAGAGGCTCAAAAAACGCACTGGATTTCAACGACAAAAGAGCTGGACTTAAAGCTTGTAGGCCGGAACCCAATCGAGGATGCTACCGCGGCAGTATCAATAGAGGTGCAGAAACTGACGTTTTATCTGGTGTAGACTATGCCAGCCACGCCTACTTCTCGCATGGCAACGTCTGGAGGACCAGTTAACCATTCACCTCACTCAAGCTTCAAATATTCAATTTCAATGCAAGATACGTACTGTTGTTACAAATTCGAGACTTGAAAGATAACCACCATCGTTCGCAAGTCTTCGTAAATAAATGTTTGCTTTAAAAAACATCTTATTGTATTATGTAAAGATTTATCATTTTTTATACCCACAAATTATTTATAGGCAGTTCTAATAAAAATTTAATGTTACTGTTTCTTATACAAATAAGTTAAAAATAAAATAAATTAAAAATAATAATAAATAAATAAAAAAAAATAAATTAACTTAAAATTAATATATTTGTCACCTTCCGAAAATGTACTTCAGTTGCTGGATTGAAAATAGTTAATTTTTGTACATCATAATGACACATTTACGAAAGCTAAAAAACAAAATATTTGTCCTTGTCTCCTTTTCGAATTCTGCTAATCGAACATAATTCAGTGGAATTAAACAGAAAATAAATAGAAAACGTCTAAATGTTGAACAAAATGTTAATAACAACAAAGTAACGTACTTTCTTTCAAACAGAAATACTTTTTATTTATATGTCCTTATTTTGGTCCGTGAAATAAGGGGAAAACAGAAAACAAATAGACAACCGAGTAAAGTTTTCGACTCGCGTCTGTGGCAACAGTCAGTCCAACTACTTGAACAGCAAAAATTCAACTTTCTGTTGACGTGGCGGGGGGAGGGGGTTGAGGGCTGAATTCATACACATAAATCCACTTTCGCGCACACATTCACATACACTGACACAACAATCGAACAACTGGGCAGTGCATTCGAGTAGTACAACTGACCAAACTCCACCCCCACCTCCCACAGCACCCGCGCCATCACATTGTATACCATTACTGAATGAACAGGTGGTGTTGCTTCCACACACGATAAGGATATATTAAAACGGATCAGTGGGTGCCAAGGGTTTGCCGGCGGCGACGGCGGCGGTGGTGTTGGTCGAGATACGTGGATGTGCAAAACATTGTTCACCAAAAGAGGAAAATGAAGGAAAATTAAGAACAAAGCTCGTAAATTTATTTTCTGCAAAAGTTTATTGCCTTCGCCGTAAAATATACTCGTATGTAAGTATTGTGTACTATTTATACTCGCATTCGTTTTAAGGACAATACACACACACACACCCTATAGTTGGTGCTCCTGTTGTTGCTGGCTGATGATACGACGAGCACCGTCCGTCCGTGCAAGAGGGTAGACGGATATGAGCTAAGGTATACATGAAAAATCATTTATTTGCAAGAGTTTTTGTTCATTCGGTACGATGAGAGGAGAATTGTTGCGACCATTCGAGGGGGTGGACGATGAAGGAAATGAAGTTTCAGAACAAGAATGAATAGAGGTTACTTTCCTCTCCAGCACACAATTGTAGCTATAGCAGCATTGTTGGCCATACAAAATGCTCGTGCATTATCCGGGGCAGTTATAAAGGGCCCCCAATGACTTTTATCGTAATAAATTGCAATTTGCTGCATTTAAAGATGGGATTTGTTTTCCGCACCTTTGCAATTCTTTGTTTTGGATAGTTATTATCGGAATGTAGACTCGTTTCCTCCATTTTTAACTGACACAGATAATTTAAGGCTTGTATGGTTGTATGCATTATTCTGAGAAGGATAACTATGCGAAGTGAATCATGTTTCAGCTTCCTAACTGTTTGTGTGGGTGTATGGAATTAAGGAATGAACTCTTGAGTGTCACATTTCAGACTCGCTGCGCAGTGCCCATTAAATGTGACGCGTGTTGGGGATTATAACACAATGCACAATTAGAGATTAAAAAATTGTTAAGTCTGAAAGAGAGTTAGAAGCACATGTGCGTGTACAAATGGCCGTAACTGATTACTTGTCGAAAAAAATAGGGGACTCACTAAGCATAGTTAAGTTGGTCTAGTTTTTAAGAATCTTGCATGAATTTAAGCTGATTGAAAGGGAGAATAGCAAAGTGAAATCTAAATTTAATCTTCTGTTTTCTTAAGCAATTCGTGGATATTCTGGGACGTATTACCATTGATCAAGTTTTTTGCGTTGAAACTGTAATGGAATGAGCTTGGACTTTTAAACTTGATTCTAGTTTGAAAATCAATGATTTCGTTGTTTAGAGTATCGGTTCAGAGCATTTTAGGTTTTTTCTTCTGACTTGATTGAGTGTCACTACAGCCCACAAGGTACCAAGGCCTAGCTTCTTCAGCAACTACCCCTACTGCTCCCTCACGAGAGACAGAAACTTATGCTTTTTTCTGACACCAAACAGCGAGATTTGAGAAGCTTTCCATTGACAATTTGCAACAACTGGAAAGAGGTGCTGCCGTGAAAAAAGCTAAGTGTTCAATTCGAGAATCGAACCTGGAACCTTCGGCACGTGAGTCGACACACTTACCCACTCAAAAGCTTTCTTCTTTTTTCTGTTTAAGTTTGTCCGAAAGAAGGGGTCAGCTATGACTTAGACGTCGGGTGTATACGTGCGATTACCAAAATGGATTTTCATACTTTTGTGTTTATTTGTTTTTATTTCTCAGCCATTCCACATAGCTTCATTTACAGACACTTATTCACTCACACCACATTCGTCGCTTATTTTTAGTAACAAATTTCACTTCGTCATGTCTTTGCACGGTCTCTTTATATCTATAAGCAAGAGAATATATAACGTTTCTGAAACACTGCCCTTCAGAAATAGTATTTTTTTTCCACTAACTTAATAAAACCTTAAACTCTGTAAAAAGGAGCACTTCTTCGAACAAAGCAAATTAATGGGAGGAAGTCTAATAAAATGGCTCTAAATTAACAACTAACAAACATTTTTTAAAAACTCCATCTATTGGCTGAACAACAGTCTATACCAAAGCTTAAATTGAGTCTTCACAACTCGAAACAAAATGAGAATGGACATTAATGCGATAATAGGACCTACTGGTGACTTGAACCATATCACTGCTTTGTAGTCACAAACAACACAAAACTAAGTATTCACAATGTTCTAAGATCAACGAGTTGGATGACAAGATACGCTTAGAATTCTCGAACTCAGTAGCGCGCTAGTTATTCTTCGTCATTATTTGTCGTTAGCTTAAGACTTTCGATGTTTCTTGAGTAAATATTGTTTTTTTTTTTTTTTTTGTTTTTTTTAACTGATGTCAAAGTTAGTTATTACTTGATATCTGTCAAATATTTAAAAAAATCATATACTCCACAAGCTTGCAACTCAAAAGAATTAGGCTAAAGTTACCGCTGTTCAACAGAGCATCTTCAACTCAATGAAATTAGAAGTGACTATAATAATTCTCTTTTTCAATTTGTAGTCGAATGAGCCCAAACTTTTTTTAGTAACAAACATGGGCATATTTATCTCCTTGATCAGAGGCAGTCAGAAAAGTAGCAAAACGTCATCGATTTTTATACCAATTTAACGCCTTGTAAGAAATTTTTGTAACTTACTCGCAACTTAGAGTTAATATTTGAGAAAAAAAATCATGGCAATCGAAGAAGACGCGGCAACTTCGAGTACTGTTTCCCCCACCTGTTTTCTTAAGACATGGATGCCAGGGCTCTCAAGTTGAGAAACTTCGGGTAATACTCGTTTAACACCAGCACATTATGGCATACGTTTGACAAAGCGAAAGCTGGCAAGCTTCTCTAGTGTTACAAAAGCGGAAAATTTGGGGCACTAAAAAACCATAGCCACGTTAAGATTCATCATTCCGGGGTTGTAGCAGACACAAAGTACACAGATGACATACCACATTACCGCTGCAACTTACCTACATAACCTGTATCTCTTGAGGTATGAAGTTTAGAACGCTTGGAAGTCACTTCATTCAGAGACATGTTAAACAGACTTTTCTGTTGCCTTCATAGGTTTATACGACTTACCGACTCACGGTGCTTGAAAAGTAAGTGTTTACACAGTCGTTCCAGATATTGCTGCCAAGCTTCTTAATATAAAAGTTAACTTACAAATTTTAATTGATTGATTTTTTGAAACCATTTGAAATTTTGCTTATGTATATGCATATCTAGATATAAAATGATCCACAAAGACTCCGATCAATAAGTCAAAACTCACCACGACATCAATTGTCAACCGCCTCTAACCACAATTTAAAGCAAAACTCAATTTAAAATCAAATCAATTCGCTACCAAGTACTTCCTCGTAACGAAATTCAATATACCAGCACAAACTAAAAATTATCACATCGAAACAAAGCAAAGTACTTACAATCTGCCGTCTAGTAAATTGTATCATAACATGCAAACATTTCTGTCGCGACGCAAGCACCATGGCGCAGTACAAGTCCCCGGCCCAAAACGTAAGTCTTATCGAGTTGCAAAAGTAATACCAAGCAAAACGAGCCCAAAAAGAAAGCGGAAAAATAGAAACCCCTTAAGGCAATAACAATAAAAATAAGAAAGAAATAAATAAACGAAACAATTTTCCACCATATTGAATTCGATAAATCCTAGCCCGCCCCCGGAAACAGACGCCCGCTTGCGAGTCAAGTGGGAACTCCCGAAGACACACAACATCGCATGCTCGACTCGGTGGTATAAATATGTTTCATATCAACATTTTCTATGAAACCGTTGTCACCCCCCCGAATGGCGTTAGCGATATCCACAGTAAGCGGCACACGAGCAAGTCTATCTGAGCTGGGAATCATCATTGAGGCGAATGGATAACACCGAAAAGTCAGCGTGCTCACCGCCATCAGGGCACACCTCCAAGTACTCGAGTCCCTTGAAGGGGTGTTGATATCATATCAAAATCTAGCGAACCCCACACGGGCTCCCCATCTCATAGTTCCATCATCAGCACATGGCGCAGGAGATTGCACCAAAATCCCGATAAAAAAAGCTGAAACCAGCGTACAAATGAGAAAGGAACCGAAAGGACGAGCAGAAGACACAAAAAGCATATAAACTCTCACCCATCGCAACACTGTCTTCCATATTTCCTAGGTGTATCCTCGCTTCATCTCACGAACATCCCTTCTCCTTCTTTTTCAGTATAAAAATATAACAAATAAAATAACAGCATATCCCAGCACATACACCCCCTCCCCTGTCCGCCGCACTCAAAGGAAACAATATCAATTTAGATAAGGAAAGCAAAAATAAAAACGAAAGAAGGGGCGGTTTACTGGGTGGTGGCGGTGGTGGCAGAAAAAAATAATTCCATCTCCGAGCCACCCAATGGCGTGCAGATCAAATCCATAAAGCTTAAATGGGGGTTGGCTGGGATGCAATAAAATAAAATTTGATATCAAAATTTACGATAAGCAATATCACATCACACTCGTACGCCATTCGCATACGAAGGATACATTTTTTCACTCTCTCGCTCTCCCTTTGCCTCCCTTCCTTCTTCCAGTTCACACACCCGCACACCCGCAACGGCGCGGCGGTGGCGGTGCTGGGATGAGCAACTCCACTCCCGTCGTCGTCCTTGCATGTTCACGTTCTGTTCGTTCGTTGATTGTAATGAATGTAGGAAAACGATGATGATGCCGCAGAAGGGTGGAGGTATTTTTTATGTACATTGACTTATGGCGGTTGCCTTCGTACATAATATAAGCAAGACAATATCATTATTTACTCGAGGAGTACGATTATGCGATTGTACGAGCAGGTATGTGCGTAAAATGATCGAAATCATAACATTTACTTGAGCAACCTAAGGAGTGCTGTACCTACGTGGGGAGTAGTTGTAGTGGAGTAGGATTGAGCTCCAAGGAGCAGTAACATCGTATTTTCACGTTGCTGTTAGCCATTGATGTTTTACGCCTCATCCAGTGATATCCTTAGTCCTAAATGTAACCAAATTTGATTGGAAATCATCAGAATTGATTTTCTGAAAATGTTGACTTGTGTCTAGATATTTTTGCTGGACTACAAAAAATTCCAATTGTGGGCTGACACAATTTAGAGACTAGTTTACCACGCAAGGAATTCCCTCTTAGTGAACTGGACCCTCGTTTTCTGTGGATGATTCATTCAAAGGCTGGAGAGAATCTATCATATTAAGATGAAATGGACGAATTTTGTTTTACTATTTTGGTTTCAACCCTTTAACATTAGTTTATACTTTGTTTGCATTTTCTGAAGTGTGATATCGGGCTTCTTTGTATATTTTAACAGTCGTATGCGTTTAAGACCTTATTTACAGCATTTCCACTGCAGGAATTCGAAGAACGACTTCAACTACAAAAATTAGAGGAGGTGTTGCAGGCAACAAAACACTGCTAAAAAGGCCAAAATTGCAAGGAGTAAATTTTAACATACACCGACAAAGAATGAGGCCTTGTTGGAAATCTGCAGATCCTCAAAAAACTGAATAACATATGGGAACTGACCCGATTTAGTGACCTTATGTCGTCTAAGCTGAACTTCAAAAAGAAATACGAAGCTTTCATCCCAAGCAGAGAAGTTTCGCAAAACAATCCCCCTTGGATGGATGATGTAGCTTTGAAAAGTTGTACGAAAGTGTCAAAAACAGAAAACAATGTGCGTGCTGGAGTTATAGGGTGAAGGTGTACAACATCCTTTTCAACAGAATTACATTTCAGAGAAGGAGCACACTGAGCCAGTGATATAAGATACACCAGCAATAAGTTATCGATATTCTCAAATAGCCAAGGAGTACTCAAGGTGGTAAGGTAGTCTTTGAACTCCACGAGGCTTGGAAATGTAAGAAAACCTTAAAAAACACTGTCAGAACAGAGCAAACTAAAACTTGTTCGGGTTTCAGGACATGTAAGCTTTAAGAGTAATGAAAGGGTTAACATCCCAGCAAAATAGGGAACTCAAATACCCTTTACGAAGTCGTCTCCTCTATTTGGTTTTAACAACAAGAATCTCACAACTTGATGAGTGGATCGCCAAACAATCCCTCAACAACAAGAGAGTGTTCAATTCTTTAAGAAAAGTTATTCCTTTTTCCCTTATTTTCTTAAAACTGTAATCCAAAGTATAAAGAAAAGAAGTTTCTCGAGAAAAAAAGTTTAAAAAATATAAGTAAAACAAATACAACAGGGAAAGTCTTTCAAAAAATCAAGGGATTGTGTAAAATTCATAAAATGAGGTCGCGACCCGTGACGGCACGGTATCCCTTCCTGTCCTGCTAGACACACTGCTTTCAATTGTCCACAACGAGCGCTTCGACATCCGCGATAACTCTGTATAACTTAAGACGGAGGTACGGAATTTACTTTATTCTCCAACCGATGGGCTGTGATTCGACGATCCTCCTTATTGAAGTGTTGTCGTCCACACGTCAAATGTGGCCAAGCCAGTAGTCGCCACTTTTTGTCGTTTTGGACTACATTTACATCTTCGCACAATTTATAGACTTTGTAGCTCCATATATCTCCTCCTCCATTCATCCTACTCGCATACGGAAGGGAAAATTCGACGACTCAAAATTGGCTCTTCTTTTCGACACTCGGCTTTAAATCGCAGAACAGGGAGAGTTAGTATTTTATAGAGCCTAAAGCAAGCATTCGTCGAATCTCCACAACATTGTCATAAAAACCTCCTAACCTCAAAGTTTAAGTTGCCAACAGTGATGTTCTGTAATAGGCCGTGGACGGATGATCTTTGTTTTTTAAGATCAGCTATTTGATCTTTTCTTCATTCACTTCTCAATTTAATATTAATTTTCTTTATTAAAAAGAAATAATACATATATTCATGTAAGTGTCGGGTCAACAACAGGGACCCGACGGATGAACAATTGTCTTACATGATTTTTGAATTTGTCCATGAGGACTATTTACGTCCTCTCTTAACAACGGACTGTTCAGATCCGTGTGATCATTCAATTCTAGACCAACTCGCTTCGCCTCTTCTTCCATGACAGCAAATGCTTCTAGAACGACACGCTTTAAGCTTCCCATGATAGCAAAATATTGTCTGCGTAACTCAGCAACTGGATTTGGATTTGTTGAAGAAGAAAATAATGCCCGCCTTGTGCACTATCTATTTCAGTAAGAGCTTGAAGAAGAAGTTGCACGTGTTGGCTGTAAGTTAGCAATCCCGATCTTGGTTATCGCTCAAGACGATTGGTGCTGTGGTATGCAGTTTTGAAATCTATAAATTCATAGGGGATCACTGTTGGCTTGAAATTTGTTGTTCTTTTCCAGGAATGTTCGATTGTTCATCTGCCAAACCAAAAGCCACACTGGTACGTACTGTTTAGTATGTTGCAAAAAAGTTTCAGACTTTTACAAGGTACATTGGATAGAATCTTGTATGAGACCCTCAGCTGGAATATAGCTCTGTAGTTGTGCAAGAAATAAAATCGCCTCTCTTTAAGGTGGGGCGTATAGAGCTCAATGTCCAATCATCGGAAATGGTTCCATTCGTTGATACTTGGTTTAAAATTTTGTGGTAAACATCATCGCCACATTTGAAAAGCTTCCCTGGGAGGCGGTCAGCGCCGGCAAGTGCGCACCCACCGCCACCTCTGCTTTTTGGTGTCCAAGCTTACCATTTTCAAATCTAAATGTGAGAATGACGTCTTATCAATTGTAAAGATGTCGATTGAAGCGGCTCCTAGTCTGCTTGTGTGTCCAAATTTTGTTTTCTCGATGTTAAGAAAAATGCTAAGAATCAAATTTTTATTGTTACACAATTTTTATTGTAAACAAAAAAAACAGGTCCTCCTTTGCTGTCCACTTAAAAGAAAGTTTACTGTACGGCCCACTGCCAATTTCAGATTTCAAAGCACGCACCAGTCCCTTTAAAACGCATTTCGACAAAATTTGACCAACCCCCATTGGCCTCCCACTAACAAAACAAAACAAGCCCATCTCTAAATTATCAAACCAATTTTCTAGAAAAACATATTCTCTCCGCAGTAACTCATGATAGAACAATCTTCGCGTTAGCTTCTGGAAAGTGGTTTGAGACTGATGGCAGTTTCAAACAGCAACATTATGTCGGAAGACCCTTATTCCGCATCTTTTAAGCGAATTAGACTAAAGGAAACACAAGAAATAAACGTTTATGGCCGCCAGATAAAAGTTCTCATGAGTGTACAGAAGAACAACGCAAATGTATGCAAGTGTTCGCAGCAGGAGTCGGGAGGAGGAACGACCAAGAAAAAGAAGTGTTTTCTTATCTCCCCGAAAAATATTGCCTGTAGGGTAACCATCTAAAACCTAATGAAAAGCAAAGGGGCCCACCGCCTTATCCCTCGTATTCATAATAAGCACAAATGCAGATGATATCGAGCGAATATAAAAATTCATGTGTTCAGATCCTTTCTGCCATTTATTTCGGCAAGGCAGGGATATATGTAGATAATCCCGCCGAGGCGCACAGATACATAGTACGTTTCCCAAACACAGCCACCACCACACAGAGCACTGCTATCCGATTCATAGACAAACCGAGACCCAGTTACACGCAGCCAAAGTGTTTTCTTATACGTGCAATATAAAATCATATCTGGGCGGGGGGCCGTCGTCGGCTTAAGGACGACGAATGCGGAGGATGTGTTGTTGTCGGCTTGCTCTTTATTACGCTCGATCGTATATTTGGATTGTAATAAAAATGAAATTGGATCCACATTCGTGCATTTGAGCTCATATCAGCATATTGAACGAATTATATGGGGCGGCAGCTGGGGGGTGGTGTGGTGCTCCATGCCACAACATGCGAATAACAGAAACAGAGAGCGAGCAGGAAAAAAAATACAAAATTGCAAACATCCTACTATTCTCCTTAAAGCCATGAATCTAGGATTTCATTTTATTTTATGAAGGCGTTTGAGTGCTCCGGCTCTGGAACACAATGTACGGATGGCGGCGCGTTCCCCAAACCAGACCCCCCCCCCTGCCCCTGCCGCCACGGCGCAGGCACCAAAATGCTCATTACCAGAAAGGGTGCCCTGTGCGATGCTGTGCATGAGGACTGGCAGTGAGCATGGAATATAAAAACCGAGCCCCAATCAGCAGCGGATTTATGGAACAACGCATATGGGTGTGACAGCTTCCCGGCGATAAAAAGGATAACCGAAATTTTTTGCTTCGTCATTAAAGTGGGCGCGTCGAGTGCGATGTGAAATATGAGAATAAAGTTGTTGTTTCTATTCTTTCGATTGGAAGGTATTCTTGGGGGGGCAGGTTAACGTTAGTTTGCTAAAGGTGATGAGCTTATAATGCAAGCTTGTGCATTTGTTTTGAAGAGGAATCTGATGGCAAAGATCACTCCAATCTTTCATAGGAACAGGTCTAAGATCGTGCGAAACTTAGCTTAAACTAGGACCACTTTCTTCACCAGTAGTTTCAATTGACATACGGTTTGCAAAATCAATTGATTAGCCTCTTCTGGCATCACCGCAACGTTTTTAAATTCATGCCAATCATGTCGCTAGGGAATGAGTATGAAGTCATTCCATAGTGACATGATACAAGAATGGGCCAAAATAAGACAGCTCTCGAGATTTGTTGTATTTACTTATCCTACAAAAGGAAAACCAAAATTTGGAAAAGTGACGATTCTGCCTGGTGGGCTTGGAAGTGAAACGACTTAGCACGGACTTAAAGATGGATGAGCAGCATTTCATGGGCTGATTACAAGAGACTGACCCGACGACGTCGGATTGTGAGTGCCGGCAGGAGCTAGTACATTGCCAAACCCAATTCGACCTCGAATACGATGCCTTTTATATTTCGGGATTAGAAAACAAAACCAAATAATAATCATCCAAAACAGCTTTATTGTTTTTCAAAATATTCCCCATTAAGGTCTTTAAACTTTTGCATGCGTTTGTCGAAGCCAATTGTCGAAGCACTTTTGCCACTCTGATTGATGTATCTCCAAAACATACATTCTGAACGCAGCAACCGCTTCTTCAGGTGTCGAAAAACGTTGACCTCCGATTATATTTTTTACGTAGTCAGGACTATACAGCGAATGACTCATCAAATCGTTTTTTTGAGTGCTCAAAAACGCAGTTGTTTGAGCCGCATTGTCTTGGTGAAGAGTGATCCGTCTTCGGAGGTTTTCCTGATTTCTTGAAAGACAACTGCCAAACAAATGGCTGTGTACCACTCAGAATTGACTGTTCTGCGTTGTTCCAGTGGTTCGGTTGCGACATGTCCATTTTTTCCGAAAAAACAGGCGGCCATTGGAAGTGATTCGTGGGCGAGGAACTTCTGTTGGATTTGGCTCATTTTGAAACATCCATACAGTCTGACTATTTACTTTCGGGCTAATATGCGTAAATCCACGATTCACCACCTGTCATGATATCAAAGACGTGTTTCGAAGCACCGTGATCGTATTTTTGGAGCATTTCTTTCGACCAATCGACACGAGCATTTTTTTGAGCGATTAACAAATTGCGTGGGATCCAACGCGAACAAAAATATTTTTGACGGTCAAATGTTCATGCAATATTGAATGTATGCTGGTCCCACTAATGCCTAAGGTTGTTTCAATCTCACGATAGGTCACATGACGATCTTGCAATATCAGTTGGCGCACAGCATCAATGATTTCCGGAAGAACAACTGATTTTGAACGACCTTCACGAAATTCATTTTGGAATGAACTACTAAATGCACTATACTATCGATAAATACTGATCCTTGATGGAGCTTCGTCGCCAAAAATTGAGTAAAGTTCATCGATGCACTGTTGTTGAGTTAATCCACGCCAAAAGTTGTAAAAAAATAATCGCCCGAAAATTTTCACTATTTAATTGCATTTTTTGGGCGAGATGAACTTTATAAGTTACTGTAAACTGTAAAAACACCTTGCGGATGGAAGGGACAATGGAAAGACCACTTTTAGAGGAATAGGTACAAGATCAGCCCGCCACCTCCAAACTCCGGAGTCAACGTAGGATTTGGGGTGCGTGCTGAATTAGTAGAATTGTGAACTTGTAAGACTTCGGGTTTTTTGTCTATTCAGAGTTTTGATTTTTTTTTTTTTTTCAAATTTGTGTGATGTTGTTACATTTCAGCGATCGAGATGTTTTGATCTGTGTGCCGATTGTATTCCTTTGCAGTTGGTTGCCTGTTCAATCTTTGTGATGGACAGTATCACTGCCCGAGTATGTGTGACACAGCTCGATTTAGGTGGATGTTAGGGAAACATTTCCTCGAAATGTCGCTTGATCGTACATCTCTTTCCCTGTATCCTGAATTCGATTAACTGAAAGCAATATTTCCAAACTCTTCATACACTTAATGCACTGCAATCAAGGATGCCCTGTGTTCTGTTAACGGTTCGGATTGGAAGACTCTCCTGGTCGGAACATTGATATCCATTTCTCTTAATGTCGTAGGCAGACTAAGAGTTTTATTCAAAATCTTTTAAGAACGCGTGTGTGACTTTTATCAAGTTTTCTCCCTCCGACTACATTAATGTAAATGAGATCAAAAATTGAGAATAGCGTTCACCAGCGCTCAGTATTGTGCATCATAGACCAGGACTTGGATGGGTAAGATATCAAATTAAATCAGCCTGTTCTTCAGAATGCGCCTGTTCAAGCGTCTTGGCTAAGCCATGTAGAGCGTTCGGACACCACTGCCCTGGTCAAAAAAGTCTTCAAGTCCGAGCCATTGGAACAACGCAACAGGGAACGGCCTAGATTGATATGGCGCACGCAAGTGGAGAAAGACCTCAACTAACTTGGAGTGCACAATTGGAGGACGCGGGCGAGAGGATCGTGCTCGCTACAGAGGCATATTGGTTGAGTCCCAGGTTCACCCCGGATTGTAGCACCACAAAAAAAAGAAGAAGTCGAAAGAACACAAAAGCTGATCGGTGCAATGTACAAACTCTTGCGCTGAGTGGAAGTGCGTTATACTGATGAGTCGCCACAGTAGATGTTAACATAGCTCATAAGTTAGATTTAAGAATTAACAGGAGTAGTGGATTGATTAAAAATAATACCTTGTAATTTCTTTACGTTACTGAAATACGTTATACGTGCACAAATTTTCATCAATGCCATACTTCTTTCAATTTGTAAAACAAAATGTTGAAGACTTGAATTATTACTTGAATAAGCCCCATGTGTTTTAATATGTGCACTTGTGGGGAGTACTTTTGGGATTATGGCTTTGATCCCATGAAGTATACCGCTTTAACTGGGAAGAAAACATATTTTTAAAAAGATTTGCATACTCTTAGGCTGTTATTTGGTATGAAATTGAATGAATCAATAAGTTTTTGGTTTCATACGAAGAAGATGCTATGAAAAACAAACAAGCAAGAATTTCTAACACTGAAAAAGGGCATTTTAAAATTTACAAATTTTAAATTGAATCTTCAATAGCTTCGTAAGTTATAGTTTTCTAGAAAAACGAGTCACATACTCCTCGGATATGACTTTTTAATTCCGAATATTGCATAAAGGCTTATTAGAAAGTAGAGCAGAGCAATATTTCAAGTCATTCCAAAGTTATGTAAGAAAGGTATATTTGCTTACTCAAAAACCCAGTCCTTGCTTACTACAAATACGCCCAAAATCTTATTCGTGTAGACATTGCACAAGTTTCTCCCCTTTTGACAGCATTCTATAAGTTACAAGAATGAAGCAGACGAAGAGACAAAGAACGAAGAATTTGTGAAAGCAGGGCCCCTCGTACTTTCCCTCAATCAGGAAACACCCTTCCCCCTGAGTTTAAGTTGATTTTAAAAGACTTAAGCTTTCTTCAAGCAAAATAATTCACAATTCATGATCTCTTTCAAATTGAAACCAGATAAAAGTAAAATATTTACTGATTTGTTGTTCTATAATATTTCCCTATTTAGTCTTCTGAACAAGAATTCAGTTTCTTCATTATATTATTTATAACGAACTTTGGCTACACCCGGTTAATACCTTCGAGTTCGTTATAAGCCGACACTACTGTCATGACGAATGCATAGGAAGTCCTCCTTTTAACCCTCAAATCGATCGTTATGACATCTACCGAACATTTACTCACAATAAACAAAATCAGAATCTTTTACAACCCTTTTGGTGTATGCCTATGCTAAACTATTAATCTACCATCTGCTGTTGAAAGTGCTAAGTTGTTTTCCTGATGCACTGAGCGCAGTTCGTATTTTTCCCAAATAGATGGCAATCAATGCGATTAAAGTTTCACATGGCACGAGCTCTTAGCAAATGAATTAAAGTTACAAATAAATCAAAAATATGATCTAATATATTTTCAAAACACAATAAATAATGTTGTATTGTAACAATTGCACAATGCTACATTTTCAATACAAACTGAAACTTAGACTCACCAAACATCATATTTTTCCTTTTTGCTTTTTGCGCCATCTATAGTCACTGATACGTGCTTCAGAAATGTCATTTTTCAGAATGGTCTGCAAACAATTTAAAAACGTGCACAAGATATTTATTAAAACACAAGAGTAAATGTATGAATTAAGTTAATTTGTTATGACATTTCTTAGCATCCGCAAACTCCAGTGAGGATGCCCAAACACCTGTTCTAAAGCATCTTGAGCGTCATGGAGTTTCGTGCAAACGATCCAGGAGCCGTTCAATTTGGCAATTTCATAAACTACTACCAGTTTAACCCGGCTGAGGAGCGGATTAGGTTACTTCCCGACCACGTATGGTTACCAGCGTCGAACGCGCAGCGCAACGATGACGATCCTTACTGCGTTCTTGATGTCGGTTGCAACGCGGGAAACATCACGCAACTGCTGCTGGGATACCTTTCAAAACGGATCTCGCGGACAATTCACATACTAGGAGTCGATATAGACCCGAAATTGATAGAAAGAGCTACTGGGAGAAATGAAAATCCGCAACAAATCGAGTTCCAACGTGTGAACGTCATGGACGAGAACGACTTCCAAACAATTCAGCGTTACATGGATCGCCGAGGAATTCAAAAGTTCAACGCGGTGTGTTGCTTTTCCATCACCATGTGGATTCACTTGAACAATCACGACAGTGGACTAAGGGTGTTCCTGCAGAAGTGTTCCGAAATCGCAGAGCTCCTCGTCGTCGAACCCCAACCATGGAAGTGCTACCGCACCGCTGTTCGGCGCATGAAACGATCGGCACAGGAGTGCTTTCCCCACTTCCCCGAACTGCAGTGGCGCACCGATGTAGAGGACAAAATCCAAGAGTACCTACAGAACGAACTGAAACGAGTCAAAGTTCACGAGACAAGTGAAACCAATTGGATGAGAAAGATCTGCTTTTACAGATAGTACACTCTATGTACAGCGGAACTTTTTACTTCAATTGTATAGTTTATAATTCTTTTGTCAATAAGGGGGCGTTCGCCTTACAAAACTTGTTCGAAATCGAAAACAATAAATTAGAAAGGAAAAACAGTTCGCAATTTAGACTACAATCCTCTTCATGCTTCTTTGTACATTTTACAACTGGGCTCCTCACCGGGAGAGGGCCATGATCGAAAGGGGGTTTCTACACATACTACTACTAGACTTCGACAATCGCGGAAGAATGCTGATCAGTTTCAAGGTTGGTGCGGGTGGGGCGGGGGTCAGTGTCCGAGAAATGGGGGGTCACAACGTACGGTCTTGATTATTTTTTGAAAAAATAGAAATCGTCGTCTTGGGCTTCATTTCACCCAGCCACCTCCTCGCCCGTGAACTCGAGCTTAACGTCAGAGGGCAGGCACTCCACATCGACCTCGTTCTCCTGCGTGTTCAGTCGGTTGAGGGTCATCATCATGTCGCCTGACTTGGTGCCGGCCATTAGGCCAGCGGCCGCCCCGCTGGTGTCAACGACAACCGTCTCGTTCTTGATTTGCTGCAGCTGCTGGATGGTCACGGTTTGCGAGGGCTGATGGGATTGCTGCGTCTGCTGCTGCTGTTGCGTGGTGACGGCTATCGGCGCCTGCTGAATTATCACATGCTGCACCTGCTGCTGGATCTGCTTTGGCTGCTGTTGTTGCTGGGAGGTCTGCGGCGATTGTTGTACCTGAGTCGCTTGGATAATGTGCTGCACCTGGTTTGCTGGTATCTGTTTAGCTGGGATGCCGGCGTCCTCGAATGCCTTCTTTTTCAGCGTCTGCCGGATTTGTGATCTGCAAAACGGTACACAGAAGATTGATGCGGTTTTAACATGAGTCAGATCATGCAAAGGGATCAGATGAAGAAAGCAAATATTTAGTGTTTAAGGGTATCATACGATTGTAGTGCTCTTACACTGTGCGATTTTTTATTCGTAAGCTTATTTTGCTTAGATCTTCTGAGAACCGGGTTATCGATGTGTGCAACATTTCGATTTCTTCATCTGTCCATTTACTCCTGAGCGTGTGGTAGGGTGTGGATGAATCAGAAACACACGAGATTTGTTAGAAATGATTTGAATATTCAAAAATGAATCGAACTTACCCGGATGGGGAGTCCGAACTGGGATGGAGCTGCATGGTGAGCTCCCCTAGGCGGTTAAATGCTTGTCCGGCGGCTGTGAATATTTCTCCCACCTGTAACGAGGCAGGAAACAAGAAATGAAATGCGGGCAACTGCATAGGAAACTAGGACGGGGACCTAACGATGCCATCACCACAAACCAATTCGCCTTTTGGATGCTCCACCTTCTAAGGGAATTCAAGGTTGCTACAGTTGGTCGATTGGCAGGGATTGATCTGGCCCGTCGAAGTGTGAAATTTTTTGCAATTCTAAACTTACTTTTGTTGCAGAGCCCATTATTTTTGTTATTATTATCCGTCTGAGAAAGGCGGTCTTTTTACAAATGTCAAAAAATAGATGACGGATGAAGGATTTATGTTTGGGATTTCTTTACGTGACGAGAAGAATTTCCTATGAGTATTTTTCCCCTCATACTGGTTTGTAACTTGGGTGGGATGTGTTGGGCAAGTGATGCGAGTGAATGACTGGAATTAGTCATTATTGTATATTACGATTATTATAATAAATGCCTACACATTAGAAATGTATTAAATGATCATCTCATTTGTTTACTTGAAAGGTTACGGGATTTTTTTTTTTAAGAAAAAATATAGTCCGAACCTAAACTATCTGCTTGTTAGTCCTTTTCCAGATAAAATGTAAAATTGCCTATTTAGTTTAAGCTAGAACAGAAGCTTATAGGCATCTAGTTACATCTTACCCCCAAACTATGCCAAGTGTAAACGAATTTCCCTGCTCCTCGCCCAAAACCAATCTTTGCACAACATTGTGAAATAATCAAAAATAATTTCCTCAACAGTTCAATTAAACCCTTTTTATTTGAATTGATAATTAAAGGTTTGGTTGCGTTAATATAGAACTTTATGGTTGATGTTTAACTCCACATAAGAGCCTCTCGTCCCTTTTTCGTTTTCCAGTCCCCTGCAGTCCCCTTAACCGACAACGAGAAGGTTTTCTTCGGCGAATGTGTGAGCGGGCACTTCCAAGTTGAGTGGAGCAGGACCCTTACGAATGCGTCCGGAAGCATCGTAGTGAGAGCCGTGGCATGGGCAATAGTAGCCACCCCAATCACCAGCATTGGCAATTGGCACACAACCCAAATGTGTGCACACGCCAATAACCACGAGCCATTGTGGTTTCGTGACACGTTGCTGCAAGAAAGAAAAAAACTCAATCAATTATTCACATCCCAAAGGATCACCATTGAAGGCACCAACATCATCGGTCTGAGGGTCGCGAAGCTCGGATAGCGGCACACTGCGTTCCTTTGCGATTTCAGTTGCTGTGCGATGACGAATGAACAGTGGCTTGCCTCGCCACTTGAATGTTACGGACTTGCCCTCGGGGATGTCGCCCAGCTTAACTTCAATCTTAGCCAAGGCCAACACATCAGCTGATGCGCTCATGGAGCTGACAAAATGTGTGACCAACGACTTGGCACCATAGGCGGCTCCAACAGCAGATGAGCCAACCAGCATGTAAGTGAACGCTTTCCGGGTCTCAGCACTGTCATTCTTCCTGTTTGACTTGTTCACACTATCCCTACGGTAAGGTGAAAAATCTGGCACCTGCAAATCGGTGTGGGCACAACGGATTTGGTTGCCTGACGAGGGAAAACATTTTCGCAAATAAAAATTATGAAAACAAGAATTTGTTATGAATATTGACAGATAGAAGATAACCTCAAAAAATTACATAATGCCACAAATAATGATTTTCTTTCAGAGTTCTGTGCATATTATGCAATAAATTGAAGGCATCTTGCACTTGATTATGATCGTTACTTGGTAATCCAGTTTTGGCTACAATTGAAGTCAAAGGAGCGTTCTTGGTCAATGCATCATTGACGACGACAGCCTTGTCCTGGGAGGTTGAGATAACAACTGGCTTCAGGCTGTTGGAAACCGCCTGAGTGGTGGCTCGCAGGTAAGCTCTTGATGCCGAGTTAATCATCTTACGTTTTTGGAAAATTGAAGATTTCGATTTTAAACTTCTTTAGCCGAAATGTAAGTGCGAAAACCCCTACTCGGTATTCAGGAACTTTTCTTGTTCGTTCAAAAAAATATGACACCCCAAAGTGACAGTGTAATCGATTGACGTTTGTTGCAAAAAAAAATGTCCACTGCGGAAAAATGGAATGCTTCAGTGAGTAAGAGACTTGAGGACTAAGTTAAAAAATAATTTAAAATTTTCTGCAAAGTTAGGGTATTTTCATAAATATTTCTCAATGCTTAAGAAACAATTTTTAAACAGTACAAGTAAAATCATTCTCTTGATAAAAAGAAAGAATTTTATTTGAAAAAAAAGTTCCATAGAATGTGGGGTTAATTTTGTGTCCAATGTTATTTGGCAATGGGTTTGGGAATGAGATACATAGTGAAATTCTTCACAATGAAGATGCAGCCATCTTGTGGTGCGATGTTCAGACAAACATTTGAAATCTGTGTTCGTTATTTGCATCTCATGTCAGTGATGTGTTCACAATGTAAATAGTGCGAATTTATCATGATTTACCGCAAAATTCTTTGGTAGATGAACTATAAAGCGTTCGATACGTTGCGTTAAGTACACACTTATTTCAGCATACGTAAATATCCAGTGCTTACAAAATAATGTGAAAACCACGTGCTTTACGACGTCTCTCAATCACACGATTTTGTATCGTGAAGAAAATAAGAAACGGGGATTTAAAGTTTCGGAAGTACAAAAGCAAAATGTTTTGTAAAAGGAATAGGATGCTGTAGCTTAGTTCGTCTTTTTTTATATTTCGATTATTAAAAACTAATCGCAAAAAGTTATTTAAAGGCAAATTAAATGTAAAGTAAATTAACTTAGAGCACCCGCGAAGAGTCAGTAAGTTAGATATAAGATCGAAAGCTCACATAGTATAAGCTAGTTTTAAGTATTTTTTGCTAGAATATAAGTAAAGGAATTTAAAATGTAAATAAAAATTCAATACAAAAAAAACAAATACTTCGTTTTATCCTCGTTTACGGTCAGCTCTGTTATAGATCGGATTAGCAAAACTAAGATTCTAGCGACTTTATTTTACACATGAGTTAGCATATGCGCTGGGCCAACTCTGCTCGCAGATTTGAGTCCTGGATTCTAAAATTATCAATTATACGAATTGTGTTCAACCTTAACTCTACATCGGTTATGAGCGTACAAACGTTTCTTCATTAAAAACTCGTTGGTGCAAGGATATGAACATGCCTGACCTTGAGGTGTTCGCAAAATGTTTAAACTGGTCTTTTCTTGAGCCTTAATTATTAGTAATAATAATTGCCCCAAAGCCCACAAGGGACCAAGGCCTAGCTTTTACAACAACTACTCTTGTTGTGCGTGCTACTGTTCTCTCACGAGTAGAAGGAACCTGCAGTTGTTTGCCGACTCCGAACGGCTAGATTTGAGAAGCTTTCCATAGACAATTGATACTCCTTGAGTGTTGTCAGCAAGTCGAAAGAGGTGGTGCCGTGAAAAATGCGAGGTACTCAGTCCGGGAATCGAACCTAGGACCTTCGTTTTGTGAGTCGACGACGACGAAACTTAAATATATTCGATTCGTCCAAATTCCCCGGCGACCCGATTGATTTGAAAATTTTAATTTAATTAATAATTTAATTTAAGTTTACAATACAATGTGGTGTAATGTGGGCTAGTTCACAATGAAGGTGTGTTATGAGTTCTACGTTTTACGACTGATTCAACGACAAATGCAAATGAGCGTCTAGCCTGAAACATATGGTTTGAGAGTATCGTTATCTCATAACCTGCAATAAACTCTAAAATTTAAGACCTTAATCCTATCCCTTTTTAAAAATATTTCATTCTTCTTCTCCGCGTTTACACCTCCACTCCAGTGATCAATAAAATTCGGCATCATTTAGGGTTAGTATGAGGCGACTGCGCCCACGTATTTGAAGTTACTAGCATTGCCAAGGAGAAAATTAAACTTTTGTTGACGTTAGTCGGCAGCTAACCCTTGGTTGTATCTATTCGCAAAAAATTGTAGTGACAAGGTGAAAGTATTACAGGAAGAACTAACTTTCATAATGCCTACACATTTGTTATTGTCAGTCAGAGTTTTCAATCGTAGCTGTTCAGTTTGTACATCGTATAATGACATTTGAGAAAAATTGCATTTTATAGAACACCCGTAAATGATTTAGACATTGGGTGAATACGAAACCCAATGCACCGCCTTCGCATTGGTCTTCCTCCAAAAAAGGTCATGTTGATAATCTGGTTCACATCGAAAAGACCAATCCACTATTCCTTTTTTCAACCATGCAGTTAAAATATTGTTTTTTAGAAATTGAGTCCGAATTGAATGAAAAGCAGCGTGCGTTGGTAAATCGACATGGTACGAACCTGTACGCCAGACTGTACTCTTTTATTATTTGTCCAACAGATTGTCACCTTTTCCGGAGTCTGTTGGAAAAAGTGATAATCTGTTGGACAAGGTGCACGTTATCTGCAAAAGGTGTTTCGAAACCAAGCAAATTTCAGAAAGCTTTAGAAAATGTTTAATTCTAAATAATCGAACTATGTATAACAAAACAACAAATGGAAATTGTACTTATTTTGACTATATAAAATTTTCTAAGAAATAAATATTTTTTTAATTATTTATAAAAAAAATCCAACACTTGAAGTGATACGCCCAAATTCATTTCCAAACAAAGAAAATCGTATAATCGATTGCAATACACCCTGTAAGCAGCAGGGTCGCATTTATACATTTAAGTGTGTACTCATCTGAAGAAGCATCCCTAAGGAACTGAATGCACATACAAACGTGAATACAAACTCGCCTCCACCGTGTCCCATTTTCAATTCAATACACGCCTCTGATCAAGACCTCCTGCGGGCGTTGAGAGAAGATTTTTATATTCCTGCACTACGTGCACATCGACAGTACATAGCGTCCGTGAAATTGGAGGAAACATGCAATCGGTAATCCAGCACAGGCATCCTCCAGCGCCAGGCACAGCGGGTATTAGTTACGCTCAGACAACCGGGAAAAGGCTGTGGAGAAAGCACATACACACATACAAATGCGCTCACTTTCTCTGTGCGTAAACAGAGCTTTACCGCCACCAAAGTGTGTAGGGAGACCAAAGGTGTGCCAGAGAGGAAAACCCTTAGGTCACTGCCAGATCTAACACCACGAAAGAATTCGTAAATCAAAACGTTGGACTGCCCCCCCCATCCTTGCGGGTACTGCCACCCAGATGTGCCTGCGCGTGTTTGAGTGTGTTTCAGTTTTGCAGCCCAATTGATAAGAGACTGTACACCGCTCCACTCTTATCCTGCATCCACTGCCGAGGGGATGACAAGAAACACGATGACAACGCATTGTTTGATAATCCTTACGCATTCTCTTGCTTGTGTTTATCCCGCTGTGCGCTGGGCATTGTGTGCGGGCCTGGGCGAGGAGTGTGTCGGAAGTGCGGCATGTTGCAGGCGAATGCGCATGTTTCACTCTGCATTCGCCGCTAAGCGTCATGCAATTTCAAATCCTCCCCAGAGGATTGCTTACGTAAACTTGTGCATGTGTATATAATGGTCTGTGGGAGAGTGGGGGGGGGCCTCGAATAAAACGCAGGGAACCGTCAAAAGCGGAATGTGTGCAAAGAATTTTTCGAATTTGGGTGAATTTCAATGGAGCTGCGCATAGTGGCGGCGGGGGGAAGAGGAAAATGCATATATTCTAATTTCTATGCTAATCATCTGATGGACGTTTCTTCTTTCTGGTATGAAGCAGCCGAACATGTATATAGGGGGCGAATGTGGTGGTGCTTGCTGAGCACAGTGGAGTATCTATGTGCACCAGATGTCCCCCCAGTAATTCTGTTTCAGATATACGCACTTTAACACATTTTTTCTTTCAAAAATAGATCAGTTTGGGGAATTAGTAAGGCATTTGTTTTTCAAGGAACATGTGTCAAGTGGGAAGCGATGGAGACCTTGAAACGCAATATTTTGTGTTTTATTTGATTTGGAGATGCGTATTGAATTATTACACATCGAGTGAGACTTGAATTGGTAAACCCTTAAACGATTTCCAGAGACTGAATGTTTATCCAAAACATGCAGTGGCTCGAGTGAAATGGTGCTGTGAGCCATGAATAGTCTTCTTAGATGTAGAAGCACGTTCAATCAATGTAATAATGTCACGTCGCACCTAAAGTTGTACTAAATTGACACTGTGCGGCGGGGGTCACTAAGGAACAATCCAAACCAATTTATTTTTAAGGCCAATGTTCTTTGCAGAGTCTAAGTTAGAGCTGTTCCCATGACATGAGTTATATTAACCTGCTTGATCAAATGAATTCCGTTTTTAAAAGGCATACGTCGGTCTGGGAAAAAGGAAAAAAATAACAAAAATAGGCAATATGGAAAGGAAGTCAGTCAAAGTAGTCTAGGAGTCTAGGGTCCTTAAGCCGAAGCTTCTACGGTATCCGCCGCGCCTCAATCGATAAGTTCAACCTATTTTGTCAGGGTGCAAGTTCTAACCACACCTTATTCTTCTTTGGGTGCCACTACAGTTCGAAGAAGAAGAACAAATAGGCCTAAGTCAGCTGTCTTTAGTTAGACCTCTAAGTATGTTTATATACTTGCCAACTATGTGCGTAATTAAAATGACTAGCAGAGCTCTCCTGCGCTTGTTTTCGGTACTAATATTCTTGCCCCTGTTTATTGGAGAGCCGAGTTCAATGCTCTGTCCGAGACATCGATGTAATTGTTTGTTGATAGCATACAAAATTCTTGGCCTTGCCCTCCCTTGCCGCTAGATTCATTGTAGTTGCTTTGGTCTCAATGTCCGCTAGTGGCGCAAGATAGCTTGCTGTGTCCATCTAATCCCGTCAACCACATCCGCTTTGGACATCAGATGAAGGAACTTTTAGAATCGATTCTCTGTTCTTGAGTTTCGCACGATCATGGTGTTTGTACTTCCTGGGTATTTTCAAGGAAATGCAGCAGTGCAAAATTGCATACTATTGTTGGTATCTTTGGCTTGATATCACACTGGCAATGCTCCAAAGACATATACGCATTCTAAACGAAACGACTAAAAAGATTCCTTACGCATTGTAAAGAAGACTAATCGCTCGGTAATTGGCGTAGTCAGAAAATTATACTCTTTGTTTTCAAGTTTGCTTTTAATTTTTTCACCTTTTCAACTCCGACGAGTCGTTCAAACGTGTTAGTATTAGCTGCCAAAAAAAATTATTTTTGAATTTCGCCATTTAGAGTCAGCATAAAACGAGTCTCCACTTGTGAGTGACAAGGTTCCTTAATTGTTAGAACCAACCAGAACTTCTGATGAAGTTGAGAAGTCACTTAAATTGGTTTTCTTCATCCTCCTCTTTATAATTTCTGCAAAAATCTTTACTGGGAGGGCTAAACCTGGCTGCGTGGAGTCCGATGTTACAGTGTCCTGTGACTATTTGAGCCAGTATAAGTTTAATTACGTCGATTGTACGTTCTTGGTCGAGCTTAGGCTATAAAGATGAGATGGTGTTTGAGAGTGTCGTATGCTATATCTTTCGTCGTCTATTATTTAGAAAAACCAAGTAAAAACTTAGTTGTTTAGTTTTTTGACATCAGAAAGGGGCACCCATCTACGTCGTCTAGAGAAACGTTGCCACGTCTAGCCAGTTCATCTGCTTCGCAATGTCCCCCGATGTAACTGTGCACCGGTACCCAAAAAAACTAAAGATTCAACAACATTAATATTTCGTTAGAAGATACGCGGCTCTCTTGTGGACTGTAATACCCTTAGGCTTAGCTTCTGCACCAACTACTTGTGTTGTGTGTGACACACAATTTATTGCCGAATCCGAATGACGAGATTTATGAAGCAACTCGGGAAAGGGTGGTGTGGTAAAAAAAAGTGCCACACCACTCTTTCCCGAGTTTAGGAATGCGATTTTTGGAATCTAAGTCGACGCTGCACTAGGTCATAAACATGATGACGGCTGGAAATCAATAAATTCCTGTGTTATGCCAACTACATGTCGAATACACCAAACTTATACATCTAAGCAAAGAGTACAGTTTGTAAAACCGCATGTTACAGTTTCCGTTCTATTAGTCTTAGTCTTTGGACACCTTCAACAAACCCTCAAACACTCCGTACCCTTGTATGTAGCTCTTTCGTCCATATGCTCTGACTGTCTAAATATTCGAAAAATGTAAGAATTCAGTTTAAATCTACACGATTTCCATAAATGTTTAGTTTCTTGGTTGGTAGAATAGACTAAATTGCCTACAGTCTTGAAAACCTGTTTTCAATTGCTTGTAGTCACTCCGAAGTGAATAGATGGGATGGGAAATTTGTACATATACCTACTCTTGCGTGACAACTTAAATTTATGCTCACAACCTACACAATTTATTGCATGTGAAACATACTCGTCAACTAAGACCTGTTGGTTTAACTTAAACAAAGAGGTATGCCCATTTATCTAGAGGAAAAATTAAACAGACAATTTACAATGCAGGCAAGGCCACGAGGTCGTAAGAACTTGCGAATGATCTGGCAGTCGTGTCAGCTGCTTGACATATGTAAAATGCTTCATATGCAAATTGTAACTTGATGTACATACTTTATGAATTTATTGGTACAGCAAGTAGGTTACATATGCGATGGCATTCAAAGATTCGAAAGAACCGCATATGTTAAATTCGCAAGATGTATGTATAGCGAATTTTGGAAAGAATTGATCGATAACCGAACTAAGCATGTGCGGTTGAGTGTACATCAAACAATAAGTAATATCCTCAGGTCCCAAGTCTTACTAGCTTTAAGTAGTCCTATTTCCATAAGTAGGAGATGATTGATTTAAGCAGGTGAACGTACACACCCTTGTACACACGTCCGCAATGTCACGGACATAGTGTAAAAAAACATAAGTTTTATTAGGGTTAGGGCTTACTGTTTTATAGCTTAGGTTTAGATAGTTCTAAGAAAATTAAGTAAAAAAAATGTTTAGAGCGCAAGGTTTTTTTCTAAGTTTTCTTAGCCAGTAAGAACAAAAAATAAAGATTGTCCAAATGGACTGGAAGAAAAACAAATATTATTAGCAGTAGACGCCGAAAGACAAATAGATAAGTAAGTTTTGATTATTTTAGAGTTTCTGCAAAGGGTCAGTAGGATAGATTTTAAGAACATGGATTGTTTAATTTGTTTTGTTTTAATGTTGTTTTAATGATAGATTTAATCATTTTCGCTCGTTGTAAGCATGAATTGGAAAAAGAAAATACAAATTAATTTTAAAGTTAAAGTTGTTTAAGCAGTACTTGTTAATTTTTAATTTAATTATTTTACAACCATACGCAAGAGCACTCTTAAATGCCATAGAGTTGAAAGTGGTATGATGATACTTGTTTCTTTTTTGCCGTAAAAATAAGGAACAAAATTCTTTCCTTGTTCTTAAAACGGATCAGATTCGAAGAATTATCGGGCCAGAGCAGTGGTGTCCATACGCTCTACATGGACTAGCCATCTTAAGCGTTGTATCCGAAGACGCTTGACTAGGCGCATGTCGCTGTACAGCCCATAGAGTTCGTGAATCTTCTTCTCCAGATGCCATCAACGCAAACAGGACCAAAAATCACACGCAAAACTTTTCTCTCGAAAAGACTAAGGGCTTCCTCATCCGCTTTAAGTAGCGGATTTATCTCGAAGATTCTGCTGCCTAGTGTGACGCTCTGTCCGACACGCCGATGTTGTGTCCAGTTAAAGAAATTTGAACTTAATTAAAGCCGAGACAAGTTGAAAAGCGATTTTTCACCTCAGAACTGCCTCTTGAAAGACATCAAAGGAAGGGATTTTTTGCATCCGATCGTGGCTGGAGATTGGAAGTCAAGAAAATTGGGATTTTATGACAATTTCCGTACGTCAGTACAAAAATATAAGAAATCTGTAAGGCACACTTTTCCAAGCAATGCAGTAATGTGAAAATGTTGAGTCGAAGGGGGTAACGGACACACTCTTTTGTGGACAAAAAATTGACCCTGTTAGTTGGTTGTCCACATAAGAAAGATTTCACTGTACTTATTCTGCCTTGTGGACATCTATTTAAGACAAGTGATCCTACTAAATACTAACCATCTAAAGCATTCACCGTAGCAAATTGATTGGTAATTGACAATTTGTTTATCTTCCCCTCACATACTAGCCTTTTTCATCAGTCGCTATTAAAGTCCCTTTAATTGATGTAACGTTGTGTGATGTTGATACCACCTGCGTAAACCAAATTTCTCAAAAAAGAAGTCAGGTCTATTCCTATTCGCGTTTATCTCGCATAACTTGAAAATGTTACACTCACCTCTATTGAGTAATAAGGAAGGCTGTAAAGTCAATTTTTAATTTGTTACGCTGACATGCGAATTCACGGCGAACGTCAAAAACAAAGTCAGGATACAAAAAGAGGTTCCTGTAAGAGTGTTACAGCTACTGACGGTCCATTCACAGAATCACGAATTTTGTAAGTAAGCATTTACTAATTTAAGCCAGCTGGTCCCGGTTTCACCGAACATGGTCGCTTGCTAAGTGAGTACTTGAATTTAACAGAACTCGTATAAAACACTGTACATCCATTAAGTTACCAAGTTCCTGTGCATAAGCATACCTACTCTTGTACATATTTACAGTTAACTTTAAGAAAACGAAAAAAAAAATTTAATCGCCTACCGCCCACAGAAAAGTTTCCTACAAGAAAACCCCAAAAGAGAAGAAGAAGAAGCAGAGGAAAACAAAGTTGTCATTCGAATGAAAATTCAAAAACTTTTTTAGAAGTTTCACTAGCACCAGAGCCATCATTCTATTTTTTCCCACTTCTCCGCCCTCCTCCAGTTCATCCAAGCAAACCATCCCCACCGCTTCCAGCAAGAAACTCCATCCCTTCCCAGACCGTTCCACCAGTTTCTCGACAATGATCTACTTTTGAAACTACCATCCTGGCGCACCCAACCCCTACCCCCTGCCGCACTCAAACATCGCAGCAGCGCAACGGACAATTTGCGAGAATAGCAAAAAACGAACAACCGAACAATGTCGAGATCCCAGAAGTGCGTGTAGCAAACGAAGCACATCGCCAGTCATTCATCCTACCCCACAGAAATTGAACTAGAAAGAAAACTACCCCCATCCACCCACCACCCACCGCCCACTCCCTCACTCAAACTCCTCTGCACTAACCCTATAACCACACCATGCTGAGGCTAAGCCCACTACTGCTCACGTATACACACCGATGCACACATACCGTGCTCGCATACATCGCTATGGATGAATGTCTGTATATATTTTCAATTTGGAGAAACGCAATGCCTCCTAATTCTATAAATCTAAAGGGGAAACGGAACGAAAGAAGTGACTATGAGGCTGTTTCCTGGCAACATCATCAGATCCCTGTTGTCATCGCCGTGGTCGTCGTCATCGTCGTCGTCTTCTTCTTCAACATCGTCGTCGTCGTACTAATACTGAAAGTAATTCCCGTGGCGCCACTGTTATTATCGGCGCGCAGCAATACAACACTGTGATGTTGTGCTGTTTCCAAAACAACTCAAACTCCGAGTTTTTGAACGAGCAGTAGGGAGAAGAGCCTCCTACAAGCGGGCATAACTCACAGCCTTATCACCGACGCATATACGCCCGCACATTTCTACACGTTTGTTTGAGTATGCCTATGCGTATAATACACACGATTGTGCGTCCCTACCCCGCCTGCCAGATACAACACCAAATGCAACGCTACATAACGAAAACAAATATACTGTATATCCTGGTTGCTTTCTCCGTCCCATCCTTCCACCCTCGCTCGCTCATTGCTCGCACCCACCCCAGCATCGCTCGATGACACCCCACCCAAGTCGCATGCAGAGTACATAAACGTGTCCCACTTTCGCCACCCAACCTCCCCAGTGGGTCACAAAAAAGTGCAAAGCTATTCGGGGATAGTGTATGTGCAGCGCGCTCCCCGTGCAAAGCGGCATGAAAGTGAAAGCGAGACGGGGAGACAAAATGCCGTCATTAATACCCTTTTGCGCTTTGCCAAGGACATTCGAGACATAAAAAAAGTGAAAGCTTGCAGTTCCAACTGCTGAACAGACTGGTGTTGGTGTTGTGGTGGTGCTGCTGCCTGCCAGTATGCACGTCTTGGCTCTCTTAAAGTGCCCGAGCTCTCTTCAATGTCTTGGAGAGGCAGGAATTTCGACGACTTGAACCCTCCACGGCCAAGTGCAATCCTTGACAAAGACACTGGCTCTCTCCAAAGGGACGTCTCTCTTCGATTACGAAATATTTGTACATGCGTACTTGGGATACTTTCACATTCACAGCCGTAGCGCTCAAGATTTTCCTGTTTTCGCTTTCAGTTTCTTCCGTGAAAGGAAAAGCTCAATGGTAGTGGGTGCAAGGATCAAGGACGTTCACCAAGGAGCTATTCGCCTGCCGTATCCCAGGATATATTCCCAACTGTGCGCAAGGGGGCGGTGCGGATGAGGACGGGGGGGAAAATATAAAACCTCGTAGATGTCAGCCGGTTTACGCTGCTGTTGTTGTTCTTCTTCTGCCGTTCTTTTTGCTGGATGAAAGCAAGTATACACACGCACACTGACATGCCACATGCCTCCAGATGCCAGCTGGAATGCTCTTAGCGATCGGGGACTAGATATGGGGGTGGGGGGGGAGTAGGGAGTTTCCGTTCTTGAGATTCAGCATTATGTTGTTGCTGCTGCTACTGCCGCCGTTGCCCGGAGACGAAATCCCTTTGTGCACTCGAGGGCTCGAGCAGCAGAACCCGCAAAAACGTGCGAACGCCATGTAGCTGGGCGAAACCACAAGCACTATGTACGAGTACAACTATTCTGGCTCAGTGCCCTAATTAATTTTCTATTCGTGAAATTCCCGAAATGCTGAGCAAACGCTTAGCTGGAGAGGTGGTAATTGTCAGGATCCCAGCTTAAATTAATGCAAATCCGTTTCGCTCTCATCCTCCCCGGGTTCAGACATGCGAGTGCAAAAATAGTCAGCACGCTCGATGGTGGGGCTGGCGATGGTGGTGGTAATGTTCCATGGGATGGATAAAACGGGGTTATGTAAATTTTTAGCCAAATGTTAAGGGTGATACGACTCGAGCTCGTTTGAGGCGCGGTAAAGCAATTAATGATGTGAAGCCTTATCAAAGCAATGCAAGCTGTCAGTGTTTTTGGGGGGACACTGATTTTTTGGTTATGTAACAGTAAATCCGTCACTCAATTTTTCCTTCTGAAAATTGATTTATTTCGTCTTAAATGTGTCACGTTGATGGTAATGTTTGAAGTTGCTCTTCAATTGCGTTTTGTAGATCTTTAAGTTTAACATAAAGTTTCTGGAGGCATCTTAAGTGTATTTGTGCGGTCTAGCTTTTCACTCTATTTTGTGATAAATAATTATGAAACAAAGGTCTAGCCAATTGGGGCTTAATGTCGTTAATTAACTCATCCTTAAGTTTTTTAATTGTTATTGGCTTATTGACGTTCACTTTTCTTTTTAAATATCTTCAAAGAAAGAAGTATAACGGTGTCAAGTCACATGATCGAGGCGACCATTCAAGCTCTCGCCCAAAAACTTATTGTTTCGTTGGTTGGTAAGTGGCACCATCCAGGGCTTCTTCTTCTTCTAGTGGCGCTATAGTCCGGAATGGACGTGGGTTTTAACCAACATGCCTCTCCAGTCAGCACGATGTATCACTAGCTTCCTCCAGTTACGCACTCCAGGTTGAGGTCCTTCTCGACTTGTGTGCGTCACCTCAGCCTAGACCGTCCATTGTTGCGTTGTTCCAATGGCTCAGATTCGAAGAAGTGTCCACACGCTCCACATGGCCGAACCATCTTAAGCGTTGTATCCGTAGACGCTTGACCATGTGCATGTCGCTGTGCAACCCATAGAGTTCTTCGTTAAGTTTTCTCCTCCAGATGCCAACAACGCAAACAGGATCAAAAATCGCACGCAAAACAACACCAGCTCATAAACCACACTAAGGAGTCAATCTAAGTCACTCAAAAATTCACGAAGTGCTCGAAATGCATTTGATTTGAGCGATTTTTGATGCTGCTCATATGTGTACCTCTCTATTGTTGCTTTACTGTGGCATGGGCTCCCTGAGACTTCTACAGATTCATGACTAGATCATGTAGATGGATAATACAGCATGGATAATACAGCTTCGTCCCGAAGAGTCTTTGAATCCAAGCTAATGAACCAAAGGGACAGAAGACAGAAGGAGGTCCTCAAACAACTTGAGGTGCGAAATTGGGGGCAGCTGGCAATAGACCGTATTAGATGGCTAGCATGTTGGTTGCCCCGCACTGTAATACCATTCGAAAAAGATATAATATTATAACAGTGAGTTAAAGCGGTAAAAATTCTTTAACCAAATTTTAGCAATTAACAATGCTCGTGCCCACACGCCAAAGATCCCAGTTTCGAATTCTGGGCTGAATACCTCTCACTTTTTCATGGCACCGCTTTATTGTCAATGTAAATCTTCTCAAGTTTCGCCGTTCGGAGTCGACAGTAAGCTGTAGGTCTCCTATATCCGCGAGGATACACTGTTACGTTCTCACACTTCACCAAACCTAAGTTCGAAGCAAAACAATTCTCACAAATTGTCCCCGACCGGAAAGCATCGAATTTGTTGAAAACCTACACCGAAGTCGACTCAGTTTGCGCACCGAAATGAACTCAGTGTGTGAAACATCTGAGTAAGCAGTTTTCGCCAATTGGCGAAAGGTGAAAGGAAGGTGAAATAGAATAAAAGAGTTCTTCTTCAAGCATCTATCGGGACGGTTAATTTAATCAAATAAAGTTTAAGAAGTTTGTGTTTTTTGTCAACATAAGTAGTTACTAGCAGGTCCCTAGCCCCTTGTGGATCGTAGCGCTATCCAATTAAATTTTTTAAGTTACATTAATAGAGATAGTTTACGCGGTCGCCGTGGCGTTGTGGGTAAGTGCGTCGACTCACACGCAGAAGGTCTAGGTTCGATTCCCAGACGGAACTACAATTTTTCACGACCTCTTTCGGGATGCTGACAACACTCAAGGAGTATCAATTGTCTATGAAAAGCTTCTCAAATCTAGCCGTTCGGAGTCGACCAACCACTGTAGGTCCCTTCTACTCGTGAGAGAAGAGTAGCACGCACAACAGGAGTAGTTGTTGTAAAAGCTAGGTCTTGGTCACTTGTGGGTTGTTGTGCCACTCTATTATTATTATTATTATTATTATTATTAATAGAGATAGATTTCAGATAGATTTTAGTTTGCATGTTTAAATCATGCTTGCATGTAATAATTTTCAAATTAGTCAGCCTGCAGGAATGTAACAATAGGATTTTGGCAAAGACGTACAAAATGTTCAGTGACGCTTTTTACCATTTTTTAAGGTTTCACTTCCAGAGAACATAACATTTTGTGATAGTTTTGGTTTGTCTATTCGTCCGTCCCTCATGTCTGTCGTGCATATCTCCTCAGCTGAAGAAGCTATTTTCATGAAATTTCGACTGAAGATGCATTTGACTCGTTTATTTCGTACAGATTAAAATCTATTTTGAAGCAAAATTGGTATGGCTCCAGTGCACAGATTGTTGGCGCAACATTGTAAATTGCATTGTATCCAAGCACGGATTAATAAAATGAAGTTGAGTTTTGGTAACCAACTTCAAGTTTTGAAGTCCGTAACGTAGCAAAAATATAAAGTATAAAATTCGTAGAATGGTTGTCCATCGCTCCTCCAAATTTTTTAACACCAATGTACCCAAAAATCTGAAAAAGGTGTTTTCGATGAAAAGTTTTAATTAAGCGTTCAGGTTCAAACAGTTTAGCCGTGATTGCCCATAAATCATAAACAAAGGACAACGACGAATTTTAAAGTTCTGCAAATGCAGTTTTGAAAGTCTTTGAAAATTGAAAGATATCGCAGATAACTGTAGTGTCGCACAGACACAAAGTAATAATTAGAGGTGTTGTAGGCAAGTGTAGGGTGCGTGTGTAAGTTTATTTAGAGCATTGAGTTTATGCATGAGCTTATAAGTGATTTAAATTTTTGTGCTTATTTTTGGATCTCGGTCGAATATTGAAACGTTTTCAGTTTAATACAATACCTGCATATCAAGTAATTCGAAGCTAAGTAAAAAGTTTGATATAAAAAACGAAACCCAAAAGTTTTGAGTGTCACTTGTACTTGCCCAGTTTGAATGTGAATCGATTGGGTTTTTACAGACATCGAACATTACAGTTTTACGAACATTATAGTGCATTATCCACATTTCCTTGGAGTATTGTTTTAGTTATATTGTTCAAGGTGGATATGAGCATCACGCAGCTGGTATTAGAACGTGGATACATTTGTATTGAGGTTGTTCAGTGCATTTTTCCCCTCATTGTCTTGGATAACTCTTGTTGTATAATTGAATCGGACGTCTGAGAGTTTTTAGGAAAGAATTTGTTATTGTAGGTATCGTCAGAGAGCCGAGAAGGGCTAACGCACGCGAAGCTGATCGCTGAACCGTCGACCTTCGGACCAGGTCTATTTGATAAGTTTGAAATTGTTTTTCGGTAAGTAAAAAGTTTTCAAATCTGAGCGATTGGGACAACGCAACAGAGGACGGCCTAGGCTAAGGTGGCGCACACAATTGGAGAAGGACCTCAACCAACTTGGAATGCTCAACTGGCGGCAGCTGGCAAAAGATCGTGCTGGCTGGAGAGGCATGTTGGTTGAGGCCCAGGCCCAGTAGCAGGCTTAAAAAGTCCGTTTGTATGGAAATCATTGATCCTTTATAAAAAAATGTATTTCAAGCCAAATGCTGTATTAACGCAAATCAAATAGGTTTTCAAAAGAGTATGATAATGATGCAGTGCAAAATGCGCCGGTTGATTATACTGAAGAAAACTTTTTAACATCTTTAAAAAAGTAGGTCCTTATTGTTGCCTATTTATTTAGTGTTGACGTTTCGAAAAGGTTTAATAAATTGTTAAATAAATTACGTGAAGTTGCCGACAGAGAATGTAGATCAGATCAAAACGAACAAACGGATTACGGATCTTGTAACGAATTCCCTTCAAAGCAAACTCTCTACCAAACTATTTTACAGTCACAATATACGTAATATTTCATGTTAAGTAATTACTGGAATTTTACAAAGAAGCTTCATGTCCGAGGACAATTTGTCAAGTATTATGCTCTTGTTAAGCACGAGCTTCTTTAGTTCGTACAGCAACCACTTCAATTATACGATGTCAAAGCCAGGATTAAACATTTGATTGGTAATTTGACAGAGTTGACGTTTAATAAAAATAGCCTCATCATATTGGTTCGGAATAAAACCTGAATTCAAATACATATGTACATGTATGTAGTTGAGACACGAATTCATTGCAGCACAATGAACCTCCGAAAACTTCATAAGATATTCGAACTTGATAAATCACTATGCGAATTCATTTGCAATCCTATCAGTATACTCGTACAAGCATTGTCCACCTGAATTCATGTGTATCTGAGAGTCACAACGTACGTCAGTATGTGCAGATGTGGTTATTTATACAACACAATTTTATATTTGTTGTTGCTTTGCCAGCGATTTGTCAGGGATTGAGGCAAAAATGCACATCGACAAAAGAAAAACCAATATCCACCACAGTGCCAACCGCACTAAAAGGGGGGCCGCCGGTTACATGGGTGGCAACTGCGACACGAGCCGTGGCCAATCCAATTGCACGGGTGTATGTGTGTAGTACACACAGCCAGCGGCACACCAAAAGGTAGAGCTTAAACGAAATTTTACCAAGAAGAAATTTATATTTATAGTGGGTGCCAGCCATAATCTAGGTTTACAGGATATACACGCTTGTGGGTACATGCACAGCAAACATAGTCAACGAATTTAGCTGTGTGTTGTTTTCCTTGCTGACGATGAAAAGACGACGACGACGACGACGACAACGACACGGTACGTGCGTCGATTTTCTTTTTCGATTTCATCCGAAGCATCCAGGCTTTCTGCAAATATCCTTTTTTTCTTCTCTGCTCTTTTTCAAGTGCCTTAGAAACTCAGCACACATATATAATGTATGTGCACTCAAGAAAAAAAGGCGCAACTAACGCACAAAATTTCCTACAGCACCACGGTGGGGTGGAAAAAGACAAGAAACGAAAGGAGGCAGGCAAAAAAAAAATAAAATACACTCGATAGATCTTCAGATTCCCCCTTAGCGTGTATCCCTACAGCTCTTGCTTATGACAAATGGCAAAATACCAATTTCCTTTTCTAGTATGCTCGAATAGGAGATTTCTTTTAAGAGGATTTCAGTTTTTTTTTTTGCTTTCTCGTTGTCCTGCTGGTGCTTCCGTCCACTTTGGAGTTGTTCCACTATCGCACTTGCCGTGCTCCTGTGTGTGGCGGAGGAGGACCATCTTTGACAGTGCATTTGATAGTAGTGGATTTCTGTCGTATCGCAACCCCCATGCAAGTCCTCTGGGTAATGTATGCGAAGTCAGGGTGATTTTCTCTTTCACTTCATTTCTCTCCTCTTTATGTTGATTTGGGTGCTGTTTTGGAGAGCCAGAATAAAGGCTCTGTGCCATGGCACAATCTCTAAATTGAATATGTAGTTCATTTCGTTGCCGGCAATGTTTCGGTTTTGGGTTGGTTTGCTATTTGGGTCAATTGGGTATTGCATACATACAGACACAGATACTGAGGGTGAATGTGTGTTTGGTTGTCCTCTTGGCCGACAAATTGAGTCATGATAATTTTTAAATCAATTCAAGACCTAAACGGGGGCATTTTTTGCACCAAATGAGACAGATAAGCAGTTCCCAAAGCCACTTATTGAAAGGGGTAGCTATTCTTTGGAGGTCAATGAACCACGGAAATCCGTTTTGGAGGCGATTTGAGGGAAGGTGTGAGCGTGGAATGCTAATTACACCAGAAAACGCCCAATTAACCACATCAGTCATTAACTTCACCCCACTCTCCGTCTCCAGTTCAACAAACGCGGGCCCAAATGCACTTGACAGATATCACATTATCTCCTGTGGAACGTTTTCGGTCGTTAAATTAGGACAGACGAAGGATTCTGACATCGTTTCGTAATCATGCAAATTCGATTCAACCCTTAAATTACCCCGCACACACAGTTCAAGGTGTTTGTGTGCAGAGATCGGTATTCGAAGGTACAATGCAGCAACCCGTCCACGAACAGGAACCGTACATACAAACGTCTATGTACTTGATAGAATCCCTCCTGGTGACCTCCTTTTCCCAGCTTTCACTTTAATTTATATTCACTTTCATTCTCACTATTCGATCGAAGTTCCTCTCCACCAACGGCACAGCGTTGACGACGGCGTTCATATTTCGTAACATCATTTCCATTTCCATCCTCGCCGTTCGCCGCTGCTGCCATCCCCCATTATGTAGTTCGCTCTGGGTCTTTGTATCTCGTTCCACATTTTGTTAATTAGTTCAGAGATGCGGCAACAAACGAATTTAATTTTGGGTTTTAAAATCATCCTCTCCCACTACACTCGCACACAGCAGCACAAAACCCACCACCCTGCAGCGCACCACCACGCAACGCACGCAACTTGAGTGTAGTCCTCCGCCTCCATTCACTACACAGCGCAACTTCGTGTTCGCTGTGTGAATCCTGAACGTATTGTATCTAGGGAGAGTGATTAATACCGTGGAAAAGTTTTGCTTCGTGCACAGGGGGTGGTGGTTGGCCGTGGCCGAAGGATGGTACACGATACCATTCCGTTGATAAGCGCACAGCAGAAGCGGGAGAACGAAAGCGGCAGTGAGCGAAGCACAACAATTGTAATCAACTGCGATGTTCTAATTACGATGAAACGATGAATTGTAATTGTGTGCGTGCGTCCCTGTGTGTGAGGCTGAACTTGCACAGAGTTTAAAATTTATCCCGACTTGATGCGGCCACCCACCAGCATCGAGAATTAGAAATTCCATTAATTTCGATCTCTCTTTGCTGGCGCTCGTTCCTCGTTATTTGTTCCCCCGCCGACGCCGCAACCGGCCGGTATATTCTCACAACTACCACTACACTCATTCGGAAAGATATAAATCAATAAAATCGTTGTACACCATTCGGTACCTAGAGAGAGAGATACACACCAGTTTCGGGGAGCGCACAGCGCGCATAAAGGTGTACTATTCGCTTTCGTCCATCCCCCACCTGAGTTTCTCTGCGTTTGCCGGCTACAGGGGGATGTGGGGATGGGCAAGGGATACCTTTTTGACGGATGCTAAGGGTTAGGCGAAAAGTACTGGATGAGTGGGAAACGGGAAACAGACGTGCTCAACGGGAAGCGAAAGGAATCCCTGTGAGTTGAGCCTACAAATGGGTTCGTATGCACACGCACTTGCCAACCAATACCATTAAGTTCCTGTAAACGCTCCATATACCCTCTTTCCCATTCACTCACCTGCCACCATCGAACAACTACCGAATGTTCCGAAATAGACGAGGGCAACACGATGATGGTGGTTGACGCCTGTAAGTGGGTGAGGCAACAGATGCAGGTAGGTTGTGATGTTCCGCGGGGGCAGCCATTTTCGGTATTCACGACCCCCCTTTTGAAAGTTATCAACCCCATAGTTTGGAGGGTATAAGATGCTGTCAGAAAAAATTCATCAAAAATCAACTTTTTTGGCAAAAAAAAACAAATGATGGATGCACAGATGGGTATTTACGAACTTCCAGTCATGTAATGGCTGTGGAAATGTTTTTCGAAAACGAGTCCGAAAACGATTTTCGAGTGATATTTTTGAATCATCTTCCATTAGCCACCTCAAAAAGTTTGGAAAAGGGATTTAATGCATTTTTTTTATAAAATCCAATCCGGAAAATCCGAAAACTGACCGTTTTTGAGTCGGTTTTTTGGATCATTTCCTATGCTGCTTGTTCAGTTATTTAGAACAGTTCAAAAACAACCGAAAATTAACCCTTTTGTGGCTGTCAAAAAAAACAAGACAGTTCAAAAAGTTAAATTTTAAAATTTTGTCTGATGTTAAAATTGTTCCAATACTAAGGCAAAAATTTTCCAAAATTTTTTTATCTCTCTCAAAATTAGCCGTTTTCGGGCTGTTTTTGAATAAACGAAAGAACATCCATTTCGCAGCCGCTTTTTAAATTATTTCATGTATTTGTTGAAAAAATATTCAAACTGACCAGTGAATTTGAAAGATTTTTGGATCACATGAAATGAGATGCCAAGCGAAAGACAACCCTTAAGCTCTACTGTGCAAACTGCATGTACCTATGTACACCCCCATTTAGAATTCCACCTTCACTACATCGTGTCACCGGCTTGCAATTCCATTTAACCAAGGGGAAGAAGAAGTAAGAGGTTTCAAAAATCTCGAGAAGGGGGAGAGGGGGTTGTGAACGTATTTTAGTTTGGCTCTCATGACAATAAACCCCTCCAGCAACGCGACGCATTTGGCCTGACTATGGTTGAACAGTTTTGAAAACTTCTCTCACCTTGGGATTCGGGTGGTGCGTGCCTGTCGGCTTTGTGAACTCTCGACCATACCTGAACATGGGTGTAAAAGCCGAAGGGACGCACACTCACTCACGCAAGAACACAGTCACACGCGCGGCCAAAAGCATCACAGATGAGGGGGATGAGCGTTAATTGCAAGTACTCTGCACGAGTGTCCACTGACTGTATTGGAATTTGGAAAGAAAGGCTACCCCCCCCCCCCCCCCCACATCCTTGCCTCCGTTTCTGTTGTTTGGACGGGTTTCCCCCTGTGCTGGTTAATGGCATAGTGTTTTGATTTAGAGGGACCTCCAAACACATTTTTTTTAAGTTTATCTTTTATGTGCGCTGTGGAAGCACTTCTATTTCTATTTTCACTTTTTGTTTGACATCTTCCATTTCATGGTTTCTGTGCTGTGTGCGGTTTTTTTTCTCTTGTTTTGCGAAAGGACTGGTGAGTTGATGTTATTATGTAAGGGTAGACGAGGATATTTTATAGATTGGACATTGCTGGTGTGACATGTGCGATGGCTGGTCCAGCATGCCCGTGCGTGTGGATGTCAAGGCGAATCGCCGAGATAACAGCGGACAAACAGTGCCATACCAAACGGAAGGACTCTTGCTATCTGATGGATTTTAATGGCAAATCTTTTTTTTTCTGTTTTTGCCGCTTTTTAGCAGAGCCAGAGTTATAGGAGCGTAAACTCTGTCCGAGCCGAATGTTTGCCCTTCGAAATTGTGTAAAAGAACGCATGCAGAGGTGGTGTGTGGTTGGAGTAAATGAAAAGTCAAACAACACAGACGTGGCTCCTTCGTAATAATTCATTGAAGCGCGTCGTGATGATACTGCAATTTGGAAATCGATAAATTGCAATTAATATAATGGCCCTTCTGATGTGCGTAATTCATTAATAAATCATCGTCGGATTAGAGATGAATGTGATTGGAATTGAAAATCAGTTGGATGTGGATTGTTGTTCTCATGTTATAATCTGTGACAGGTGTGTTTGGTGACTTGCATTTTTAAAAGGGTATCGATAAATGAAAAATTAAATTTGTTTAAATAAAAAGTGTATTTTTAAGTTACTCACTTGTTTTAAGTAAGCACTTTAAATTAAAGAAAGATGCTACAAAGTGTGCTAGTTCTGTTGGCCCTGTTCTTTTGACACTGCATAAAATTGAGACTCATTAAGCTACATACTTGATGTTCTGAAATAAAGGGTGTCCCAGCAAAAATGTCAAATTTAAATTTGGCGCCATGCGAATTGTCAGTGTTTGACATTTGAACAATTATTATTGTTTGTTGGTAGAAGGTATAAGGTAAATAAAAATGGAACGCTACACGAATGAACAACGCATTTTCATTTTGAAATTGCTATACCAAAATGGCGTTAGTTTTGCGGCTACAGTTCGCAAATTGCGATCAATTTGGGGTTACAATAATGCTCCAAAAGAGTCAGCTGTAAAGCGATTAATGAAAAAAATGCTGAAACTGGGTCTGTAACTGATGTAAAGACAACAACGCGCCTTCGACCAGGTCGATCAACCGAAAATATCGCAGCAGTACGTGATGAAGTCGCTCAAACTCCATCCACTTCAATTCGACACCGAGCTCAGCAAATTGGTGTTTTCAAATCCAATACCCAGTGAATTTTGACGAAAGATTTGCATCTTCATGCATACAAAGTTCAATTGACTCAGGGACTGGACCAGCTGACCATGCACAGCGAAGGGAGTTCGTTAATTGGGTATTGGAGAGACAACGTGAAAATGCTGATTTTGCCGATAAAATCATTTTTGGTGACGAGGCCCATTTCCGTCTTAATGACTTCGTCAATGGGCAGAATTGTCGCATTTGGGGCGAGAAAAATCCTTGAGTGATTCACGAGAAGCAAATGCATCCTCAACGTGTTACTGTGTGGTGTGGATTTTGGGCTGGAGGAATCATTGGACCGTTTTTATGAAAAGGATTCAGGTCAAGCGCAAACAGTCAATAGTGTTCGGTATCGTGAAATGATAATGAATTTTTTTGTGTCTAGAATTGTAGAAATGAATGTGGAGGGGATGTGGTTTCAACAAGACGACGCCACATCTCATTCAGCCAGAGAAACAATTCAATTGCTGCATCAGTCATTTCCCGGTCGTGTTATTTCGCGTATTGGAGACCAGAATTGGTCGCCTAGATCATGCGATTTAACACCATTGGACTATGTTCTTTGGGGTTCTTTGAAGCCGATTGTTTATGCGAATAATCCGACGACGACTCAAGCCTTAAAAGAGGAAATTGGACGCAACATCAAGCATTTATGCAAACCGGTCATTGAAAATTTAATTTAAAGATCACGTATGTGCCAGCAAAGTGTTCACGTGGAAAGTGTTCTAATTCTAAACAGAAGTTAAGTTCATCTCTCAAACTTTACATTTCCACATTATTCGTGAAACTCTCAGGGGTACAAACTGCCTAGAAAGAACTTTCAAAATTCATTTGGAGTCGGATTAAGCTGTAGGCGTCCTCCACTATTGGGAGAACAATAGCACGCTCAGCAGGAGTGGTTCTTTAGATTCTAGTTCTCTGTAGACTGTTGTGTCATCCAATTTAACTCGTTATTTGGGGACGTTAAAAATTCTAAAAAAAAAAACTAAATAACGTAAGTTACAAGATTTCAGTAACAACTTGAAAAACGAAACAAAAATCACTTTTGTGGATAAAATCAGTAAAAACGATGTTGCATGAAACATCAACCGCTATATAAATAGATGCCAGATGACTTGCAGTTGAGGATCTTTCATTTTCTAAGAAGTAGAAGACTTATAAACAACCTTAAAATTTTAGAATTATAATACATCTGCTACAAATCATGATTAAGCTACAAGGGCACAACTAACCTTTGAAGACCTCCACGGAAATGTATATAAGGTTGCCAAATATCTCCCTTCCGCTTTTTTGCTCTTCATTTAATGTTTCATAAAAAGTGTTACAGTGATCGGATTTCGTTCAAATATGCGCCGTTTTGTTCGATAATCTGTTTCCATCTAGACGGCTCCTCGTATAAGCCCCCCTCCTAATTTGCGAAAGACTCGGACAGCCACTTTTCACAAGCCTCTTTTGAGTTCAACTTCACACCACCAAGGGCGTTCGCCATGGACAGGAACATGTGGTAATCACTTGGCGCTATGTCCGGGCTATATGGTGGATGCGATAAAACCTCCCATACGAGCTCCCGTAGCTTCTGACTAGTCATCAACGAAGTGTGTGGCTTCATTACAAAACAGGAGCTGCTTCCTGACGTACTCATTCATCCAGAAATGGAGCTGATCTTGAAGGTTAATAAACGAAACCCTCGGACATTGCCTTAAGGGAATATCCATTTTTTTTTTTGAATGTATTATTGTTCAAGACTTTTTCCATGGCTTCTTTAGCGATTTGGCAACACATGCTGAGTAAACTGCAGTCAACTTGACAGATGTCACTTCAACAATTTTTCATCCAAACTCGATGCTTCGATGACATATGAAGTAGAACCTTCAATCTATTTTCCTATTAACAAAAATTAATATACTGGGCAAGAGTGAATTACACTCACACGTTGTCGCCTTTGCGTGATGGGTAAGTTCGTCCACTCCCACGCCGAACATCCCAGTTTTGATTCCTGGACGGAACATCTGGCATTGTAGGACCATTCAAAAATTAAAAAAAAAAACTATAAACATTGATCAATCCCACTCTTATCTTTGGTTTTGGAAAAAAAGTTGAAGATGATAGAGCTTTCAAGGGAAATCAAATATCAGCCGAGTTATTTTTCAACATTTTTATACGTCTCATCGTTCTTGAATAGACCTAATAAATAGGACTGGAATTTGATAATTTTATATAAAAAATTTCTACTGCATCCATCTGAGCACTAGCATCCTTGAATTGTGAACAATAAGGGCAATAAGACCTGGGAGTCAACCATTTTTGTTCGCAATCCCACATGAATATAAAAAGACATCAAGACATCAGACGTTGAAATGCTCTTTCAGGTAGTATGCGCATATTATGCCCCTAAGTATATTTCAGACGCGCTTTATGTCTCCATAATCGCTAAGTTGTGCGTCGTAAAAGTTAACTATGACAAATTAGAAGTCAAAGAGTGTTAAAGCCTGCATACATGTCAAAAATTAAAGCAGACTACAACAATAACTCAACTACACTTTCCATACACACGTTTGCACATGAGTTTAATGTGCATTTCTAATACGCTCCATAAAACGCACTTAACGCGTCATCTAAGCCCTAATACTCGCTCAACGTACCCGCAGCCGCCAACGCTCCCCCTCGGCCCACAGCAGAAGATCGAACTGAGCTTTTGCTCGCACACGCATTCTTGCATGCCGGCTCTTGTGAGTTAATCATCGGCCGGTTAGATCATAGATGAGATACGAACATTTGAGGATTTCCCCGCACCCCACGCCAGAAAACGCACACATGCACGCCTCTGACGGATTTGTGTGTATGCAAAGCAAAGGCAATAAACAAGTTTCGGCCCGTCAACCCCCTCACCCACATCACACAAACTGCTGCTGCTGTCTGTACACACTTCTTCTCTATTTTATGTGGATTTTGATGTGTGTGGTGTTGTTGCTGCTGCTGCTACTGCTGTTTTCGTTGCCAAATGTTGATGACCCAGTTCAAGGATTTTATGTTTCTACGCGTGCAAATAGATTCTAATGCGGATTGTGGTGTGTTTTTTCTTTTTTCGTTGCTTCTGTGTTGTTTCTTTTTTTCGCATGTGCATACTTGTATTTGTGGGTAGACGCATTCATATCCTACGGGGGAAAAAGAAATGCGTGTTATTGACGACGGATTAAAAACTTAAAAAAATGTATCTATTTGTCATCAATTTTATTGGAGTCATTTTCTGTTTTTGTGGCTTAATCACTGTGAGTTGTTATTTGGGATCAGGATGAAGTCACAGTTGTTTCGTTGTTTGGGGAGGCAGTAGTACCTTGGTTCAGCTTTAGCCCTAATCCAAGGGTTTAGGAATTGCCTTAGCAAAGACAAGAAACATTCAGTTGCAGCTGTGTTGTCTTGTTGGCCTCTGCAAAGCAGCAACTGATGAAAATAAATGCTTGTTAGTGTAGGTCTCCCTACAGTTGCCTAGACTGATACTCCGATTTCTTGAACCATTAATTCAAAATGACCACAACTAGGAAATACTTGTGTTTTATAGGAACGCCAGATGAGCCAATAGGATAGCGACTGTTTTTAGCCGACAACTTGCCTTGCTTGGACATTTGGCATTTCGCATACTTCAACTTGGAAAATTGTTCATTGGTTTAATTCACGTCTAAGAGCTGGTCTCACAGGATATGCGTTTTCAAAGAGGTAGACCCTATGTGAGTGTCAGTCATGTGGAGAAAGCAACAATTGATGCCAAGGATCATCTGGCTGAGTAAATGCAGCCGAAAGAGATGGAGGCGGAAAACACAAATACACCTTACACACCTGCTTGCAATATTTTCCCATTTCTCAAATTAATGTTTATCGAAATGCAACATCTTATCAATCACATGTGAAAGCTGATTTGGAGGAGTTGATGACGCTCGCCTATCAAGTTCGTTGCCTCCTAAAATAAAATGTTGTCTCCACAAAATGATTTCTTTTTTCTTATTCACATAAGCCTTATCAAACAATTGTCTATGAACGATAGTTGTATGTCTGAAAGGTCAAATGTGTCACAAAAGTATGAACTGAAAGTTAATTTAAATTTTGCACACACAGCCACTTTGCTAAAGATGCGTAGAGATTTGATTTATTCGAAGACATGAAAGTGACTAATGCAAACATAAGCCTTTGTATCCTTTAAATGTAATTCATGTAATGCAATTAGACGATATACGTGACTTGTTTCAAACTGAAATATCCCTACGTTCGACTACAGAATGAAGAATTACAAATTTCTGATATGAAGTCCAGTACTTCATGTAGCATAAACACTTCTCATGAGGACTACAAATCAGCAGAACAGGCTTTGCTATTGTGGTTGTCTTCTCAATTTAACAATCTTAAATTAAATTGCAAAATTAAACCTTAGAAGCATTTGATTGGCATAGAGGATAAGAATAGTAATTGCATTAAAATCTCAGCCCAGATGGAGCCCTGATACTCATCCAGGCAGTTACAAACTTTTATGATGTCAAGTCACATTTTGTTGAAAAACATTTAAGGGGGCAAATTGTCACTTAATTAATTTTACTTAAAGTGGTGACTGGAAATAATAGGTGTGTAGTGCTTGTTTGAAATGCAGTGAATCTTCTCTTCAAAGTCACCCCTCATTACGGATAATTCCTCGTCTTGCCAGCAAGAAAACACAATTGCATGCATCTCGTTCCCATTTTGGACTCGAACACGAATTTCAAAATCCACTAAACATTAGTATCCCGAGCTACCCTCACGCAATATAGATATGAACAGAAAAAGAGAAAATAAAACTTTTAGATTTGTTCGCAGTCAGTATTAATCAATATTTATTGTAACTATGGTCTAACCTTGTTCTTGTCTCTTAAATGAACCCCTCGGGAAGATTCGCAGCATCGTATTCCTTTAAGGTGGTAATTTTTAACCACTTTTTTCGGGTAGCATATTGACCATAACCTAGATAATGTTGCTAAATTTTATTTGTAATATTTATATTAAAAAAGAAACGAAACTGTATGCGTGTAAGTGAAACTCGCACTTTTCCAGTTCAATTTTATCTTGTGGGTGCTAACGCCAAGGATGCAAATAAAAGGTTGATAGATTTACTCACTTGTCACAAGGTTAAATGCCAGTTCATTTCGACAGAGTTCGATTCAGCAATGAAGCAAAGCCTTTTTTTAACCAATGAACAGGAATTCTAATAATTTGTTCCCAAAATTTTGTGTTTTTCGAATGAGATGGTGCCATAAAAACATACGAGATGAAACTCATAATTATAGTATTTAAGGCTTCACTTTCGATTAAATAAGCATTTTTAAAACACAAAAGAAAAGTTTAGATATAACATTGTTTTAAGTCCTTATTAGGTAGCTCGATATGTGGCAGTGATCGCCGTGGCATACTGGGTTAGTACATCGGACGGAACACCTCGCATGTTTTTGACCGCAACACCTCTTTCAAGTTGCTGACAACACTCAAAGTGTACTAATTTTTTACGAAACCCTTCTGAAATCTCGCTGTTCGGAGTCAGTATATAACTGTAGGTCCCTTCTTCTCGTGGGAGAACAGTAGCACACACAACACGAGTAGTTGTTGTAGAAGATAGACCCTGGTCCATTGTGGGCTGTAATGCCACTTAATTTTTATTATTATTGTTAGTGATGTGGCTAACATCATGACTTGAATTTGACCAACAGATAAGGTCCATTACACCTTAAGACGAGGGTTGCTCATGAGATCTGCTTCTGATGTTCAGTTGCTTTGTATCCACCCCGGTTCATCTATGAATCTCAGGACTTCCTTTAGCTTCGTATGTGCACTCTCCTTTAATTTTTGAAGGAAGGTGAAGACTTAAAAATTCAGACGTCCAGCCGCCAGTGCCGGACATTCGACACAGTGTATACTTAGAACCGCAATCAGTGCTCTCAACTTCTGTCGGCTTAGGTGTTATAGGGTCAACAATCCTTACATCTGAAGACAAGTTTGATTTTATCCATTCTTAGACATTCGTTTTAAAAATAGAATTCCTCCTTTCTGGTGCAGATGTTCCTTGAAATAGGCTAATGTTCTATTTGGAAGGTGCTTCCAGAATAATACAGATTCGACTGCATTGAAATTTTGCTTTTGCGACATATCCTATTCAATAACTTTCTTGTCAAACTCTGTTAGAATAGGCTTTACAAACTCAGAATAGGCCTTACGAACTCAGAATTGTATTAAAAACATTTTCACTGCAAATTTGAAGTAACTGTTCCCCATGATGTTTCTTCAATTTCGAAAGACAATCGCAGTTTTCTTGGCTTTTTTTTATAGTTGGCGCGCGCTAAAGTGGTTGCGTCTACCCTTAAGTGACCGGACTTCAGTCATAACACGGCCGAAGGTATAGAGGAAGAGAGGGAGATGAGGTGCACATTGGTTTTAAACGCCTGTGGATCGTAATGAGAGGGAAATATTGAGCTGGGAAGAGCATTCCATATTTCTGTGGTGTGGCTAAAGAACGAGTTTCTAAACTTTAATGTACGTCTGAAGGTGGGCTTTAGGGTGAACTGATAAGCACACACGAGTAGTTGTTGTAGAAGCTCGGCCCTGGTCCGTTGTGGGCTGTAGTGCCACTCAATTATTATTACTATGAGCATTCCTAGTTTGTGTGCTGTTGTTTGTTGTTTGGGTTTTACAAATGCATATCTGCAGAAATTTAAATATGAACTGCCTGTCCTATTGCCTATTTACCATATTTACATTTCAATTTTTGAAAATTCAGGACACTTAATGTTCTTTCATTTTATTATGTATTTCGGTCATCGTTTTGTTTCTTTCGCTTGTCGTGTCCAAATGGTGATTGCCCAATAATTTGTGTTTCAAATTTGTTCCTTCTGTATGATTCCACAGATTGCAAACCAGTTTCTTTACAAACAAATATATTTTATTGAACAGTCTTGGGTCAGTTTTTTTTTCCAAAATCGCACCTTCATCTTTTAAAGTAAACCCTCTTTTCACTGACTTTAGTGCACTCCCCTCCTAAATATCCAAAAATATCCATAGATTCATGTACGCTCACGGTAAAATAAATACGTAAACGTTTAAAATAGATTGTGTATATAATATTTAAATTTGTTGCAGTTCTTTTTTTTCGCTATTTGTTGCAAAAACAAGTATAGGTAAGTCGAATGTTGTAGAGATCGAAGTTCAGGAATAGAGTAAATGATTTTACCTATATAACTTCATTTTTCATAAACCAAAAACCCGACATAATTGCATCTTCCACATCTCCATGCCATGAATTCGGGTAAATTTCCACCTCGCCTTAAACAATTTGCGTCTAAAAGTCGTATTCATACAGAACTTGATCGAATGTAATCAAGGGACAAATATCTTAGACTCAAAAAAAAATAATTGAAATCTGTACAAAACATTGTGACACCATATCCGGCTTCCTGAGATCGAATCAAATTCAATGAAAGAAATCCAGCTCTGGTCCGATCTGGTCTGCAAATACCAAAAAAAAAAACTACAAAAGTGGTTAAATCATTTTTTCTCTCTCTCTCTTTCTCTCTGTCAAGAGATTTGCTTGGAAACAGGAAAATAAATGTCATAGGCAGGATCCAATCTTGTATTCTTATCTCAAACACCCGCTTCACCTTTGAATCTCCCACATGCGTGTGTTCCCTGCATAATCAAATGCGTATTTCTTGAAAAGATCACGATGACATAAGAAATCCATGAGAATCGACGTTTTACATTTGTTTCTGAGTTTTTTGTGTTTTTTTCCAACATTTGCCATTCGCATTCTTCGCTATGATGGTGATGATGCCACTAGCATCTTCTGATGCTATGATTCTTCACTTCTCTTCGTAAATGTTGAGATATATGCATATATACATGCAGTTGTGCGTGTACATGATTTTATTGTTGTTTTGTATTGGTGACGCTCATACGCAAGTGTGTGTTTAATTGAAATCTGCTGGGAAGTGCCCGAATGCCGATGCCAACCACACTATCCGCACGCACGCATCTGATCATGCGGCTCCTTCTGGAAACTGTGCGGCTTTTTAATGGCTTCTCTTTGTCTTTGCTTAGATTTTTTGCATTAGTGCAGCGATTCGGTGAATGAGTCAAAATGACATAAAGCGCGATCATAAGTCTCCAGGAATGCCACTAAAGTGGTTCCAGAGAAACATTCATTTTAAGACAAAGAGTTTTATTGACACTGTACTTTGTTTTGTCCGGAGCTCCACTCGTTGATCACAGAGTGACTCAGGATCTGCAGCAGAAATATAACCATAACCTATTAAGTCTATCATGACCTTGATAGCAATTGCGTGAATCCGCGACCCTGACCATATCCAGGCGTTCAAGATCCAAAAAGTCTAGAAGTCGCGTTATCATCAGCAACCTATCGCATTCAAAATGTCATTCGCATAACAGAATGACATTTAACGATAGCATGCTACCGTCGAAAGTACCTTCCGTTTACATGTTAAGTGAATTCAGAGTTCCATTCCAAAAAAAAAAAATCAACTCCAAACCTTAGAAAAAAAGTCTAAACAAAAAAAACGCGTTCATTCTCGAACAAAAACAAAATCGGCAACTTTTAGATCTGTTTCGCTAGCTCACCGCGATCGCAGCACACACAACCCCACAAGCTTCACAACGATCATCAAACTATCACCAACACCAACACCACCACCATCAGCCCCACACACCACACACCACACACTACACACGCATGCGATCAAAACACTGCCTCTCGGCGAATGAACTTTTTCAAGGTAACCAAAAAACTTGCGTTGGCACAGCGCATCGAACTCTTGCAAACTTCAATGCTATTGTGCGTGTTGAAAGCTCCGGCTGCTGGCTGACGTTCGTTGACTGAGATCAAAGTCAATGCTGTTGGTTGGCGTTTTTTGACTTTTTTTTCTCAAAAGCTTCGTGGTTGGGCGTTTGTGTTGTTTTTTTTGTTTTGCACGCGCATTTTTAAGCTTTCTGGATATTTATCTTCTAGCGTACGGCAGGCAGCGCAGAGCTTCTGAACTCGAGTCATCGCGCGTAAAAAATGTGGGGAAGTGGACTGATGCCATTTCGGTGAACGATGACATTTGCCGCCAGCACAGGGCATAACAGCGGGGGGCGTGGGGCGACGAGGAGGATCTTTTCCATTTTGTTGACAACACGCGGCTTCTATTTTGGTTATTTTTATTAGTTGTGCCGCCATGGTGCCACAGCCACCCGCCGCCACTCCGGGCCTCATCTAGAAGCTCGGCACGCACTCGAAGCGATTCAGTCATTTGAATGTGCCCGAGTGCGAGAGTTTTGATTCGCGTTCGGGCTCTGTTGGGCTTTGTTCTAATGCAGGGTGCAATGATCGTATTCAGACTTTGAAGGTCACATTTATGGACGCGACTGGTACTGTGCTTACACCACAAGAAAATAGTCGGTACACACACGGCACTGATAGTTATTTGTGTGTATAATTGCCGTGGGCCGGCTGTGATTGTGGGAATTCTTAATTGACTTGGCAACATTCGGATTGATAAATGCGCTTCAAGTGGAATTTGCATAAGCGATCTCCGACCGAGATACTTAAAAGTAACAACGCACATTTTTTTATGTCGTCGGATTTGTTTGCCCGAGATGAAAGAAGATAGGCGATCGCCATCCCTCTCAGTTTCGCAGGAATTCTGTTCTGTTCTGTTTTTTTTTTTTTTTGTTGGTTTTTTCTTTCTGTTAATAAATGCATAATATATTTAAATTTCATTTAACGAGTTCACTTTCAAAATGTATTCGTTTTCGTTTTCTACACATTGGGGGATTGTGCGGTTTCTGCGAGGGTAGCTGAAGAGCTGAGAGAAGAGAGGTTCAGAGCTGTACGTGAAGATATTTAATTAACCTAAGCCGAGCTTTAATCATACTAGACACGCAGTTCGCTCTGATTTTTATAGGTCAGCGTGAGGAGAACATAAAACAAAAATTTGACTAAAAAACAGGAAAAAAGTGAAAAGAGAGTAGATTTTTGCTTTTTTTCTATTTTTCACTTTTTGTCTAGTGAAGTGTTATTGTTATTGTTCGGTTTGTGGGCTTTTTGTTGTTCTTTTATTATCTGCGAATGGTTAAAAAAGTGAAATTTGAAAAAAAAAAACAGAAAACCTTTTCAAGGTCACTGATGTTGGTGCGATGTGACTTATTTCCACGTTTAATTGAGTTTTTTTTTTGTGCTCGACCGAGACTTTACTTTGAAAAGCTCTTGGAATAGTGGAACATGTAGCTGCGGGGATGCCAAATGCGTAAACAGATGACTTATGAGGTTGTGGACGTATGCATAATTGAGTGTGGAAGTTGATGACCGATGATGCAAAATCTGACTTGGGTGGCAAGCGGCACATTTTTGCTTTCGAAATGGAAGTGGGCTGATATAGTCTACGTGGGGCCCAGTTGCTTCCAGCTTAGTCTGTTTAAGCGACCAACATAATGTCTAAAGATTTTCGAAAGAGCACGAAATTTTGGGTTTACTTCTTTACTTAAGGCTAAGTCAAGTGGACGAACGCCTATAGTTGCCACTTAGGTCTTAAACTAGTGCGGCTAAAATGGGTCCGGCGGTAAGCGAGGGAAAACCAAAGTATTTGCTATCACGTCATCCTTGACAGACAGTCGGAAGGTTAGGACAGCAAACATCTTAAGTAACTCAAGGGCATCGCCTACCTAGGCTTCAGTTCTAAAATTAAGCGTGGAATTACACCTGCCAATCGCAGTTTCTTTGTGCTCAAGAATTGCATAGTCTTTTTGAGTCACAAAGCCCTTTCTCAAAAGCAATTCAGTAAGAAAGTCCTTCGTCCAAAGACTAAGTTGGCCTTGTATTTATAAAAACTTGATCATCCCTGTCTTATTTTGTGCCGTATAAACATTGTCGTATTAAAAGCGAATGAGAAGATTCACGTGCACCCTATGGCCCCGTTTACGTTGATGGCATTTGAAGGAGATGATTCAATGGCGAACTCTGTGCAGTGCCATACATTTGGTCAAACGTCTATGAATCGAACGCTTAAGATGGCTAGGTAATGCAGAGCGAATGGATCACATTGTTCAGGGCCTGACGAGGCTTTGAATTCGAGCCATTAGTACAACGTAACAAAGGACGACCTTGTCCTCACAATAGTGATGAAGAACCTGAATCAACCTGAACCTGCGGCAGTTTCTAAATAATGGTGCTAGCTGGAGAGAAACGTTAATTGAAGTTAAGGTATACCATGGACTGTATTGCCACTTAAAGAAGACGAAAAAGTCAGACCATGTATACAAATATTTTGGTTGAGAACCTGAACCTTAGTGTATTCCTAGGCAAAATGATGTATATATTCATTTTATTCCAATACAGTTTCGTCTCTCCATGCAAACACCTCCTTTGGACAGATAATCTCCTTCACTGATGGATGCAGCAAGGGGACTGCTACCTTAGACGAAGTTTCATGACATGACTCAAGACTTGCAGTTTGGTTAAAAACTTTTAGAGTCTTCAAGGCACCATGGTCTAGCTTTGGCAAAACAACAACTCTTGTTTTGCACTCTACTGTTCTTTTCTCAGTCGATGAAACCAACAGTTTATTGCTGGCGAAAAAATAAACAAATCAAAAATTATATACTCACTCTTCTCAACTCATTTCATGCGACTTGGAGTAGTAATACACTTGTGCCAAATTTTTTTTTTTTTTTTCAAATCTTCAGAACATGTTGCAGAGTTCTCTTCTGAAAATCCGTTATAGAATATTTTCAAACATTACAAATCTCCACAAGAGACCAGCCCACAAGGGACCACGGCTTCTTCAGCAACTACGCCTGCTGCGAGTGAACGATGAGATTTGAAAAGCTTTTCATTGAGCATTAGCACTCTATGAGTGTTGTCAATAACTTGGCCCCACCCGAGGTGGTGCCCGTGAAAAAATGCGTAATGAATATACCACAAATCCAACCTGGGGAATTCAGCGAGTCAGACGACCACTACACCGCGACAGCATGCATAAAATTATTTAGAGTCACCATACACTTCCATACCCGACTGAATTCCAAAATCATTTTGTCGGAATGAAAAGATGTATGTATGTATGTAGTTAATTAATAGACAATGCAGACTCAGTTCAAATCCAAGATCTTTCACAGTTCTAATTACTACACTTATTGCGTGCAAATTAGGTGGCAAACATTTGTACATACCTTGTAAGCTGGAGACGAAGCTGTTATGGAGTTATAAAAAACTGGGAAGAGAGAGTTGCATTCGAGCTGGAAAAGTTTCAATTCGCAGTTGATAAAACCTTGAAAGCCTTCCAAATCCAACTGAATTTTAAATTTTCCCCACGGCCAAAATACGAATCCTTTTTGATGCTACGCCTTTTGAAGCTAAATTTGTCCATATGGACATGTAAACTTACATATGTATTTACCTACATGTATATGCGTGCATTTCTTCCGTCAATCCTTTTTTCAGAGGCCTCGTCTACGACATTGACTAATGCTAAGTCAACGAAACAGGGTTTCTTTCCGCTATAAGCTGTTTCAGCTTGAACCCTTGACCGTTCGTCACAAAAATTGTCTTCAGGATGAGAGTTGGGTTCGGTTTCATTTTTTTTTTCTTTTCCAAACGTTCTTTTCGTCGCCTTCCACATTATCGCTCGGATACGACAGCTCTTCATCTATCGCCTCGTTCATACTTTCACTACCTTAGTGCCACTTTATGTAATAATTAAGTGGCACTACAGCCCACAAGGGACCAGGGCGTAGCTTCTACAACAACTACTCGTGCTATGCGTGGTATTGTTCTCTCACGAGTAGAAGGGACCTATAGTTTTTTGCCGACTCCGAATGGCGAGATTTGAGAAGCTTTACAAGACAATTGATACTCTTTGAATGTTGTCAGCAACTCGAAAGATTTGGCGCCGTGAAAAATGCGAGGTGTCCCGTCCGGAGATCGAACCTAGAATTTCTGCGCGGCGGTCCACGTACTTACCACTACGCTACGGCAATCACCTTTCACTTTATGTACGCCAGTTTTAATTTCCAAGACCCGAACAGTTGAATTTTGGACAACTTTTGTTTTTTTAACGTTTTTTTGAAGAATTTTTGTATTTTTTATTTTTCCGTAAATGATATGTACGACTCGACCTCCTCAAACCGATTGTAACTGTGATGTAGACTAAGTGCTTCGACGGCTAAACTGTTACTGGGCCTAAATGTCTAGAAGAAGCGCGATTCATGTACTTCTGGAGTAAGTGCAGATTATCCACAGTCCTGCGGACAGTCTGCAGCAGCTAATCTAACTTCAGTGTCTATATTAAAATTCTTTTCCATTTCGCTCAAATGGGTGGAAGACAATCTTTCATCTGCCATCAATCTTCAATCTGCCTGTCAGTGAAATTTGTGTGCTGCTCGCTGTTTAACAATCTTCAGACAAAAGTTTCCAGCAAAGATGGTGCATTTAAAGATAGCTGACAATATTCGTTTGTTTTGGTAACACTTCCAGACTTTATCATAACACCACGCGTTTCTGATTTTGTTCAATGCGTAGAATTGAATATTTCGATGAAGCAAACCCCTTTTTTACTTCAGTATACATATCTCGGATTGGGTGGTCACCATTTATAGTGGATAAGTACGGCTGAACATCTAGTATTTTTGCTGAATGCCTAAGTTTCCATGGAATGCAGCTTTAAGTGACTTTGTCTAATTTTTCGACTTTCACGTTTTCCTGCTTCGCAATGGTACTTCAACACAAAAAGTTCCCAACTTAAATTAATTTCAAAAGATCGGTCAATGTATGCATTTAACAATTTGACCCCAACTTCGCGTCAGTGGGAGGCCAAACGTCAATTTTCAAACATTTACACACAATAACTGTTTGGTCAAGTGTGTCCTTATCCATGAAAATCGAATTATAATCTCTGGAGATATGAAGTGTGACAGACATGACGGACGGACACACCAAAACTACAATATACGACTCCATGGAAACGAATATAATCTAATCGGTAAGCTATCGAGTCACCGAATCATACCAAATTCAGAATTGTAAGCGTAGTCCTGACAAAATGCAAACATTTCTCCTGCAAAAAGTACTGAAAAAATCGACTTAAATTCTTACAAACTCTTATTTTTGTTATAACCGGTTATATATGAATTTGCAAGCAAATGTATAAGACCTCCCATTTCAACATTTGGCATTAAGATCTGTAATCGAAATTAAACTGTATTCTTACTTCATGTAAAAGTTTTTAATTAATTGAGTAAAACAGTCGGAATATTGTACACTCTCTTGACTAATGTTTCGCTTAAAATTTCTAGACATTAAATAAAACCCTAGGACCTCAAAAAAACAGATAATAGATTTACTTTAGATAAGACTAAAAAAGTTATAAGCAGTATTGTATAAGACACATAAAAATGTTGTTAATGCAAATTAATCCCTCTTCCAATAATACGCACACCCTTCCAACGAAAAACCCCAATTAATAACATCAAATCATCAATTTAAACCGGGAAGAAAAAAAAATTGTACACGCGAAAGAAATTCTTCGCTAGTCATTGCACTCTTTTTGTGATCGCACCTTCGAGTTATCGCATCGCGGCGCGCATGCAAAGTTTAATGCCCCCCGAAAAACATGTATTCTCTATTATGTAAGCAGTGCGCAAAAGTGTGCAAAAGTTCAACAAAGTGAATTGCAAAACGAACAAAAATAAGCAAACAACAAAATGAACAACAAGAAAACTTTTCTGTCAGTCGGATTCTTGTAAACACAACATGCGAACGAAGTTGGGCCCTCCTTTGAGGCGTCAGCGGCGGCTGCGGGCATGCTGTGCAAAGCTTCTCCGTGGGCTCAACAAGCGCAACTTTTTGATAGCACTCCATCGACCGGCCGAAATCGCCGGCCGGTCATTCGGGGACCTATTCGGGCTGCCGGGTCGCCCGAGGGTCCGACCGCATTGCATCATACCTTCTCGACTTCGACTTCCATGTATTCGCCACAATCTACCCACATGCGCAAAATCCGCGCTGGATACATGACTTTTATTTGTTTTATTATTTTTAATCGCACGTTCAGGTTCGTGGCTGAAAGTGCAATAACCTCTTCGAAATTGGAAAATCTCTAATCGAGTTATTTGCTGTTCCCCTGAGCGCGATGGTTTTTTTTTCGCTGCCTTCCTCTCTTGTTTGATGATCTAATTTATCATTCAAATTTTGCAAGAAGCAAGGCACGGTCCGCTCGGGCAGCGGCAGCCTGCACTGGAGGGGTACCAAGCCAAGCCGAGTGGCCGCACGTCAACGGAAAGATAAATGAAACCAGTTCTGGATAGGTACCTTCTCCTCCTGCCTACGCAGATCTTCCAACTACCTTCTGCATTCAATTCCGCCAGCTTCAGGTGGGCTGGCGAGCAAAAAATAGTCGTATGTGCTTTTTTCGCCGTCGAAACTGACTCGAAAACAATCTTAACCATTGTGCGCGGTGCCAGTTCTATTAGCATCGCCACAATCTAATAATTTCTCGAGAGGTTCTCTCTGTATGCGTTTCTCCGGGCGACTATTTCTCTCGCCTTCTTTCGCAGATACGAACCTTCATTAACACAAACAGCGAGGCATTTTACATTCGCGCAATCGGATACTGAAACTACGTGCTGAGGCCAGTGACCCTCTAACCTTGAAGTCTCTGTGGTGCAGATCTATGCGCGAGCGAATCAAAGAAAATAAAAGTTTAGCTGTTCTCGGTCTACGAAGACGGAGAGAATGAATAGAGTGGGGAACAACAAAACACTAGAGAGATTGTGTGCTTGAGTGCTGAAAAGCTCTCAACCGTCCAGTTCTTCTGATAGTTCTCCGTCAGACACTTGATTTATCGCTTGTTACTGTGGCGGACACTTGAAGCAATTTTCGAGTTATTACTGCCCGATGACTAACTTCCAAATGTCCCACAGACAGGAGTAAAAGAAACCGTCTGTCCCTCTCTTGGTGGAGGGGATGATAGCGCTGGTTTTTTATCGAAGGGCGCCGGACATCTATGATCGTTTAATGTTTGACGAGGCATTGTCAGCAAATCTGTATCTTATCTACGAGTTTATATTTGGAATTGGGTTATGTAGGTCTTTGATGTTTGATTAGGTTTGTTGGCATAAAACTTCGGTAGGCTTGCTGTGGGATTTTCGTAGATTTGTAACAGTTTGTTTGCACATTTCAGCCGATAACGATGGGCTTTCACAATGCAACGAATTATACGACCGGGCAGACATGTATTTATCCGGACATGACGGAATGATTGTCGGTCAATGCTCATTCATGAATTTTTTGGCGGTACTGTTTGTATGTTGGTGTTTAAAATATTTTATTTATAAAAACTATCCTACTGGCCCCAGGCAAGTGTTCTATTCGAATTTAATTATATTTTAAAATGCTTTTAAAGATTGTTTTCAGTACGTCATTTCTGCATTTTTCGATTAAACAAAAATCAGCGCACTTAACACGTACTCAACCCTCCTTTTATGGGAATACTTCCTGCACAAAAAAGTTTCAAAAATCCCTCAAAAGTTCAAGAAGTTTCAAAAACACAGTTTTCAACGAAGTGTCATGTTTTTTTTTTTTAATTGCGACGAAAGTAAAGCGGCAAACCCCATTTTGACAGGAGAATGCATTTTCAATCAAATTAAATGTTTTCACTTACTAAGATGTCACAAAACACTCCTTCTCCTTTCGAAATCAATCAGAGACAAATATCCTCTTCTGCGACTGCACAACTTTAATGCTGTATGGCAAAACTATCACAAGCAAATCTTATTTTCCACCAAAAAAATTCTCCAACTGGAGCTAAGTTTGAGTCCTTTTTCTACTAGTGTGCATCATTGCAATCGAAGACATCTTCTGCTGCGTTGACTCTATGGCTAAGGTTCGAAACCACTTTAATTACTTGTACATAAGCATTCCAGTCGACAATATTTAATCAGACACATGACCCTCTCTAGATCTTTGTTAAATCCTTTCCTTAAAATGCTATCAACGCAAAACAAGACACTCAGACTTTTCCTCTCTAAGATACCAAGATTATACCTCCTCGCTTTCAATACCGTCCATGTATCTTCCCCATGGAACATGAGTGTCAAATCAGTCTTACTCGTATATGGAAGTCTTATACAAAACATTTCTGTTATACACACTGTGCTTGGCTAAACAACGTTGCAGACCTTGATAGAGCAACGAGGATGCAGTACACTATCTGATGAGTTTGAAGAAATGCCAAATTGGAAGGTGTCAATTTTCATTTCTGGGGTCTTTTTCAAGATCTGCGCAGATTTGATACACCATGAGCTTTCTAGGCTACACTTACCTACTTGATTGTTGACAAATTGCTTAAAAAGTTTACAGGAAATACCAGATGCAATGTTAAGAGGACTGATTCGTTGTAGGTCGATGCAATAAAAGTTAACTCATTTTAGACGACACTTACATTCTAAATGCTTTATAACACCAGACAAGAAGCGCGACCCTCTTCCTTCTAGATTTGATGCAGATTATCCCCAGTTTCTTTCAAAAGTTCTGCAGACATTCTACAGCAACTTCAGTCTCGACATCTTCAATCTGCCTGACAGTGGAATTTGTGTGCCGCTCGCTGTTAAACAATCTCCAGACAAAAGTTTCCACCAATGGTGCATCTTAAGACAGTTGACAAAATTCGTTTGTTTTGGTAACACTTTCTGACTTTGCCATAACACCACGAGTTTCTCATTTTTAACGCACAGAATTGAATATTCAGTGAAGTGAACTCCTTTTTCATCTCAGTACTCGTATACATATCTCGGATTGAGTGGTCACCATTTATAGTGGGTAAATACGGCTACTCACATACCGAGGGTCCCGGGTCTGATTCCTGGACTGAACATCTAGTACTTTTCCTTTCGAGCAACAGTCCATAAGAAAATCCGAAGTTGTTAACTGTACCATAGTACCCATACGTGAGCGTGTGTCCAAAAAACGACTCCAGAAGATAATGTAAGAGAAATCCACGATCTCGCATTGCCAGACTGCCAATTAAAGTTGCCGACACGGCAGGCTTCTAAAAAGACCTCGAAAATTTTTAACAATATTTTGGACAAAGGAAAGCTGTCCGTCCATTGGGTGCCGTGCTCATTCCGAACAAGAAGCGCAAGAGTGACACCAGTCGTGGCGCTGTTAAGGGGCAATCCGAAGTCTTGCATCATTTGAACGTGGATGAATCGGGATCCACTGGTACACATTAGAGACCAAGAAACAATGGAAATAGTACACTTCACACTGCGAACATGTTCCGAAGAGGGCAAAGATCATTCTAAGTCGAAAAGATGATGCGCAGCCTTTCCTGGAATTTACACGGTGTGATCAACATGGACTATCTGGAGAAGAATAAAATGGTTACAGAGCTCTACTATGCCAAATGTTCCATTTGCTGTGGAAAAATGCACTCTTCCACCATGACAAAGCAACGCTCACACTGCCGCAGTTGACAATGATCGAAGATTTGGACTTATATGCTTTGATTCGATTTTCTAGCTTGAAAACCTCATTTCCTGAGAAATTGGAGTCTAATTGCCACGAAACCTCCAGAAAGCAGACCGGTTAGACCATCGAAGACTACCTTAGTTAATCCTAGATTTTTCCAAATGTTCTTTATATGTAAACTAAGTCCTCGTAAGTGTCCAAAATCCAAAAATCAGCACGTTCCCTAGACCTAGTCTTCCCACAAGGACCGGGACCTAGCTTCTTCAGCAACTATTCGCGTTATGCGTGCTATTGGAACTGTAGGCCTCCCGATAAGAAGGGGCCTACAGTTCTTTTTCCCGACTTTAAATGCTGAGATTTAAAAAGCTTTTCATAGGCAATTTCTACTCTTGAGTGTTGTCAGCAATTTGTAAGAGGTGGTGCCGTGAAAACTGTGAATTGTTCAGTCCGAGAATCGCACCTGAACCTTCGAAGTGTGAATCGACGTACTTACCAACTACGGCACGGCGGCCAGAAAAAGGAGATTGGAAAGGAAATTAGATCCGATTGCAATGAGGGCTTTTTGGTGTTAGCACTCAGCTTTGAATCATCACCATGGAGACTTACTTACTTGATTCAGTGTGCGCTGTATCCTTTTAATGCAGTCCTTCCAAATTATAGAGGTCAATTTTAGACGACAATTTCTACACAAATTGAAATTGAAAGTACGGAATAGAATTCGGGGCGGTCTTTCAACTTACATTTGTTGCATTTAACATGTTTACCCTAGTTAAACAACCATTGAAAGTCTAACGATCGCAAAATTCAGGATAACAAAACAAACATACTCTTCAGATTCACAAAAGTCTCTCAAGCCGATTGGGTAGAGGTCCTAAGAAGCATGACGTTCATGTCCACTTAAGGCACTGCTGACTTGAGCCAAAGCTGATTATCCACAAAAGATCAACACGTTCACCTTAATCCGTCGTAAAGTCAAAGGACGACAAATTAAATCATTTCAATAAATATGTCTAAAAGTATAATAAATTCAGCACAACGTAACCTCTGGAATTAGTTTCTATATTTTCATGTTTTTTCATATGTTTTTATTTCCTCGATAGTTTCAACAGTCGCACTGCGTTGTACTTTAATTGAATGCGTAATCTTATCGCACAAATATAAAAGAAACATTAAAGCAGCAGCAAACAGAGCTGTGTTAATGACACACTAGTTCAAGGCATTTTATTTATAATAAACGAGAGGTTTTTTTTTCGGGAAAATACTTGAAAAAACTTACATAATCCGGGCAGAGTCTAAATATAAAAGCATTCCGATGCATGTGTTCCTCAAATTAAACACTCGCAGAAGACGCAAAAGCAAAAAAAAAAAAACAATAATCCCAACGCACTACAGTCCTGATTATCGCCTGTTATTAGGTACCCTAGTTTGAGCGAAAATTTCATGTTACAAAATCAGATAGAGTGCAATAAAAGATATTGTCAATATGCATGTAGAGCAGCCATTAGAGTCGAGAGAGTATCTTGAAATCTTTATTGCGTCCGCCGAATTACTCCGTCGCCTTCCGTTTTAAGTGTTGACTGGGAACAATTGCCGTTAGTACCTTGCGTTCAGTTTCTGTCTGCTCACCTTCCGCCCTCGCCCAGGCGGGAGTGAATGAACTACATGCTCGTAAATTAATAAATTGTGTCAAGCAAAACAATTCGCGTGTGACATTTTAGTTGTAAAAAGAAAAACTTAAATGAAAGGAACGTTTTTATGCTAAATATAAATATCTGCTTGCGCTCGATGTGTGTTCGCGCGGGAAACCCATTCTTAAAAGAAGTGTCCATCGTAAAACTATTTTTAAGTGTAATTCTTGCACGGAAAATATTTTTAATACTGTCTGTCACTGGTGATTGTTCTCCGGCTATAATTTATTTCTGGACGTATTGATGCTCAATAAATTTTTTTCCTGAAACAAAACTGATTTGATAAAAATGTTCAATACACAGCTGTGACATTAAGTGTTGCTTTTATTTTTCATTTTCTTTTTTTTTTCCGCAAATGTTAATAAAATTGATGCCACTTCAATGTGGAAAAAATAGGCAGCACGTTCGTGCACCAAAATGGAGTAGAATAGTGTGGAAGCTACAGAGGCGTTCAATGCTACATGTTTTCATGTTGAGCTTGCGACTAAGTTCACCAAAGTTTGTTATTAAACGCAACCTTATATTCAAAACATGCGCCTCCTTACTTCACTTTTCAGCTCCATTAATCAAGACGTTGTTTTAAGATCTATGAGCGAAAATGTCAATGTGGCATCGAATGCAATAATAATCAGATGGATCTAATCAATATCTGGGAGAGACGTGGGTAGGATCATAAAATATCCAAAATACCACAATCACGAATTGAAAACTTAATAAATACGTTAAGAAGGGATGTTGTGAAAATATGCATTACCCGAACTTTACGCTTGTTCCAAATAAAACGACCCAAGCGGGGAATATTCTGGGGGCATTTTTTTTTCTTGCAGGATTTGGACTTCTAGTGTCTTACTTGCCGTATTCTAGAGATGGCAACTCATCTATAGAGTAAGGAGGGTGAGACAGAACGTAGGATATACATTAGCGTTTCCAGATTGGTTCAAATAGTCTTCGCAACGTGATCCCAAAATCGTAAATCTTCATAAATCAGTACTAAATAAATGTTGTGAAATTCCATATAAACTTCAAATTATGCAGCGATCCCATTTAAGAAAGCGGTTCGAAAGTGGGTTGAGGGTTTAGCATGTTTCGGGATTCTGTTTTTCGGGTGTTTTTGGATAAATAGTTCTAAAATATTTTGAACATACTCTCCAATTGTAGAATATGGCGTGTGAGGTAGAAGTTCCTTTTACAGTATTTCCACGTAAGTGTACACAGTATAACCAAAAGAAGACCGAGCGTTATCATGCCGTAGTCCCATTTTGGGTATCTCTCTTTGTGGGTAACTTCTAAGACCTAACCTTATGTCTGACACGGATTCAGATCACTCAGTGCTTCTAATTCAGCGTTTTTGTTTGATTGACTGCCTAAGAAGCAACGTCGAATTGTTTACTTGAGGACAGTATTTTGGTAAACTCTCTGAAAGCTCTTCATCTGCTTTAGCTACCCTTTTCTTCGTATTGAAGAGGGAAATCAAAACGTTTGGCAAATAACGATTTTAGGATTCACGTAAAATTAAAATCACTATTGCTTGAAAATACAATAGTTGGTCAATCAGTCCAAATGACTAAATTATGTCACAAATTAAAAACATGGCGGTTTTGACAAAATATCAAACACAGCTGTTTTATTCCCACCGTTGTTTTGTCGGTAAGCATTCTTCCTTCAATGATAAACCCATCTACTTAACCATTTTTAACATCATATTGAAAAATCAAAATATACAGATGCGTTTATTATATGGAGTCTCAAACACAATAAGATTCCGTTACAAATATTTTAGAAATACAATGAGGGGAACGAGGGTTTACAGGCACACAGTAAATGGATGGCATTTTAAAGTTTACTTCAAATTGCTAAAATACAGACGTTATAAAGGGTGTCCCAACAAGAACGCAAGATTTACATTTGGCGCCATTCGAATTGTCATTGTTTGACATTTGAACAATTATTATTATTTGTTTGAAGAAGGTAAAAGGTTAATTAAAATCGAGCGCTACACGAATGAACAACGCAATCTCATTGTGAAATTGTTTTACCAAAATGGTGAAAGTTTTGCGGCTACAGTTCGCAAATTGCAACCAATTTGGGGTTACAATGATGCTCCAAAAGAGTCAACTGTAAAGCGATTAATGGAAAAATTTGCTGAAACTGCGTCTGCAATTGATGTAAAGATAACAACGCGCCTTCGACCAGGTCGATCGACCGAAAATATCGCAGCAGTACGTGATGATGTCGCTCAACTCCATCCACCTCAATTCGACACCGAGCTCAGCAAATTCCAAGTCCACTATGCAGCGAATTTTCACGAAAGATTTGCAACTTCATGCATACAAAGTTCAATTGAGTCAGGAACTGAAGCCAGCCGACCATGCACAGCGAAGGGAGTTCATTAATGGGTGTTGGAGAGACAACATGAAAATGCTGATCACCTTTAGTGACGAGGCCCATTTCCATCTTGATAGCTTCGTCAATAGGCAGAATTGTCGCATTTGGGGCGAGGATTCACGAGAAGCAAATACATCCTCAATGTGTCACTGTGTGGTGTAGATTTTGGGCTGGAGGAATCATTGGACCGTTTTTTATGAAAATGAGTCAGGTCAAGCGCAAACAGTCAATAGTGTTCGGTATCGTGAAATGATAACTTTTGCGTTTTGGAGGCCGAATTGGCCGCCTAGATCAGGGTTTTTTGAAGTCGATGGCTTATGCGAATAAGCCGACGATGACTCAAGCCTTTAAAAAGGAAATTGGACGCTGCAGTAATAAAATACCGCAGCAAAACGGTTAATGAAAATTTCATTAAAAGATCGCATATGTGCCAGCAAAGCCGTGGTGGCCATTTGGCCGATGTGTAATTCCACACATAGTATCATCCTGTCTACTTTACGATATAATAAAGAATTCACGATTTTTAAAAATATCTGCGGATTATTTATTTTTTTGTTTGCGTTCTTATTGGGACACCCTTTATAAGCTTAACTTATATTCATGAAAAAGGAGGACGACTGTTTCTTTGGACCCACATTTGCTATTGTAATACGTACTAAGCTCAGAATAATTTTTTTTAACTAAATTCGGCCGAAAGATGAAATATAGGTTAACTCCAAAAATATTGTATATTAATTTTTTTTTCTTAAATTGTAAAGGCACAACTCGTCCCGTCAGACATCTAACTTACAGAGTTTTTCAATTGCAAACCACGAACTGTTTGAAGTCCTTCCCTACCTCTGAGCATCTTGAATCAAGAACTCCTTTCTCTCAGTTCGGCAACTCATGCCGTTGTACACCCTATATAGTACTTCCTTGAATCGTTGTATGGCTCAGATGCCATTATAGACCTTTTCTCTTTAAGATATTAAGAGCTTCCACATCCAGAGTTTCCTTTTAGAGACGCCGAAGGTTGCAGAATCTATTCCTTACTTTTTTCGTTAATAGAACGCTTCTTAAATCCCGTCGTTTGGAGTCTTATCTACTTGTGAGAGAATAGTACCAGATGCAAAACGAGTAGTTGTTGCAAAAAATCTCGATTTCTTGTGGACTATAGTGGGACCCAACTTTTATTTTTAGGAATTCAAAAGAATTTTCATTGACATCATTGCAAGATCATATTTTAAGCAATTCTTTTCGGTCCCAATATCCTTGATATCCTACTACAAACATATAAAGCTTTCTTGCAATGTCTGGCCAACTCCGAAACTTGACAACTTGACTAAATGTCCTGTAGCAATAAAATATTCACCAAGCTTCTGTTGCAAACTTGGTAAGCTCTGCTAACCATTTCTTTTTGGCAATTATTTCAATAAAGTCGGATGAGTTGATCCCTTATCCATTTCAAAGTATCAGTTCTTCCACAAAGAAAAACAGATGAATTTCAATCCAATCATATCACACCAGGTCTACAATTCGGTCACGGAACATGCTCAACAGTAACTTTCCTCTTTGCACCCAGTTTTCGCCCGAATCAAAACAAGGTGCCACTGCTGACTTCAGAGTGTGTGTTCGATGCGAATAAATCTCAATCCAATTAACCGGCTATGCTAATTTTTCAGCAGCGACTTTTATCATCCACCCATTCCTCGCTCGCACACAATGCCCTCACCGTGCGCGTAAGTTTGTATAATTTAGTAATCACAGGGTGTGTGCGCCTCATCCAGCATTAGCCAAATCAGAATATGAATAATGAATTTAATAGCGATACGCTACGCATCTGCAATTACTTCACGTCATATTCCAAACACATTAATTAAAGAGAGGGGCGCCAGCCACAGCCATCGCCAAGACACACATGTGAGGTGACCGAGTAATTAATATTCGTTCACCGATTTGGTAGGACATCGCTAAGGACATTCCGAATCATATTCGCGTTACTGCCCGCAATCCATCTCCGTCGCATCGAGTTAATCGAGTGACACTCGCCTAATCGCATTACTCAACACCATTGTGTGCAGCTGTAAGTACACAACGTGTGATAAGATTGCGTATACGCCGCCGCGCCGGTCGTCCATCACCCGACGCCCGATTCCTCATTGTGCCGCAAATAAATATTCATGCTTACACGGAATCAAAGTCACCTGAAGTCGATTGGGAGTTGGCCGGCGATGCGGCCACCGTTCATCGCATGGGTGGAGTATTCAAATTCGCCCGAATACGGAACCGAACCACTCCCCGCCGCGAAGCACACCGAAGGAAAGCCTTATTGTGTAAATTTTTTACCCATTAGACATTTTCACTTGAGCAAGGACATAAATCATAGACTTGATGGCTGTTACGTGGTACACGCCACGCGGCCTCGTCGCTCCGCATTCGGATAAGAGATTGAGGGAAGAAAGACTGTTGAAGGATTCTCCTGCAAGTGGAATTTCCTGAGGTTTGGTTGGACGGATTCACGGCATTCCTTCGGCGGGGAGGACTTTTTACGAAACTATCCCATCTCGGGGGGCGCACATTCTTATTGAAAAGTGTAGCATTAATTAAGATGTTCCGCTGGTCATTTTATAGTCAATTTATTAGGCTGATAGAAATCGCGGTATTTCGGTTTTATCGTTGATATTTATTCTCGTTCATGTTCATTTGTTACGAGAGCATGTCAACATAAATGGCGATTCCGGTCATTCTTCTGTCGGGCGATGTGAGGCTTTGCTCGGGAGAGCATTAAATTTCCTCCGGTTCGGTATGGTCTGGGGGGCTGATTTGTGCGGCTTAGTGAAATTTTACTCTTATCAAAATGGTCAATTAATTAAAAGGAAGGAATTTGGTTTGAAATTAGGGGCGGACAACATCCTTGGGGCATAACATACTGCATGACCTGGAAGATATTTTCAGTTGCTCCATGCCATGGGTGGGAGAAAAATGGGGACCTCTTAGGCAAATTATAGTTGCGATGACTTCACTGTTCAGGATACACTTCAACTCATATTAAAAATGACATAATTGGGATTATGGACTTAACTCTGTGTACCTACAGTGCTGTTCGAAAATTCGGGTTAAGCTTTTTTTCAATTCCTTGGCGAATTTGTTGCAATAATCGCATGTTACTTTAATGAGGAATTGCAGCGTCGTTTCATGACACATTTAGTATTCGAAATTGTCTTCACATAAAATGGGTGTATCCGTGCCATTTAAAGGGTTTTTAGGTATCTGTGTCATTTGAAGACATTAACAAGAAAATGCTGCATTGGTCAATTATTTATGTGTTTTCCTCACTTCTTCTCAGAAACACTTATTTACCAAATTAGAAATGTTTAAACCTTCATTTGCTTGAATTGCAGTTGTACATCGGCGGAATGTTGACTGAAATAGATTTGTCCATGAGGTCTCCGTGGCGCAATGGTAAGGGCGTCGATCCACACGCTGAAGGTCTAGTTTCGATTTCCGGACGGGACATCCCGCATTTTTTCGCGGCACCACCTCTTTCGATTTGCTGACAACACTCAAAGAGGATCAATTGTCTATGAAAAGTGAGTAGTAGTTGTTGAAGAAGCTGGGTTCTAGTCCCTTGTTGGCTGTAGTGACACTCAATAATTATATTTGTCCATGTGGAAACTGATATGGTGTTCTGGTTTCAGTTGAACACATTTTTAAGTTCTTAAATTCACTCTTTCGCCTTTCACACTCACGCCTCCTCGCAACCTTAAGTCTCATTATTCACCAGATATATTTTAAATCTAAAGATCTAGACTGTAGGCTTTAGCTAAATGGGCTCTAATGCAATTTCCAATAGCCGGATGTATGCTTCTGCAGTGACATTCGATTCTAGGTACACCAAAAACATCCGCAGATAACTACACCTTCATATCTATAGAAAGCATTCGGAGCTCAAATGTTCGTTCTCTCCAGGCAAAAACCCTTCAATATTGCAGCTTAAGCCTGGATTCGTAGGAGGAAATACTAACATTATTCCACTTGTCTTAAATTTAATTAAGATGCTTTTGAGCCCTGAGCATCTGACTCATTTCAGCACTGGGTTGATTATTTAAAGCCCCACTTTCACCACCCTATTCCTTACTAAGCGTTCTTAAATTATATTTGCTTCAGCTTCGTTGTTAAGATCCGCCGTAGTCTTAAACCGCACCAAAACACAATCTTCCACAGGGGTCGTCTTTTAGGATCACCCTGAGTCTTTTCTTCTACTAGTAGTCCCAATTTCATGATATTTTCTTAATTGTATAGTTGTATATATTATAGTTTGTTGAGCAATATTTAGTCTTTAAGAAAATTCACGTATTGTCAAATTGTGACGTTATAGACACGAAATATTACATATGCACTCCAAATTATTTTTTTTTATTGTTTATTTCGCTTAATCGCTTTCTTCTCTTCGTATAACGAAGAACGACTTTCATGCGCTCCAGGAAGGACAAGTGTCGTAAGGAGCAAAAAATAGGTTGAATAACAGTGTTCTGCAACAAGAAAGATCGCCGCTCTAAGCAGCTTGGCTTGGCGTATTCTACAATTTGGCATTTTTTTACGTGAGCATCTCGTCCTAAGAGCATACAAAACCCATCTTGAGCAAGAGTTGAAGACAGACGGCTTGAATTTGCGTCATATTTTCAATGAACTCACTCTGAAAAAACTCTATGAAAATTTGAAAATGAAGCGTATTTCTGGTCCAGCGGATATGTTAATAAACAAAATTGCCGTATTTCGGCTCAAACCCAGAGAGTACAAAGAGCTTCCATTAAATATATTAAATATGGCGCTGTGAAGAAGTTTATGAGCCGCTGGATTTTTTGGTCGGCATTTCTTCCAAAATAAGGAAAACCAACATGTTATCGATAATTTTAAGCATTATTGCGTCATAATGGACTACATACTTCCCTAAATCAAAACACGTGGTCTTTATGATCTCTGATTTCAACAAGATGGCGCTACTATCATACAGCGCATGAAATTTGTTGAGAAATCATTTTGGTGAGCACCTAAGTTTTCCGCCTAGATGGTGTTATATCACTATATTGTACTATACTATTTTCTCTGGTGATATGTAAAGTCTTTCGTCGTTAGGAGCAAGTCAGCTACGATTGACGTTTTGGAAGTCAACAATTTTTCAATATTCGCGAGAGATACTAGTCGCTATGCTCGAACAAGTAGCCCAAATTGGACCTTCAGAATGGACCAACTCAGTCTTAATTGTAGCCTAAATTTACATGAAATCATTCTCAAAAAGAAAATGCCATGATTTTTTTCTTTTAATCGATAGTAAAAAATTTTAGCTCACTTTCAGGTTTATATATTTATTTTTCAATGCAAAGAATCACCCTTTATTTACAGAATCAATTGATGTTACAGACAACTGCAACAAGCTGCACAAGAATTTCTTGAGCTTCTTCTCCTGAGGATCCTCTTTTGATAAACATAAAACCCGCACTTTTTAACATAGGGGTCAAGACTTTCGTAGATTTTCGTTGATTTATACTGTTTTGTGGTGCTTAGTCTGGGTGCATTTGGAAAAAAGAATTCGATTTCCAAAATTATTTGAATATGTTTAAGTTGAATTTAACACAAATGTCAGAACAGTGGTGCAAATTATGAATTACATTTTCCAAAATACAAATGCAATAAAATATATTTGCCCACTGTTGTATTATATTTTGTTGAATTTGTTCTAATGTATGTACGTAAAGTGTGATTTTTTAAATTTTTTCAAAAAAAAAAACAAAAAAACAAATATAATTCAGAAAAATGCATGAAATCTTTATTTAGATCGATAGCACGGTCCATGTAATTTAATGTTTAAAGATTATTTCATGCAAATGTTGACCTCGACTGTGCCTTCGCTAAGTCCAATTTTGGCATACTCTTTCCAACATTTCGGCCGGTATCTCACTAATAAATGCTTCAATATTGTCTTCCAATGCATCAATAGAAGCGGGCTTGTCTGTATAAACATGAGCTTTAACATAGCCCTACAAAACATAGTCTTAAGGCGTTAAATTACACGATCTAGGCGGCCAATTGACCGGTTCCGAACGTGAAATAAAATGTTCACCGAACTCGCCTCTCAAATAGTCCATTGTTGCGCATGTTGCGTGGCACTGTCTTGTTGAAACCACATGTCATGCAAGTCAAGCTCTTGCATTTCGGGCAAAAAAATGTTGGATATCATCTCACGGTAGCGCTCACCATTCAAAGTTACGTTACGAATTGAAGAAGTACGGTCCAATGATGCCACCAGCCCATAAATCGCACCAAACTGTGACTTTTTCTGGATGCATTGGTAGCTCTTGCAATGCTTCTGGCTGATATTCACTCCAAAATCGACAATTCTGTTTACTTACGTACCCAATGAGCCAAAAATGAACTGATCATAAGATGGAAGAAACGCGCGATGAACTTTCTTAACAGAGCACGCATTTTGATAAAAAAATCAATAATTTGCAAGCGTTGTTCGTTTGTAAGACGACTCAAGGTTAAATTATAGACCAAACTGAAGATGTTTGACAGTGAAACAAAACACGAAACGTGCCTCAGTTGTTTAAGCTAGCGTCGCCACAAAGTTGCTCAAAATCTGTATTTTTATTTTGGATCTAAATGCATTTTTGGCCATTGCTGGTAAAATTTAAACATTGTTACATTTTTTTTTAATTTCAACATCACACATCCTTTCGTCTAGATTTTCTCCAAAAATGTGTTGTGTGTTTTCAATCTATTGCGATATTTCTGTCAACCTTCAGTCGGTGTTCCGCTTTGACTTCGTTAGCCGCTTCAAACTGTTCCCGCTCCGAAATGTAAATTCCGTCTCTACTTACCGGCTATTTAGGTCATGATGCACGTCTTCCAAACAACTTAAACAATCCAAATCAAAGGTCTCCCATCAAGCATGTTCTACATCGTAAATTGCAACCACTTCCCCTTCCCAAACACTCAGCTTCAGCCGAAACAAAAACCCTAAACGATCTATTTCTATTCCATTTCCTGTCAGAAAATTACAAACAAGGAAATAGTTTTCGCTTATAACAAATTCCATCATTGAATCCGAAACTATGTATATACTCAACCGAAATCAATATCAAATCTCACACCACACAAAGGTCAATTTCACGACCTTGAAATGGCATTAACGGTGATTAGGAGATTAATCGAGCCACATACCCTATCGACCGCATATTTACACAGCCCTCCGTTTGGCGGCGGCGGAGGTGCGCTCAATAATTCAGGTGTTCAGTTTCCCAATGCTGCATGTGCACCGTCCGCACACACACAGGCGCACGGGCCGTGCTCTGGCATATAATTACAGTCGGTTCGTTAGCCGAGGCTGAATTAAAAATTTAAATTCAGAAAAATGAAAAGCCCTAGGAGCACACGCTGCCTACCCAAGTGACAATGCGCGTATAGGAAGTGCGTAGGAGAGAGCGGGAGGGAGCTCACGGTGTGGGCAATGCGAACTCCAGTCGAGCCCGAGCCACCAAAATCAAGTTATCAAAGCAGGAAGTGAAATACAACGCACACACATGCATGGTAGCACTTCACAGCTTTGCGCACGTATCAAATGCGCTTGTGACGGATTCAAGGGCGTCCGTGGCCCTTTGTATTGTCGTTGAACTGTTGTTTTTGTGTTTGATGTTGTTGCTGGCCTGCAAGGTTAGGCGCAAAGCTTCCGCGCATAAATTGTTAATTTTGAATTCGACTTGTAAAGTAGATGCAAACACAGCTCAGGGCGACTGGGCTGGCTCGTTGAAGGGCTTTCGAGCCACGGCAGCACATTTTCTATTTGCATTTGCTGGGGGAAACTGGTTTCGCTGTTGGTTGCTCTAATCATTAATCACACTTTCCTCAGACACTCATATCGATATTGGAAGGTAATAACCGGGTTGTTGCTAATTAACAAGAAATGTGATTCCTTTTTGGCCAGAAAACGTCAGAAAATGTTGAAACACATCACTCAATAAGCTCCGGGACATATAGGGGGCGTCACTAACAAACAATTTTATATTAAATGAATAATTTTAGTTAGTGGCGCCCCCTATATATACCGGGACTTATTGAGTAATCTGTTAAGTTTAATAGACTTCTGGTTAAATTAGTTGAGGCATTGTTTCTTTGGACAGGAACCAGTGCGTTACCTTTTCAAAAGTTTAAATTTGTGAGTCAGCTCTGAGTTGAAGTTTTTCTACAGACTTTTCGAAGTCAATGTTGGAATAGAAGGAGCAACAGTGTTTCAACCCTCATTCAAGTTGTTGATTTCATACACGCTCCTAACTTTTCTCTTCTTTGGCTGGTACTTTAGTCCGAGGTGAACCTAGACCTTAGTTGTCACACCTAACTAGTACGGTCTTGTGTTCCACGCATGTTAAGCTTATTGAGGTTCTTTCCCCTGCTCCTGACGCGTACTTTCTACTAACCGAGAACTAAGCCCCAGCGACAACTGACCACCGACCATCTTACGAGTTAGCATATGGGGTTCATTCATTTTTCGGTTTTCGAAGTAAAGCTTCACAAAACACAACCAGTGATACATTTTTTGTTTGAATTTCAGTTCGTTATAATGTTTAAGCTTTGCCAAAAAGTGTGAAAAGAAAATCATTTAAATGACCGTTGTCGCAGCACGCGATTCGTTTGAGGTACCACATTTTTGCAAATGCCGAAGGTATCGCGGCCACAACTTCAATGATGCTGCTTTTTAAAGTACTTGAAGTCTAGGAATTTTTTCGCGTAGAGAGAGTATTTTTCGTAAACCAACAAGAAAACATCGATTGGTGTTAAAACGCGACTAGGATACTTCCCTCGAAAAACTCGTCAACTCACCATAAATGGGAGCCTGTTATAGAGCACGTTTGATACGTAACAAGAATTTAGTTGAGTGAGTGACATCTAAATTGCACCAACTATAGAGGCATACAAGACACGATCTGTCGTATTGGATGAATGCCTAAAGCCCTCCGCCAACAACGTAGTCGTACCAGTGTGTATAGTGTAAAGACGAAGAAAGTCCGCCGTTGACAAATATTCATACTACGACAAATTTTGAAAATATAGGGAAAAAACCAGGAGCAGCAGGCGGACACCCACCAGTTAAAGCCTGTACAAGCAGCGCATACGACCCATCCTAGCGTATGGCTTCAGTGTGTGGTACAGCATCTCCAAGCCCAGCATAGAGAAGTTATTGATCCTCGAAAGAAAGGTACTACGCATCTGCATCGGCTTCACTCTCAACAAGGTCCGGATGAAACAATATAGCAACAAGAAGGTCTAGGAAATAGCAAGCATTATCCCCCTACAAAAGTTCTTAGTGCAACTGCTCAAGAAGCAGCTAGGCGAAACTGGAACCCATCCAAATTCAATCGTCAGAACCTGGAGGGGTTCAGTTCCCAGACAACGATTTCTAAAGCCTATGACGAAGAGATTTCTTTCCACGGGCTGCGTTCACTTCTACTCCAGTAGTGATACAACATACCATCGAAGCTGAACTGGCAAATAAAGGGTGTCCCAACAAGAACCCAAGGTTTAAATTTTATATAAAACGCAGACTTAAAAAAAAATCGTGAATTCTTCAGGATATCAGGATGAGGTTATGTGTAGAATAACACATCGGCCAGATGGCGGCTTTGCTGGCATATACGCGATCTTTTTAATGAAATTTTCAATGACCGTTTTGCATAAATTCTTCGGTTTTTCATTAATGCAGCGTCCAATTTCCTCTTTTAAGGCTTGAGTCGTCGTCGGCATACACCGTCGACTTCAAAAAACCCCAAAGAAAAAAGTCCAATGGCGTTAAATCGCACGATCTAGGCGGCCAATTCTGGTCTTCAAAACGCGAAATAACACGACCGGGAAATGACTAATGCAGCAATCGAATTGTTTCTCTGGCTGTATGAGATGTGGCGCCGTCTTGTTGAAACCACATCCCCTCCACATTAATTTCTTCAATTCAAGGCACGAAGAAATTGGTTATCATTTCACGATACCGAACACTATTGACTGTTTGCGCTTGACCTGACTCATTTTCATAAGAAAAGGTCCAATGATTCCTCCAGCCCAAAATCCACACCACACAGTGGCACGTTGAGGATGCATTTGCTTCTCGTGAATCACTCGCGGATTTACCTCGCTCCAAATGCGACAATTCTGCCTATTGACGAAGCCATCAAGATGGAAATGGGCTTCGTCACTAAAGATGATTTTATCGACAAAATCAGCATTTTCATGTTGTCTCCCCAATACCCAATTAACGAACTCCTTTCGCTGTACATGGGCAGCTGGCTTTAATTGAACTTTGTATGCATGAAGATGCAAATCTTTCGTCCAAATACGCTGCATAATGGGTTTGGAAACACCAATTTGCTGAGCTCGGTGTCGAATTAAGGTGGATGGAGTTTGAGGGACATCATCACGTGCTGCAGCGATATTTTTGGTCGATCGACCTGGTCGAAGGCGCGTTGTTGTCCTAACATCAGTTACAGACCCAGTTTCAGCAAATTTTTCCATTAATCGCTTTACAGTTGACTCTTTTGGAGCATTATTGTAACCCCAAATTGGTTGCAATTTGCGAACTGTAGCCGCAAAACTTTTACCATTTTGGTAAAATAATTTCACAATGAGAATGCGTTATTCATTCGTGTAGCGCTCCATTTTTATTAACCTTATACCTTCTACTATCAAACAATAATAGTTGTTCAAATGTCCAACAATGACAATTCGAATGGCGCCAAATTTAAATCTTGCGTTCTTTTTGGGTCACCCTTAATAACATACCATCTAGGCTAAACTGGCAAATACACATCCGATGTTAAGACAGGACATCGCTAAATTCCAAAACTATGTTAGACTGTTGTTTATCCGCCGAGCCCCCCTTGTTGAGCCGAAACATATATATGAGTATTTTCGTTATATAAATATTTTTGTTCAATAATGAAAATTGAAAAAATAATGGCTGATCCGTCCCTCTCTGCGTACGAAATTCTCTCCGTTTTGGTTGAAAGCCTAAAATCGCTCGTAAATATCAGTCAATGTGGTTTAGGCCAGGAACGTACACGATGGATCAAATTTTTACAGTGAGGCAGTGTCTAAAATACGCATGGCAACACCAGCGAACTCATGTTTCTAGAAGTTCGTCCAGCTACGCGCGTACTGCTATTATCGGAAGAAGGTGTTTTTTATATGTTTTGCAACTGATGCTCCGAAAATCGATTAGAGATAGACTAAGTCGAGGAGGCGCCCAATACAAAGGTCTCGGACAGAGCATCATCATAGGCAAATATGTATAACCTTGAGGTAGTCGAAGACTGTCTAACTAGGAACCGCAATTAATTCGGGCAACTATACGGAAGCTTTGCAATCACCGAATTCCACTCACTTTCTTACTAATTTACAGGTTACACAGGATACCTTTTAATCCAGAAAGTTAGCATAATGTGATATTACATCTCATCACTATCTCTTAGTGAGAAAACGTGACTATCTGTGATTTCGTAAATGTCTTTTCATAGCCTTAATGATCACTTGAGTGTCTATGTACACGACGATACATTTGACAACTGTTGGCTGAATTGACAGAAAGCAAGCTGACTCAAGCAAAAGCGTTTCAAGTCTATTTTGATGAACGCTGTGAGTGAAGGGAAGGCGAAGTACTAAGGACAATTTGAGTTAAGTCGCAAAGACTTCTATGTCTGTTTCCTCTTTCGATTTTCAAGCCATTCGAATTTCAAAACCAGTAAAGTTTCTTATTAAGTTTTTGTCTTAGACTTTTCACTCTCTCTTTCTGTAGCTATGTAAGGTCCTTCAAAGGAATTCTGTGCACAGTATGCTTCGGTTGGTTTTCTGTCACGATTCTCCATATATCCAAAGTTGATGTCACTGCACGTCACGATTGCATACAAATTGAGACTGACTATGTGGGTACCATCTCCTCAAAGATGTTGATAGATTACAGACCCAAAAATGTATTCTAAGCAGCAGCAGAGATATGCGCCCGTGTGATGCAGATTCTCAGCGATCTCTTGGTCATTTCTTTGTTTTTGAATGCTGGACCACTATACAACAATTTTATACGTTTTAATTTGTGTTAATATTGCTGTATGTGACAGTTAACTTTAACGCTATTTTATGTTTTCCAACCTCTTTCATCGTAATCCTTTACGTTGAATCCCCTTTAAAATCCCTTCAATACACAAAAACTTGAACTCGCTCTCTAACACGTATTTATTCGATTTTTCCATAAAAATTCGACTTTGAGGAACCAAATATAGCTCCGGAAAACCGCATAAATTCATCATTTTGTAATTTTTAAAATTTTACTCTTCGCATTCCCCAAGCGGCTTTCAATCTTGCTACAGCCTGTCGACACTGGCCACCGTCCGTCTCAAATATTTCGGTTGTGTCACCTCTTCCCCAACACTTACAAGGTCCCTTCAAAATCATCTCCACTAAATAAAAATAATTTCCTTCATTATGACCATAAGTTAATTTTAAATTAATTTCATACACTAATCTTCTCATCGTAAAGGCGAAGTATACAGAAAAAAAAAACATTAATAACGAGCGGAAAACAACAACGCCTACAATACAATTATAGTTTCGTAGCACAAAAATCGCACGCACACACACACACGCACCTCCGCCAAACTTTGAATTCCCTCAAGCTTTCTGAAAAGCAATAAATTACTCTGCAATATAACAAAAAACGAGCAAAGAAACGGCGAAGACAAAATGATATGCCGTCGGGGTGCAAAGCGGCCCTAGCGTCGTCGTCGGTCACCGCGGCACACCGCCCCGCGTCGTCGCTGCCATCATCACAAAGAATTTTGTGCGTATCGCATATGATCACAAATCCAAAGTGGTTGCGGCTGCTATGCTTCGTGTGTCACTGCTTCGCTCCGAGAGCCATGAACATAACCTTGAGGTTTTATTTAAAGATCGTCTTTTAGATTGTTCTCCTCTCCTCAAGATTCCTAATGCTATCAAATTTAAAACAGAAGAAACAAAAAACTTTCTTACATTTTTTTTACTGCGTTTGCGTTTGCAATAAAAAACAAATGCGTAAAATTTGAACAACACATTAGTGTCTGTTGTATGCCGCGCACCACCACACCGGCATCGCGGCCCGAGCTTTGATACGCGTATGCGTGCGATCTAGTGCGATTTCATAATCAGATGCGTTCGTGTGTGTGGCTTGATATGAAATTCTCGAGTCGTAAGCTCAAATGCCAACAATGGATCGCATTATGAACTCATTTAACGTCCGCTAACGAATGCGTAAGGTCGTCAGACGGCGGACGTCGATGGACTGCGCTATTTAGCGGTCCCACAATTTGTATGCGATCATTTGTGCTCGATTCATAATTTTCTAATTGCTTATTGTGGGGGAATCGGTTCGAAGGTGTTTGAAAATCCGATGCAACGTTGCACATTTTCGGGCGGCTACTGAAATGCCAGGTCGCATTGACCCACATTGGAGATGCAAACCATTGCACTGATCACGGCTGCATTGGTGTGGATATGCGCTTTTGCATTTCCCACCGTTTGCTGCTTCATTAGCGGGTGCTTGTCATCGATAAGAAGAAAAGAGCTTTCGTGCAGTAAAGCAGCGGATGTGAAATTTATAAGACGAAAGCGGGCACTGGATGCAGTCTCGATCGTGAATCGTTCACTGTTTGGTGCACTTGTGTCCCGCAATCGAATGCGCCATTAAATTAGCGTGGCTCTGTGGTAAACGAAAAAAACTTATAGGTCACACATTCTCGGAATTATGACAGTCAAACGACGCCCAATTGCTTGTAATGATATTCGGTGAATCATTCGACAGCAATTCAAACATTATTCGCTTCGAAACGCAGACATTTTCAGTTAACTTATCAATAAAATGATTGAATTGAATTCTTCGAATGACGACCTGTGTGACTACCTGAGATGTTATTTAACTGAAAATGAGTGCAAACTGATGATTGTCGCCATTCCTGACTTAGTCCACTTTCATAAAGAACACTGTAAAAAAATGAATTTCACAAAGCCGGGGATTAATTTGAAAACATTTTTAAATATCCTTGTGATAAGACTTTTCGCCCTTCGTTGTGTTCTGCATTAAAGACCAAACGAATTGTTAATTAAGTGGGTTACCCGAGGCGAAACGCTTGCAAAAATTATTTTATTTCATGTCTATGTGTTTTTTGTTTGTCTTTTTTCTTTGGTTGCGCCAGAGACTGAGGATATCCTGAAGTCCTTGACTTAAGACATTTTGAAAATAGTCACAAATTACAGTCACAGAGATTCATTTTTCGTGAAATGTGCTTATTTTGCAAACCTATACCACAAAATCGTATTTCTTGGCACTGAACGAAAGTACAGTTTGTGTTCAAACAGCTTGTTTGCTTGTATCCTATGCAACCATAAATAACGGCAATGTTCTGGTGGTTTGGAGCATTATCGGGGAAATGGGAGATAAGAAATCATTGGCAAAAGAATCTATTGTAGCAGGGTCTGACTTCGTATTTTGGGAGTATAAAGGACAATTTAATATTCTTTTTATTTTTAAGTTGGCACAACTGTCACTGGTGTCTGTACCACAATCCATGTAAAAATATTACTAAGCGACAAGTGTCCCTTTGTATTTTCATTTCTTGTTATTTCTGAAATTTTTGCTGCCTCATCAGCAGGTCTTCAGAGGTAGTGTAGTGTTTCTGCGGGTTCTATTACTGAGTTCACAGGAAATTTAAATCAACTGCTTGCAAACCAAGGGATTATTCCGCCGACTTAACTATAACAGTGTCAGGCTAACGTGCCGTGGGAGATGTGATGGAATCAGATCTGATTAGATTAGCCGACTAGACTAACAATGGCGGGTTGAGCGTCAACCATTCCAGAAGGAGTTTGTGTGGAAATGTAATCGACTCACACAAAGTGAGAAATAAAGAATTGAAATTCAAATCACTGAATACGCTGTTACATCTGTTACTGAAAGATGACAGCCAGCTGATAGGCAGTTTTTAGAGTCAGGGAGATCAGCCGCTGTTGTAGTGATCTGGATACAGGAAAGCCCAAAAGCATTCTAACTACATCATCCCTTATGAGGACTTCGAAATTAGCTTACAATTTGCCGTATTGATAAACAGAGAACTGTGTAACAAAGAGTCAGTTGGAATCTCTGCTCCTCTTGGAGTTTACACGGATGGCAAAACGGAGGAGTGAATGGGCTCAGGAGTTTTTCCCACTCCACCTAGTGTATCCTTGGTACTCCGCCTTCCCGACTATTACAGTATCTTCCAGGCAAACAACTAAGGCTACTCATGTGGCTGCTGCCTTTAATAATACAGCCGATAGGTGGTAGATCTACTTTGCTGAACATAAACAATCAAGAAGTTATCATAGCTCTGAAAACGCCGTCGACTACCATCTATGACTTTACCATCTATCATTAAAGGAGATAGCTGTAAGATGCTTGCCAGCATCAGATGCTTTTATGGGCATAAAGGTTGCCCATTAGGGCAACGAAAGACCTGATGAACTGGCATGTTTTCTGTCGGCAACTAATCAGAAAGCGCTCCCAATTCTAGGCAAAATTAAAGTACGTTTGACTACATGCATTGGTACTGCTCGCTGTCTGATGTGAAACCATACGATAGCTTCTCATACAATAATTTCGATAGGGGTTGCCGAGGATGAGGCGAGATCCTTAACTATATAATTAAAAACTTGCCAATCGCTAACAAGACTGCGATCAAAACCAACCTACACGAACTAGAACCCAGCCTAGACAAACTAGCCGATGTTGGCGTTGGACAGATTAAGAAGGAATCTAGATAGGAGTTTGAGGGCCAGATAGCGACAATTAACCGATCAAGAAATACCACAATGGTTCCAGTTGGGGACTAGGTGTACTTCAGCAATCTTGTTCAGGTAACCACATCAAACTAGACGTTAAAAATGTCTCAGGAGGTATTCGGTTAGTAAACTCTGTCGAAGCAAGAGCTTATGAGTTTAAACAAAAACATCTCAAGACACCAGTGGTATGTTAGCATATATGTCAATTGAATATAAATAAAATAAGTTAAGTTTACAATGCTCTCGAGAACTGTATTTAAAGTGACGAAAGCTAATTCAACTTTTTGGAAACACCAACTCAATATTCAGAGAATTTAGTCATCTTGGGAGAATGTCTGCAAATAAAGTGCTTTCATAATAGGAAAAAAATTACGATTACGTCTATCAACAGAAGACCCCACATTTTTCCGCTCAAATTAGCTTCCATTTCTCTGCCCTATCCAACAGTTCCTTAATGATCAGTGTGATATAATCATATTGTTCGAAAACAGGACAGGATTTGTCACCTGGCAAATCTATAGCTTGTGTAAAATGTGGCATCGTAAGCTTCTGTTTGTTAGAAAACATTACTAAAAGCATGTTTTCTGTGGAAAAATGATTGCGTTTAAATATTTATTCTATAATTGATAAATTGATGCGATAACTTGATTCCTATTCCAGTGAATCGCCGTTCATTGGAAAGCTATCGTAATATAGTTTCAGAACAAGTAGTAATGAGTATTGTCGAGTTTCGTGCCAAATAAAGTGATTTAAGAGATTTGTGAAATTGATACAAATCTATAGTTTACTCGCTTTAGCAGCAGTTGTTTGCACGTTTTGAAAGTGATAATTTTAGCTAGGAATACATAGCGCGTAGGGCAACCAAACATGTTTGAAAATTTAAAGGCATTGCTTGATGCAGATTTATCACAAATACGAGAAGAACTTGTAAATACCGTTCATATCTGTCTTGAAACAATTTTTTAATCGTTTAACAACAATGAGAATGAGTCGATAGGTGGACTATTGGGTGTTGCATGAGTTCAAGCCAAAATGATTTTGCATGTCTGAAATGCTGCTTCAGCGATATAAAAGGAAATCATTGCTGTACCGGATTGTAACTGGCAATGAAATGTGTCCATTGTGATAATCGAGAACGTTGGGCATCGCGGCCTAGCCTCTTCGTTGAGGGCCGCGTCGACTCATTACGGACAGAAGGTTCTGTGGCGTATTTGGTGGTATTAGCTGGGTGTGGATCGAAATGGATCTGAATCTTGAGCTGCTGCAAACGAATGAAATAATCACTGGTGAGGTCTATCGACGACAATTCATGCATTTGAACTGAGCTGTAAAGAAAATACGGTTGAAAATCTCCGTAAGACACAAAAGGTTGGTTTGCAATGTTCGTAAGGCACATAATGCTGCATGTTGCAACGGCAGTCAAAAAACACTAAATACAGTGAAACGGGAAGTTCTACCCCACTCCCACAACCCAAATCTAGCGTCATCCGTTTGACATTTCTTTCGCTCAATGCAACATGTCCTAACTGACCAGCAGTTCTTCAATTAATATAAAATCAAATATTGGATCCATTCGAAGACTGCCGAATAATCGACTAATGTTTTCTAAACGGAATTCATACCTTGCCAAAAAAAAAACAAGGAACAAGCTTTGTCCGACAATGGGCAATGTTTTAAATCAAAAATATGTAATAAACGGTATTTAACCGTTATATATAATAACGGTTTCGTGTTTTGTTTCACTGTCAAACATCTTCAGTTTGGTCTATAATTTAACCATAAATCGTCTTACAAACAAACAACGCTTGCAAATTATTGAATTTTTTATCAAAATGCGTGCTCTGTTAAAAAGTTCATCGCGCGCTTCTTCCATTTTATGATCGGTTCATTTTTGGCTCATCGGGTACGTAAATAAGCAGAATTGTCGATTTTGGAGTGAATATCAGCCAGAAGCATTGCAAGAGCTACCATTGCATCCAGAAAAAGTCACATTTTGGTGCGGTTTATGGGCTGGGGGCATCATTCAACCATACTTCTTCAAATATGATGCGAATCGTAACGTAGCTGTGAATGGTGAGCGCTACCGTGAGATGGTATCTAACATTTTTTTGCGCAAAATGCAAGAGCTTGATTTGCATGACATGTGGTTTCAACAAGACGGTGCCACATGCCACACAGCCCGCGCAACAATGGAATTATTGGGAAGAGAGTTCGGTGAGCATTTTATTTCACGTTCGGGACCGGTCAATTGGGCACCTAGGTCGTGCGATTTAACGCATTTAGACTATTTTTTGGGGCTATGTTAAAGCTCATGTCTATACAGACAAGCCTCAATTGACGCATTGAAAGACAACATTGAAGCATTTAGATACCGGTCAAAACAAAAACGGTGCAAACACAAATTTTAAAGTTTACAAATCGGGTGCGATCTTTGAAAGTTGTTATGCTAAAGATGCACCTCGCTCAGTCCGAACAATCATTGGAAAAGTCGATGACATCATAGAAACAAATGAGCAAGACCGGCAATTAAGCAGCATTGACATTTGTAACAAAACAGGCATTCAACACCAAGCACGTATGAAGCATTTGAAGAAAGGTGGATGCAAAGATTCCACCAATCCGACTGTACGAGTAATGTTTTGAATTTTCATCCCTTTTTAAACGTGCATTACTTTTAACGGAAAATGCGTTTTAAATTATTTCTTGCAACAAAATGAAGCTTTAATTGCCGCCTATTACAGAAGTTATGGTATTGTCAGATGCAATTGGTATGACTAAGGCTCAATACATTTCACAGCCATCTGACGGCAATTTATTACCCAAAATTTATCGAACAACCAAAACAAAGGAAAAAAAAACATTTTTGCGTTAGTTGCAGGTACGCCAAATGGAATAGACAAAATTTGTACATCACATCAATCTTCATCAAGTAGTTCTCGCATTTTTTCCCCAAACATACAGCCTTCAGACATCAGACAGCGAACACATTGAACGCATCATAAATTACAACGACCTGTAAGGCCATAATAGGCCCACCACAAGCACAGCATTTGAAACAAAAAAACAAAAAAAAACGGCACGCATGTTGGGGCGCGGAATTCAAAATGACAATATATACCGATTCTAAAATCGAAAAATTCGAACCGAAAAAAAAACAGGCAGAGCATATTACGCAACTCATTCTAACCCTGAGAACAAGATGAATTCACATTCACATTAAACAAAAAGAACATTGGCTGCCATTTAGCATTCACGCAAGCATGTAATAGTGATGTAAATGTGCACAACGAAAAAAAACGCTGCCGACCAACGTACATACATACGTATCCCCACACAGCTAACTATCGTTAACGAATCTTTACGGCCAGGCCTGATCACCTATTATCAATTCGCCGTCTCTGTATGAATAGCAACAAATATTAGCGCAGCGCCGTTTTTCACTTCTTTTTCGTTTTTGAAATTTTTTTTATAGACTGTTGTCTGTTGTAATGTGTAATTCGACTGCGAGACGTATCCAAGGGAGAAAAGTTCTTGACTGCATCTGTGTTTGTAAACTAGATAGCCTTGAGAGTGTGGTATAAGAAAAAAAAAAATAGTTTTGTGTATTGTGTATACACAAGCGTCGCCGTGCATGTGAGTGGTGTTCTGAAGCGCGACATGCGTGAGATCCACGCAACGCATTGAGACTAGCTAAATGCTTCTTCTTACGTAATCATTAAAAATCTTCTACACATTTTTTGTGTTGTCAATCAGCTTTTTTTTTTGGATTTTTTCTATCTGCAATCAGCGCATAAGATGGTCTGAGATTTCCGAGACACTTACATAATTCCTTCAATTAAATTTAATCAAGTCTGTAAGCGGGAAGAATTTCGGGCGCAATTCGACTGCAGAGCTTTACGAAAGCGGGATCGCCTAGAAATCTTGATTTCTGATAGATCAATTAGCTACATTTCACTTAATGATCCATTAATTCCTACAGAAGCACATTTAACTGCTCCCACTTACAGTGAAATGGTACTGACCAGCACTGGCGATTTTGTTTCCACATTTCTGTCAGCCAACCTGTTTTACGGGTAGGCTCAAGTCATCGAGTCGCAGATTTTTAGTTTTAGAAAGCTGTCTCCAATGCGGGAAATTTATGAATTCACCATTTTGTGTGAGCAATAAACCCGGTGTCTTATGATAGCCAGGCGATTGAAGAAAAAATGTGTGTGCTCAGCCGCCACAGTTGACATTTGATTATTCAACTTGTCTTGAAGGCGCAGATCAGCAAAACCACAAAAAAATGCCACACAAATTCAGAAGCAAGCATTGACAGTAAAAATTTTGTGATAGTGAGTTTTATAGACGGGTTTTGTCACAAGATCTTAAATCAAGCTGTACACTAAATCAACTTGTTTCTAATGAGTTCTATCGAAATACGGGAGGCGAAGTCATAGTTTTATGTGCGGACAAATTTATTTGTTTCAAACAGAAACATTAATCAATTTCTTGCATTTATTTCGGCGGAACGTGCATCAAGGTGAATTAGGTGAGATAATGGGTAGTTTTTCCACTTAACTGGTATTCTTTTCGCGTTCTCTAGGCAATTCTTTTAAGTTAGACAAGGCTCCCATGTCCATGCTCCAAACAGACTAAGGTAAATGTAAGCTTCCTTCTATAGACAGTCAAAAAACAATCAACGAATACTGAAATTTCAAACATCTGTAACGCATTCATCAACAGGATGGGAGGGGTAATGGTAATGTTTTTTTTTTTAATCATAAGTTATGTCTATACTTGGGGTCGCGGTGGTCACCGTGGCGCCACGCAGAAAGTCTAAGTTCGATTCCCAGACGGGACACCTCGCATTTTATCACGGCACCACCGCTTACGAGTTGCTGACAACACTCAAAGAGTATAATTGTCTATGGAAAGCTTCTCAAATCTTGCCGTTCGGAGTCGGCAAAAAACTGTAGATCCCTTCTACTCGTGAGAGAACAGTGTATAACAACACGAATAGTTGTTGTAGAAGCTCGGCACTGGTCCCTTGTGCGCTGTAGTACTATTATTATTATTTCTATATAGACAGCTGTTCGAAACCATAACAGAAAGTCAGTCCGCTGAACAAAATGAGTGGACTTACAATCAACAACAAACAGAACAAAATTGAGAAGATTAATAATTCATCTCCAAAGTGAGTGCTGTGCAGCCAAAACAAAGTAATTTTTGAAAAGAAATCACAGCTGAAATTAAGTAACCACCGCAACAGCTCTTCGCAAGTTTATGCAAAAAAAATCGGAAGTTTTGTATGCAAGTCGACAACGTTCAAATGATGAAAATGTGGCTTCTATGGCCAGGAGCAGACGCCTCAATTCACAAATATCAAATCGCCATCGATCTGAACGGCTCAATATTTATCGAATTAGCCTAAGGAGAATTCCGCACAAAGATCTCAGACAATTTTCTTTCAAGATGTACATGGTTCAGCAATTGAAGTTGCACCAGTATACACCTCGTTGCCCCTTCGCACTTTGCGCCTTGGACAAGCTTGAAATGAATAACTCAAATCGTCCGAGGGCTCATTTCGGCGGCTTAGAAAACAAAATTATCTAGGACTCCTTACGTTTTTTTTTGAGAAGCTAATGCCTCCATAGGCAGTGACAGTTTGGCCAGATTGTGAAGTGGTGGCATCATTGGACCACTTTTTTTCATAAATAAGGCTGGGAACAACGTATAGTTCACCGGTGGGTGTTTAACATTAACCACGACAAAATCAAAGTTTTGCAAACATGCTTGAAACCCACATGATTGAAGCGTAGATAAAACCCAACCAATCATCCTTCAGGATAAATTCCTCCAGGTATTTGTGAATTTTATTTGCGGAACTAAATCACATTGCGTAAGTCAGCTAGAGAGGCACTATGACCATTCGCTTACTACGCTGCTGGAAAAAATTTTAGCCCAATCTGGGATTGAATTAGTGTCTTTGGACAAAGGCGCCCTTTGTTTGAATTATTACATGCAACTAAAGTCTGTTGGCGGGAACAAAAAAAAAAGACAAACCTTGTGATGACGGCATTGAGTATGTTACTATCGTTGTCTAACATTGACAGTTAAGGCTAACATGAACATTATTGGAAAACGCGAACAAGCATGGTGTAGTAAATAGTTCAAATCCCACACGAGAAAGGCATTTTGTTTCATAATTCTCCAGATCCTGTAAGTCATAACCATTTCGAAAAGGCTTTTTATACCTCACCCTTCGACGATTTCCTTAAAGTGTGGGCCACTTTGTGAGAGCAAAAAGCGAATGTTTGCAATTGAAACTATGAACCCGGGTATCTACAGAATCAGCACCAGGAGGACCAGGATTCACGCCTAACATCATTCTTAAACTCTTCAACGACCAAGGCTAGTCGCTTTAGGTCTGATATGTTCACCTCAGTTTGATTAGACGCGTATGGTAGTCAAATGCTTTCTAAGGCAATTTCTCCTACATGTCCCAGGACCCTTGGACGATAGCGCAAATTGGCTATGCGTAATGAAATATCGTGTGATTCATTGTGAGGTTTGATTTTCAATAGGCTTCTGTTGATAGGTCACTTGAGTCATATTAAATGGTTTCAGCATTTTTGTTCATTACAGTTTAAAAAATCATCATGTTAAAAGTCAAACAACACCCATCGCCTAGTGGTCGCCGTGGAGTAGTGGTAAGTGCGTCGACCGACGTAGAAAGTCTAGGTTCGATTCCCGGACGGGACACCTCGCATTTTATCACGGCACCACCTCTTTCGATTTGCTGACAACAATCAAAGACTATCAATTGTCTTTGAAAAGCTTTTCAAATTTTGCCGTTTGGAGTCGGCAAAAAAACTGTAGATCCCTTTTACTCGTGAGAGAACAATAGCACGGACAACACGAATATTTGTTGTTTTTTTTTTTTTTTTTTTTTTTTTTTAAATGCATTTTTTATTATTCATTCATTATTACTTAAATGCTAGACAAAAATACTTAAATCTAGCTTAATAATATAATCCATTGATCTTAATTGTAACCTACTGACTCTTCGCGAGTACTCTAAGCTAATCTAGTCTATTTTTCTTTTTGCCTTTCGGCCTCTTGTATTTTGAATTCTTTGCTTACAAACTAATTACACATTTTTTTTAAATCCCTCAAGAAAATTTTTAAAAACTTGAAATTCGAAATTAATTTTTACTTCTTAACCTACTTTAATAACTACATCCTAAAACTATACTACCTAAAACTAAACTAAAACTTATAACTATATACAATTTAAACTAACCTAATACTTAAGTCTACTTATATTAAACTTAACTATGTCCGTAAACACTATACGGACACGTGCACCAGGGCGTATGTGTTATTTATATGCTTTACATATATATCTAATACGCCGTGATGCACCTTTTTTTTCATTTTTATTTTTTATTGTTTTTTTGTGTTTTTATATTTTTTAATTTTTTTGTATTTTCGAATATTTGTTGTAGAAGCTCGGCCGTGGTCCCTTGTGGGCTGTAGTGCCACTCAATTATTATTATTATTAACACCAACGCCTCAAAATTGTTCAGCTGTATTATGAAAATCAATATTCGGTGAGAAATGTTTTCCCTGCGATTCGGGAAACGTATGTTGCACATAATCGACCTACTGAAACCACTGTTGCAAATTTGAGTTTTTGGACAGAACTTTTATCTCGCATCTTCACTGGGTAAGTCACAAGCCGGTCGGCGATTAGTCTGCAGACTTAATTCACTAAGACTTAGTTTGGGTCAGGGGCACCACAACATCATGGGAAACGAGATTGCCGATGAACTTGCTCGACAAGGATCAAAAAGGCGCTTCGTGTGGACCAAACCCACCTTGGGCCTGCCCGCATCCTTGGTACGGGCTTCCCTGGATGGTTGGGTCTCCCGACAGCACAACCATAGATAGCATGACTCTTCAGGATGCAGGCTCTCAAACGCAAGAAGTCCACGGCTTTTCTGTTATCTCTAGACAGTAAAGACTGCAGACGAGTTATTGGCTTACAAAAAGGAAACTTCACCATTGCTAAGCACTAAAGTATGATTGAGCGTAGTGATGACATCCTATGCGACGCCTATGGAAAAGGTGAAGACACTTAAGATCACTTTCTCCGTCAAAGTCCCGCCTTTGTTAGGATCAGGTGGCGGCTGTTTGGCGCTGACGTCGTGCGAGCTGAAAACCTAGGCTATCTATCATAGAAGCTGGTTTTCATACGGAAGACCAAGAAATTACGTTAAATGTAGGTTACTGGTAGTACAGTGGACCAGTTTTCGACTCTGAGCTCTCCAGTGCAGTGTTTCCCAACCTCAAAGAAAACACACTCGTATCTTGGCTCTTATATGCTTGCATGCTTGGCAGAACCTTTTCCTCGATCGGGCAAAGTGGAGGTTGATATCTAACATTCACTGAGCAGACTGTCCTTGTACCAGATCATGCGCCATGCTCCTGTATACATTTTACAAACTGGTCCCAACTGGTCGCCAACTATCCACTTGGTTCCTTTTAGAACTTTGACTTAATTCTAAACTCAATTATTTGGCAGGTTTGGAACGGGTTCATTGCCCCAAAAGATAAATTCACTAATCAATAGCAATAATTTGTATCCATCACATGTACGCCTTAAGGTCTCATGCGCCGTGAGCCACTCAACTGGGTCATCCAACAATTTAACAAATCAATTGATTAACGCAATAAAATGTTTATCGAATGGAATCCGGAAAAAAAGCGTTCACACTTCACGCTGCAATCATGCATCTTATCGGCGGAATAAAGAAACAATCATATCTTTCCAATGGCGAAGCTTTACTCTTTTCTTCGCCGTAATCTCATCAGTCAATCACAATCAGCAACGCGTAGGTAATCATCAGCGTTCGTCGCATGCGCCCCTCATCTCCAATGCGGATACGCACACTGCCTCAAATTGATCACAGCCATGTATCTCACAGAAAAATAAATAAATTTATAGATTTATTTGAACTTGAAAAGCATTCTGATTATGAAACTATTTGTTGCCAAAGAAAAACACCCTGGCCCTTCGCTGGCTGCGTCTTCCCGCTGTGTCCCCGCCATGGCTACAACACACTCACGCACTCCATGGCCATGTGACGCGAGTGCTTATCGTCTAATAATAGCAAAACGTGTGCATAAAGCTGTAAACTTGTCGCTATTACAAATATAAACGAGCAGAAAAGCTGCTAATACATAAGGCGAAGAAGCATAGACAAGACTCGGTTAATCTTTGTTAATAAGTTCTTGATTATTTTCAAAGGGCTTCGGGCGGGCACGCGGGTAGGAGGGTGGCGAGGACGGAAAACTAGATAGAAACCAGTATCAACGCGATAGTTTTCATTGCCAAGAAACAGACAAAAAATACATTTTTCGTGGCATCATCTCGTGCTTTAGGGCCGCGGCAGTAGTGCGCGCTCTACAACAAGTTGTAAACGCACATGTACTGCGTGCACATGCGACGGTGTGAGTGTGCCTATTAAGACGATTACCTCATCGCATTAATTAATAAGAATACATTCGCTCGGAACTGATGATGATGAGAACGATGATGATTATGACAGTGACTGCAGCATGTTTTGTGTCTACGATGAGTAACGCACAAAGAAGTGCGTACGAAATTGAATTGGCCGGCATCCATTTTCGAAAGACTCTGTCATTGCTCACTTCCATTGCATCCAATGGAACGTACGTTTTGACGCTCTTCAAGCAGAACTTCGGGGTAACTGAGATCGGCTGAGTTTTGATTTTTGCGTTGATGAGCATTGCTGCTGATAATTAGTCGTTAGGCTCACAACAAAATCGGGCTTGAGGTTTGGAGTGCACATGTGCAAATCAACAGAAGCCTTGTGATTTGATTAAATGAAAGTGATACAGGAAAGTTGCCAGACCCTATACAAGTCTACAGTTCGAAGAGGTAGCCCAATGGACAGAAGTACTTCCTACGGAAGCACGTCACACAGCTGCTGCTATAATAGAAGCACCTCCGACAGAAGCGCCTGCAAAGAGAAGCTCCTCCAAAAATCACTCTACTGTACTGTAGGGGAACTTCGTGGCTGTAAACGACGGACGTCCTGTTCGCATTGCAGTTGCCTATCGATAGTTCGGTGTGCGACATGTAAGGTGATAGGACAAGCTCTCCTTTCCGGTATCAGGCTTTTCTCGAACCAATAGAGGGAAGCTTTAGGCCGAAGCGATCGTTAAGGTGTACCTAATCCCCAAAAATCAGACTGTTGGTTGAAGTCGATCGATCGAGCAAGACAACTCTGAATAAACTTTATAAAATCATCGTGATCAGGTTTGTCACACTGTACAGAATCTCCTTGGGATTAAATTCCTTTAACTGGGACTCAGTTGTCGCAATCAAAGGGGGGCACTACACATTTATTTTAAATTCACGTTAAACCACACGGGACTACTATGCCCCATGATTTGTCAACCACCTACATATATGTGCCATATTAAAGGAAGACGTCGTCTGTTAGGTTGTCCCAATGACTGGGACTTACTGGGACTCTATGGACTGGAGCAATGTTGTCCGTACGATCAAAAATGTGACTTGGTGATGTCGCCTTGTAGATTAGAGTGTTCGTCGTTAAATCTCCTTCAGATGCCATCATGGACTAGAGAGATTTTTCTTTCATAAGGACCTTAGAGCTTTCTCATCCAGTTCTAATAATCTCCTGCTTTCTGGGCTGATGAAGCGTCTATTGATACAACACTTATGCTAGTTGTGCCATGTTAAGCGCATGCACGCCACACCTCCGGTTCAGAAATATTTTGAATCAGAGTTTTGAAACGAACATCGCAATGGAGAACGTCCTTGTATGAGATAGCGCACATATGTTGAGGTGGACCTCAACCAAAATAATATGTTCAACTGGAGATAGAATATTTCAGACGGCTAAGAAGGAGCCCAATCATTCGAATAGATCAGTTGGAATAGCTCGTCGCATATTCACCAGCTGTATTTTAATAGTTTTCTTGGCCATCATCCTTCTGGAAGGAAACTATTTCGAAACAAAAATTTCTTAGGGAAGTGGGTATTTTTCACCGTTTTTCTTTTGTTCTTATTTTTCATCGTTATTTAGGTCCATCCCAATATTCCTCTGCTCTATGACAAGTGCTCACTGATTAGCCTGAACTCTGAACATAAATGGCGCCCGACAAGAGTTCACATGAAGCTATCAACTAAGAGTTTTAGGCGTTAACAATCCGTTCATTTATTTTTTTAATGACTTACAAAAAATCCAAAACTCATCTCTATGTTCACTCTGACTACGGAATTTTCTAAAGAACCGGGTGCATAGCAACTTACAGGTACCCGTTTGATTTTCCCCTCCATAAATGTACATAAGTCCAAGTGGTTCTTTTCAACTGGCAATAAATCCCCTACTCAACTAGATAGTTTGTGAAGTGGATATTCGTAGCACATTATTCATATGCGGACCCAAACGAAGATTGTCCCTTTCGCAGGCACCACACTCGAATGTCCCCCTCCCCCCGACGGTAAGTGCTTCACATTTAATTTATTTCGCAAATTTGAGGAATTCATATTGTGACCCGTCCTTAAGCACAGTCTCGCATGTCTTTGATTTAATATCATAACAAATGCTTTGACAACTTGAGTGGATTGGAGCAAATCAAAGAAATGTCTCTATTCACTGAAAGTTCCCCACACCCGTCCGCTTATCCGTGCCCATCTGTTGATTGTTGTCCTTCGAACGTGACTCGCCCATCAATCCCACTCAACAGACTAAGACAAAAGTCATCACGTGTGCCATGTGAAATCGATAATTTGCCTGAGGTATTAGTTTTCACGATTAAAGCACGGATGCCCGTGGACGAATGTGTTCATGCAGAAAGGTCAGGCGAAAAGTTTTTTAATTAGTCCTTCACCCCATTCCCCCCAAACCTAGCCACAGCTATAAAAATTAAATCAATCAAATAATTTCGGTCTGTGTGCCGCCAATTTGAAATCTCCACACAAGAAACGAACGGAAAAAATTTCTGTTTTCTTTAAACTCGAATAAAAATCAAATAAGCACGAGGCATAAAATACCGACGACTGAGGGCAGGACCTCAACAACAGCAGAAGAACGAAACTGCAACTTTGTCAATTTTTTTTATATCACTTTTATGCAAAATCCATGGTTTTTTATATCTTTCCTTGTGTTCTTGCTGAGGCAGAAACGAAACTTATCCTGCCAGGAAGCGAATTCATCCCCCACCCTCAGTTCGGTTTGGATTAAGTGCGTTTTTATTTAAATTTCTTTCAATGCTACACTAAACTTGCCACAAAAATGCCTGTGCCCTTGTGAACTAAGTTCAGGCGAAAGTTGCCACCGTCATAGTTGGTTAATGTGCCCGGGCGCAAGGACATGCACGCGAGCAAAGTTAAAGTAAGTGAAATGTACGTACATTGCCAACATTGCGCGCCACGCACTTATTGTAATAAATTTAATGAACTTTCACATTGTGACGATGTAGTTTTTGTTTTTTTGGTTTTTCATTCCATGTGGATTTTTTTGGTTTGTTCTAAAATTAACCAGCTGGCTGTGTTGAATGTACGGAGGTGTTCGGTTTAATTTCATTTTGTCATGATGTATTGCATGAAACAGCGGGTTCTGACCAAGTTGGAGCACTTGAAAAATTTGTTAACATAACTTACATGGTGTATAGCAAGTGGGTGGGTGCGCTAGCTGTGAGAAGAATTCCTTTTTCTCTGTAAATTGTAACACACCTAACTTCATTCAGGTTTTCGTCGCAAAATTTGCTGTGGGTGGATTCCGATGATTCGTATTTAGCGCGTCCCGAGGACTATGCCTCTTAGATGCATACAGATAGGTCAAACATTTTGGCAGGAAGCGATGTTGGCGTATACTCCGAGATGATAAAATGGCTCACTTAAGCTTTTTGACTACAGGGGTGTCTTTCAAGCCAAGGCCCAGAAAGTCAATCAATGTTGACCTAATTTTACCATTCCATAGTCTTACTGATTGAGTGAAGAAACTAGTTCCTCTTTGAAGTCGAAAAGGAAGATTCTTCAATCATCCAGTAATTCTTGGACAAATCCCCAGATCAGACGGACAGAAAATCTCTAGCAGAGAAAACATCCTGGCGCTATCGCAAGATTCAGCCTAGAGCATGCGTTAACTCTGTGTTGTCGTCTATGTGCTCTGAGCTGTCCTGATATGAAAAGGATAGAAACTGGACAGGAAACAGTTGTTTTTTTAAAAGTTCTCAAGGTACAATGGATTAAACTGATCTACAGAGGAAGGTTAGTGTAAAGATCCGCGCTTTAGTAGATAAGCCGTTGTACTAGAAATATTTAAATTTTTTTTTTGGGTTGAATGGGAGAAGAGTCTGTGTAGATGACGTTCACATTTAATAATAATAACAATTGAGTGGCACTACAGCCCACAAGGGACCAGGACCTAGCTTCTAACAACAACTACTTTTGTTGTGCTTGCTACTGTTCTCTCAGTTTTTTGCCGACTCCGACAAGCGAGTTTTTGAGAAGCTTTTCATAGACAATTGATACTCTTTGAGTGTTTTCAGCAACTCGAAAGAGGTGGTGCCGTGAAAAAACGTGACGTGTCCTGTCCTGGAATCGAACCTAGACCTTATGCGTAGCGGTCGACGCACTTACCACTACGCCACGGCGACCACGTCTACATTTTCATCAGGTAAAAACCAATCAAGAACATCAATAAGGGGACAGGGCATTGGTCATTGACGTAGGCCCCTTTACCATAAATAGCCCCACGTATATGCGCTCGTGCAGGAGGAGGGAATTCATGGTCGCCGTATATCTGGCGCGCGGATTTTGTGGGATTGCTACAACAGTGCAAGAATTCCCTTCGCGCAAAAGAGAAAATCTTACCACTTTAGCTTTAGGTTTCGCATCCTCACTGGCATCGTCTCGAATGCGTATGGGTTCATAGAAATTTCCAAGATATCAAAATTCTAGAACTTATATTCCCCGCGTCGTAGTGCTAAATTGCGTAGATTCTCATGCCGATAGAGCCAGTTTTAATTCCTGGACTGTTTATTTCGTTTTTGCACGAAACTTCGGTCGTATTGCTGACCACACTCAAAAAGTACTAATTGTCAATGAAAAGCTTCTCCAACCTCGCCGTTCGTCAGTAAACTGTGGGTTTCCTCCACACGTAAGTGCACAATTAACACACAAAGCGAGTAATTACGACAGAAGCTAGGTTTTGGACTATTGTGTGTCAGACAATTTATTTATTTTTTTTTTTCAATACTAGAACTTATCGGCAAATAATTGTGAATGTTTTCACCTTTGTCAGTCAAAGTCTACTCTTTTTTTAGTTTCTCATCTTCCTTCCATGATGTTCCTCATCATCCCTTATCTCCCTGTAGTTTAAATTATGATTTAAATTTTTAAGCTTAAATTAAGCTCAATAAATGGGGATGCCACTTCAAATAAATTTACAGTCATCGAGAACTGATGAAAATATATGCTAACGTTCTTTAAGTGATTGCACCATGTCCGGATGTATAACCTGTACCGTATATTTTGAAGTATTTGCTCATTTTGCACCATTATAAGGCTGCAGTTTCCGCATGTACATTATCACACGCGATTATCCACGACGTATCCTTCCGTTCTTGCCTTCGTATTACTTACATTTCTCCATTGGTACTCAAACCTGATCCAACTTCAACTTGTTTGTTTTTTGATATTTTCTTTCGGATTCTGGCTTGAGCCTTAGGGGTTGCACAAATGAATTCCGAACTGACCCAATTCTAACTAGATTTGTGTTACTACACCTTATTCAAAATTTCGGGTCTTCCGGATCTCTTGGAGGTGGTTTCGAAAAAATTTTTACAAAGGAATGGCTTGCTCTGGAGATGTTTCCGAATGGACCTGCATGTAATGTAACAACTTGAGAAGTTTTAAACAATTTAATACCAGATTTCACTGCAAATTTCGCGAAGAAAGTTTGAAAGCATGCTCTTCCGTATAATGGCTCTATTCATCGAAACCGTAGTTTTAATTGACCTTAGGTGGCTATTTTTGTTATAGGATAAGCACACTTGGCCTTTCCTTGTTACCTTAAAGTTTCGGCTATTTCTGTTTTTTATGTACAGCCAACTATAAGCTCCTTTTCGAAGGAGTTTAATGTTTACCTCGTGCTAATGATTTCAAGATCATTAGTTTACAGTTACTCTTTTTCTTCTTGGGCCTCAACCAACAAGCCTTCCCTGGCTTCCACGATCTTGAACCACCAATTTTGCACACCAAGTTGGTTGAGGTTCTTCTCCACTAATGGGTGCTCGCGGGTCCGCGGGCGTCATCTATTACGTGGTTTTACTTGTCGGAGTTAAAGGCCCTCTAGGTTGGAGTGTTGTCCATGCGCTCTGCATGGCCAACCCATGGCTATTATAAAAAAATAAAAAATTAACTTTGGAAAATTGTTCACGATTCGTGCTAATTTCTCCAGCTGGAAAGAGGCTTTCACGGAACTTGCTTAATTATCCGGGCAGCGAACTTTGAAAGGTCTGAGGCAGATTATTGGCACCCTTCTATCACTAAGGGCCCCCGGGTATGCTTCACTAGCGGCGACGATCACTACCGGATATTTGATATTTTTCCTCTCCTTCCCAAACCTGGAGGCTAGGAATAAAAGCGTTTTCGCTCGATGTGGCCGAGCCGGAATTCTTTCCATTCCTTGGTACATTTGGTATAACTAGCGGTTGTGTTCTCCTCTATTCATCTTCCTCACAGAGACGACCTTTCTTTCGAAGGTACCTACATTATATTGTCCAGCATTCGACTCCATATTATATAACATCACTCGGCATTCAAATGCCTTGGAAAGGATTAGCCTTATCCTTCGGGTTAGGAGTTTTGACTTTAGCAATTTTGGCAAACGGAATAGTATCAGTTGTCATCACTCCACAGAATGATGTCATGGAGAGGAAACAGTAGTGCCTACAAATAAAAGTGTGCACTACATAGATTCAAATAAAAGGATTAAGAGGTGAACCATAGCTGTGTGCCAGTTTCTTTTTTTTATTTTCCTTAAAAGTTGTTAAAAGAACACAACAAAAGTACATAAAACCTCACTCAAGAAGTCATACACTCCAAACGGCCAACAAAATTCGGTTAAGTCAATAAGTGGTTTATGCCATATTCCCGAAGCACAGTCTTTTGATTGTTCGTCCAGTGTTATAGGTCCATTATGCGTACATTTATTCACGTAAGGACATTCTTGAAAGTCAACTCCACTGATTCGTATTTTGTTGATATTCCGCTCGGCCAGAGGACATCCTCTAATCTATATCAAGACCATAAACCGCATTGTTAATTCTAGAATAAACAAATACTTACTCAAAATAAAAAGAAAGTCCTCACAGCAGAAACTAACATAAAAGAAAAACAATTGCAGTGGAATGTGAAATTTCCCCCCCACCAGCCGACCGAAGTCCTCCTCGAAATCACCTCGACGCTGTGTTTTGTTTATTCTGTGAGTCCCTCCTTTCACCAGCGAAAGTGAAAACAGGAAAGAAACGAGCAGACAGCAAAAGGAAATAAAACGAGGAGACATCGTCTCGCTCAAAGGAGTCACTTTCAGTTTTATTTATCGCAACAACTACAACAAATCAAATCAGTTCAAGAAGGCAATAAAATCAAAGGACAACACAATGACATGACAAGCAAAGTTTAACCGATAATAGGACAAAATATGATAGTGCTTTGCCAATGTGCCCTTCATCCCTGAGCATCCCCGGCCCCAACCCCCAGACGGAAGATTTCACATCTGACTGAGCTGTTGTTCCAACCAAATACCACCACTACCATCCGCCATCACCGACGCCACTAGCAGCAGCAGTAGCAGCAAAAGTGAGCAAAGGACAAAAAAAAACACATCGGAATCCCAGAGAAAAACTGAAATGAATAATACGAAAGGACGAAACGAAGAAAGCAGGCTCTACGAAAAACAACTATTCCAAGTACTAACGCAAGACATTATCATAAATATGAGCGGAAAGTAGAAAAAACCTCTCCCGAACTACACTGGCTACGAATGTGCCCACTAAATTGAATATATCCTTTATGTCCTGTGCTTGTGCTCCAGTCGGCAGTAGTTGCCAGTTGCCAGAGCCACCGCCAGTGCCAGCGCCAGCGCCAGTGGTGAGTGAACAACGGAGCAACGCCAACGACAACAGCATCAACAGCAAAACAGAAACTGAATAAAAACCGAAAGTAAAATAAAAACAACATCAAAATAAAGGATATAGGCTGAAAGGCACTTGCAAAAGACTGATGGCGCCACACAAATCTCGCAGTCAATAAAAATCCTGTGCCCTGTGTGTGTTGCTACTACTGCTGCTGCTGCTGCTGCCTCTGCTTCATCTTCGTAACTATGTCAGGGAGTCCTTGCGCGCCGCTCCTAGTCGTCGAGTTGTTGTCCATAATATTATGTTCTTCTTGTTTTTGTTGCTTTCTCCTTCCTCTCGTCCACATCTCATGTTTGGTTGATAATTTCTGTTGGACAAATTTATCCCGACCCGATTTTTGTTTTCTAATGGCCCCGTCCGATGGGCTAGCTAGGATGCTAGGCTAGATGCCGCCTCCAACTCCGTCAAACCGATGGGGGCCGCCATTCGTGATATTTTTGCGCCTCGCCACCAGAAGAGCCGATGTCACGAAAGTATAAAAAGGGAAAAATAAAATTTTCTGGTCAACATAGGAAGTCAATGCGGTATGCTTTCGGTTTCGCCTATGGGTGGCGATGGCGGTGGCGGTGGCTGTATAGGGTGGGGGTCTATGATAGCTGGATCCTTATTATGTTCACATACACACACGTACACGCGAGCACATCCTTGCGGTTGAAGTGAATTTTCTACTTCGATGGAAATTATTTTTCTATGGCCCACTGTCTTTGTGGTTATTTATGTGAATTTTTTTGTTGTCCTGCTTCTCCTTTTGTTTTTATTCTTCGCAGTGGGTCTGGTTCTTAGGAATTTGGTCAATTGAGTTTCCGCTGGTGGCAGCAGCAGCAAGAGTGGAGTGGAGTGAAAATGACGTTACAACTAAGTTTTGACAGCAATTTTCGACAGTCAGTTGGTCAATGGTCGAACGACCAGTGAATTAATTAAAGTGATTGGAATGGGCGACATCGAAGCTTGCGAATCGAAGTCGGATGATGGTTTATGATTGGGGCCATGGTTGGTGGGATTGTATTCTCGAGGAGAATGGATTCACATTATTTTTTATTTCGAAGGAAACAAAATGAAGATTTTAAATTGCAACTTTGTTAATTTTTTTAAGTGCTGCAGTGTCGTTTGTTTTTTTCGGGCTTGCAAAAGGATGAGAGGATCTCGTCTGACAGGATTGTAATAATCTTTTTATGGGTAAAGGCTATTAAGAAGGGAGCTTAATGTGCCAAGTGCGAAAAAAACATGGCCACCTCTTTGGACGTACGAACATATCGGTTTTTTTTTAAAAGGGGGTTAAGAGTATAACTCTGACCTTTGCACATGCCACACAGAATGCAAAAATAATTAGAAAAAAAAGGCAGAAAACTGAATATTTAAATCAATAAGCACGCAAATCAGCAAAGTCTTAGTATGACCACTCGGTTATGTAAAAGTTTACAAAACTTGGTGCATTCTAGCTCCTGGTTACAAAATTAACCGAAATCTTTCGCAAGACTTGAATCTACATATGCCGGCATATTTTCGGGTATTTCCCTAAATCCTGGCCTTATTATACTGGATCTCAATTAAATAGTCATCTCACGTTATGTGCACTCGTGGAGTTTCCAAGTTACATTTGAAAAAAGACTGTTTGTCACTTTCTTTGCACTTCTTCAACACTACCCTCTCGGTGTCCCCGGAGAAATTTTCACACATTACCATCAACGCTTTCGCTAACTTCACAAATTAGGTTGGGTTGTTGTTAAAAAGCCTCCTCTTTCCTAGCCTCCTTAAATTTTTTGAGGTTTCAAAATCGCGTCCTCCATTAATAGGCTATTCTGGGTATTCCGAGCAGTGCTGGTGAGTTAGGCCCTGATGCATTGAGCGAAACAAATGACAATCGGATGCCGCAAGGTCTAGACTATAAAGTGGATGGGGTAGGACCTTCTTATTTTTTGTTTCCAAATACACTTTGACTGTCCACGCATTGTTGCACTGTAAAAAGAAACTTTATTGTAATAAACAGAAGCAAGATCGCGTTATCCAAACGATTCCCGACTTTCATGCTTATCGCAACTTACTTGTTTTCATAATCAATCACAGTCCGGTGTAAAAACGATTTCTTTACATATCACCATACATGCAAAATCGTCATGACCTCAATTGATGTGACGCCTACTGTCCTACCATTCTCATTGACCGAAGGCAACTGTACGAGTATGTGTAAGTTATTCTTGCGTTTGCGAGAACTCTTCATGCAGCAATACCTACAATTCTACATATATTCTTAAAATTGTTTGTTTTAAATTGGCTGTCCATGACTTTGCATATTAAAATTAGCAATTTTAAACTCTGTCACTTCTGACACGTTGTTAAAGCTTGATTATGCTCACCAAAACTGCCACCAGAAAACAGGATCTGGCAACTACTTGCGATTTCCTCCACTTGTGTGAACCATTTCAATAAGGGATGCTTTCTGTTGAGATCTTTAACCATTCGAATAATACCCTTATGGCTGGAGTTGTGGTGTCCGTACACTCTATACAGTCATGCGATGAGCGTTTGCAGCTCGTTGTTTAATATTCTTTTCTGGTTCTCATTGCACACGGGACAAAACCGCACGACTTACGTTTATTTGAAAAAACCAAGTGTGATGCGGATGAAAAATCAAAATTCTAAAAATATAAAAATTAAAAATTTTACAATTTTGCAAGGAAAATAATGCGAAAAGAGCAACAGAAATCAGTACGAAATTCAGAGGCAGAGGCAACATTATTTCTGAAATGTGTTTTATTTCGGACTTCTTAGTGGCTCAAACCAGATGAAGCATTCCCTTACCCGATTTCAAAAACTGCAACGTTTCGACATAGGACAGAATTGGAATACAGTTATACAACATCTCAATTTTTTTATGAACCAAAAACAAAGACGATCTGTAAGCGAGGAGGAGGCTGATCTCTCGATAAATGGTACACTCCAAGGTGCTTCCTTACCTCAGGACAAAACAAGCGTCACTGTGATTTCACACATCAAATATGTGGATCGCTCCCATCTGTTAAGCAGTTTTTGGATAGTTCGCCTACTCCAGCAGCTTCAACTTTAATTCGGTCTTATATTCCTAAAAAAGTATAACATTCATCCGACAGCGAAATTTGTGTCCCCATCACAGTTCAATAGTAAGCTATGTCCTTTTTAAAATCAAAGTATCGTCTTAAGTCTCATCTTGGCAGGTATAGTACTGTTGCATGGGCCTTTTCTTTTAGATCAACTGGCAACACCTTAATAGTTGTTCTATACAAAGCCAAGTCCACGATCTACTTTCAGATTTTCTTTCTATCATTTTCAGAGTTGGTTTGAAACGGGTGAAAGTGATAGTGTACAAACGGGTTTTGCCAAACCATACCATTGCTCTGTAAATGTCGGTATTTACTTACAACTATACATTTTTTTGTTATGGTTTTACAAGGAACCTTTTAAAAAAGGGATATTTTCACAGCAATCTAGAAGATATCTCTATTCAATGATTTTTAAGCCAAAGAATTCCCTGGCAACATGATTGTTCTCATTTTCGCACTTGCCCCATATTCGCAAACAAACACTTTTCTTATTGAGTTCTTCTTGGAAATGACTGCCTTTCAGGTTGGCGAACAGATGAATAAACCAGATTATGTTGCCTTTCCTGGAATCGTCCTTGCAGATTTTTCAGAATCTAATTAGAAAAATCACCCACTTTTACCGAGAGGTTTAGTTAAGTTATGAACAGTCTGTTAATTTCCTAAGTTTCCAGGTTTTCGTTGTTTCATATGAAGCTACTTTTGCCTCCATAATCTAATAAACGATTGCGTAAGGACAGTCGAATGCTGTAAAATGTATTGTGATATCCAGTTTATTATTTAGAATATGAGAAACGATTTTTTCACGATTTTGCTCACTTGATTTACGTTTCCTGTACTCTTGCTTTTACTACCTATGTAACCTGACACTGCTTGATGCGTAGCCTTACAGAAATTACTCTTCAACAGGATTTATCAAACTTTATTGAGTTATGTGCCTGTATGTGTATTTTAGTGAGTCGCAGCAGCTCTTTGACTTAATAAATTCTGAGTTGAACGAGTTGAACTCTTACTTAGATATCGGCGAGTTTTATAAATTCACAAATTAAAGTTTTAGGTTAGGGGTTGAAATTTTGCAGTTTGGTGAAAATTTCATGGACGTGTAGAAAAAATAGGAAATAATCTGTTTTTTCTTCTTTGTTTGATGCTAAAGTCCGAAGGGGCCAGTTACAGTACAGTTCTTTGCGGAATCTTCTCCTCCAGATGCCATCAACGCAAAGACGACCAAAGATGGTACGCAGAACTTTCCTCTCAAAACGTCCAACTTTCCTCTCAAACGTCTTCTTCATCCACTTTTAATAGACTCCGTAATTCTGCACCATACGACCAGTATGATCTGAGTGTTAAATAAAGTCAGCAATTGCCTCGCGAGCTCCTTGATCTGGGTACTGGTGTTATTGTTCCTATACATTAATTTAATTCTCGATTGATTCTGCTGAGTTGTCAGTCCACAAGTCAAGTTGCCTCTTGCGGGAATGATAAATGGCCATCATCGGGTCTGTCCTATACATCACAGGCTGTGCATGAAGTGAATTTTATCACCAGGTGAAAAGAGAAATAGTCTGGAAGGAAGTAAGGTCCCTAAAAAACCACTGGCGGAGATCTTGAACTGCAACAAAGTAGACATTATGCCAGGAAGAATAAGCCGTGCAAGAACAATAACAAGGTAGACAAAGATTGGTACAGAAAGGAAAAGCAGATACAAATGTTATGTTACTCTAGGCAAACTGATGCAAGGCGTGTAGAATTCCATAAGCGAACGCCTCATGGAAAACGGAATCTCGGCATAATATCAGGAAATATCAGCACATTTACGCTTTGCCGGCTAAAATAATGTATTTTCTAGAATCGTCGAAAACACTGCCGTCACGGCAACAACTCTAAAAAAGAATCCGGAGTGTGGGCTTCGCCTTGGAGCGGAATCTCTCTGTAGTGAGCTCGCGGTTCCCACAGCTCAACATCCGTATAGAGTCCTGGCGGTCTCCTGAGCAATCAACCGTCAGTTGATCACGATGCGATCAACGTCAAACGCTCCTCTAGTATTCTGTCATTCAGAGGTGCATGCATAGCAGTAGCCAATGCAAGAATCTACATTGGCTACAGTGCGGATCGCTACAAACTTTGACGACCGCGTCACCCTGAAACTCTCTGAAGAAGAATGGAAACATTTTCAAAAAGTCGCTGATTTGCAAACTTTTACGATACAATCTAAAAAAGAAAGTATGCAGCCTAGCAGGAGGCCTACAGTACAGCACTGAACTGTCCGTAAACACAGGGAAAAAGACACACCACGACGAACGCACGTTCAAGAAAATAGAGAGATTCTGTGCTAGGAATGAAGTCCGAAAATTTTACCAAAAATTAAATAAATATTCGATGGATAAAAAATTTGAAGTGAAGCCCCAAACCACTTCGCTAATTACCAAGTAATCAGTCTTCATCGCAAACAGGATTTTCTGTGCGGTTTCAAGTGAACAAACTATAAGTCCTTATCAATATGGTTTCAGGTCACCGAAGTACATGAAACTTTTCTTTTTTCGAGAGTCTTTCAGTAGGAGTCGTCGTGTCGTGTCGCAGCGCAACAGACGACGATCTGGTCTGAAATGTGAATGACCTAAAGTAAACTAAAAAAAAATACATTAATGCCAGGAGCTTTCATGTCAAGTTAAGTGGCTGAGATAATGGCCGCTCTTAGGATAATTTTTCGGCATAACTTGCAATTAACATAGCAAACCTTACCGACAGACTACAGGCAAATATCGACACAGGACATGGCACCCTATATACCTCAGCAAAGAGCACGAATTTCATCCTAAAGAGAATGCGATACTTCTAACACGAAACGAAAACAAAAAACTTTAAAACTTGTTTTTTTTAACCAATTTCGAATCGCTCATACTTTACCAAAAACAGGATCTGATTATATTCAGATGATGATTATTGCCATTCATATCCCCATTAAAAAATCGCCGTAGATATTACAAACACCATATAATTGCCACTTCGCGTCCCCTCCCAACTGATGTAGCCCTCTCTGTTCATACGAAACATGTAATCACGTTTTTCTCTCCATTACGTCAAATTCAAGTCAATAAAACCACATTAACACACAACAAATAAAATCACAAATCCATTCCGAACCCTTTCCACCGACGCCCACCCACCCATCGACACATAATTTTATGAACTATCATATCCTGAATATCAATTCATTTTGCGGGTCTCTTCCCAATTTGTTTAAATAATACGTCTTAATTTAGGACCTCAGAAGTGCCTGGCTCCAACATCTATCACCCGCACATAACCCCCTGCAAATCATCAACCGCAAGATGCGTGCAACTAATGCGATACTTAACCTGTAGCTGTTTCATGGCGCAGGGATCTTAGCACGCACTTCGCCGCGGGTGCTACTTTTCAGGCTATTTCTAATTAAAACATAATTCATTCTCCCCCGGTGTCCTCGTAAGAAATCATTTCTTCAGCCATTTCACAGGACTGCCACGATTTCAATCTCCCGCACTACCACCCCCCGTGGGAAGTCATCGTCTTCGTCGCCGTTGTTGTCGTCGCGGGAACCGAGGCAGAGGGCAGTGTAAGCGGGGCAAAAAAGCGAACATAAAATACAATAATTATCCCGGCAGCAGTGGCAACGAGGGAAAAATCGAAAAAAAAAGCAGAAAACAACCCAGAAACGAAGAAATGTTGAAAATGTTCATGTTCCCATGATTAATAACCGACTTCGTTGGTTCGAAAGTGTACGCACCGATGTCGTATCCGCGGTAATTTCTTTTTCTCCACCTCCACCACCGGAACCACCTACGGCGTGGGGAAAAGAAGTTGCCCAGTGCGAAAGGGTTGCGTATGGTATCCACTCCTTGATATCGAGCAGCGGGAAACCACAACACAATAGTCTTTAATTTTAAGGACCGCAACCAGTGCGTCGCGTCCCCGATGCCAGAAGCGGATCAGAGCAAAGCAGAAGAAAGGAGCGAACAGAAACAACCAACAACAAAAAAAAACACAACACAACTCCGATGGTCATAAATATGCGTAACAACCCAGCCCCAACCCCACCTGTCACTGAGCGTATAGGTTAAGGAATTTTTGGTACATTTGTGCGCGTGTTGAAATTATGCACGCGGCTCCAGAATTGGTCCTAGAAACGCACAGCGGTAATAAAACGGCGAAATTTATGCGATTGACCTGAGAAAAAGTTGTTTCGTCGGAGAAATTGCGTCCAAGGAATTCACCCGTTCGATGAATGTCAGCGAGAGATACGCGCTCGGTCAGTCCACACCCTTCGGCGGTCACTAGCCGTCGGCCGGGGCGACCGGTGCCAGTGGCGGCGGGGGGTAAATTAAATTTTCCATTCCCCCACCACCGTCCACCCCACTACACACAGAAATTATCGCATAAAAGTAAAATTACCCCACTCCGCGACGGGAATGTGAATGTAATGCGTCGAAACTGACTAAATGATGTGTGTGATGTTAATTCCTGATCCTTCATACCCCACCCCCCACGCACATACGCGTCGGCGGTGGATGATTTATCGAAATTTTCACTTTCATGCTAGTTTTATGGGTCACGCCCCTTTAATTTGTAATAACAATTCGTATGCAAATCTGTTTTTGTTCGAAAGTATTCTTCAAGTGATTTTTATGTGACACAGGACGGACTGGAGCTGGGGTTGGGGGCACGTTTCTAGGGGTTTGGTTCCGTCTATTACTATTATTTAATATTTTCGTTCTTCTCCGTCATACCCATATTTCGCCTTCCTGTGGTTTTATGATCTGTAGCGAAAGGAGTGACAATGAATCAAGTGATTTAAAACATTACGCTGGGTATAGGTCGCGCCTTTTTTTCAGCGCGGAGCTTATATGCATAAAAAGCACATAAACCTGGGATGTTCCGCATACTTTTAGGTTTGTGTAGCCTACGGCTCAAAAGGGCGGCAGATATTCGGGGGTGTTGCGTACGTTTCGTTATTTTGCTGATTTCATTTTGGATAGTAGCTGAAATATGGATTTGTAAGGGCTTGGCATGACATCACAAAGCAACTTTGTTGTCCCTAGTGCCGAACTATTTTCGGTTCCTTGTTTGAATTGAAAAGGGTGCCCACAATTTGTTTCCTTTCCCATTCACTCCAACCGTGAAAATGACTTGGTTGCACTCCAAACATGAATAGAGCTTCGATTCAGTCAACAACTCTTAGGTAACTGACAAATCTCCGCAAAAACAGTTTCTTAAGTCTTAGGCTCCACCAACAACTGGCTTCAACCTATTAACGCTAAAAGAGACTGTCTCAAGCTAGTTTCGAAAACCTGCTTGCTAGAAACGCACATTTGGGTCACGTATACCGGCTTTCGAATTACATCCTCCAACCGGGATTGTTCAGTTTCAAGCTGCAGTCGCCTAAATGCTCAAAACGAGTTTCCGCTGTGATTGATCGCTACTGACATTGCGAAAGAATAGCTCTGACCTCATCCTTTCGCACGATTGCAAGCAACACTAGTGCCGCCAGTTGAAAGCAATCTTCGTCCAAACAACTGCTGACGTGACACCCAGAATAGAGTCATTAATTGGCAATTACCTCCATCAGCGGCGTTCAATGAGCAAGCCAGTCGGCAACATGTTCCAACAACAAAGCACTGCACTTGGGGAGGAGCAAGAGAATGTGAACCACATCTATGCCCCGTTGAAAGTGAAATCCGAAAGAATGTGAACCCGTTCTCTTTTTTTTGATGAATGACTCAATGTGCGATCCCCCGACAAACACAACCCTGCGCCCAGCGACGCATCAGTAAATACATAAAGTAAACACCAGCACACCACAGCACGCCCCACACGCATGCGATACGAAGCCCCAGTATGCACCCGAATCGAGGACTAGGGCATAGTCGAACTAAACTATTATCAGGGCGCTTCATTTGCCTCATTCTCCGGGCCCTCGCATTGACCGGCCCAACGAATGTGTGTTCCACCGAAAAAAAAATCCAATGTACATGAACGCGCATCGGAATCGGGGTCACAAAAAAATTAGGTCACGACAAAATCAAATTTTTTTTTCAGCTCTCCGCTCGTTCTTTGGTTTGTATGCACTTTTGGGCCCATTTGCTGCCGGCGTTGTTGTTGTTGTTGGCGTTGGCATTCGCTGTCATACGCACGGAGAAACGGGGCCAACGCATTTTGTGTGTTCGCTATCGTTTGATGGTAGTTTCGGTTGGTGTTGCTTTTTTTTTTGGTTTCGTGTGAATGTGGGTGGAATGCGTGAGACGATGCGTAATTTTCAAAGCGAAGAGGAAGCGAAATTCAATGTGAAGCCCAACAACAACGACCGAGAATGAACGAATGAAAAATCCAAAATTGCTGCGAAGGGATTGTTTATTTTTACGTCGGAACATTTTTTCCGGCTCTTTATGATTATTTTTGTTTTGTTTTCCTCAAAAATCGGTTGCGTCACATCGCAGCGAGCGCGTTCATCTATTCAAAGAATAGTGCGTAAGGGCGTAGTATGCGTTTTCCACACAAGATATGATTGTTCAGAATCAAAGTTGCGTAACTGCACAACGCTGCGAGCGAAGGCAAGAACGAAATTTGGAGCAGCTCACGAGGGAACGAAATAGATTTTTGGTTGGAGTAGGTTTGGGACGAAAGGGTTTTTGAATACTACCTGTTTTGCAATTTGCTTTCCTTTAGATCAAGCTGGACGGTAAAATGGATTTGATGGACTGTTCGTTGTTGGTTCAATTTCAAACAGACACTAGAAAGCTGGATTTTTTAGCAGACTTGAAAAGCTGTCCACTTTTGTATTTTGCAGGTGCGTGACAATTGATCAAACGCTTTTATTCGGTCAGGGAATGGACAATACCTCTGTTTTAAGAGCGTTAATAATATTATAAAGAGTAAAATAAAAGACATTTTTTTATTTTTGTTGGATCTGAATAACAATTAAAATAAGAGCAAACAGATGCCTCTAGTTTGTTTACTTCAGTAGTTCTGAGCTTTATGTGAAAGTAAGTCCATATTTACATGTGCAAAAAAATAAGCACACAAAACTTTTCAAGCTTCGATTTTTAGACGTTATTTTTTTTCCACTTTTTTTTTTCCAATTGATAGTTGCAATTGTTAGTGTATTTGAAGAAAAATGGGTCGGAATAAGCATTGCTCACCAGAGCTAAGAAAAATTATAAACCAGCTAAGAAATGAAGGGCAATCACTGAGAACTATTGCCAAACATGGTCAGAAATGCTCTGAAATTTAATTATCCAGAAGAAACTCGTGGTCGAAAGCGCAAAAAAACTTAAAAAACCCAACCTTCAAATAGTTAGGTGCGTCAAAAAGGAGCCGTTTATAACATCAAGAGTTGAGTTGAGTGCCTTAAACTTAAACATCGATCCCTCACGTCCAAAAAAGTGTCGGCTTCTATCAAGGATCGTATTAAGTTTGCGGAAGTAAATTGCAAGAGACTATCTAAAAAATAGTGAAACGTTCTTTGGTCTAATGAGACAAAAATTAATTTATTTGGGCCGGATACATCAAAAAAATATTTGAGAAGGCCAACCGGTATGCAATTTGACCCCAGGTTTACGTTTAAAACAGTAAAACTTGGTGGTCATGGTCTGGGTATGCTGGATGTATCTCTCTGATAAAAGGAGTAATGTTGCCTTAGAAGCGTCAATCGTAGCTCGCTTATTCCTGAAGACCCGCCCCTTTACATATCCCTGGAGTGAATAGTCCAAAGGTTTATGCAGCACGATCAAGGCGGACAATTTGCCATTAAATTAAGTACTCACCAAAATGATTTCTCAAAGAGTTGATTGTTTCAGGCATTATATGGCTCGTAGCGCCATCTTGTTGAAATCAAAGATCACCGAGACCATGTGCCTGTATTGGCAATAGAAGTTTTGGTTTATTCTCGTAACTGAACAATTTAGAGACGCTTGTTTGTGTGTAAGTCCTTTCAAAATGACGTACCAAGTCCGCAAGTGCGAAACCAGCAGTTAAGGTCTAAGACAAGAAGAAGAATTTTTCTCGATAATGAGTCGAATGCTCATGTGTCTTATACAAACTTTTAAATATATTCTGTCTAATAACCCTGAAATCCCGAAAACACAAAACATTACATTGAAAAATAAGTCTTTCAGTTAGTAAATTTTTATTGTTTTTTTTCTCTTGACTTTTCCGGAATTTAATTTTTTTTAATTTTTTTTATTTAAAATTTCAAATAAATGAAATTTTGAATTTCGGAATTGCCTCCAAATCCTTACCAAAAAAGTCTCTCCGAATCGAAAGAGGCATGAAATAAACTCAACGCATGCAACACATCTTGTGTCAATCGGTTCGATGTTCGAGTTTATACTGTAATTTGTTTACTAATTTCAAAGAACGACAGAAACAAGCTTTGGTTATAGGCACATACAGCCCAGGCAAAGAAAACAACAAAAGAATATTTCAATATTGACCCGTCCAAAACAAGAACTTACAAAACTCTTTTCCGAGTGACCTACAGACATCGGAACATACATAATGCGAAGATCATTTTAAAGATATTGTTTCGCTTAAAGATTACAATTTGATTCAATAGACAAAAGGATAGTGTGACTAGCTACGTAGAGCTTACTTTCGTTTCCCTGTAATGATTTTTTTTGTATGCAACTTTGCAACTTCTTAAATTATATATTCCTGGTACATCAAAGTCAGTCAAGGTCTTTAAATAACATTCTTTCAGATGAAAACATAATCCCTTACAAATTTCGGCCATTGCTCAGATCCGTAATACCTCACAATGGCTGTTCACCGTTTCAATTTCCATTTGTTCTAAGACCTTTGTTCTCTACAATGAAACAAAAGATGTTGTCAAATATATTTTTATGTTTCTTTTCTTTCGATTTTGGCTTTCAATTTGTTTGACAGTAACATACTTGCGTTACTTGCGTTGCGTACATATTTGTTTGACATTTGCGATTGTTGCGGTCAAATGCGCTTCTTATTTGCAAGCTCGAAACACACTTTGTGACTTGTCCCTTTTGAGCCAAAATCACTTTAGGATGGCGAGCTCATCATATTCCATCTGTCGGTCATTGAAACCAAAACAAAACACAAAAATCCTTAAAACATGAATATTTTTTATTTAGTCGGCAGCAGGAGGAATGAAAATTCTCGGTATACAGATTCGCATGTGAACTGCAAAAGGCTGGTTTGGAAACTGATTTAATGTTCCTGAAACAAGTTTCAACTGGACTGCAGTTACAGCACTAAATGATGGGCTGAATTGGATAAATGGGCCACATCTTATCGTTTACTGCCCGGAATACAAACCTTCGATTGCGCCAACTACTGGGACTTCGCGAACATGTTCCTCTGCCACAAAATGCAGATTGACACCGACCAGGTATTCATCGTTTTCAGGCCTACAAATAACTAATAAAGTGGGATGTCTAATTTGATATTCCTTAAAAACTCGTCCGATTGTCTATCCTACACAACCAAAAACCACCATCCCTCTTCCACCAAAGTCGATAAAGAACTCGTCAATACCTCCAGTGTCAGAAAAGTTCATTAATATGACAACGTGCTGTCAAGTACTTTTTCAACTTAAGATCTTGCGAACCCCAAAAGTCAACTCGAGAGGCACGATTGTCCAAAAGTCCCTTCAGCTGTTGGCTAAACCGGATTTTGAGCATTTCGGCATTTTCAGCATTTCTGGATATTAGCCTTTCGGAATTTCGGGCAAATATTGTTTTTTTTTAGACAAGGCGTGGCGCTGTCATGTGACTTTTTCAACACCATTCTTGAGACGATCGTAACTCACAAGTCAACACCAGAGGCATGATCTACCAAAAGTCCGTTCCACTGCTAACGTACGCCGACGACATTGACGTGATTGGACGAACACATCGAGCCGTCAATGAAGCGTGCACTGAAGCGGAAGCAGCTAAAATGGGTCTATTGGTTAATGAGGGCGTAACGAAGCACATGATGTCATCAAGGAAGGACACACCTCAGGCAGTAGAAACTTTGAAGTAGTCAAGCACTTCGACCTTATGGTTCGGAAACCTGGATGTTAGTAAAAGCGGTTGAGGAAGCCCTTAGTCTTTTCGACGTCTGGAGGAGAAAATTTAAAGACGAACTCTATTAGCTGTACAGCGACATACGCCTGGTCAAGCGTCTTCGGATATAACGCTCAAGATCGCTAGGCCATGTAGAGCGTATGGACACCACTGTTTCGGCCCGAAAAGTCTTCGAATCTGAGCCATTGAGACAACGCAGCAGAGGACGGCCTATGCTAAGGTGGCGCACACAAGTGGAGAAATGCCTCAACCAACTTGGAGAGCGCAGATGGAGGCAGCTAGCGAAAAATGTGTTGGCTGGAGAGGCATGTTGGTGGAGTCCCAGGTCCACCCCGGACTGTAGCGCCACAAGAAGAAGAAGAAGGTTTTCAAGATTTGAAACATTTCAGGATTTTGTTCACATCTGTAGGTGGAGACGGATGGAATGCCAGAATCTTCCGAGATGCGTATAGGATTTTGGATTTCGGGATCTCGTCTCCATTCAATTTTCGACTCCTACCCGATCCTTCATAAGCAGTGCCATTTGCACCGAATTGTGAAGTTAGACGGGTAACGTCTGGATGATAATGACAGACTGAAGTTCACATCACTAAAGCCATGATCTGCATTTAGTGGAGCTGAGGCAGCGTGGTGAACAAAAAATACTACTTTCAACATGAACACTTCCATCGTGCAATTTTTTCGACTGAAAAGACCGCATCGACAAGACCAAGCCTTAATTTCTCATTCCAGAGCTCGAGTGGAGCGCCATTTAGCATCCATCGCAATCTTCGGACCCTGCACTAATGATTTACAATTTTTCCGCCATCAAAACTATAAAAGGCGTAACCTTTGACAAAGAAAAAGAACTTAAGGCCTAGCTCAACAAGTTCTTCGATAGCAGACCGGCTGAAAATTGCCTAACAGTGTCGCAAAATTGGCCAAGAGATGGGAGGATGAGGTTGTATACATCAACGGAAAATTCAGAATTCATTTATTAATTGTTATAATTACTTTGTTGGTGTTTTAGTAAAATTCTAGCTTGAAATCTGGGAATGTGCCACCCCAATCAACAATTTTTTATGGCTCCTCCTCTTTCTGGTGATAATCGTCTGCACAAAGCAGCTAAAAACTCAATGCTCGAAGTAGTGCCGACACAATCTTCCATTAGAAAAATAGAACACTGTTCAGGACTGACCGACAACGGTCAGTGCTTAGTCGTGAGGTGTTATCACCTCGTCCAGAACACCAACGCACTTTACTGGATTCGATTACCAAACCAAACGGACAAACATTCTGAAACCTAGAAGACAGGGAAAACCTCAGCAACGCCCATGAGTTAAGCACTTATCTTCCACTTCAGCAGCGCAATCTATAAGTGGGCTGTGGCAAATTCTCACTGGTAAGCCCGCTCGATTCGGAAAATAACCGAAAACTATGAAAATCCAAAAATTACCCTCCTCAGAATAAGGAACTCATATCAAGACTCGCAAGTCTTCATCAACAAGTCTCAGAAATAGCTTGTAAGATGTTTTTCTCTGCGCTACCAAGCGACCACAACGAGCGCAAAAATGGCGTTTCGCGGATTTTTTGCATTTCATGCAACACTCGCGCTATGCGCCCGGGAGGCGGCGATTTTCATGCAAAATACGCGTATGTATGCATGCTGTGAGGTTTATTTCTGCTCTTCGTGTTGTACTTCAACGAACAGACGAATGGCAAGCACGAAAGCAAAGCGCATGGAGAGGTGGAGCACCCAAAAGTGCTTGCCGTTCACTGGCGACGAATGTCGGCGTCATGCAATGTGCGGTGATGCGGATGCAGGCAAAAACGAAAACACACACCAAGTCTTTAAGAAATGCAAGCGCACGCACACACCCAAATGTTTGCCTTTATTCTCCATATGTGTGCTTGTTTGTGTGTCATGTTACCGGTTTGATAAAATTTTAAAACTGTTCAATACCACAAATTGAAGGAACTCCATGCCTTCGTGCAACCGCAAAACCCACAGAGAACAAATCTCAGCAACGGCGACGAAGAAGACGTATCCTTTGACAACCAACCGAGTCGAGTCAACCCTCTGATCATTTCTGCTTAAACTGCTTCAATTGAAGGTTGACGTACATAGCAGGAAGAGCATGCGACTGCTCTTCCTTCCACTCGGGTACATTGTAAATTCTCGAATCCCTGTGGCCCAATTATCGAATCCTAAGGTGGGGTGGTCTCTTGAAAATTCGTAAATTACAAATTCAAGAAAACACAAGGCGGCAAAGGTTACATAAGGTGAGTGAGAGTGTTCCTCAAGGGGTTGCCTTCTTCAACCCTATTCTTTCTACGTAGTGGGTTTTTTTGTTTTGCTTTTTCTCGTCGGTTTCCGTTTTGTTTTGGGGTTTTCTGCTTGAAATCGTTTTGTGGACACTAATTATGCAAACACATCGATGATTAATTATTCAAATGGTGGGTAACTCGCCAGATAATGATGTAAACAGTGTGAACTGGGATAAGGAGGAGGTAGATGCTGCTTGCATGTAAACTGGATATCTTTCAATTGACGATTGAGTGTGGAGGAAGGCTTACAAGGCATGCAGTGATGCATAAAAATGTCCTCTTGTTCCCAGAGGTTTTCAATTGTAACCATTTATTTTGTGCATCTTTGGGGGAAAGCAGTGTAAACAGAGAAACGAAGAGAATGCTGAAGGATGAGAATAGGAAAGAAAAAAGAACCTTGAGAAGTTTAATTTTTTTAATAAAATTTTCTCAGCAAATGTAGAAAGATGTTTCTTTTTGAGTGTTTAAGGACCTTTAAAACAGGTACGACTATGTGCATCGCTTCTCTGACGTAAGTACTGACTGATCCTGACTGACTATCCCGCAAAAGCCAACATGATGAAGTGCTACAACCGGATGGCAGGGCGTCCAACGGACAAGTTCTACGAAAATATGAAAACAACAAGAGATCGGGTTTCCTAGCTAGCGCCACTTTCCGACGTTCTACCTTCGTAGCCAAAATTACAGACAGTGGCAATTGCTTAAGGAACGCCCAATTGGACGAGTAAATCACCACTGCCAGTGAAGTATAGAAGAAAAATGCTTTAATTCCTTGGCTGGTAGGAGAACTTGACTTCTGACAGATGTTACTTTGATCTGCTTCTGCCTGCCCCAGAACAAGATTGAATTCAGGTCAATTGCATCTTGCACCCGTACAAGCACAAGCAGCACAATGTATGACTGTAGACGTGATTTGTAAGGCAAGGACCCAAAATATGGGGGTTTGTGGAGATAACACGGAGAATGTATAAGAGCAGGCTCAAGCCGAGAAGTAGGAAAAAAATTCTGGTAGTGATGTTAACAGGGCACTGTACCATTTGTACCCATGGCCATATCACACAGTGAAGCAGAAATAGAGTGCTTCACCCTCTTTCCGATTTTCCAAAGCTGACTCTAAAACTTCTTCGTGAAAAGAAGGGCTAAAAAAATTTCGAGGTAGGGGACTTCATGACACTTACACACAACTTAGAATAATCTATCTGTCGCACTGAATAAGCGCCAGCGTCAAACAAAATAGCACCACACTCGCGCAAGAACATACTTCTTCAGTCTACAGTCCGGGGTCGACCTGGGACTCAATAAATATACCTCTCCAGCTAGAACGATCTTTCGCCAGCTGTCTCCAATTGCACACTCCAAGTTGGTTGAGGTCCTCCACCACTTATGTGCGCCATCTCAACCTAGGCCGTCCTCTGTTGCGTTGTTTCTCGAAATCGAAGAATTTTTTGGCCGGAGCAGTGGTGTCCCTACATGGCTTGTTATATCCGAAGACGCTTGACCAGGTGCTGTAGATCCTATTTAATCGTCGTTAAATCTTCTCCTCCAGACGCCTCCAGCGCAAACGGAACCAAACATCACATGTAAAATTGCTCTCTCGAAAAAAACGTCGATCTTCCTCATCCTTTTAGTAACGTCCAAGTTTCCGCGCCATAAAGGAGGACTGTGATGATCAAGCTGTTGTAAAAAGCAAGTTTGATCCCCTTCGAAAGAGGTCTCTATTATTCAATTGCATTTTGAACCCAAAGAAGCAGCGATTGGGTTTTGATTTTATTTCTGATGCTGGTGTCCCTATTTTTCGCTGTGCCCATGAAGACCTGAAACCACACTGATAAGGACCTATCATGTTGTTGACGAACAATTTCAGGCGATCAAACAATACGGCAGATACATATGTAGGATCGTGTACGCGATGTTAAGGAGATTCATCCCTCCATAGTTGGCACAGTCCAATGGGTCTTTTTTCTTATGAACCGGACAAACGACGCTGAGATTCCACACATCAGGCGTGCTGGTGCATTCACCCAACCACGTTTTTTAACTTCTGTCTGAAAGTGGTTCTTATTCACGAAATACTGACTGCCTATTTTTTTAATAAAGCTCACAAGCTCTTAATATGATTAAGGTTTAGGGATTGACTTGTCCATGGAAAGACATATCAAGAATATTTCAAAACTTATTTTTTCTCAGTACGTATCCGCTGTTTGTTTTGGATCTTTATTCAGACAATTAAAAGCGAAACTTCTTTCAAAATTTACTCTTATCCAAATTATTGTACATTAATACAAAATTTAGGACCGACTCTATGTCTCGAAAAACAGGACCATACCATAATATTTCGTCCTCCATTTTTTATGGTACTTGTGCAAACAGTGTGGGTGCCATTAATTTCCTGACGTCCAGAGGGCAGAGAGGAGAAAGAGATTCAAGCTTCATCACCCCAAACTATATTACATGCTCTGTTTCATGTTTGGAGGACTTAAAATTCCGAGCTAGAAGTTGAAAAGTTGAAGTCTTGTGACGATTCTTTGAACTTGAATTCGAACTTTACGAACTGTATGTGCTCTTATTTCATTCTCGATTTGTATGTTACAGCTTTAGCAGACGCTTCCTTAAGGATATCTCCGTTTTCACGAACTTTAGGGGGCTTAAGATGATTAAAATGATAATCAAAATGTTCCGATCGGTTTTAGAAATAATTTACTTAATATTGTTAAATTTTCTTTGAACACACCCATATTTGTGCCCAACTTTCAGAACGCTCAAATTGAATTCTTTAATTGCAATAAATTTGGCGTCATTGTAACGAATACTGCAGTTGTTTTCACAAAAATTTATTTCGGCGCAATTGTTGGAGACAAGCAACTGTTATTATAATCAGAAGCAAAAACAGAATGACTAGCAGGAAATGACACACACCTACTTTATTGTCCGGCAAATTGAAAATATTCGAAAAATTTCAATTGTCGACATGGACCTTCTTTTTTTAATCTATCTACATAGAAATGTGTATGTAGTTCGACAGAAGAATTTAATAATAATTATTGAGTGGCACTACAGCCCATAAGGGACCAGGGACTAGCTTCTACAACAACTACTCTTGTTGTGTGTGCTACTGTTGTCTCACGAGTTGAAGGGACCTACAGTTTTTTGCCAACTCAGAACGGCGAAATTTGAGAAGCTTTTCATAGACAATTGATACCCTTTAAGTGTTGTCAGCAACTCGAAAGAGGTGGTGCCGTGAAAAATGCGAGGTGTCCCGTCCGGGAATCGAACTTAGACTTTCTGCGGGGCGGTGGACGCACTTACCGCCAAGTCACGGCGACCACAGAAGAATTTGAAAGGTTTAAAAATCCTGTTCCAATTTCGAGCCCATCAAGGTTGGCAAAATTTCCTTATTTAGGGCAATGAACGGCTCACCAGGTTTACGCAAAGCAACCTGCATGCCTGATTTGACTCAGATTAGGCTTATCTGTGGCGAAAAAATATACATATATTCACTCGATCACCAAAATCGTTTGATTCAACATTATTTGATGTATGTACATACAACTTCTGACGTCTGTGTCTGTCGGTCCGACTGTGCTAACGAATCGCAACCACTCGATGTCCGGATCGTTTTCTAAGCGATAGAATGGCGGAGAAAGTGGCCTTAGTATAACTCAAATAAATAAATTAGGAGAAACAACAACCTATAAGGAACTAGCTTCCTGAACTACTCTCACGAGTAGAGGAGACCTATAGTTTGTCGCCTACACCGAAACACTTCGAGTATTGAGAAAGCTTTCATCCGCTCATTGAAAATTGTCAGCAACTCGAAAAACTTAGTGCAGTTAATAACTGATGAGCAGTTCAAATTGTGAATCGAACGTGAGACCTGCGGTGTGTAAGGGTGCGCAAATCGATGCACTTTCAATCTAAACCATGGCGGTCATTGATACGAGATAAGAATTCCTTTGATGATCCCTAGTCGTATCTCAGAACGTAATGTTTTGTATACTTTGTGGATGGATTAAACTAAAACAGTTATTTTATTGGATTTGTTTTTTTATTTTATAAATCTAAGCTCCCATAGAAAATCGCTTCAAAGCTCTGGCAAATACCAGCTCAACCGCCACAAGTTTCCACGTCCACTTCCTTTAAAACCGAAATTCCCAAGTGAATTCGTCCATTCAAATCGGATTAATGCCAAAAAAGAAGCCAAACACCCCCCACCAGCATTGACAAGACACACGTATTTATGGATGTGCGTTCCACGCGAATCGGCTTTCATACTTCGACAACAGCCAACACGTATCCATCCATTCCACTCAAACTGCACTACGCTTCAGTCAGCAATTTCTCAACACCCTCGCTCTGGATCAATGCCCTTCGGCAAAGCATTCCGAAACCAACGCGCTTTAGTTTCATGATGTGTCCGCAGACTGTTTACACGAATGCAAATGCAGCAATACTTCAGGCCGAGGCACGCATCCTCGGAATCCAAACAAAGTAGGGGATCGCACGGAGTCTCCTGCCGGACTCCTATTTTGTTTTCTCGGAAAAAAAATCACACTCACACACCAGCGCCGAATATGAAAACTAATTCCGGAAATGGCAATCTAAGCAGAAAAACCCGTGGCTTTCTTTTTGTCTATTTCGCTTTGCAAAGGCGCACACTTTCAATGGCACTCACGGACGCAACAACGACGACGACGGCACCATATCCTATGCCAGCTCGTACACGGAGCAAAGATAGCCAGCAAAACAAACTGAAATGAATGAAGGAAGCAAGAAAAAAGCAACAAAGCCAAACAAAACAACGACACACTCACACATGAGAGTATGTGCCTACTTGTACGTACATCACATCCACTTCACGAACCATGGGTCGGGTGGAGGAAAAAGAAGTCCCTGCCCCAGCTGAGATATATGACCTAGCAAAAATTTCAACCCTTGTCCCTCCGGTACGTGCATAGAGGCACACACACACACGCGCAGACCAATATCTTTTGTGCCTATTGGGGCCTATCCTATTTTTTCCCGAATAATACGAAAATGCCATTGTAGCTGCAGGGTGGCTGCAGAGGACGGGCCACACAAAGCCCGGGCTACTGCTGCGACGACGGTGACGGTGATAAGCAGGACAAAAAAAAATTCCCCAAACTTTCTGTTTACTTTCGTTCTTCGTGATGTCTATTAGTATGCGCTATTCGGTGGCGAAAATATAATAAATCAGCCCTCATCCTTGGTGCGGTGAATACACAAGTGCATCGCCGCAGTCCTTCGGCCCGAAACAAAACCAGGAATCCGACCCTCACCACCCAGTTGAGTGCGTTTTTGTGATAAATACACACGACTGTGTACATTCACCCAACTTTTATGTGCCATGAGGTGCGTGTGTGCTTTCTAGACTGGATAAAGTTTATGCAGTGTCCCTCTTGACCGACTGGACAAACTCCCTGTCACATCCGTTTCCATTTACACTTGACTATGTACAGAGCTTCGGTGTGTATTGAATTTACTTTCCCTCCACTCTGTTACAACAGGCGCTGCCGCCGAGGGAAGGTGGAAAAGTGCGTTTGATGATGCCGAAATCACTAGTTGACGATACCGATGATGATAATGATGATGGTACTGCTTGTGTACGAACTATCTGCCAGTCAAAGACAAATAGGGAACAACAAACGGCATGTACCACGACAACTGGGCGTAAGTGAGTTCGACTTGTATCTGCATTCGATTTGATTGTAGTACATACCCGTGTTACTGTGTTAATGCATGGGAATACCTGTAAGTCGATTCAGTGAAGTACCTTTCAACGTACTGTAGGTATCAACTTTCATGCGTTTATTAAGCGAGGAAAAGAACGTAGTTTCCTCTTAAAATCTCAATTTAAGATTAAAAGCAACAATCTTAATCTGAATTACAAAGTTTTCCGTCTCTCTCTCTCGAATGAACAGAGTTTACAAGAAGCCCCAATCTAGCAGAATCTTGGATCAAGTGACTTCTCGAAGGAAGTTTTCAAACTTCAGTCTTCATTTAGTGTACCTACATATGCACGACATTTAAGTCGGAAACATACCCATTTCTTGCCATTTATTTTGGAATACAGTCCAAGAATTTGAAATGAGCTTAAATTTGTGGTAGATGCAATCATGACTAAAATAGACTAGTCTTCTAAACGAACTCTTCCTTTACCATTTTGAATTAAAAAATAATGTCCGTACACCCGCACAAAATGTCGACATTACCGACCACTCTCTACTATCGTCACACTGTCCCAACTTCTGTCCTTTCTCAGTACACTCTGGGCATCTCACTACTTTCATAGCTCTGCCAAAGCATTCTAGCCCTCATTGTCACCCTGGAGCCGGAAGATGGGTCTAAGTCTCAACAAGCAAACCTCTCCAGTCGACGATCTCCTACCACCAACCTCAAGTTGCTCACACCAAGTGGATTGAGGCGCATCTCAAACTGAAGATTCCACATTTGCCTTTACCCAGTGGCTAAGATTCGAAGACTCTGCGAGTTGGGGCAGTGTTGTCCATGCGGTGCACGTGCTTTACCGTGACAGGCATTATGTCCGCAGAGGCTTGACTTAAGGCATGCCAACAAACCACTTGTCCAACTAATGATTGCAGCTTCTTCTCTAGATTCCATCAAAACAAAGAGGACCAAAAATGCTCTTTCCTCTCGGAATCATCAAGAGCTACTTCATCCGTATATAATACCGTCCACGCTTCTGTATGACAATTCAATGCTGGTATCATTCGAGTGTTGTGTTAAACTATTGCTGTTACCATGCCAAAGCCAACGATGTCCTTGATCACCTCGAGGATTTTGCTGTGAATTGCTCTGTCGAAAAATTTTGTAGCAAATTTAAATTTCTTAGCCATCCATTATCGTAAATCGCAAACATGCAACTAACAGCCCAGTTTTGACAAATGTCAAATTCCAGCGCTGTCAACTTGAAACCACAAAATGAATGACCTTATACCTTGTTTTTCTTACACTAGGATGCATCCTCTGGCCCCATTCACAACCAAATCATTTCGGCCGCCTCTATTTATATATTAGGCCCACACCTTGATAGGCCGCTATGTTCCGCTCATTACGACTATGTCGTCCGCGTAAGCATTCATTTGAAGTGACTCTTTGAAGATCATGCCTCTGATGTTGACTTGTGAGTTTCGAACGAAGAATGAAATGCCACATGATACCTCGTTACCTTGTTGGACATTAAAGGTGGGCTAAATACCGACCTTAACCCAGCACAGAGAGTTGTCCATTGTCATCCAATTCGATGTGTTTGGACATGTAAATCGGTGGTTGTCTATTTGTACTTCTTGTGCCTTCTCCAGGATCTGCGGCAGTTTGAGAGTCTGATTTCTAGTGGATCTTCCTGGTTTGAAATCACAATGATAAGGACATATCAGAGTTGATGAGCGGTTACAGGAAGAGACGACCTTATACACAATGTTGTTGAGCTATCCTCCCAATGTTACGGAGATTGTCTCCGTAGTTGGCGCGGTCGAAGAGGTTTTCTTTGTTGAGGACTAGTCTTGACTGCGTTCAAGATTTAGTAATCTTGGAATGGAAGACATTAATGAAGATCCACAGTGAATATACTTTAAGTCTGTGGTTTCAACTTAAGAACACTTGATGTCAGTATTCTGGTGCGCACCCCGAAGTAGAGGTGCCGGCAATGAAATGTCTATCATTTCGTAAGAAAACAATCCTTAAGCAACCTTATCGGTGCAGAACCTTTTGTGGTACTTCCATCTAACGTCAACATGCTGCTCAAACGAAAGGGAAACATTTCAAAAGTTCAAAGGTTCCTCCAAGTATTCAACCCTTGATTAAGGTCTCTAAAATTATTTTGAATTTTAAAGGAGATGTCGGAAGACACCCTAGTTTCATCACAGGTAACTGCGTTCCAAAACCTACCTCTGAATCTGTGTGCAGACACTGTCTCGAGGATGACGAAACTCTGAGGCACAACCCATGTCAGTGTGGTGCTCTTTTCAGTCTTAGGAAACATTTGTTTTTCGGAGAAATCATGTTTCCTAAAGATCTCATTTCATCCTGTGGGATCAGCCCTCAACTACATAAGGAAAGGTGAGGTTTTCCTTGACTGATTGGGCACACGACGTAAATGTCTCTTTCGGTGTTACAGTGCTTCATATTTTGCTTACTGTAGCAGTAGTCGGTTTAACAGAAAAACCAGAAAACATTTCACCGGGATAAGGTAGGGCGTTCTGGTAATAGTGCACAAGGAACTCAAAGTTTCAAATGGAAAGTTTTACGCATCGATGCCTCGTTCACCACAGAAACGCTTGGCAGACCTAGGACCAGATAACGAAATATAAAAACTCTTGAGCAGTTGAGGAGAAAACTCAAGAGCTAAATGTTGGTGTAGACATTAGCGGTACGAGTGGCCTAGAGATCTCATGTGCTCGCATTGCCATCCAAGACCAATCTTGTAGAATATACGGCTCACATAAAATTACCATGAGGGTGATGGTGTGCAATCTCTTTACAAGGTGGTTCAAGGATCCCCTGACGCAGGTATTGGCAAGGCCATCAGATCTGATTCCGCCCTTACCAAGTTCTATACTCGTATATCTGCCCACCTCATTCCCGCTTGCTCGGTCAGCTTTTCTAAACACTCTAAGATCTATTTGATTTCACTAGTTGCGATCAGCTCCAGATTGGAATTCTATATTCAAAAGACGTCCAGGAAAAACCATATTTACACTCCCATATGTTGTAAGTCACATTTTCTTGATAGCAACTTCGTTTTCTCTTTATGTTTAAAATATTTTCGTAAAACGATCGGCGATGCCAAGTAATGCCTTCACACTTGACTAAGTTAAATTACTATTCAGAGCACGTTCGCAAATTGCAGTTTCCCAACGTTTTTTTTTTTTACCAAATCGCTCAACAATCCAAACGTGTTTTCCTTAGTGTTCTGCTGCCCTTCAAATGTCCCAGTTCAGGATATATAGGGATGAAAAACTAGAGTGAGAAAGTGAGAAGTGCTACTCGTCCGCATTGCTTTGAAATGCGTGCACAACAGATTGCAGTGATTTTGATAAATACGGCTTACGAGTGTATTCCATATTCAGGCTCGAGGAAAAAGGGGTGTCATAGTTTCACTGTTCGTCCGAGAACGTGTTTAAGGAAATGAATTGAAGGGTGTGAGGGATAAATGCTGTTGTTTCTTGTCGCACTGAACTTGAGAAGCCTTACCGATGAAAATTTTAATTATTAGTAAAACAGAAAACAGTGTTTTAGAGCAATGGTTGCACCTGAGCGGTTAATACTCGAATTCTAGTCAAGCAAAATGCATAACTTTCACTTAGGAGGGCCCTGTAATGTACATGGGTATCTCTGGCCGTACTTTACGTATATATCGTAGTTGGATTTTTAAGCGAAAAAGTTGAAAACGCGAGTATGTAAAATGTGGAAACATATTGCGTCAACCTAAGCATAAGGATCAGTTTCTGTGCTTCGCCTTTACAGAGTGCTTTACAGAGACTCTCTCTCTCTATACCTGAGTATCCCGAAAAGCGTTTACAATGCACAGGGAGGAACAAGTTCCCGGTCTACTATCACCTTGTATTCGTTTTTTATCAACTATGCTGTATGGGACACTAGGCCACAACTTCCAGGTAGTCTTGTGGCACATATTCTTTAAGTCAGTTCATTCTGAGCACTTAAGAATGATTTGTACTCAGAAACTAATTTTTCTTGCATATTGTGATAAAGAATAAGGGTGTACAAGAAGCATCAAGCTCCACGTCGGATGTTTGGTTTCTGATTGTCGCGATGTTTCAAAAGAGAAATAAATGACCGAGGACCTGTGTGACGTTTTGTTTATACAAAATAGTCTCAAGAAGTTTGAAAAAAATATAAAAATTATTTTTCTTAAAAGGCGTATCATGTCTTGAAGTGATTTTGCAGTGAAATGACACACTAAGTATTTCCGAATGGTATCATAGTATGTCTACGAACTATTATTCATTTCAATAATGACAAACATTTTTAGATAGGCAAATAGATACGTTATTGTACATAGTATAATACAGCGTTTACAAGAGATAAGACAAACCTTTTTTATTTTCGGGTAATTTTAAGTGAATTGTAGATGTTCATAAGTTTAATAATTCCTGTCATTTGAAGTGTGGCAGTGAACAATTTTGTTTTTGAGAATGGCAAGAACTTAGTTTTGAGTTGTCATGGAACGAGAGCCATTCATCAAGGTTTTTGGACGCGATTTCGTTATGAAACTCGTAGGATTGTTTTCGTCGATTTAACCTAGAGGCGAAGGGTTTCGAAGAACTTCATGTTTTCTTTACGAAATTGTATCGGATATCAAACTCAAAATTAAGCAATATTTATGTTCTCAGGGGATGCGTTAGCGATTATAATCTTCCTTTATCTGTTTTTCAGCAGATAATAAGGACTTAGCGAACTCCATGGACTCCATCACAAAAAAAGAGCTTAAAAAAGAAACTGGTCACGCATTTATATTAATCAATGGAAAATCGTATTCGAACAATAATGCGATAAGATCAGTCTTCTTGCTTATAGTTTAAAAACTGCTTTAAGGAGGAAAATTGAGACTGCTTGTATAATGTAAAAAAGTTTGATAAAAAATATTGACAATATCTTGTGAGCTGTTTTCTTTTATTTCTTGAAACCAAAGCTCAACAACCGAAACTTTAACATTTTTAAATATTTTATTAATATTTTTATTTAACATGTTGAAAAGAAGTTTTTCGCATTTTTCGCATTTTTTCACGGCACCACCTCTTTCGAGTTGATGACAATACTCAAAGAGTATCAATTGTCTATGGAAAGCTTCTCAAATCGCGCCGTTCGGAGTCGGCAAAAAACTGTAGGTCCTTTCTACTCGTGAGAGAACAGTAGCACGCACAACGCGAGTAGTTGTTGTAGAAGCTAGGCCCTGGTCCGTTGTGGGCTGTAGTGCCACTCAATTATTATTATAAAGGTAAAGGGTGTTTTTATTTTAAATGAAAGTTTAATAAAACAAAGATTATTTTTTTTTTAAATTAGCATAAAATTTAGTTTTTTCGAAAGATAATCTTCCAGCAGTTTTAAATATTATTCCTCAAATATGACCACTATGGTTGCCTCCGACGTTGTCCAATCTGGAGGTCCAATTTTCGATGACTTTTTTCTGTAACTGTATTTCGGCAATGGCCCCCTAAATGTTGTACTTCACTTGTTCAATCGATTCGAGCTTATCAGCGTAGACTAGCGACTTAGCATATAGAAAAATAGACAAGAAAATAAACAAGAAAATAGACAAGCGACGTCAAGTCGAACGATCTTGGAGGAGAATTAACAGGTCCATAAAATAAATTTATGCGGTTACCAAACGTTTCCTTCAATAAATGAATTGTGAGATGCTACGCCATCTTGTTGAAACGACAGCTCATACACATCATGGTTGTTTAATTGATGAACGAAAAAGTTTGTAATGATGGCTCAAGTTCAAGTTCTGGCCAGCACCGTTTCTAAAGAAGCACGGGCCAATTATTATACTTCTGAGGATTATCACCATTCTAAAATTGACAGTTTTGGTTATTAACGCTTCCATTCAACCAAAAGTGAGCTTCATCGCTGAACAAAATAAGCTTATAAAAATAGGGAACAACGGTCATATTGTTTTTGACCAAATTTGCACAATTCGAAAGCAATGTTCAGGCGTCAGTCTATTTATGTCAGAATCCAAGCACAGAAAAAAATGAATGACTTGACAAATTACAAAATGACCACCAAATAAACAGTATTGCCAACTTAAAGGTCTGTACGTTAAAAAAACACCCGTTATAATGCGATGTTTTAAATTTGGAAACGTCCATAATGAATTCTTTCGTGTAGTATTAAGCTTACTGGCACTGACTCATTCACTCTTTCACACATCAAATCAAGTCACTTTTGTCAAGAAAAGTGAACGAAACCAATCGAAACTTACCATTTTTTTATCATTTCATTGTGTTAGCCTTAACTAGTCGAAAGAAATCAAATATTCATGTTCGTCGTATTCGAAAAATTTTGTATTTAATATCGAAATGAGTTGATGACAAATCATATCACGCCAATTGTGGGTTAGCATAAAAATGTAGGTCTCTTCTACTCGTGAGAGATCACGCACAACACGTGTAGTTGTTGTAGAAGCCAGGCCCTGGTCCTTGTGGGCTGTAGTACCACTCAATTATTATTATTATTAGTAAACAATTTAAAGTTGTTCAGGAGTTGGTTTACTAACAAACTTCAGTCTACAATTGAGAGTCGTCGCTTTTAATACGATTGGAGAGTTCATTGAGGCAAAGTTAAGGTTGGTATGTACCGACCACATAAGCGCTAGGCAGAGATTATAAGGACTGAAATTCAGATGATATGGTGTTATGTCGTTTGGTTTGTTCCTCTTTATCTTGTGGCGCCATGGGCGCAGAGTGAACCTGGGCTCTCAATCAACCTGTCAATGTATGAATCTGTACTTTGGTTTTGAGTCATTGCTGCAGACAAGAGCAGGATCTGACAACAATTACGGTCGAAAATTTATATAGAAAAGTTTCCAGATTTTTAGAAATATGAAGGTCAGAATATTCAACTTACATATGTCTTAAATTAATCTTCAAATTTGGTAGCGAAACCTGAAGGATTTCGAACAACATCATAGAGAAAGCAGGGGTATCATATGTCGAATATTTTGGTCAAACACCATCAGGAATGTGAGTCTGCTAGAAATTACAAGAACCTTCGGCCCTTGATAACTGATTCCGATCACTCAATCCATATTCAAAACATAGCTTTAGGAAAAAAGCCGCAGCACTTCCAGAATGGAGTTCAACTCGAGAACCCTGATGGCAAAATATGCAGAGGCCGTGCGATACGATTGGTACCTTAAACTAAGAAAATACAATCTCAGAAGTGTAAGGACATCTGCAACCAATCGTTTGATACGGATATGTCAAGTGGAAGCTCTATAATTCAAAGTGGAGTGATAAAGAAAAAAAACATGGGAAAATGAACTACTCGTATGTACATATGTCATAAAGTATCTGTTCCTAAAAGTAATTCGTAGTACGTAATTTTTGGGGAAGGAATTTCTTGCCCAGTTTGTAGTACATTAACTCCTACCAGGATTCCGGGATCGTATCTCAAAACAAATATATTCAATATTTTAACATATGACATCTTTAATGTCTCCGATGCCATTCTGAGAACACAATTGCCTAGAAAAAATTTCTAACACCCTTAGTTGTCTAAAGTTGTACCAAAGTACGAAACTCAAAGTTTCCTCCATTCTAAAAGAAAAATGAACCGTCATGAAATGCAGAACGAATTTTTGGTGTTTGATTGGCTTGCAATTGCAGCTGAATTTGGGCACAGAGTTAGAATAGTCAGCAACGTTATTTAACTTTCTGATCTTAAGACGAAAGAATTGTCATGAATGAAATGTATCTTTCATCACTCTGCTCATAATTTTCAGCATCCATGAAAATTTAGCACCTTCGAGGTGGTGACTAGTCATTTCGATGTGAATTAAATTACTGAGCTCAACATCTGGTACACCAGATGAAACCTCCTTTAGGGGCGTTCTTCCTTTCGTTTAACAGATCTTTAAACTTCTCCACGCATAGCTAGTGCACTCTAGAAACTATTTCAACAAATTCAGCCAACTCATTAGGGATGCGAGACATTTTCATTGGTATTTCTCACCTAACCAACAAACAACGAATAGTTCCACATACACATAACATAGATTCGCTTTGCATTGCTAATCCTGACGAAAAGAGGAAAATAAGAACATAACAAAAAAGAAGAACCGACCTAACACACCCTATATTCGCCATAGGCCTTAAAACAAAAACATCCCGAGCAACCTTCTAAACAAGTTTTGTTCTATTTCGCTGATTCTTTTTCTATTCCTTTTGTTTTTCTAAGCACTTAGGTACAATAAGCAAAGCGCACATACCCACAAAAATATCCCACCAACACACGCTTTCCATATTTTTACACATAAGTGCGTTCAAATTCTGCTTCTTTTTTCTATGCCACTCGTCGTTTTTTCATTTCTTTCCGCTGTGCTGTGTATTAAAATTGGCAGCAGGCAGCAAACGAATTCTGCAATGGCGCTCGGGCTTTTCCAATAGGAAGCTACGCAATACACGCAGCACGCAAAGCATATAGTGAACGGCGGCCGCAAAGGAGAGAGCGAGTAGGCATAAACGCACACACGGACGCGCGCCCAGAGAAGATAGTGAGCCCCAAAAATAGTGCGTACAGCGAGCTGGTGTGTGTGTGAGGGCATACACAAATCAGATATTCTCACGCACCCCGAGCGCATGAAAGCCGTCGACGGCCGTGTCGACCAACACGCACACACACACACACACACGTTTAGCTGCGGTTACGGTGACGCAAAAAAGCTTCGCTCAACCGACAAAATGGAACGAGCACGATGGGAGGAGAGGACAAATTGCAAATGAAATGTGTGTGCATGCATGCGAAGCCAGTGTGAGTGCGATGAGGATTCTTTTTGGCCCCTCTTTGACGGAGTGAATCGTGGGGCTGCTGCAAGAGAAAGATAGAGCTATAAAAATTGATTGGACGAGTGTGCGTTCGTGTGTGAGTGAGTTTTGGCCGGCTTGCCGGTTTTGCCACAACTGAGAGACGGCACTTTTCCCACGCTCTCACTGCCGCTGGACACCAATACCAAGGTCGACGAGGAGATTTTTCTCTTCTTCGGAACGTCCTCTCTTCCGAAGAGAAGTCCGATGGCATGACTAATGCGAAAAAATGCGTTTTAAAGAGACATGTTGTTGATTTGCTTCCTTTCGTTCGTAGTGCTGCGCTGGGGTGGTGTTTGAATGTGAGGGGTTGGAAAAAATGCAAAAAATTGGGTTAGGCTACATAAAACCTTGGTTTTACGACTTTATGCAATCGAACATAAAAATCCTGTCCCGCCTTCTTGTGTGGCACCTGCAAAGGAGTGGAATGCGTGTTCGTGGAACCAAGGCCAGCCAAAATGGGATTCCTTCACTTTTGTGGCCTCTTGAAGGTTGTAAGGCCTCCGGCGCCAATGCAGCATTTCAGTTTGCCATCCGACGGTCCAAAGATGAAACCCCCTGCCGAATAAATTCTTTTACAGCCGCTTATGAAGTCAATTTTGTCCACTTCATAGTGGAGTACATATTTTAGAAGCAGTCCATAAACCTCATTTAAAACTCCACCCAACCAAGGAAGACCGACATTCCAAGAGAAACCATCAATATCAAGGATCAACTGCACGTCGCACGCATTTCGCTTTCAGTTCTCTCGTCTCTCTTCTCTCACTCAGTGCTCTGTCTCACGCATAAAATAGAATTTTTCTCTTTCTAATGTTTCTTATGTCATCGCGTCAATCGCGAATGTGTCCCAGCGCAATGCGCCCAACCATGGCCTACGGGGAGAACACCGAAAAAAAACAGAAGAATTCAAACATCTCCCACACAGTCACATTCCGCCTTCAGAATGTATTTCCTCTCTCTGTCGCTCCCCCAGAACCAAACCAAGCCCCACATCGTTACATCTACCCCTTTCCGAGTGAAGCTCGCATTCACCGCACAACACAACTGCACTTCTGCTTGGAATGTATGTGTAAGCTCATGCAAAATTGTTGGCGCACAAGACGAGAGAAAAAAAAGGCAACGCAAAGCCTAAAAAAGAAACGAAGAGAAGCACAATAGAGAGCGAAAAGAAACGAAAACAAACACAAATAATTCCCACACAACCACCAGGGCAGTTGCCAAAAAATCCACGCACACACCGCCGCATCTGCACTTGCCAAAACCCATGATGCTTAGAAATTAGGAAGAATGGAATGGAGGAAGAGGAAAAAAAACGCACACGGATGTGTGAGTGGGCAATTCTGAGAATTGTGAAGCTTCACACTACCACAGCGCTGCTGCAGCTACTACACGTGCAGCTACAGTTCACTTTGGTTTTTGGATTCTTTCGTGAATTTTTTTTTCCTCAGTTCGTTCTGTGGGCATTATGCCTCGATTCTTTGCATTTTGTTGGAAGCATCTAATGAGTGTTGATTGGGAGATCTTAGTACGGGAGCTAGTACGTTTTTTTAGGAGGACAGTGGTTGGAAGTAGTGATGTGAAGCGCGAGTTTCGAGTAGGAAATGCAAATGCAAGAAGACATTAATTCTATTAAAAAATTGAAGATTCTTACAGAATGTTTATCAGAGACGGCAGACTTCTGGCTCTATTTGCCAAATTTCTGCCTCTTCGGGTGGCATTTCACTACGAGGTGGTGCTGGGTCTCAACCAACATGATCTATTTAGCCAGTTTCGCACACAAAATTGGTTGAGGTGCTTTATCACTTGCGATCTCCTCTCTCACTCAAGACTTCTGAGTCTCCCAAAATCTTCTCAAGAATAAAGTTGCCGAATTGTCTAAAAACCTTTTTGACGTGAAAGGTCTCGGTGAGTTCCTTACCGACCTTGACGGAGCACCGAGAGTTCTCCACCGTCATCTAACATAACCTAAGGAGTTTGGGAGGAACGCCAGAACTAGACATGGCACAGTTTAGCTGGCAACGATAAGGTTGTGAGTATAGAAGGTTAGGTCTCTGTGAGAATATGCGGTAGTGTGAAAATGGGACCCAATGCGAACTTTCCTAACCTTAAGTCACATAGTTAAGTACATGAGACTACAGTACGGTTAGCACACGATAGTTAATTATTAGCACGATCAAAGTGGTGCCCCCCTCGTCATGCAATTTTCCTCCGAACATACCCTACAAGTACCTCGTACAGAGCTCTGCGAGTAGTCCTTTACCTTCAGGAACATTTTTCACTTCAGTCTCGATAAAGGAACTCGGAAAGACGGAATTCTTGTCCATTATCATCCAAATTGAGCGCAACATTCTTTCTAATGAGGGGATTTAGCCCATCTTCGCCGTTGAACAGTTCTCAGAAATGAGTTTCCAGAATCGACTGGGACCTTACTACAAGTTTCCCGCTTTAGTACCACGAGTTTCCGGTCTGAAATTTGTATCCAATGGATATTTGTTTTACCTTTCCTTCCACTGAGTTGTTTCCATATTCTTTCGTTTTTCCTCTGAGAAGGCGGTGGTTTTCCTTTCCTCCCTGTAGATGTCATGACCAGCTTCCGTCTTTCTTGGCTTGTAAGCCTTCTTCTTGACTGCATGCGCCTGCTTGCATTTTTTAACAAACAACAGTCAATTTTAGGTTAAGTCATAAAACCTAGTAACTCAGTGGCAGCGGGAAGTCATCTTAGCATTGTTGCCGTTCTTTTTATAAGTCCAGATAGCGTAGAAAATTCAGATAGCTTAAGAGAGACGTGAGTGGAAAAGTTTTCCGCAACCTCATGCAGGCTTAGCTTTTCGACGTCAAACGATGTTTACCAGTCTCTACTTTGTTGTTCTCTGTACATTCGACTTCTTACCTTAAGGAAACAAGGATATAATCCGAGTCAATGTGGGCAATTCAAGCGACTTCTTTTGAATGGGTCTTAATTGTAGCAGTCAAGGACCTCCGCGCGTTACTCGGCTGTATGCAAACTGTTAAGAGATCTCAGATTGCATATGCAAACCCAAGAATAGTTGCGTTTTATTCGTTTGCAGAAGTCTTTAACAGTGAATTCGTATTGGAGACTTCTGGTTATTTCGGAACTAAATTTGAAGATTCGTAGAAGTCTTGAATATCGCTCTCTATATATCGAAATACATCTGATTTGTGCTTTATATACAAACATGTGCAGTGTTGACTAAGCCTCCAAGCATCGACCACGTTCCCTTCAGATTTTGAAAAAATTATAAGATAAAATGGACGAAATCATTAACATTGGCAGCAGGGAGATAAACTTAAAACTTTTGCACACAGACAATTTCTCGATGTAAAAGTCCTGGATTTCAAGACCCTTTTTTATCAAAGAAATATCTTTAAGTTAGGAACAGATGGGACTCGATTATTTTTTGCCATCTTAAAAACAGCACAGGCAAGCATATGTCGTCTGATTAACTGTTTCATAGAATGTACGAGCAAATGTTTGCTTCTGTTTCACAGAAGGGGAGTTTAGAGAAGAAGACTTAACGGTATGACCTGTACAATGACAAGGATCTAGTCAAACGATTACAAACTAAAATGTGTAGCAAAAGAATACCAACTGACCTGGAAAGTGTTTGATTTAGTCCCGACCGACAACATGATAGAAGCATCAGAAGACGACCTCAGACAGCTACATACTCGTAGGTTTAAGAAACGGGTGTCGCCTAGGACAGTCTATAGAAATATAGTGTCCCCAGCTTAAACCACAGCAGGCCACAACACACTTCTATGAACGAGCACTTGTATAACTCGAATTTTCTTAAATCGAAGTTTATGTCTTAAATTTTGTTACAGAACATTGCATGCAGAACAGTCGCAGCTTCTTTAAAGTGATTCTTTTTGCGCATATTGTGCGTGTGTTAATGAGTAAACGAAGATGTGAAAATGTTGAAATCAATTTTTGATGTACAGGAAATAAGAAGGCGATGATCGCTCTGTGTAAGTCCGACTTTAAAATTCCTTAAGAAATACAAGACAGTCTTATTCTGTAGGACAATCACCCATTTCTGCTTTCGGCTCATCATTCAGCAACGCATGCAAAATCAAAGAAATTAGAAGTACAAGCACCTTTTAAGTACCTTCACTGCACAACATTAAAATCACACCGCAACACCATGCAAACTTTTTTTTCTATTCTCTAAGTCTTCCTTCTACCGTACCACCCCCGTCACCCAGAAACCCCTTCAGAAAATCAAACATCCAGCATAGCACTCAACTCCACTACTCACTACACTGTATTCGGTTCTAAGGACAGAAAAGCAAAAACAAAATTCGGCAAATTACCTAACACACCAGATCAACCCCCTCGCAGCACCACACACTCTCATCACAACCAAAAAAACATTTTTTTTTCTTCTATTTTCTTCGTATTCGCTTCCACCATTCGCACACTTCCCCTTCACACCCCGTACACTCCGTCTATCGTTCCTAACAAAAACTGCACTCCTTCTGTGTGCGTGCGTAGCATGTATCCACACGTGCAATTCCTCATTCATTCCTATTCATCACAGCATTCTCGTCCATTCATTCGTTCGCACGCATTTCGCGCCATCGCCCCATCTTGGTCTATCGCGCACTTTTTTCTCTCGTTTTTCTTTCTTTCGGCAATATTTTTTCCCAAAAAAGCGAATCCAAGAAGAAAAAGAGTACTCTAGCAGCAGCAGCACCAGCACCACCACCACCACTGCCAAATACTGCCAGAGGGTTGAATAACGTCCGTCCCATAGTCGTGTCGGTGAATTAAACTCATACACACTGAAACTCAGTCAGCAAGCTCACCACCTCACGCATACACCGTCACCACGGAGCACAAGCAGCGCACAGCAAAGCAGCAGCATTCGAATGCTAGCAGCAGCGGCAGCACTGAAGAGCATTCAACCACACAACGCAAGCAAGCAGGCAGGCAGGCTGGCAGCAAGCACAGCACAGCACACACAGTGGTAACTCTGGTTTGTGGGCCCCCAAAAACGCAATTCACGAAATTCATGTTTGTCTATTCGGCCCTAGGTTTCGGAGGTGCTCGCAGCGCAGTAGTGTGCACTCGTCGTTGTCGTCGTTATTTGTAACGTTTTACTTCTTTCCACAAAAAAAAGCATTTTTAACAAAAATCTAACAATCGTTCATAAGAAAACTTCCCGAGAGAGAAAAATAAATAAAAAAAAAAGAAAATAACGGAGAAGAAAAGGAAAACAAAAAATTTTGCAATCACCGCGAAAATGTTATCGAATAAACAACAAAATTGAGTGAAGATACAGATATCTTTTAGTTTCTTTATTTTTGTTTTTAAGTTAATTTTTATTTTCCAAGTTCGCCGCAGCACGGTTAAGGTAAATAAAAAAAAATTTGAAAGAGATTCAGTTTTTGCGCCCCCCCTGTGATATGAGTGTGAAACTAATGTCGACTGTTAGGTGGATGCATTTTCACCCTTATTCTTGAAATTCCCTTCTATATTATCATCGTTCGGGTGTTCAGTTTAGTTTTTCTTTGGGTTGTTTTTGTTATTGTCCTGCCGTCGTCGTCGTCGTCGTGCAAGTGCGTGTGAAATTCAAATCAAACGCACAAAAATCAATAAAAAATTGTTTTTATTCTTTTTTTCGGTTTCCTTATTCTAAGTGTTAAATGTTGATAACTTTAGTGTGCTTGAAAGTATGGTGAGAACGGGAAGAATTTGAAATTGAAATTTATGCAAAAGTTTGAATGAAATAAGAAAAAGGGTGGCAATCGGTGTTTAGTTGCACATTCGCGGGGTTGTGAACCAAAAATCTGAATATAGTGGCAATGAATGCATTGCATATGAAAGTGATCATGTGGAAATATTTGGCAACTTGATTGGATTACGATTTCGCTGCTGGATGAAACGCCCGTTCACGAAAATTAGAAGAACACAAAATTGCTAGAAACCACCCAGGATACCCCATAAGGATTACTCTAAAAATAAATTCACATCTTCGTAGATACATACAACCGCAGCAGCAGTAGCAGCAGCAGGAGCAGCAGCAATAGCAGGCTTCTGCCATTATTCCATTGGTACACAAAGTTTGTGTTCATCTGCAATGAGCAGCAGTGGGAACACAGAAAAAAAAAATTAGAAATATAAGGAAAAAAAGGAAAGGTACACTTTACTCGTATCTCATGGCTCCCAGTCATCCCAGCCCCATACACACACTCTCCTTTCATTACATAGTTGTGTAATTAAATTAGGTTCTGTGTTATTTTCTTCCATTTTTTATGTGTGAAAAAAAGCTCTTTCTCTTGCCCGCCTCTCTTCTCCGCCCCGGCACCAGGCCACCATGTACACTCGTCATGTGCAGCGCAATTAGCAGGTACATAAATTGTATATTCCGCATCTCTCCTCTACATTGAACTACAGCATTTCTTTTCATCATCCTCTCGCTCTCGCTCTCTTCCTTCGCCCCGACCGCTACTGGTTTTCCAGAAATTCAGAAGTGTTGTACGTACAAGCCGCCAACTAAGTTTTGATTCTTATAAGAATTTGCTAAAAAGAAATTTGGCGGCATATTGACTGCGCTCCGGTTCGTCCTCAGATGAAACGACGTTTTGCCTCTCTTTTACAACCGAAAGATTAATCATAAAGATTACTGGAAAATGTTCGACTTTATGTCTGTTGATCGATAAAAAAGAGCATAATTTTTTACTTGTTGTGTTTTTTGTTTTTCCTCCTTTTTTTGGGGGAAATTTGTCGCACAAAACTACTCCCAGCTTAAATGCACTACTCGTCAGTTGATGGGTGTACCGTACGATACGACGAGTGAGATTAGATTTGCCAACAACGAAAAGCTTTAGATAAAAATAAGTTATTCAAAAAATGTAGTTTTTTCTCATTTTGTACATATGCTTCCAATGAAGAGTGCTTCATGTGCCGGTGTGTGGAAATAGACCTTGAGGCCGTAGTCGAAAGCATTCATATTGAGTGCAGATGATTAGACGTTAGGTTGGAGTCATTTTTTTGTTGTTTCTGTATGCGGATGTAGCTTTGTGATTTCGGGAATCGGTTTCATTTCCATAAGAAGGCATGCATTTAAAAAAATACAGTGGAGAACTGAATGGACTTGGGAAATTTGTTCGTTTTGATAGTTGGCAGTTCAGAGATATTTCTTGATTTCGGAAAATATTTATAAAATTTATTTAAGGAGTTATTCTGAAATGTGGTCACATAACTAAATTGGTTCAGAGTAAGGTGATCGCATCCATATTTCATACTCATTCCGATAGAAAAAAAAACAGTGCAACAAATAATTTCAAATATGGAAGTGATCTCAGAACTTAATGCACGGCAGTGGTTGGTTTGGAGAACTTTGTTCGTTATATCCGCGCCTCCTGAACTGGACCTTTTTCATCTTTTCATGTTACCGCATCCTTGAAATTGCTTACTGGGCCTAAGTATGAGGCTTTGTTCATGAAAAGCTTTTCAAATTTCGCCATTCGGAGTCAGCAGTAGGCCCCCTTGAGAGATCAATAGCAGGCACAACTCGAGTGTGTTGTTCTAAAAGAAGCTCGGTCCAAGTCCCTTGTAGGCTTCACCCAATTTAGTTGTTTTTATGTTTCCACAAATAATTTTGTCAAAGCACTGCTGTACTATGCACGAAATAAAATATCTATCTTATAACAAATTGCTGCAAAAACAAATCATTACATTTTGCTAGCATTAAAAGATTTCGTTGGAATGGAATGGATGCAACATTTAGATCATTTTCCATTCAACCACAGAATGACTTTCAGCCTCCAAGTTGGAAGAAAAATAGTCAAAAAATGAATAAGTTCTGAGTTCGAAGAGAACTTAAAGGAAATGCATTACTGAAGTGAAGCTCCTCTTTGCTGTTTAAAAAATAACAAAAATTACTTAACAGGACAGATGAAATCGTCACAACCGTTTTCTTCCTATGCGACAGTTAAATTTTTCTCGAACTTTAAAATTTGTTAGACACCCACAAAATGTCTCAAAACCAAATTTGTTTATATTTCTGCAAGCATTTGTGGTCAAATTGCGAATTAAAAACCAATATATAATGAAACTTTGGCAACGCCGTCAATGAGGAACAAATGTTGCTGATCAGGACAGCTTTTTGGTTGAGGTTGAGGTGGCTTACTTACGTCCAAAGAAGAGAGGCAAAATGTAGGCTGAATGATAGTATTAGCCAGAGTAGACAGCCAGAAATCTTAGATAAATGCGCTCGTGGATCCATTTGACTCTAGTGCACATAAAGTAGAAACTTTGCTTTGTTGACTAGTAAGGACCTAGGGACTGGACATACATCTGAGAACATGATACATGGCACGCAGAAGGACAATTAAACTTGTACGTATTTCATGCAAAATTATGTCCGCTGACACTACTTGTCTTAAAAAGCGCCCTGCACCCTAGGTAGACTTAGCCCTTAACATGCCTCTACAGCAGGCACTCGGCGTCTAATGTCAACTTTCTCCAACAAACTGCATCTCTGATCGACCCTTTGTTTGTGAAGGTTATGTATTTTGTTGTGCCATCTAGCTTTCTGTAGACGAGGTCATTCTCGATTTTAAAGGCAAAACTACGACCTACTAGTGTAAGAGAGTCAATAAACATCTGGAAAGTTATCTATTTTTTGTAGTTCAAAAAGCCAGTAGGTTCTACTACATTCATCTCTTATTTTTAGGGAATTAGGAAATTTTTATTCTTCACAGCTACATCTGAACTAGGTAAACAAATCGGGGATTTAATATCATCTCCTTTAAAAAAGTCATTAATCTTGCTTTCGTAGACCAGTTTTAAAAACAAGACCAACAAACGCTCTTGAATTTAAAATATTGCACAACAATATCAAAAGCGGGTACTATTAGACTCAAACGTTGCAAGCACAGTTTAATATCATTCAAAAAATAGTCGCCACTGCCCCTACAAAAACCCTACATCCCCCAAGATGTCAGTGCCCCGCTTCTTCAACAACTATTCTATGTTGAGCGTTTTCCTAAATAGAGGAGGGAACCCACAGTTCATTGCCGACTCCAAACATTGAGAATTGAGAAGATTGAGTGGTGAAAAAATACGAGATGAGTGGGCGCACTTACTCACTACACTTCGGCTCCTCAAATCAAATGTATACAAAATTTATGCTTCACCAATTTCGTCTCCCCTCCCGACGAACAATTAGCCACTTGAAAAGATTATGTAAACATGATTTCATAGTCATTGGCACAACTAAACAATTCATTAATGACACATTCTACTGATAACTCTCGTGAGCAGATATAAATCTAGTTTGACTGTTAAGAAAACGAGATGACTTATTTTTTTCAGAACTTTGGTTTTCAATATTCTCAACAGCTAATCAATTTAAATAGAGTCGATTTTCGAAAAAATTGTGAAAAGTTGTAACTGCTAGTGGCATTGATCGAATGTTCATACTTCAGGGCGTCTTTTCTCTTTATATACATATGTATCTACTGACGTGAAGTGATCTCATATAAAAATAGACCCGAACTCTTAAAACTCAGTCTTATATGAATTTACAAAAATATAAACCCAAATTGTAAGCCTAATCGTCTGGGGATACCTCGCCACCATTAAAACAGCGTTGAGCACTAGCTGACTAGCACTGATCTAGACTCTGATCTCTAGTCGGGTGTAGCGCCTCATTGACGAGGAAGAAGACTATTCACGGTCAATGTTAGCTTATGCAAATTTTAAAACACACTACAGTTGTGAAATGCCTTTCAACTCTCACATGGGCTCGTGTTTTCTTCAGTTTTTGTCAAAAGTGTACCCTCGGTGATGTGGTTCAGTTTGTATGAGAAACCCACGGCTTTCAATTGGTAAGCTCTCAAGTGGTCAGATTATGCGATCAAGGGGAACGTTAGAAATTCAAGTGTTTGTTGTAGAAGCTAGAATTAAACGTGAATAAAAGTATCATTAGGAAAAATAAAAAAGAGAAAGTAGTGTCAAAATTGAATACCAACGTCTAAACTTCAACCGAACTTGAATATCCTTCCTTCACAAAATGTCTCGCATTCAGATGGGCTCCTGTGTAGAAGGCTCTCTATTCGAATGCCAGACTAAACAAACGTTCTTTTTTATCAAATGCTGAAGTTTGCAGACGTCGTGGAGGCAAAGTTACAAATTCATATATCTCTGCAGAAAAGTGTCTCAGGAAAGACTGCGTCTGCACCCAACAAGCCATTTACATCGATAAACCCCTTTTTAACAAACCAGTCTCATTCATCTATTATCGACATGTGCTAAAGGTTTTGAAGGCCAAGGTGTAACACACCAGTTCGGCCATTCAAGAGATCAGCGTATAAATGGCCGATCACCGTGGCCGGCATACAAATTCGACTTTTCTCACAATATGACAACCGAAACAAAGTGTGAAGAAGATAAAATAAATCGACTTTTTTCTTTCATTTTGGGTGTTGGTTTTGAGTGAAAGTGAAAATAGGGTCAACCTTTATTTCTTCCTCATTTGAAACCACCAGAGAGGTGTTCAGGGAATACAATAGATAAAGGAATACCGTCAGCTTAATCAAGTGATGGACTGACTTAAATTTAATATTGCATTGTCTCACGCATAAATATCCTCTATTAAAAAAACAAAGATTTCCTTACACTTATGAAATAGTGTGTGTTTTTGGTGAGAGAAAACATATCATCCGATTGACGGACACACGCATAGAAAAAACAAAAAGAAAACCTTGCCGATAAGTTTTATCTACTTTATGATATCGAAAGTTGAAATATTTTACAAAAGTCCTTCAGAGTATCTGAACCGAGATATGCAGTGAAATTTTTTTTCGCTGCATACTTTTTGTGATCAATTTTTGTTCATAGTTTAACTTTATCTTATCAAACTTTTAACGAGCTCAAGTTAGCGCCAAATGCGAGATAACCTAGAAGACAACGCAAAACAGAATATTTTTCTAGTCGAAGTGCATTTTTTTCCCCAAAAACAAGAATGTAATTTGTTTTCGACCTTTGCCACGAATTGTCTCTTCATGCAGCCGAAAAAAAATTATATACGTATGTGTTTATATAAAAATTGTCTCCCGAAAGAATGTAGGTTACCAGTAGTGTCTGATAGAGCTTCGTAGCAATTTAATCTATCCCACCATATAGCACAGTAGTGATGTTCATTTCTTTTTTTTTCAACATAAGTATGACAACATAAGCTTATCACACCCCTTTCCCAATACTCTTTTCGTTCACCACACATATTCCCATCATTTCGTGTAAAAAGCAACAAAAAAAAAAAACATAACACAGCATAGAAGAGTTACCGACGACGAGGGGAAGGAGCATGCGAACGCACAACTCTTATCAGTCCTTCATTTTGCTTCGTTGTTTTTTTTTTTGTTTTTTTCTCGGGGGTACCAACCACCAACAACGTGTCACTTTTATTATTTCATTTCGTAGCTAAGTTGTAATTATGTTGGTTTTATCTGCAATTAGATTTGCGGGCCAAACACAACCGGGTTTGTGGTCATTTCAAAGAACTCAGTGATGTCTGTGTCTTCTGGACAGGAGTGAAATGAATAAAATATGAATTTAAAATTATTTTATTTGTTTCTTTGTTTTGATTCAAAATAATTTCGCACGCACTATCAGTGGTGGTGAGATTGTGTGATTATCTAAATGGACAATAATATTTTGCATTTTTATTTTGGACGCATGTTATTGTTTAGGGAATTGGTTTATTTCTTTTTTTCGACGCATTTTTTTGACTCCTCTTATCAGACTTGTCTGTGTACGCATGTGACATGCCACGGAGTTAAAGTTTGGGAATGTAGCAGGTGCAAGGTGCTGTTTACGCATTCAAAGCCAGCATTCGAAAATGGCGTGTTGTTCTCGCGCCTAGTCCTTGAATCAGAATCGAGAAAACATGCAAAAAATGCAATTTTCAAAACGTGATTGACAAGCGAAATTCCCACTTTTGACAGGATCTCTCTCTCCCTCCCTCAAAGTAGCCATTTTTTCCGGAACTAAACATTTTAGTAAACACTTCGCTGTGCATAGCAAAGTGCTTCCATCCACCACCCCTCTCCCTCTCACAAAGCATAACCAAAACAATGATGACCTCATAGTGATGGCATTACCTCTACACATCATATGGTATGTGTTGATAAAAATCAAGATATGTATGCTGGTTAACAGGTTTTCGATCTAAATGAGTGGAAACTAAATTTAAACTTTGTCAGTTACTCTCTTACTATGTCGGAGATTGTTTTAAATTCAGTCAGAAAGATCTTGACCTTGAGTAGATCGGTTTTCTTTTCGTCTTCTCCTCTTCTCTTAATGGCTCCACATTTTATTTTATCACCGTTATTTGCATAAAAACAGGTGTGCAGCAGCATAATGTCGCACTCAAGCACTTGGAAATTGTTTGAAAGTCAAATAAGATTGTTGACACAAAGTAACCTTTTTTCCTGCAAATGGATTGAATGGAGACGGGTTTTCTGGGGGGAGGCGCGCATCAGCTCTCGTAATCCATGCCAAATATTTCCACAAAGACCACACACGAGCATCCACGAAACCTTCAACTAATGTCTGTTTTTCTTTCATAATTCTTTTTTAGAAAATGAGTTCATCAATACGGTCTCAAAGCGACACATTTAAGTGCTAAAATATTTATTTGTTTTGCACGTAACTTTAAACAGAGAAAATTCAAAATAAAAAAAAATCATGCTCATTTTGGAGTGTAAGAAATTATATAAAAACGAGAAAAAATAAGACTTCCTCTCAAGGTTGTTTAAATGTAAGAAAAAGTCCAACTCACACAACAAAAATCGAATCAAAACGGAATGAATAAAACTAAGTAACGTTTTGTGCAAACTAAAATTTCCCTAAATGTAAAAAAAAAAATTCGAAAAAAACAAACAATTAATTCAATGTAAATTCAAAAAATCCTAAAGAAAAAACATCATATGATATAACAAAAAAATTAAAACAAAATAAAAATCAAATAAAATTTTTCAGAATAAAAAAAAAAACTTTATCCTAACCTAATCAAAATTTATTAAATTAAAAAGAAAATTCAATTCACAATAAATACACGAAAAAAATGAACAGAGAAAACATAACGTAGAAAAAATTTAATCCCTAAAATATTTAATAAATTTTCAAAATTAATGGTTTGGATTCTATAACACCGCACGACGCAACACAATAAAATTTAAATCATATTACAGTGCTAATCAGTGTGTGTGAATATATATCAAAAATTTCGTTTCGGTTTATTTATTCGCAAAGTAAATACGTGTATCGAAACCCATTTATTATAAATATATGTATAAAAAAAAATATGTATACGAGTATTAGTAATAATAATAATTATTGATGAATAAAAAGGAAAATATTTATGAATAAAAATTTATAAAAAGTGAAACATTTCATGTTGAAAATTTCAAATAAGTCTACAATTCGCGACTGACTGGAGAGAATTTTGTTTTTGGACAATTCAAAATTTCAACGTTTTGGATGATCGATAATTTGGCATTATCCAGGGAGACACTAAATTTATTTGAGGTGAGTTTACTGACTATTTTATATTATTTTTTTAATTTTTAATTAAATTTCTCATTTTTTGGGGATGAATTTTCTTTGAAATTGTTATATTTCAGTATTTTTTAAAACACAAGCTTTGTGTCAATTTAAAAAAAAAATTATCTTGACAAACGGCTTTGAAGAGTGCATGAGATGTTACACAGCTATGCTACGATACTCGTAAACAATTTTTAGTCTTGAACGTAGTCATCAATATCCATTTAGGCACAGTTCTCTATAAGACAAGCTCTTCCCTAGATTTCCGTTTAACAAATTCAAACGCTGAAGTATGCCCTTACCATCGTCTTGTTGGAATAAGAGCTTAGTTTATGAATTTTGTCAAGCTCTGTCGGCTATCTACAAGGAACTTCTGCAGAAGACGGCATCTGCTGCCTAATTGATCACACCAACAGAAATCGCCATGGTGTTGTTAGGCTTGGTGGGTGCATTGAAGTTTCTGCAAACAACCATAAACCAAAGATGTGTCATCTCTGGGAAGAAAATCGGATGTGTTCATCTCGCTGTATTCGCATACCTTTTGTCGTTAGCCAATTGAACTGGAAGGGCAGTAGTGAGTCGTGGCTATTAATGCTTTTTTTCAATCACTTTGCCATGGGGAGTTAAAGGCACAATCCCATTTAGCGCCAATGTTGGTCTTGGAAAACAAAAAAAAAAAAGAATAATTTTCTGAAAACCAGACAAGTTTTAAGCTTTTTGACATATGACTCATTAAGCTGCGTTGGAAGTACATATGAATGCAGAAAAGACCCGCTATCTGAGTTTGACACCTAAGAGAAAATTTTAAATATTTCATTTCCTCCGTCTTAACGGCACCATCTACATTAAGGATTTGATCTTCAGTGAGATTAAATCCACATCAAGTCGAAGTCTTACATTAGACATCTTGCAATTCGAATGCGCATATTCGGCTCACTTGAACCCAGTCTACATAAGTGAATGATACTCGACTGGTTAGACTACATCCAGCATGTAGTGAAGAGACTATAGCAGCTGTGGCTTGGAGTATACGCGAATAGCGTGACGAATCGATTCGTCGTCGTTCTCATTACCTTGGCTTGGCGTATTCGACAACTTGGCATATTTTACGTGAGAATCTTCAATTACCTCACATGATCTCGTTAAATCAAAATCTCTTCAACAAGAAGGCGCTACGAACCTTAGAGTGCGTAAAACAATGAACTTCTTGAGCACTTAATGTTACGCTCTGCTAGAAAAAATTTGCCGCATATATCGTGCGATATCAACTCTTTAGGCAATTTTCTCTGGAGAAATGTAGAAATATCAAATAATTCAGTTACAATTGAAGCTACGAAAGCCAACTTTACTCGTGTTATCCCCGAGACACCAGCCACCACGCTCGAACTAGTCGCCCACAATCGGAACACCCTCGACAAAGTCGTGGCAAACATTTACATGAAATAATTTTCAAAAAGTAAATGCCATGAATTGGTCTTTTAGCCGATAATAAACATATTAAGTTCACATTCAAATGTATGCAATTTATTTTGCATTATAAAATAAGCCTCACAATGAATAGCCCTTAATTGTTATCCAGATGGCTTGATGAACTTACCACAAACCTGCTGCAGTTCCGAGGAGAACAGAGTTAGCTCCTTCATCAACTACTAGTGTTGTTTCTTCCGTCTCAAGAATAGAGGCCAGCTTAAGTTTTTTGCCGACTTTGAAATTCGAAGTTTTGGAAGTTTAGGCAATTAGTAATCTGAGGTGATGTCGTGAAAGGTGAATGCTTCGTCGTAACTACGACCTCTGGTGTGTGAGTTTTCTCACAGTCAGTTCATTTCGTCTCGATTCAAGGATACCTCCCTAAGCTCCATACGCTTCAATCCCTACGAATAGGCCCTGGTCCCTTGTGGGCTGTAGTGGCACTCAGTTATTGTTATTAAGTGGTTCTTTTTTGTAAACCTCCTCAAATGGCTAATGGCTCCAAATTTGCCTTAACACAAACTCAAGTTGCAGTTCTTAGACTTATTTAGTGTTATATTGACATATGCTGTGAAGCTCAGCAACCTGTCTCTTCACTAACCTAACCCAGCAAAGACTACTATGAGCTGCTCCTCTACCCGCAAACTAATTTGTATTTGCCTACAATTCAACTAATTGATTAGTTAGACGTGTGATTTGGCATACCTGGAGCTGCTAGTAAGTCGTAGGTTGGTAACAAGGTGCAGCTTATATTCCAAAACTGATTTTTGTATCCATTCCAAGCAATTATTCTTACGAAAATGTATCCACAACAGTTTGTGTCCACATACGATGGAATCATTTTAACTGAACAAATTTTGAAAACTCTCAGGCGCTGGAAAGCACTTGAATTTTTGGCAGCACCGAGCGTTGTTCCAAGAAAAGCTAGTGGTGGACAAGGAGATGCCAAGATTTTTAATTGAATTCATTCACGTGCATATGCATAAGCTTTATTATATTACAACGTACATACATACGACATGTTTCAGAGTCTGTAAGAAAATTAGACGATTTTACATTTCTTACAGAAAGCAGATATCTTTATTGCTGCATTTAGCAAGTACAGATCCTGACCTTCAGGACTACAAGATAAAACTCAAGATTTGATTTTCTTTCATTGGAAGGGCGCAAAGCTTGGGAATGGCTCAAAATCCAACATCGGTTCAGTCAGTAAAGAGACAAAAAAGAAACTCCGATGCATCTACAAAAAGTGATCGTGCCAAACCAGACAGTATTTTTTTCATCTTCTCAGAGTTCACTATCGTGTCACTTGTAGCTATTTTTGACCGTCAACGACGAGTTAAAGTTTTCTTCAAATTGATTTCAAATAACGTCAGCACAAGCACGAAAAAATCAAAAAGCTGCAAAAACATTTTTTTTTTGGTCTAAAGGGCAGAGCACAGTATCACCGCCCTCTCATCATTACATCATACATATTTTTTTCGGGACAAAAAAAAATTGAATGTACATATGTATGTATGAACATGCATGTGTTTGTGCGTAAACTAACAATAATGATCATCATACACGCACAGATACGAATGCATGTGCGGAAAAGCTCTGCCCGCACGCACTCACGCATCGAAACCGCGCCGCTGTGTAAACATGAAAACCTTGAATATTCTATCGCACATATCAACAGCACAGCAGCGACGCTAAGCGACGTAAAGCATAGACCGCTGCTGCCACCGCACGATAGATACAACAAAAGGCAGCTAAACTATAATGATTGCAAAACAAGGTCTGTGCGCAGCAGCAGCAGCACACATAGCACACTCGTGCGTATACGCACATATTTCATAATTAGCCAAAGTTTGAGGAAAAAAAAATTGAAAATGTATTGGTGCAGTTTCATTGGCCACCACTACGAAAGGCTGAGGAGATTTTTATGGGGTCTGGGGGTCTAAATGTCAGACTTGCGTTATACTACACTCTCAAGCAATTTTACGCGTCCGGGTGAGTGCTGTGTTCTGCATGCGCGCATAAATTGTCTGAGGCGATGAACCGCCGCCGCCGCGGCCACGCCGCCGACCAGTATAATGCGTGCGTGCCTTACGCATCTAAGAGATTCAGAAGTGGTGTGTGGAGCTTCTTAAGTTTGGTGGAGCTTTGTCTCGCCCGGACGTGTGTGCGTGCGTAAGGCGCGGACCCACTAACACACGCACTTTTTGATTAGGCGAAAAAAAAATCTACTCTGACTGATTGTGCAAAGTTTTCAAAAAAAAAATATACCGTCCACATTTTTTTTTTCAAATTTTGAAAGCGATAATCAGGTTTCTATCTGTTACATATTTATTCGTCTGTGGCTTGGGGATCTGTCGGATCTTATTTTCGCACGTGTTTTCAGACATCGGGCGAATAAGTTATCAAAATGTCGAAATTAGTAGTGGCGGCCAAAATGGCAGGAGTGCGCGTGTCTGGCGTCCGTGCCGCCGACGGTCACCGTCGAGCACACAGGCCACCCGCGGGTCTATAAATGACCCTTGCATTTGTCGGTGTAGACACACATTTTGGCTAAGTTTGTCTGTCTGGGCGGCGTAACGCCCAGTCCTTATATGTGCAAAGCTTGCGCTTCGCGCCCGTATTGCTAATATGTTGCACACACAGAAATCAGTGTCTGCGAGGGGGGCGAGAGCGCGCTTCTGACTGAAATGTTATGCGTGACATATTTTTATCCGAAGGCTTTTCCCCCACATGCCGTGGCAATGCGTTTTAATTAATTAACGTGTCCAACAGAGTGGCATGATAGAAACTTGAATTTGCTTTTGCCCTCGCGCGTCTGTTCCTGGCGTTTGACGGTCGCGGAGCCCTTTCGGTGACTCCACGCACAATGCTGGTATGCGCTGCATTGAATGCGTTTGAGATTTTCTTTCCGTTGGGGAGGGGACATCACAGCTTAACACGTGATGCATGCATGAGCTCACATATGCACTCCAGTATGTGCTTCGCTTGCATGTACGCGGGATTCTATTAAAGAACGCAAACATGTGCGTATGACAGCCACTGTGTTGGGGTATATAAGCATTTAATTATGCGTAGCCCTGAATGTAGGTCATTGGATGTAATTTTTGTTCATGTTGTCTGTCGTTTTGTGCTTCTATGACCAGTCGGTGGAAAGAGGTTGTTGCATGCAACGCGTAGATTGTTGTCAAGTAATTTTGTTGCTAGTTGGACAGATAATTACTTAGGAAGCGGATTTGAGCGGGCTGAGATGGTGGTAACATGCTTTAGAGATAGAGATTGTTGCTGTCATAAAATTTAGAAACCCAACGAAACCAGATTGCAGAGACCGGGGGCAAAAAAAATGCTTTAGAAGTGAGGATTGTTGCCTAATTTACGGAATTGGTTTGCGGGCTTGATTGAGGTTTTGTCTTGCATTTTGTAGACTTCTCACTTCCACGTGGATTATGTGAGGAGCGTGAGTTGAGTTCGGTGCAGACCTTTTTTTGGTGTGTAAATACAAACGAGGCGTAATATGACATGTCTACGTAGAACCTTAAATTTTAGATTTTATCTGCTAAGGAGACAACTTATCAATACGATATTACATTGCCAAGAGAGCTGTGGTCGTCGTGGCGTAGTGGGTAAATGCTTCGACCCACACGCAGAAGGTGTAGGTTCGATTCCCGGATGGGATATCTCGCATTTTTTCACAGCACCACCTCTTCCGACTTGCTGACAACACTCAACGAGTATCAGTTGTCTATGAAAAGTTTCTCAAATTTCGCCGTTCGGAGTGAGCAAAAAACTGTAGGTCCCTTCTACTCGTGAAGAACAGTAGCACGCACAACTAGACACAACTAGTTGTACAAGCTAGGCCCTGGTCCGTTGTGGGCTGTAGTACCATTCAATTATTATTGTTATAAGTGTCTTGAAATTGACTAGGTTCTTGTGTATATTTAATCTACAACTAGTTTTCCTCCTAGATTCTAGATTTGTCAATTAAACATTTTCTTCTTCTTTTACTGGCGCTACAGTCCTCCACCCCGAACTGGGCCTCAACCAACATGCCTCCATCCAGCTAGCACGGTATTTCGCCAGCTGCCTCCAGTTGCGCACTCAAAGTTGGTTGAGGTTCTTCTCCATTTGTGTGCGCCATCTCGACTTATGCCGTACTCTGTTGCCTTGTCCCAATGGCTCGGATTCAATGACTTTTTGGGCTAGAGCAGTAGTGTTCATACGTTCTACATGGCCTAATCATCTTTATTGTATCCGAAGACGCTTGACCAGACGCATACCGCTGTACAGACGCGAACAACGCAAACAAGACCACAAATCGGGCAACATCTATGTACCTAGTCCTGCCATAAGTTCTGTTACACAATTTCCATCGCTTATTGCAAACAACTTCTTGCGGGAATAGAACCGTTAACTTTTTTTTCGGAACGCATGCATTGTGTAGTAAAGAAAACTAGCCAGTTTGGTTTCAGCTTGCGATCTGCTAACATGGAGTGGGGCATTAAAGAAAACCGAATCGCCATAATTGCGTTACATAAGTGCGGGAAGAGTGCTGGCCAAATTTTCAAGTTGTTAAAACCACTCGGCATATCGAGAAATTTCGTTTATCGGGCTATTGATCGTTTCTCCGAAATGTCCAGAGTCGATGACAGGCCAAGAAGTGGTCGCCCACGCGTCGTCCGTACAAGTGCGGTAGTGAAGGCAGTGCGTGAGCGAATTCGGAGAAATCCCCTTAGAAAACAGAAAATAATGTCCAAGGAGTTGGAGATATCAACCAGATCGATGTCAAGGTTGATTCTGGACGATCTCCATATGAAAGCCTATCGTCGGTCCACTGGTCATCTCTTAACTCCCCAACTGAAAAAAATTAGGCTGGAAAGATGCAAGAGACTTCTGCAGTGGCACGCGGCCAATGGCCATGAAAACATTTTGTTTACGGACGAAAAAATTTTTACCGTTGAAGAAGTTTTCAATAAGCAAAATGATAAGATTTATGCCACCTCATCTAAGGAAGCGAAAAAAATTGTTCCTAGGGTTCAACGAGGCCATCATCCAGCGTCCGTGATGGTTTGGTGGGGGGTGTCCCACCAGGGTGTCACATCCCTCCATTTTTGTGAAAAAGGCGTGAAAACTGGGGCAAAGGTCTATCAAGAGGACGTGCTAGAGGGTCTTGTTAAAGGCTTGACCAATACCCTTTTCAACGGAAACAGGTGGATCTTCCAGTAAGACTCTGCTCCAGCGCATAAAGCCAAAACCACGCAGGAGTGGCTCAGGCTCAACATTCCTGGCTTCATAGCAGCTGAAGATTGACCCTCGGGGAGTCCAGATCTGAATCCACTGGATTATGGTTTGTGGTCAGAACTGGAAAACATGGCCTACAAGACTCCCCACAGAAATTTGGAAAGTCTGAAAACAGCATTGACCAAAGCAGCGTCCGAGATATCCATGGATACCGTGCGTGTCTCGATAGCCCAATGGCCACTACGTTTGAAGGCTTGTGTGAAAGCAAACGGCGGCCATTTTGAATGCACCATTTTTTTTTAAATAGCCAATAATGTGGCCTAATAAATAAAAAAAAATTAATTCGATATGTTTACTCATTTTTTTTCTATGGGACATTGAAGTTGTAACAGAACTTATGGCAGGACTAGGTATATGCCTAATATTCTTAATTTCATGTGAAAACAAAAGTACGTGGAAAAAGAATTCAAACAAGCTCCCTACCACCGACAGCAAAACAAAATGTTGTTTGGGCGTAATTCTAGCTTCAAATAAACGTCTATTCATGCATTAAATTTGACGACTAACTTATTTAAAAAAAACAATGAAACCCTCCCAAAAGTCCAGTAGACTGTTCACGTCTTATGTACGGTGGTTAGATCCTCCTTTGAACCTATGCTTAGCAATGCAATGTGACGGAGAAGCACAAAAAAGTATTTAAACAATGGTCACACACCCACAACTGCCATGCATTCAATTGAAAACGTAACAATGCAAACGAAGGAAAAAATCCTTCCCAGTCGAACTGTTGTTTTCCTAGTCATCTATGCAGCATAATTGAAGTGCACTTCAAAGTAAATCCACACCGTCCAACAGCGGCGAGAGGATGAAACGTTTTTATTATTCATAATTAAAGCGCAGCGTACCTCCACCAAAACAAACACTGCATGTAACTTCTTTTGCAAATAATTCCTGAGGACATCACGTAGCCCGCAAGTTTGGTATACCTTTTAGCCACGAAAAAAAAACGGCCCGAAAAAATACCCCAGAGTTCAAAGTAACATTTTCTCCCCTTCCTTATGCCAGAGCCAAAACAACCCCCATACCCTTCGCCTTCATTCAAAAAATCAAAAAGAAACAACAGCAAAAAGGAAAACACCGAACATACAGCCACAAAAGTAATTGCATCGCATATAATTTCATGCAACAGCGACTACAATGCTAATTCGTTAGATAGAAGCAGCGCCAGCCAGTACGATGGGTGGAAACATGTCGAGAGTGTACCGACGCACTATGCCCTCCCTAAAAGGAAAGCTGAACAAAAAAACATTTCAAGCCGCATCACTCTTCCTACACCTCCACCCACAGTCGTTGTGTTTTTTTTTTCTCTTACCTCCTCCTTCAGCTAAGTGCCTCATTCTTCGGCTGTCTTTTTGTTTTTGTTCTTTTTTTTTTGCATGCAACAAAAATAAAGGTTAAAGTACTCTTACTCTAGCGAAACATGTTAATTAGCAGCGTGCTGCTGCACTTTTTTGTTCCAATGCGCCGGAGATGGAGGCGGCTATCCGAAAGTCTGCACTCGCCTGCATCAAAGAGGACCGAGAACGATATCAAAATTTCATTAACAGCGCACCCTCAAAGCACCCCCTCCGCGGCGCACACATCTTATCTGGAGGAGGCCTTTTCAAAACCCAGTCGATTGTAACAAACTGAAGAGTGATTTGCTCGAAAGCAGGCAACAGCAGCAGCAGCAGTGGCAAAGGCAGACGGGTGATGGGGATTGTGTGCATGAGGAAGCTTGCTGCAGATGAAGGGTCGACCTTCATGAATGCGCCCATTGTGCTGTCGCTTCATGCATCACATATTGCAATGGAAGGCTGTGCCTGCTTTCTTTGGTTTCTCTCTTTTTTAAGTTCACCTGTATGAATTTAATTAGAATTCGCCTGCACACTCCCTCGGAGTGCAGCCGCACTCGCGAGGGGATTCGATGAGAGCCCTGTGCCATTTAGGATCGACATTGTTGAAGTTGCCCGAAATAATTTGTGCTTTATTTTTGAGGATAATTCGAGGAGGACGCAGTGAATCGCAATGAAAAAAGCTAATCTACGGCTACTTGGGTATTCCATGTGAAGGAGGGGTTGAGTGAGTGAGGGAATGGGAAGGTGTTGTTGCACGATGAAGATGGATGCTGACAAATCCTTTCGTATGGATTGTACGAGGGCGAGAACTAGAGTATTTATCTTGGGACTGGCTTTCTCTTTGACTTTGGCAGATTTTGGGGCGAGTATTGCACAATCCGAGGGGGTGTAGAACATCGATCTGCATGCAGTTTCAGTTCGAATTCAATTTTTTTTTCGGAAATCCATCAAATGTTGCCTTTGCAGAACGAAGGGAAGATATTCCAGAAAGTCAGTCTGATTAGTGGATCTCACTCGAGAAAGGTGGGTTCATCAAAACGAAACAGTTATAATTTCAGCTCAATAACGGTTGCACAAACTCAATCATGGCATACTAAGTAAGACGTTGTGGAAATGTACACTTAGACTGAACTGATAAATGGATCAATGCCGCTCCAGATCTGTATTGCTTGAACACAAGTTGCCTTTCTTCCGTTGTCAACGGCTATCTTCCTATTACTGAAATTCCAGATGATGAGGGGATGTGACTGAATCGAATGACTCGAAATCACATTCGAGGCACTTTAGCCAACCGAAATCACTGGTGGATGTCGACTGACAGTGACAGGCTTAACAGAGGCTATATTCTGCTGATGCAGGAGGCTTAATGCCCCAAAAACTTTGTTTCAGCTTGATAGTGAAATGGGCCCCCTTGTGGGAGTGTTATGGTGGCTGTTGTTTAAACTCAAAATCACAAGAATGTCGTGGGATGGTGTAATTGATGGCTGGTCTGAGCATGTCTAGTTCGTCTTATTTTTAATGCTGGCTGGCTACAGTACCGTGCTGACTGGTCTAAAACAGTTTTGTTCACTATACTGTCTTAGTACAGGCATTTATGGGAACTATATCTTTGCGCAGAATCACCCATGCTAACCGGTGTTGTATTGGTTTGTTAAAACAGCTAGAGTCGAAACTCCTGATTCGAAGGACCTAGATAATGCTTTACAAGACGCTTATTCTACCCGTACACTTATATGGAGCCGAGTACTGAACTATAAGTAAAACGGTAGAGCAGATATTTGGTTCCTTCGAAAGAAAAATTCTGTGACGAATATATGGGCCTCTTTGTGAGAATGGCGAGTGGAGAAGAAGACACAACCGCAAACTCTACTCGTATGTGCAAGATGTGGATGTAGTTTGATAGCAACAATCCGTCGACTGCAGTGGTTCGGGCACCTCAAGCGAAAGGACAACGATGCTCCGAGCTGGAGAAGGAGAGGAGGCCGAACATCCGGTATAGATTGTGGAGAGAGAGAGAGCTTGATCTTGATAGCAGTGTGCCCGGGATTGTCAAGAATGGAAGGTCATGTTCAGAGCCTTTATGGGTTGCAGGCCTGATACACACACACACACATATCCCCTGTTTGAATATGGAGTTGCACTACAGCCAGTTGCTGTGAGAGAGAGAGAGAGAACGGTTGAGGTGTTATCCACTAATGTTGCATGATTGTCTCTTAAACATGAACTCCTCCAAGGCGTCTTCCTTAATCTACGATTTTTGGGTGAATGGTATAAGGCCATAATGGCAATTTGTTAGGTGGATCCAAATTCAAAAGCTATTGAACTGAAGTGAAAGAGAGACATCTAAAGCAGAGAACTGCGAAGTATCCCCAAATGATTTTCATCTGCTGAGGTATGATATGAGAGATTTTCAGCGCTGGGGGCAAGTTTGGTTTGGTTTGGAGTTTGGGAATTGATAGTGAATTACATTGTGAGTACGACTTCAAGTGGAGTTCAATTAGAGAAATATCTCCATAAAATTGCATTCAGCACAAGGGGAAGTACAGCCATCGATTTTCCAAATTACCTTCAGACATCCGAAGATAGCTTTTCAAGCCCAAGTCTAATCTTATTTTATTTCGAAAAAAGCCGTTTCGGGTACGTTATTCTTTTGCTTGACGAAAATCAATTGTTTTAAGGTCTAGTTGCTCTGTCAGACAGATCTCAAATTTTCCTGCCAAGCGACAACCTTAAAGAATGAAGTTGGAACGAAAGTCAGGCATGCCCTTAATCAGTTGATCGAGTGCATCAGACAATTATGCATACAAGCTTTTATGATACCTAACTACAGCCCATAGAGACTCTGAGCCAGGACTAGTACAAACTTCCATCATTGAGAGTTCCGCTTTAGGACACGCCCAGCTGTCAGGTTCAAGTTTTCTTGCTTGCATGAAAAACCACGACAATGTACCCCAATAATTACTTTTTTTGTGTAAATCACTACGGATACTTAAACAGCAAGTTTTGTGTTTTTTGAAGATTCATACGTTAACATGAAGAAATTAGTGTATCATAAGACTCTGGGGTGATTTTTGCATTTTTAGCTCATTTTTATCGAAGACGTTGAATGCAGAAGTCTTTTTATTCGCTGAAGGGCTGTTCTGTTCTCTGTCGGCCAAAATTGCGAGTTTAAGATATGGCGAAGAAGACAACAGGACTTTGCAACATATAAACTGTCCCACAATCGTGTGTTTTTGCAAAACAATTTCAATAATTCTGACACAAGACAGAAACTTTTGTTGGGCGCCATTGATTTTCTCTTCTTCAGTGAAGATTTTTTTTCCAAAACCAACATTTTTTTAGTCCAACATTGACATGTTCATGTTTCGGGCTCAAAAATATTCTCCTCCCCCCTCTCGGTTCCACTAAGAGCTGACATCTTTCATAATATCACATGCAAGTGCACTAATGCATGACACAAATAAGTGCTGTGCGTGTATGTAGAAACTCTATACGCCATAAAATCAAAAAAACAAAAAAAAAACACCGTTAATTATCAAACAAAGTAACATTTTAGTGGTGGCAGCAAAACGAACAAACATACACAGAGCCCCCATCTGAAGCACTTTCGAGGTGAAATCCATACATCTCATCCATCCAAAGTGCATACAACATTCTGAGAGTGCGCGCGGCGCTTTTTGTGCATCTTTTGCATTTAAATTTGAAGCAGAGCGCTGCCACAAACTCATTGCCTAATCTTCACGAGACAAGCAACCTTCAAGCAAAACAAACAATAACACACACGAAAAAGTTTTACTAACCGCAGAACGAAGTGTAAACACATATGCCGCGGCGGCGCATAGGCCGATAGACACAAAGGCCTTTCGGCCAAAGATGCTTTGGCTTTGTGTTAGCGATACGTAGCCACGAGTGTGGCTGCGCTGCCGGATGACTTGATGGCCGCGCTGTTTCTTGAATTTCAATTCAGTGCTCACTTCACTCCTTTTGAGAATGCATGCATGCGCAAGTCTGACACTACACAAATTTTGGGCGGGAAGGGTTCGACGGCGCGCGGTTTAACTAATGCAACTGTGTACCGCTGTGAGGAATCCAGCACACAATCAGCAAGGCAAACAATGGCGCAGTTTTCCGGTGGAGGTAGAAGAAGAAAAAGAGAATTGTGTGCGTTTTGTGTTTGCATGATGGGAAAGTTTTCGAAAGTTTTTTTTTTCGGAGCTCTGTGATTGCAATGGGAAAAGTGGTCGTTTGCGCTGACACTGTCGGTCACATACCAAGAAGCGCGGCTGCGTTGTAGGCCATCACGGCCAGTGGGGTGTTGTTGGGTTGCGTGTATTTTTATCTCTTCGAATCAATTGGTTAAATATCACACCAGAGAGGGGCGAAAAGGTATGCAATTTGCTGGCGCTTGAGGGCCAGCGAGGAAACAGACATCATCTTCCGCTTGGGTTGGTGTTTTATATCTTTTTAATTGCCGGGTGACTGCTGCATCTCACAGATGCGCGATGTGGATGGGAAATAGTGCGAATTGAATAAGATGTGAATGTTTGTTTTGACGCTTCGTTGAATTTTGTGTGTCATTGGCAACTGATTTCATCGTGCACCTGGGTGTTACTTATGAAGACGCATGTACCGAAGTTCACATGAATGTCTCTTTCAGGGAACTTCTTCTTCTTCCTTCTGTTGGAGGAAATTTGAACAATTTGTAATGGCAGTTGATTCAGAAAAAAAGACAACTACTAGAAATGACGTGCCAAGTCTTTCTGTTACCGTGGACACATAACAATCTTTCATGGTTGTGAAACGCCTGACACTCAATCAGTAAAAAAGAGAATATTCAAGTGATATCTGATATAATCTATTAGGACATTATTGCAAATATTTTTTGACCGAGTGCCGGAATTTGATAAAAAGATTAGGCAATTAGTACTCCAGGTGTTTAGTCCCGGAATCGAATCTGGGATCTTGCCACGGTAGAGGTTCTTTGCTCTACTGTCTTCATCGATAACGTCAAGAAAGCCAATAACAATAAATTTGTAGGTGATTCATCGTGAGATTTGATTTTGAATACGTTTTTTTTGAAAGATCACGCGTGACTCCTCTCAGACTGCTTTGTTATTTTTGTTTCCTATTGTTTGGCAAGTCATCATGGAAAGACTCATAGCACAACAGCGTCTCCAAATGGTTCAGCATTACTACGAAAATCAGCGTTCGGTGAGAAATGTATTTTTTTGCGATTCGAGGAACATATGGTGTGCAAAATCGATGTACTATTCGCAAATATGAGTCACAGTTTACATAAATGGGTGATACTCGACGATTTAGACCACGTGCAGCAGTAAGTGAAAAGACAATACCAGCTGTAGGTGGTGACTTACGCTAGGACAAGGCGCCATGTAAAGCAACTATGTGCGGTTAACTCTGGTTTCGACATGATGGCGCTATGAGCCATACAGCACTTAAAACAGTGAACTTGTTGAGAAATCACTGCGGTGAGCACTTAATTTCACGTTTTGCTGCAATGGTTTATAGCAGGCCGTCTAGACAGTGCAATGTCACACCTTTTGATTATTTTGTTTGAGGATACGCAATATTTCACTTTGGGAGCCATACACTAGATATCAGTCCCTAATCTCGAATGAGTCGCCAAAATCGTGTCATCGGAATGGACCAGTTGTGACCAACATTTGGATGATATCATTCTCAAAAGATTAATGCCATGAATTGTTCTTTAAGCTGATAGAAACAATTTTAAGCTCACTTTTAAATTGATGTGCTTTATTTTACATCATAAATCAAACCTTACGATGACTATAAGGTCTATAAAAACCGGCTGTCCATAGACTCTATAAGACCATGGAATCTAGAACCCGACATTCTTAGACACTTGAATAGGCACATTTTGTCACGTTTCTCATCCAGATGTTGGCAGCATCACAAACGATCATTTCACGAACGTCGTCCTTACTCCTTTTTATGGCTCTGTGTATCTATTCAAGCGAAGAGGGTCTTCGAATCTGAGCCTCCTGGTTCGAGAAGAGGACGATCGAACCTCCGGTACAGGGACCAAGCCATCGCGGACGTAAGACAGCTTGGACCGTCAGCGATGGAAGGCAGCAATTGCTCAGGCTCTGACCCTTCATGGGTGTCGCCGGTCTGATAAGTAAGTAAGTACCTATTTAATGACGTCCAAGCAGATGAATTTCTTAAAAACCATTTCTCATCCTTTCTTTCAATCGGAGATGTCAGTGTTACTCGTTCATCTTTGATACACCGTCAGGTTCACACTCATACTAGCAAAGTTTCTTGATTTTTTTGTTAAATGTCTCTGATATTGAGTTTCAATCACAATGGGCGTAGAAACCTGTCCTTCGGTGATTTTACGATGAATCCAGCTGTCGTATGTGATTCTGATAGCAAATTAATGTAGCACTTATTTCAAAATCACTGGTATTACCGTGATCGTGATTTTTCAGTCACGTTGATTTTTGGGGAGCTCCGACAACGTTTTATATGATTTTGACTTCAAACAGTAACTCTGTTATGAACCCTGCAGCATCCAGGGCATTTGGGCAACCAGTGATTTTGTTGAAAGTTCCGACAGCTCCTTACTCCGTGATATTGCCAGCAAACAGTGATTTCGGTGGAAGCTCTGACAGTTCTCCACGGCGATTTGAGAAATCAGCGATTTTGTTGAGTGACCTGATAGCTACTGACAAGGTGATTTAGGAAAACATTTCATTGTGAATTTGTTTTAAGCTGCCCTAATGCCCGAGTGGTCGCCGCGGCGTAGTGGTAAGTGCGTCTACCGCCACGCAGAATGTCTGGGTTCGATTCCCGGACGGGACACCTCGCAATTTTTCACTTTTATATATCCACTTCAAATTATATGACAGTTTATTTGAACACACAACAGGGAACCTGTTATTACCCAACTTAATTGTTTTTTTTTTGGATCCAAAATGTTGAATCTGTGTACATATTGAGGTTCTTTTTTTTTTGATACAAGCAACTTTACATTTATTCACAAAATAAATCCGTGAGGTTAGGAAATATCAAGTCAAGTCTCCTAAGATTTGGGGCATCTCACAAATCAAATGGACAGCTACGATAAGGATAGATTCAGCAAATTGATATTCGCAAATAATTATGAGTAAGATCTCCTCAATAAAGTTCCAAATCAAAATCAACAAAACTAGAAAAATTTCCAGCAGAACAAAAAATGATAGAGTGACAACAAATACGACGCACCTTACTTCCTCCCCGTCACCCCGTCACCCCTTCAACTTATCACACGCCAGTGTAGATTTGTCTAGATGACCTTGCATTTTGTTTTTCACTTTAAAATCACCAGTATTTTATCGACGAACAAAACTGTTCACACTCTCACGCTCTCGTGCACACTCTCGCACACGCACCCGCTGATTGTTTACCTGCCTCGCTGCAGAAAAGTGTCCTAAATATTTGCGTCTAAGCTGAAAAAAAGTTCGTATATAACGATAATGATATAATAAACTCAATAAATATTTACGTTCTCCTCCCATACACATGCACATTCGAATTTGGGGGGTACAAAAGAAAAACGAGAAGAAATAAAACCGAAATTTAATAATCACATCGGGATGGCAGTGTTTAGGAAAACACACTAATGACGTAACACCCATACCAACATTAACCCAATTTTGAAATTTATTTGTTCTGCGTCTCTCTGCACGGGCACTATCTCAGCACTCTGGCACATCGACTGCGATAAGTTGCATTAAGGTTATGATACATAACGTGGTTATTATTTTTTGGGGATTTTTTTTGGTTTTTGCGAGCCGTTATCATATGACCGATAGACGCTGAGCAATACATATTGGCTGGTTGATGGTTGCAATTTCTCACTAGTCACACCGTGACTCACTGTTGAGATACGAGATTCGTTAAATAACTCCCTGTATGCACGTGTGCAAAACTTATGAGTAATTTTTTTCTTCATTTTTCGTTTCAGGTAAGATCGAGGGCAAGAAAGAGGGAGTGGCAAGTATTTATTAAATTTAAGCTCTTAAATGACTTCATTCGGACTGCAAGCATCCCAGCACAGACGGACTCTATTCAAGGACATCCGCGCGGTGTGCCGGCAAAAACCCCCCAACATACCTCGACCCAGTCTGTCTGGCAGTCGTCTGTGCTTCCAATTCAATGAAATTAAACTTGCATCGTGTTGCAAAATGAGGCACCCATGATGAGTCAATAGCGAGTGCATAATACCTAGATAGACAACCAAACAGCCAGTCGAGCCAGCCATCCCTGTCCCCAACCTTCAATAACATCCGCTAGGTACATAGAGAAGGCGGAAGTCGACTTTTACCAGGAAACGAAAAATAACGAGACAACTCCTTGCGCCGTGATGGGGGGGGGGGGGATGGGGATCATATTTGAATAAACAACCACTACGACGAGTCTTCATTCAGGCACTCACACTATCGTCCGCCAGCAATAAAGCAACTCGTTTTCAGCAACTCGTATCTGCAGTGTACCTACAATGCCCCAGACCGATTGTGTGGCGATGCAGAGTCCCCCCTCAAGGACGGGCGTGCAGACTCGTGTCTAGTGCTGCAGCTCGTGAAGAAGCCACCGCTCCGCTTCGGGCATTTCTTCCCACTTTCCCTACTGCACGTGGAAGGCGTCTGCATTGACTTGTTCGGTAGCTGCACATCTCTCCACTCAAGTGGGGTCCCAACTTTTGCCTGCGAGCTATAACTAAGGATGGGGCAGCCAGCCGTGCTGGTTAGTCATTGCAGCAGGTTTTTCAACCCTCAGTGTGCGCATCGGGTGAGGGGGTGAATGAAGTTTTTCATTTCCCTCTCGCTCGCACTCGGTATGCAACGCCAGCACTACTACGGCGAGTCCAGGCAACACCCGATTTATTGCTGAGAACTGCGCTGGCTGGAGCGAGCGGAGGGCGCCTAGAATGACTTTGCTATGACGTTACCCTTTTTGTGTACTTTCTAAATTTAGCCTGCAACGCCCGGCGAAGGCAAACGCCGACGTCGAGGATGACGGGCAAGCTACGCTATAACGACAGCGGAAAGTGAAAGTTTGTCTCTACACCCCCAAAGTGTCGATGGGGTGGTGGTGGTGGTGGTGGAACCCTTATCTAAGTGTAGTTGTTGCATGGCGCCGCCTGGCGAGCATTGATTTTTACCCACACACACAGAACTGCATTTTCACCGTTATATAGAGGACGGAAAAAATTTTCCTGTGCAGAGGGTGGTGCGGCGGCGTCATCATCATCGTCGTCGTCGTCGTCGGCCGAACACAAATAAAAAGATAGAGAGGAAGTTGTGCAGTCGGGAAAAATAATTCAACTGCTCGAATGACGGCAGGGTTAGTAGTTAGGGTAGTTGAGGTGTATGACGATGCGACGATATGCACTGTGCAAGAAAGGGATGCAAAGCTAGCGCGAGCTTTATCTATAGATCCTTGATGTGACCGCCAGACATGGCAGACACGCTTTGCATGCAAACGGAAAGTGAGAGTAAAAGTTGGCGCTGAAACGAAATTACGATGAAATGAGTAAAACTGGGAGAGCACATGCACACACATGCACATGCACACTGAAATACATGGAAAAGCTATTTCTTTCGGGAAATGTTTGTTACGTGAGAGGGGTGGATGGAGGTGGGTCTACAGGAGACGTGTTTTTTCGAGCAATGCAGATATTTTTTTGTGCTTTTGAAGGGACTCGTTTTTGAGGCTTGTTCAAAATTTTTTGGGATTAGCACAATTTAAGTCGAAAGAGGATATAGTGACGGTCTTTTTGGGTGGATTCTAGCTTCGCCAACATAAGTTTTAGGCGTTCATTCTGATAATTTGGCAGTCACAGGAGTCTACACAGGATTCAGTAGTTACACGGGGCCAACATCCTTGTGATTTCGTCATCTCATTCCCACAACACCCCTAGCTACTTCCTACAGCCGAGGGCACAGCTTCATTTATACCATAAGGGTTAGCCTCACAGTCATTTTTCTCGTGAGACCTATTTTTGATGAACCTTGGGTTGTCAGGTCAACATTTGCTGCATATTCCAGTTCTTTGAAGGAAATATGAATTAAAGGACCCTAGAGTCGACAGTGGACTATGCCCATTGGTTTCCGTAACCAATCTTGTGGGTGCCATTGTTCTTTCACAAATAGAGAGGATCTACAGTTAATAGGTGACTTGGAGGAGCGTTCATCGGGTTGTTCTTCGTCTAAGGCGACTCACTGCGGTCACCTGATCCTTACCAAGAAAGGATTGGACACTCGCATTGCAAGGTCTAAAGAATTTCGTTCTTTCTTGCCTTGTAACCTGGCCGAACATAAAATCCTCTCTCTAAGTGAAAATGTTTTAAAATGACGCGACCAAAATTTTCCTAGATTCAGGAGTCCTCTCTGCAGGGACAACCGAAATCAAATTTTGCCCCTTCTCTCAAATTTTCTTTTACCTTGACTTGGTCTATTTGTTGTTATCTGTTCTCATCGAGTGGACAGAGATGATAGGCGGATAATAGGGCGACTACCCTGGTTGAACCTCTGAACGTAAAGGAGTATACAACACAAGCAGAAAAGTGTGCTTGCGATTGGATTTTCAGGCACTTTCCTCAGCGCGCGAAGTGAAAACTAAAACGGAACTGATAGTTTTTTTGTGTCCATCGTCCATCGCATCCTAGCCTCAAAAGTTGCTAAGGTCGCTATCCACGAATTCCACTATTCTCATAAAGATCAGCACTTCCTCAAATGGCGCCATGGTGTGTCAGAGCGGTTACTTATCAGACGATGTGTGAAGTTATCAAAAGTGATTTTTTTTTTCAATTGACCAACTTCTGTGCTGTGAAATCAATCAATTTAGATGGCTAATCGGTCAGATTTGAGGGCTAGTGGTGAAGATATCGATAACATCTGAAGCCCCCTCTCCTTAATTTGGCCTAATCTGGCCTAGAAATTTAAAGACTTCAAACATTTGCGTCAGCAGTGATTACAAAATGCATTTTAAGGAAGCACTTCACAATTGTGTATACAGATGGATGGAGCATGGAGTTACAGTGAAATTAGCTTTGACCCAAACATTTGGCACTAGAAATGGAGAGATTGAGTCAAACCATGTTCGTCATATTGCCTACTAAATTGGGTGACAGTACATTCCAGAAGGAAGCAGGACATAACTTCTTTAGTCACTTCGGGTTGTGTGAACTATTCTTCTACAGCATTTTTCCGACTCCGAAGGAAGAGATTAGAGAAGCTTTTATTGACAAGAATTACTCTGTGAATATAGTCTAGGGTTCAGTTCGTAAATTGAACCTAGAAACTGTGGTGTGTGGGTCTATGGCCACTTAGCCACAGCAGCATTGTCTACTGGACTGGATGTATAGTAAGACTCGTGATTCTGTTCACCAACTTCGATTTAAAGTGACTACCTCAGTGGTGAAATCAGAGGGAATTTGTAGCCGGAAAATGTTCCCCTATAGAGCCAAACCTTATTTCTTTGGATCAAGTGGTAAAATGCATTGTAAGTTGATAGTTGGGCTGCGCAAAATCGGTGTTAAGAGATTTGTGTCTGCAGCTCGCTGTCTAAGAATCTATTTTTTTTTAATGCGTGTACTGTTTTCCTTTCGACCACAGTAAATAGATTAGTGATTCAGTCTTTAAAGTATTTTTTCTGCTTAGCCTTAGTTGTTAGTGGTCGCCGTGGCGTAGTGGATAAGTGCGTCGACCCGATTCTAGGGTCGATTCCCGGATGAAATACTTCAACACTCAGAGAGTACTAATTGTCTATGAAGAGCTTCTCAAATCTCACAGTTTGGAGTCGGTAAGAAGCTGAAGATACTGTTGTCTACATACTTTACTCAGTTAGTGAGAGAAAGACAATATTTCGTCTAAGTTGTCGGAATTGTCGCAGCTTCGCGCTATACTCCGGCCTGGGTGAAGATGCTAGTAACAACGTTGCAAATGGGGAGTCAGTCCTTTGCAGTAATTGTGGCCTCCTGTCCAAAATGATCGCTTTTAAAAGGTCTCAAAACAAGTTTTTTCATTTTGCAACAAAATTCCACATGCAGTGGGTAGAATTTCGCCCGATTATGCTAGAGAAATGTATTTCTTGTCTATACACTATATTTTTAAAATAAACTCTATTTTTAGCAACACGGAAACACACCCAAAGCACGACTCATCTCCTCTCTCACTGATGTAATCCAGCGCACCGATTGATCATCCTTTTTTGCCTCGCTCCCAAAATGAGTTGCCGAAATTGCGCAAACTTGTGCCGACATTTCAGTCCAAAAAAATGAAAAAAAAAATGTTTCGTTTTAGGAAATCAAAAAGTGAATTCATTCGCCAAGTTATTTTTGTTTGCTTTCTGCTGCATTATCTGTATTTTCTCTTTTTTTTTGTCGGTCGGCTCCCACTCTCCCCACTCCACTGACTGGTGCTGGTTTTGTTTTCTTTTTATCTTTCTTTGCACAAATAACCTTGAAATTTCCATATCCAAATATCAGAAAAAAAAGACTGAGAATAATTCAATATTTTGTTAAAAGTAGCAGCAGCAGCAGCGGTGAACGGATAAGAAGTCCGAAAGCAGATGTAATTCTCTTGAACTTGAACTTGTGAGTAAATGCAAAGCACTGCTGTGTTGCTCTCACATTTTTCTCTGATTGGTATTCCTTTCGTTATTGTCACTTCGTGGCTTTTGTTTTGTTCATTTTGTTCATACAAAGATAGAAAACACTTCATTTGGTGCGGTTGGTTAATTTCTTTCTCTTCTGCCGTCTGTCGGTCGATTGAGTGCGGTTTGTTGTTATTGTGAAAATGTAATCATGAGGGAAATACCGCGAATTTTATTGCCGTTGTGAAGATAATGTGGCAATGAATGAATGACATAAAAAATGACATGAATTAAAATTTATTTTTGGTTGATGATAAACGTGCGCCGATCTGGATGATGTGGCTTGAATATAGTAGTGCAGAAACTTGTGTTACAAAATCAATTCATGAATGAACTCAATTCTGTTTTGTTGTTGGTCTAAGTTTTTATTTTTCTTGGTATCTTTGGAGTACTATTAAAGAGTAAATATACACCTACCTAGTGCCCATAAGGGACCAGGACTAAACTCCTTTTGAAAATAACTCAGAAAGGAGACCTACCACTGAATTCCATCTATAAACGGCGAAATTTGAAAAGCTTTCCATGGACAGCGAGTATTCTGTGAATGTTATTAGTAACCCGAAAAATGTGGCTGTGTGAAAGCAAATACAAAAGCAACTTTAAGTCTTGTATGTAACATAAGACCGACACTGCTCTGCAATGGCCACGTATTCGGACTCTTCTTCGACTGCAGAAAAAAACCGCACAAACCATGAACAAGGGCGCAGCAATCTCAGCAGCAGTTGCTCAAAGTTTGCGAAATGTCCAGGAAATACTTTCAGTGAAGTTTTGCAGTGCAACTCCTAGTGGAAGATGCAAACGTATACCAAGGAACACCTTCTTCGGAAATTCTGTCCAAGAGCCGCCCCCAACTATGATGAAGAACGATTGCGGTCACTGGACCACCCCTTCTGCCATGCAAAAGAAGAATAGAGTCTGTTAAACCAAACCAAAGATTGCATCAAATTCTTATTTTCTATGACTTGGTTCATCGTCATCTGCGGGCATTTTTGAGTCATATTGCTTTTTGCAGTGAACTCCTACAGTTTGTACATACTTGAGCGTCTCGCAGGTTTTCCTTTTTTTTCCTACGACCTGTAGACATCCGATACTTGCAAAGTGTGGTGCTTGTCTAATGCAAGAGGCAACGATTTTATTTTTGGGGCGTTATGATCCTCGGTGGAGCTGCATAGGTTGAAATAGTCTTTCACTTGTGTTCGTCATTTCAATTTACGAAATCCTGTGAACCCGTGTCGATTTGCTTTGAAGATTCTTTGAGTCGATACGTCGTGGCGTAGTGGGTAAGTGTGCCAACCCACACACCGAAGGTTTAGGTTCGATTCCCGGACGGAACACCTCGAAAAGCTTCTCAAATTTCGCCGTTCGAAGTCTGCAAAAACTTGTAGGTCCCTTTTAATCGTGAGAGAACAGAAGCAAGCCCAACACGAGTAGTTCTTGTAGAAGCTCAATTATTTTTATTAATTAAACTGCAGAAGGATATGTGCCACATAGCGAGTGCAGCAGAGCAAGGAATACATTTCCCAGAAATTGTTTAAGGTTAGGGATGTATGTCACAAATGCAAAATGCTTTCATTTCCTCAAGTGTTTGAAACCTAAGGCAGTTACCGAGCGATTGTGGTAACTTCAAGGTTGCTAGAGGATCTAGGGACTTGTCAGCAAGCAGGGTATTTTCTTTGTTGTTCTGACAAGTGACAGCTCCATTGAACATTTGTTATTGTTGGTTATGGAAAAATTCGATATCCTAGAGGTTTTCTAGTAAACAATTATTTCTGATAATCCTAGAGATTTTTTGTGATGACTTTGTGGTTCACTGATATCTCGACATTTTCCTTGGGCAGAACAGGAAAATGATTCTAGACACATTTTATTCCAAGGGCTGAAGTATGTGGTCGCCGTGGCGTAGTGGTAAGTGCGTCGACCGCCACGCAAAAATTCTAGGTTCGATTCCCGGACGGGACATCTCGCATTATTTCACGGCACCACCTCTTTCGAGTTGCTGACAACACTCAACGAGTATCAATTAGCGCGCACAACATGAGCAATTGCTGTAGAAGCTAAGCACCGGTCCATTGTGGGCTGTAGTGCTATTCGTTCGTTCTGTGACACAGTCGACTTGACTTCAATGCTCGTTCTTCTTTCTTTAGTTTGCGTTACAGTTCAGCGTGGACCTTAACCTGAGTCAACATGCCTCTCTAACAAGCACTATTTTGGACAAGACGCCTTCAGTTTCTGTCCCCCAGCTAGTTCAGGTGTGCTGTTCGTTGTCTCAAACCGAAATGTTCTACTTCCACTACTCAGTATTTTAATATGTCCACGGTCTTGCTATGGTATGGAGATCTTCAATATTACCGTACTACTGCCATCTTTTTCATCGGCATGTGCAAGAGATCTGATTGAAATATACCCCAGTTGCGCATCATTTTAAGGAGGCTCGCTTATAGACTTAACACTTAAGAATCTCTCTTTTAATCTCAGACAACAAAATCATTATCTCTTAAGCGATCGTCATAGAAGATGAATCCAGTCATCGCCGTCACACACTCACCGTCAGACAATCATTATTGACGTCATCCCTCATCACTACGTGACTTCTCTCAATTATCATTACAAAAACAATTCCAAAGCATAAACACAATATCCCGAGATGTAAATAATGAAATAAATAAGTAAATAAAACTTCAAGTCGTGTTAACAGCCACCCGGGGATCACCTAAATCTGTGTATGAGCATTAAAATCAAACGCTTAACGATTCATAATCGTGTTTTTATATCAGACAGTCGATCAGACTTTATTTCCATCTAAATTTCAGCTCTCGTCTCGTTAGCCGCATTGAAGTCGGCCAATTCAAGTCTGTGCCGGTGGAGGATGCAATTATCATAAAAAATGAAATGAATACATCACCAGGCAGGCGAATGATTAGACACTTGAAATGATGTCTGCCTTTGGATCTAGCGAATAGATAAAAAAAATTATGTAAACAAAAATAAAAAAAACTAAAGTTTGCATTATTTGCCGCTACAGTTTATCAACTATGTGAACATGGAACATGGAGGGGAATTAAAATTTTGGGGTATATTAAAATAAGAATACAGTTCTTTTTTGGGGGTAAACAAAATATGAGGAAGTGCCTATTTTGGATATTTTTGAGTGCAAACGCCAGTACAAATACTTACATAACATATTTTCTGTAGAGTTAATTTTCTGACACATTGTAGAACATACGTGAAAAATATTTCGAGGAAGCGAATGAAAAAAAATGTGGGAATAGAAATCGAGAAAAAAAAACACGACTTGGCCAACAGTTTTGTTGCAGTTTTCGTTTCTTTTAGTATTTTTTCACGCGATGTGTGTGGAGTGTGTTTTTGTCATTAGTTCCGCGCATTTGACGCACATTTAGTGTTTAGCGGTTAGGTCATGCTATTTATGAAATTTGCAAAACGGTGTATGTATGCATTGGAGGTTATATAATGTATTTGGCATTAATTTTTTGGTTTTTTACCAGACAGCTGGCAAGAAACAGCTGCATGTGTTGTTTTTTTTCGGTTAGGGTAATTTGAAATGACGTGCTTAGACGCAAGTGATGACGAGAATGCAAACTTTAGATTTTATTGTTTTAATTTTGAAAGGCTGCTGAATTTTTCTGGCGCTTAAAAATTGAGAGATTTATGAGATTTTCTGTTTAAGTATTAAAATATGAACGGATTTGAAATTTTCTGGTTTTTATAAGCGGGAACCTACTGCACAAACTAAAGAATAATTGCATAACAAAATTATATTCTTAGAATCCAATATTTGATACTTTCCTTTCAATTCAGTGCACGTTTCGAACAGCGAAGTTGCTTTGGAAAATTGACTCACCATCATCGAAATTAATACGGCGTTTGACAGAGACAAGGGAAGCATTTGACAATTGTCAAAAAAACTCATCAGGTTGGTAATGCCAAACGCTGTTCTTTTAGGGTTAAAAAATTCCATCTTTTATGCCAAAAAGAAATTTGAATTTAGGTATACCTTGTGATGATACCTTTCGAACATAATTCTTGACTTTGTACACCGACAAGTTTTTTGCACTCTTCTGTCTAGAGATGACAGAACAGCCACGGAGACCTAAGCGTCGACTGAAGCCCTAACCAAAAAAGCAGGTAGTCTCAAACTGGGTTCGGGCTCTGCGGTGTCTCTTTTGAACCTTGCCTAGCTATTTCATCGGCAATCTCATTTCCCATGATCCGGTTATGTCCCGGACCCAGACAAGTTTTAGCGAATTCAGTCTGCCGACCAAATTAAGGGAAGAACGTCAAGGATATAAAGAACTGATAATAAAGCGTTTGTAAGCATCAAGAAAGAAAGAGTGAGCAGCGGTTTTGCAGTTGTGGATGCTATTAAAAAGTACAAAAAGGTCTTCCAAGAGCCATGTCCTGCACAAATCCTCATTCCGCGGAATACAACTCTCAAATGGTAAAAGATTATGTCTACCTGGGTTCGAATGTCTGTTCAAAAAGGCGCAACTTAGAGACAAAACTCAGGACATCTTTTGTCAAACGATGTGTCATTGGGCTTAACCAACAACTCAACTTCTTAGAGCTTCTTCTATATTCATATTAAATGCAATTTTTTGCTTCATAAGTTCCTCAAGTATGACTTGCGGCTGAGCGACAACCGAATTAAAAAGGTTTCGTTCATCGTTTCTGAACTTCATCCATTCACTTTTTTCGTGTGCTAGAAACATGTTCAACCATATATTCGAGACCTTTTTTGAAGCTACCAAGAATGCTGCCATGATGCCAAGAATGCTTTGCCGTTTTAAATAAAAACGCTGCGACTCAGAAGTTTTTAGAGAAGGACCTGCAAATGGATCTCAGGCTAAGACAACAGTCAACATTTTTTTCTCAGATAGACATGACTAAAATCAAAGACCATAAAACAGATATCTTTTTTTTAACTATATCGGCGAACAAAGAAGAACACTTCATCGAGGTATTTCTGTCATTTGGTGACTAAACTAAAACTTTCTTTCATTAGAAAACACCCAAAATCGATGATTCATCAGATCACACAAGAGCGAGTGTGATCAGAATTTGAGACTTTGCACTCCTGTCCCCAAGAGAAATGCATTGTCATAGATTCGACAAATTCCGAGGAATTTTAAACCAGTTCATACAGCTCCCTACCCGGATCTCCATCGATACTCTTGCCCACTATGCCGGAATGTCCGCGAGAAATTTATTTCCACTCGCCAACTGTGGACAACTTTCTTTGGATTATTGTAAAAGCGTGCAGATAGCAACATCTATTCAATTCTAGACTGACATTTGAGGCACCTGCCTAATCCTCTCCTCTCCTCTGATCGACAGCAGCTGAAACAAAAAAAGTTGCCATGCAGAATTTTTGATCTAAAAAGGACGAATGCTTGGGCATACGTTTTCGATATTTCTCGGTCCTCTGCTCTAGTGCAATACAAAGCCTGGAGAAAGCATTAGTTGCCACTGGTTGGTTGAAACTGAAATCTTCTAATGACTTGTCAGATTTTCCTTATGAATAATGCTTTTTACATTCATGTACTAAGTTTCTGTTTCTCAATGCATAGCACATCTGCTTGGTACAGCATTCGCTTAAGTTAGCGTTTAGAGGTAAGGAAGGAGGATCTGATGAATGTAGTCTCAAACAATATGTTTTCTACATTTGAACATCCGGATCCCAGCTCGAGTCAGATTTGACCAGAAGGAATTCGCGAGTGGTCCTGGTAAAAACACACTCTGTCCTTGTATTGAAGTCATTTACGGCTGTGCTACAACTTGTCCACCTCTTGAACGAGTAATTACATTCAACTTGTTTCCCTTTTCCCGAGTTGCCTTATTCATAGCGTTACAAGAACTGTGCCGTCAAGCGATAAATAAATTCAAAAAACCGTATCACACAAATTTCAGGAACAAAAATCAAATCCAAGCGCAAAACCGCAAGCTTCCCAACTGAACTGAAAAAAAATACAAATTCAAAAGCAACCCAAAACAACAGCACAATGTGTACAATTGTCCAAATAACCGAAAAAAGGAGGAAGACAAACCAACTGCTTAAAAGTCTTAACAAAACAAACTAAATGCAAAAAAAAGCGACGAAAAAAAAGAATCAAGAAAAAAAGTCAAAACATCGAATGGCTAAATTTATTCCATGATTGCATATGCGAATGGGGTGAGAGCACGACGCGACAACGACGTAAAGCTTGGAAGTGGGACACTTGTGTGCAAGCGATTTCTTGATTAGGCAGAGCCGCCACCGCGCGTCACGGTAGTCGCTTAAAACAAAACAAAAAAAAAAATCGCAACACTACACACACGCGATCCTGCATGGCAATAACAAAAATGTCACAACTTCAATGTCATTTGTGCACATACAGGCAGCGGCAGCAGCAGCAGCAACAGTCCGTCTAACACACGTAATACCACACCAGCGACTCTGCCGACGCCACCGCCGCCGTGAAGTGGCTAGAGCTAAAGCTGCGCTAAGTCCATACGTCAACCATTCAAACGCTTAACTAGCCGTGCGGTGGTGGCGATAAAACCAGCTACCAGCATGAGCATCACAAGAGCAGCGCCAGCAGCAGCAGCAGCAGAAACAGCGACAGCAGCAAATAGCAGCAGGCGCATATGGCAAAGGCAAAGCGCGAAATTTGTCGCATAGGTTGCCAGAAAATTTGCAAAGCCACACAGAGGAGGGACACTCAGTCAGACATGTCATGTGCAATGCTTGCGAATATTTCTTCCGCTCTCGCTGTGTGCGTGCGTGTTTCTGCACTCACACAATGCGAACTTACTATTGCCGGCGAAAGACGGCCACAAAAGGGAATCGATAAAAAAATGAAAAGACCACTCTGGACACGATCGTTAGTACTGTTTCATTGGCTCGAAAAAAAGACGAGCAAAAAAAGCACAGTCGCTACACTGCTTCCTACCGCCAGCCGTGGAGTGGGCGCAGAAGGCGCGCAATAAATTTATTGCGAATTGCATGCCGCTGGTCGTAGATTGCACTCAAGGTCACTTCGACGGTGCGCCCCGCCAATGACGGCGGCGGTGGCTTGTGTTGGCTTATTGGCGCAGAGGAGCGGCGGCAGCGGCGCTATTCTCCGCGATCGCTAGTGAAATTTCATTTCACCGATCGTGATTCGCGCGATCTTCGAGCGAAGTCTGCGGTGTCGTCGTTGTTGTTGTTCTCGCTCTTGTGGCTGGTGTTGTGCACAAAAAGGAAATATAGAAACAAAAGCCAATTGAACGAGTAAATATTTTCGTTGCGAAATCAGCTAGACTGCCAATGGTGGTGGGGTGTAGTTGCACTTCTCAGTGTGTGAGTCAATGGTGCGCGCTGTCGATCGTTTCTTCTCGACTCGATATTTATTCTCTAATTACCGTTGTGCGGGCTAGTGTATTTTATGAATTTCTAGTTTCGCTATTCGCCAGCGCCTTCGATCATGTGCAGAGTAGTTGGCCAATCAATGCAGGTGGCAAGCGCTCGAGCCCCGTGTGGCTGCATCGTGTGTGTGTGTTCGTCACAATGAAGTGACTGTTTGAAAATTTTCCTCGCTACCCGTTCACAATGCAATCTGAGGAGTGGTCATTTCTAAATAAAAAATGGTGAGTTTTGAAAAAAAACGCAAAAAACGCAAAAAATCGCCATTTGGCTGCTATTTCCGGGATAGTTGGTGCTTGGATTTATGCATATGTTGGCATATTCAGCGGAATTCACAGTCGCTCCTTTGTAGTTGAGAATTTTTGACATTTCTTTGATATATGTTTGTGTGTGTGGGCTGCTTCGTGTTTTGTTAAATTATCTGCGCTCTCGTCTACGTCCGTGCAGTCCTTCACCTATTGCGCTGATGACTCCCGGAAGCTAATCAGGCATGCGAGCATATAATTAGATTATTATGCAATTGAAGTATACGCATGGCTGTTTTTTTTTCGTCGTTCTCAAGTAATTAGCTTCGACGCGGTGGTGGCGATCATTTTTTTGAAAATTCACATACATATGAACAACCAATTGCGTGTTTTTTTTTTAAAGATTAGAGATATTATTTCCGGAGTGCGTACATACATACATATGTAGATGCGTATGTCTTCTGTTTTTATGTCAAGGAATTCTATTGAATATTTTCTACAAAGCTTATGATGTTTTTGAGGAAAAGCAGTGACGTAGGAATGCACTGAAGCAGAATGTAATGTCAGAAAGGAATGTACTGGCAAAATCAAGGTTTTTTCTTAAGCTGGATGCACAAAAGTGGAAGGTACATTTAGTGGACAGGGGGACACGCCTTCAGCAAACGAGTGATTTTAGGAAATTTTTCAAAATTATTTATGCACCTGTATCACTTTTTGGATATAATTAGAATCGTACTAAATTTCGATTGCGGTGATGATGATCATCATTTCCTGAAAAACTGCCTGAAGATACGATGATACCATTATGCTATGTTAAGCTATAAGAGATAGAGCTGTCGGACTAGAGAAGAGCTCTCTGTTATAAAAAGTGCCTAATGAGCGCCTTGCTGTGCGCATTAAGAGTGATATCCTAGAGTAAGATTTTTGTTTGCCTCAGAAACGCTTATAAACATCGTAAGCAAAGAAACCGGAAGTTCATTCATTAAAACCTTTTAAAATTTACACTTGAATTGGTGTAGGTGCTGAGGATTTTTGAGCATTTTGAATAAAGTCTCAACATATTTTAGGCAGATCTGTACAATTTGATTGCTTCACGCAGCTTCTTTATGTCGTGGAATATTTCTATGATAACCAAATGCGTTGTTTGAATGGTTATACCTAGTATTACAGACGAATGTTCCACCGTAAGCAGAGCAATGTTTCACGGATGTAGTAATACTAATAATTGAGTGGGACTACAGCCCACATAGGAGCAGGGCCTAGCATCTACAACAACTACTTGTGCTGGGCGTTCTACTGAACCCTGACGAGTAGAAGGAACCTATTTTTTTGTGCCGACTCCGAACGGTCAGATTTGAGACACTTTTCTTGACAATTAGTACTCTTTGAGTGTTGTCCGCAAACGAAAGAGGTGGTGCGTGAAAAAATGCGAGGTGCTCCATTCGGGAATCGAACCTAGACCTTCGGCGTGTGAGTCGACGCACTTACCCACTACGCCACGGCAACCACTGATGTAAATAATCTAATATCTGTTTCTTCGTTTTTTAGGGCTTGAGCTTATCAAACAATCTGCCTTTACAAGTATACAATAAAACCTCGGTAATCCGGAAACTCTAGCACTCCGAACAGCTGCTATACTTTAAAGAGTTAACTTCTCTCTCACCTCTGCACTTCTGCACTAATGTACGCACTTGTACATGTGTATAGAATGTTGTGTACATAACATTTGGATTGAGCTACAGCCCCCATGAGACCAGTTCCTTTGGTAACTACTTTTTTTGTGCGTGCTCTTTTATTGTCTGACGGGTTGGGAAGGTCTACTCCGAATTGGTAGTGGTGCTCTTTGTGTGTTGTCAGCAACTCGAAACTGTGTAAAAGAAATGCAGGGTTCAGTCCCAGTATCGAACCTGATACCTTCGACACGTTAATTGACATCCTAATCCACTAATATCACAGCGGTGACACAGGTGTGACTCCTTTTAAGGGAAACATGCTTGTTCATAGAACTACGTACATATTGCCGATTTCTTGTATTCAAGTACAAAGCTACACGTCTTTTTGATTTTTTTTAAATTTCTTATAGATAGTAAGTGGGCTGTTCAAAGGATGTAATACATTCTAATTCGGTTAGAAAAAGAGCAGATCTTCCCAATCATTCTCCAAACGAGTAGTCCGGACATAGGCAACACTTTATAAACCCACACTATCGATCGGAAACAGAAAGTTTCATGTCTGGAGTTTGATTTTGACTTTCAATCAGAGCCGCAGGTTGGGTCCCAAAATATAACTTCTTTAAATAAAATATAACCGCCACGGCGTAGCGACTGTGACACTCAAGACTCACACGTTAAAGGTCACAAGTTCGATTTCGGCACTCCTTCTAGTTGCTGACAATTCTCAAAAGGGAATAACTTGTCTTTGAAAAATCAAGTCAGGCCGTTTGGAGTCGACAAAATGCTACTTGTGATAGAACAATAGCATGCACAACAGAAAACGTCACTGAAGAAGTGAGGCCTTGTGACCTGTTCTGCACCACCCAACTTTTTCTTAAATAAGTAAAATAAATGGCGCTAGAGTCTGCATGGGACTATAGTCTAACATCTTTTGCAACAATTCGTATACAGCGTGCTAATGTACTTCGCTGTTAGTGGTTTCAAGTTCTGTGACAAATGTTAACACCAATTTTCAATGCTTACTATCTGCTACAATCAGAAACCTTATTCAACGTTTTTATAGTTGAGCTCTTTGAATTTCTCCAACAGAATTTGTGATAAATGAAATTGTCACAAGGAACTACCCATTTCTGGCATTTTCTTAATGTGATTAAATTTTCTTTGAAATCTTTGTCGCCGTTTCAATGAGGGCCCCGAATAAACATCTTTCTTGAAAATGTACGATCTGAACTTTTACATTGGCTGGGAATACCTAGTTGATAGCGTAGACATGAAGTTGTTTGTTCCCGTTGTCCAGGCCTAAGCATTCTATAATAGATAACTTCTCTATTACGTACTATTAAGAATATCTTAAGTATTTTACGAATCAACTGGAAAATACATGTGAATTCCATGGTATTCAGGACAGATATGGATAGTTTTTAAGTGCCCAGCATTTTAATTTCTATATTTCCAAGTCGATTCAAAATTTTCTCAAAAATTCAAAATCTCTTTCAAGCACCAAATCAACTATTGGAAGTTTTCAGCGTCGTTATCCATGCCTTTGTTTAAGGATATACCGTAATGCACAAAAAAAAGTACTAATTTAGCGCCATGACAACACCATTCCGTGATTTCTATCATCGCCCAGCACACAGCAACGCGGATCACATCATTCCCAATATACGCCGAACATCGGCGATCGCGTTCTCACGATGTTGCATAATAATAATTGCATCTGTGTGCTGTACTCGGTGGCTCTCTCGCTCTCAAATCTCAGTGGTGCTCGGCTCGTTGATACTGCCGATGCGCGCCTTCAAATCTCCGTTGTTGTGTCCCTTCCACCGCCGCACCCACAATTTCAAACTTGTGTATTGTGCATGATTTCTCTCGGCATTTTATTGCACGTTTTTCTCGTTCCTGCGTTCTTGTTTGTTTCGTCTCGTTCCCCACTCCCCACCCCCTCGACTCCGCGGCAGCCGCGCCGCACTCACTTTATTGAGCAAATAAAAATAAATACTTAATGGAATTTATGAAATAAATTATTCTGTCGGCAGCGCGCAGTCAACATCATCGTTGTTGGCACTGCTGTATCGCACTTGTATGACGGTCCCTCTTCACTCATTCCTACTTTTTCGGCCGTAGGTGTGTAACGCGCTCGGGGAGAGTGTGTTTGTGCGCCAAAACAAGGTCAAATGCAATTTTGTGTTCTTCCCGTTCCCGGTGTGCTTTTTTTTTCTCTTCTCCTCTTTTTTGGCTCTCTGTCCCTATCTCCCTCTCTCGTGGTCTGTCTTTGTTGCTGTTTTGTGTTCGTTGTTTTTTCGGGGATCTGAATATACCCATCCTCACTGGGGCATAGGGGGATCTTCTTCAAAAACTGAATCAATAGCGCATGTTTCTAGTTGTTTCGCGTTTTCGTTTGTGCATGTGCGCACGAGTGTGTGTGACGTGGGGTCTTCAGCGGCAAAGGATTTTCTAATTTGTGTCCGCATACGCTGCGAACTTGCGGATTTTTCACGGTAGTCGTCGTTGCTGCCGCTCCACCCATGCCCCGCTTCGTGCTGCCCTTCATTCGGGTGTATTCTGCTGTTTATTCAGTTTTTTTTTCTCACTGCGGATTCTCTCAGGAATAAACAGAATTCTCAGAATTTCGCTATGTGTGAGTTGGCTTGAGAATTTGATAAAAAAGGGAAAAACACACACAAAGATCCTTGAGTTGTTATTTTGAGAGTTTGGACTTTGCTTGCAGTTGGGTTGCCTTTTTTTTGCACTTCAATTTGTGAAGGCACATCCAGTGGATTGAGGACTGACAACAAAAGTTGTTTTAGAAAACATTGAGAAATATCGTGTCGTTGAAGATGGGTCTGGCGTGATGTAATGCCTCGGCTAGATACAGCCGAATGATCGCACAATCACGTGTGCGAATGTGTGCGCGCGCGCGATATTTTGACGTTGCCTAATGATATGCTAAATGTGATAATTTGCGGCTGTAAGATGTAAAAGAATTTCACATGACTTGTTCCGTTTTCTCTGACGCAACCTGTGTGCCGCGAATACCTATTGGAATGAGGTTGCTGTGAATGGCTCAAAAAATGAATGAAATTTTCATTTGAATTGCAAAAAACAAAACGCTAGATATTATGCATTTATACGTTTGATTTCAAAAATTTCCATGATTTTAGTTTGTATTAGTCATAAATCAAGAGTGCACGGAAATCGAGAAACAGAATGAGCTTTCAAAGGTGTTCGATTTTTTGATCGATTTTTCAACCACAAGATCTGGGGCAATGGTTTTTCTGAGAAATTATTTAGGTGTCGTGAGGAGACATGATTTCCTTTTCTTTGAAATGAATTTAAACAAATTGTACAGTATTTTGTGGTGGCCGGAGAACCACGAAGAATTAAATATGTTTGGTTTTAAATTTGTATACTTCGCATTTAAGTAAAAAATGTTTCTTGGCCACCATATCCATTGGCCTGAGAAAAGTTTTTTGGGGCAATCGGTTACAATGCTGAAAACATATTAAAAAAATGTTTATTATTAAGGAAGGTGTCTTAGTTCAGTAGTTCCATTCTACTTCATAGCGCAACATGCCAATGTTGATATTGTCTTTGTCCCGATTTTTGGATTGGATATTCTGCTTTTTTTTACGGCACAACTCCTTCCAGGCTGCAGACAACATTCAACCCATTATCAATCATTAATGAGAAACTTCTTAAATTTTGTCTTTCGAAGTTTGAAGTAAACTGTAGATCACCTCTACTTGCAAATGAACAATAGCACGCAAACCAAGCATACTATTTGACGAACAAATCAGGTCAAATTCCCTTGTGGACTGTAGTAGCACTTTTAATGTCACTGGTAAATCGTTCAGAGCGTTGTTTCAGATGTTTTTCTGCGCTCATTTGATTTGCCATTTTATACTTAAACTATATACTCTTCTCGTTGCGAAGTTGACGGTAAGTAAGGGTCAACTCATGAGTGAATATTTTTTAGTTCAAACGACGTTATACTATTGACAAAGTCAACATCTTCAGATCAGAGACGGCATTCAATTTTAAGTCGCCTCCACGCAAGAAAAATACAACAATGGCAAACACTCACAGTACAAATTCCTATTAAAGATATTGATCCTTTATAGACTATGGTCATCATATAGTGGCTCAATCTTAAAATGCTACTTATTGTATTTAATTTAATTTCGTCTCGGAACTCAAGTTTTCACATCTCTGAACACAAGAAATTGGCCAGAACACAGCGTTTGACTTTTGGTCCTGTTTTCAGGAACTTGCTTTGCTGCTCCTATTTGTTCAATTCCTCAATCTGGAATAGAAAGATCATGGAAACCATTTTGTTGTGATTCTACTTAAATTAAATTTGTGGCTTCTTGATCTTCGCGGTACGATTTTGTGTCTATTATGGTATTTGTTGTGGGTGACGTACATACCTACTCTATTCTACTCGAAAAGTATGTTCTTCATGTCGACATAGCGCAATTCAAGTCATGTCTGATTAAAGACTACTTAAGTTGAATAAACTTGGATAGGCGGGCAGAATCCTGAGTTTCAATATCACGCAATGTCAAAAATTTTGTAATGCCGAAAATCCAAAATCTCGAAATCTAGAAATCCGGAAAGTGTCAAGTTAAGTTATTGAAGCAACATCCAAATTGTCAGACTAATTTAGTCTTAGTCTCAGTCTCAGTCTCAGTCTCAGTCTCAGTCTCAGTCTCAGTCTCAGTCTCAGTCTCAGTCTCAGTCTCAGTCTCAGTCTCAGTCTCAGTCTCAGTCTCAGTCTCAGTCTCAGTCTCAGTCTCAGTCTCAGTCTCAGTCTCAGTCTCAGTCTCAGTCTCAGTCTCAGTCTCAGTCTCAGTCTCAGTCTCAGTCTCAGTCTCAGTCTCAGTCTCAGTCTCAGTCTCAGTCTCAGTCTCAGTCTCAGTCGCAGTCTCAGTCTCAGTCTCAGTCTCAGTCCCATACGTAGTTTCAATTTCAGTCTCAGTTTTAATCTTTGTCTCAGTTTTAGTCTCAATTTCAGTTTTAGTCTTAGATTGTGTCCCAGGAGCCTCTAAATAATATCGAGTGTACAGAATTAAACAGAATGTACTCCGTTTTTGGAGTCACATTTTTCTCACGTCTATCGAACTGCTAAAACGACAACTAGTGATTATTTCTCTGAAGTTTCACCGAAATTATATCAGCTGCTTCTTAAATAAGACATAAACTTCAAGAACGAACGAAACAGTTTGCAATTTGAAGCACACATCATAACAAATTAAAATTTAGAGTGAGTCTATTCATATAACTCCGATACAAGGCACTTGTTATGGTTGAAATGGCTAAAATGTGCAAAAAAAAAAAAAAAACTATGCGCTTCTAGAAGTGATGCAGTATGGAAGAGTTTGTGCCCAAGAAAGTCGCAAGTAACATTAAAAATTCCATATTTCCTATTTGGATCCTTGAAACTGTAGTCATCGCTTCGGGTTAATCGAACTGAACCAGTGGAAACCATAAAAGACTTCCGTAACCGTATAGCGCGGTCTACTTTCAGGAATGCATCTTTATTTTTACTGAAGATTCAGCTTCGAATAACATTTAACGAAACAAACCATTTGCTAAATAAAAATCAATCTTTGTAGTTCCGAAATCGTGCAACTTCTTCTCGCCCTTTAAAAAAATCCCAAACTCCTCAACCGATCCCTTTAAACCTTCAGACTGATCAATCGGAAAGTTCTCCTACGACTGAAACTGGTTGAACAACAATCCGATCTCGTCCATCCTTTCGCTCCCATGGCGAATTCATTCCAAAAAAGTAGAAAAAACGAAAACAGCCGATCCAAGCCAAGCAATGCCTGCCAAGCGCGAAACGATCCAGCCAGCATGCACTGAAGTGCAAACTAGGGGTGTGGTATGCAAAGGCAGCAAAAAAAAAAAGTTTCCACTCAACCACTTGCAGAAAACTAAAAAACAACGGCAACGACTTCGCATGTTTGCCCGTTTTGATTAACTACGCTTGCCTTGCCCCGTTCTCATGTTACCCGAGAACTGCAAACAGCCGCACCGATGGGGATTGGGTCTTGGGCACCATACACACTTGCAGTGTGTGCAGCGTATTGTAAAGCAAAAAAAAAAAAAAATGGAGACATGGAGCCTCGTGCACGGGCCGCTGTTAGTTTGCTGCGGCTCTTGGGGGCAAAATGTAAAAAGAGTGCTTTATGTATTTTGCGCGGTACATTGACTAAATTTGATTCGTTGCGGCGAATTGGATTTAATTGCAATCGGCCGCGTGTGTGAGTGGACTTGCGAAATGTGGTTATTTTTAGAAATTGCAAGCACACACGCATGGGCTGCACATTTGTGTGGGTAACCAATAAAATTGCAACAGGTTTTGATTTTTGCTTTTCGCCATTCTTTCAGTTTTTCTTGTTTTGCACTGTGCGCTAACTGAAGTGGGAGTGAGATTATTTTTCAAAATGGAGAATTCCTTATTGATGGGAAGACGATGACAGTTTGAATATTTCAAAATGAAATGCGCTTATGAGGGCTTGTATTCGATGTGTGATCAGTTCGTTGATTGTTTATTTTACGTTATGATTCATATTCTTTTGGTCCATAATATTTTTGATTATAGATTTTCATTGAAATGCAGGGTATCTATGGATTTAAATTTATTTAGACAACTGGACAACATTTGGTTGTTAGTGCTTCAAATCATTTTAATTGTGAATGCAGGGGGAACAGGATATGAGAAAGCTTTAAGCCAACTCCATATAATTATTTCTATCAGAAAATTGAAGATACAGTGGTTCTACAAAGTGCAGTGAAATTATTCCTTGGCTTACACCGCTCATGGACGAAAAATGATAAGTTTTGAGCAGTTTCCTCTGTGTGGACATGTCTTTCTTCTTTCCTTTCCTTAAAATGGACGCGGACAGAAATTCCTAAATATTTCCTTTTAAATTTACACTACGACTTAGACACAACCAAAAAAAAAACAATGTCCTCAGTCTTGCGCTTTTTAATAAGTTTTCTGAAGCCAAAAACGAAAATTTAAACATTTTGAAAATGGCGTTTGAAAGTTGTATCATCCTTCTCCTTACTTTGGATACAAAAACAAGGGCAAAGGCGTAATTTAGACAAAATCTCAAAAATTCTGAAACAACATAGATTAGAAGGACAGCAGATTGGAAGGACAGCAAGAAACCAAACGTAAGCTAGAGATAAGAACAGAAATTAATCACTTGGTGCTATGTTTGGACCTCACAATCGAACTGCCAAATTTTCTGACGACACGCCTCCTTCAGATGATCGAATTAAAAATTTGAAAGTAGAAAAAAAGCTCGTAGTAAAAGATTTCCTCCCAACCCCATCAAACACAATTCAAAACTATCCTAGGAGTCAATCCTGGCCGACCACGACCGCTTTCGCATTGATGTTGTCATAATTGATCCATTTTTCGTCACCAGTTATCATCTCCTTCAGAAATGAATCGTTCCCAGATAGAAAATCGGTCCATGAGATTTTTGTGTGTACACTAGTGTGGCACTTTTTTGCATCCGGTCTTACTCAAATGGCTCCAAACGGGCTTGTGAAATTTTCGGCTTCTATGCAATCAAAGCAGTGGTCACATGCCGATCAGTTACAAGGATTTTCATAATTTTGTCAAAATTTTTGACATAAGTCCTTTTCGGAACTTTAGCCTAAAAAGTATCGGAATGGAATTGATGAAACCAACATTACGAATGGTTGGCTGTTTACATTTTTATACGATTGACTTGTATACACGTCTATATCGAAGAAAAACTGCAAGGATATATTTTTGACACGAAACTAAATCAATCAAATGCAACTGTCAATTAAAATTTGTTGGTACTAACTGTCATCTTTAAAACTACATCGGTGGTAAATTAATAAAACAGTAACCAGCCAGATAAAAAAGTGCTTAAGCCCTTTATTGAGAAAAAAATGGCTTACACTTGAGGAAAACAGTTACATAGTATATAACCTAGAATTTTAAGTTTTTTGACTAGGCGTATCCCATCGTACAATTTATATAGCACGTGTTTGGTCGCGTCTGCTCCGCTAACACCATGAACGCATACAATTCCAAATGTTGTTCGAAAAACTGCATTCAATAGCGTCCTTGTCTCTACGCTATACAATAGCATTGGAATAGTCAGAATGTTAGGTACATAAAGTCGTCTTGGTCTTTCGAGAAATGCCCTTTATACTTCACGCGATTTCGGGATAACACTCAAACAGTGCTTGTTGTCTTTAAAAACCTTCTCTCGGCAATGAACTTTAGGTCCCCTCCACTCTTGGGAGAACATTACGCGAGTAGTTGCTGAAGCGGTGCCCTGCTTTCTTCCGTTCTATAGCGCAATCCTGTGTGTGCCTGACACCAAAAAACCATCAAAAGATTGACGGAAACTGAACGATCATCCAAGACAAACCGAAAATGTTTGTCCACTTATAAGCAGCATTCAACTGATGGCAGGAAAGAGCCTCATCGTATAGCCATAAGCTATACCCTTACAGCCTCAATGAAAAACAACAAAACTACAACCGGAACATACAGCTCGCAGTGCTAATCTCCCATGTAAATGCGTTTTTTTTCTTCTATTAAAAAATAAAAGACGAGAGAAATCCCAACAAAGCCATTTCACCCGATTTCCTTATCACAGCGAATTCATTCATTCATTCACGTTTATCCCGAAACCACTTCATTTACTTCAAAAATGAAAATTTCCATCCCCAGCTCCCTGGATCAGCTTTAGCCTTTTCCGTCGTTATCATTCTCCGGGAGAACACACCCGGCCTGCTGCTGTCCCCCTCTGTCGTGCTGAGTGCACGAAACAAGAGGAAAACGACAACGGCAACGACGGACGGCCAGAGAAATCAGGCTAATTAGGCTGTGAAGCCTGTGAAAGTTTTCCTTTAGCTACAACCATAGCAGTTGTCAAAATTGAAATCTTCTCCGTCTGCCCTCTCTGTCGCTCTGCTGCTCGCGTCTGTCGTATCCCATGTTATTAATCCTCAAACCCCATTGCCGCTGCTACACCCCTTCTGGTGAGTGTCCTCCTGCCCCCATCCAGTGTGTGTGTGCTCACTCAAAAGTACTTCAGAATCTTTGACAGCTAACAGCAGAAACAATTTTTTCCTGCGTGCGGATGCAATTCAAAATCTGACAGATACACACGCACGCACACTCGCACATCCTGGCATTATTATGCTGACATCTGAACGAGGGATGATGATGATAAACCTGAGCCGCACGTGCTGTGACGGATCTGATTATTCTCATTCCGAATTGGACGTTGTAATTGTTGGAACAGGCGTCAATCCCTTGCACTTCGTTGCATGAAACCCAAACCGAATGCAACCCCTGCAGAAAATGCCGAAAATCTCACCCCAGAGCGAACTGTCGCCTCTTGTCGAATGAAAAGAAACTATGCACCGGTGCGCTTTATAAACATAATTAAAGGGTAGTTCGTGTGTTCCTTTATGCGTCGCCGCTGCATTTCCAAAAAAAAAAAATTCTCTCGACGGATCCCATTTTGTAGTTCACTTGCGCGCAAGGGATGGACAGTGAAAAATCAATAAAATTGTGTGTACTTCGGTGCTCCCGTGTGGATGCTTCACAAAAAACTAGTTTTCAATACACGCCCGAGGTCTGTGTGTATGCAACGCACCAACACCGGCACACAGCAGCACACCCCCATTGTGCGTGCATTCAATGGGCTCAGCATACGCAGTCGCTGTATGCAAATACACGCATTGTTCGGAGCATACACATCTCTGCTCTGTTCAACCCTTACGCAGGTTTTCCTCTTTGTTTCCTTTCCGTTCTTCGTACGCGTGTTTTTTTTTTCAGCTTTTTTTTTGTTTTTGCACGAGCAGACGCATTGCACTGACATGCGTTCAAACGGCCATTAAAACTGGGGATTAATGCCAGAACATGCACACACAGCAAAACGGGGGACCGATTCTGCTCTCATGTGCGTACGGTTTTTCACTCGGAGATCTTGAGAAATTCGATGGAGGACGGAGCGCAGTCCTGGGAATGATAAGGAGCGCATTAATAGAATGCTTGTGATGGGTGGGAGGGGGGGGGGGGGTCATCATTCACCGCCACCCTCTCGGGTGATAGTCATTCAAGAGAAGAAGCCGTAAAACGCACTCTGGCTCTCTTCGCACATACGGCGTGGGCGAGGGTGTCCCCCTCCCCATCCCTTTCCTTCACACATGCTCACAAGGGTATTGTGTCAAGTGTATGCACTATATACGCAGCCTGTGCCCAGTTGCCACGGATGGATATTTTCTTAGGTGCGTCGCTGTCACCACGGACGTTTATTGAAATGATAAATTGCCAAAAGAAAAAAAACGAATTCCTTGCTGATGCGAGGATGTTGCCGTGTGTAGCCTTTCTCCTTTAAATAAAGACCGTAGGGAGAGGGATTCTATGGAGTTTGGGGGTAAGAATAGAAATTTTTCCTTTTCCGTCGACTGGCTTGTGTGCCTGGGCGGAAGGGGGCGGTCTTTTATTGCCCATGTGGAATGGGTTTTTTATTGGTTGTACTTGTTGGGAATTGATTTAAGCTGCTCGTTTTCTGAAAATTTTATTTTATTGATATCGTTGTTGGTCGGCGCCTTAATTTCGTCCTCAAATCGTTTGTCAAATTTTTGAATAGTTGCAAAATATAGTTATTTTTGAAAGGGGGAGGTTAAGTTAATTTTTACAACGATAAGCTGAAGGATGCGGAAGGGAGTTTTTTTGGATGGGAATAAGATGTGAGTTTGTCGATTGACATTGAATGACGTTTGATTACCGAGAAAGCTAAAACGCGTCAAATAGATTTGGTAACCGATGATTTAGACTAGGAATCTCTTACGAAAATCAGGTAATACAATACGCGGTAACTGGAAATGTAGGAAATATGGGACAACAGACACAGTGGTACATCAACAACCATCTTCTAGTCGTGACAAAACTGGTTTTGAATTAAAACATTTTTTTTTCTCATTATGTAATGGGTCTAAATCGTTTGCAAACTTCATCCTAGCACAGTTGTTCTTTCAAGAAGTTTTGACTTTTTACATCACCAGCCTCCTATTTGCTGGAAATTAGATTTGTGCATAAAAAAATAATTTTCTAGTGAAACATGTCGAAGGCACACCTTGTGAAGTAATTTGATCTCTGTCCTTATGTTCCTTATGTACTAAACTCCACTTAGACATTGTCATTTTGAATAGCAAGTGTAGGCCGCTGAGTATTCTAATTCTGACGTATAGACGCTGCCGAATGTTCGCCACGAGGTTTGATCGCTTCATAAATATCATAGAGATGGATCGCATTTCCCTATACATATTTTTAAACGACAAACGAAGAAACTTAGAGCTGGATGAACGATATTTTTCAAAACTTAAACTTTCAAAACTTAAAAGTAAACGAAAGTCAATTTTGTAACTTCAACATGAATTTCCTTTCAAACATAGATCGTTATTAAGCAAGTACTGGGAAAGTGCAAAGAAAATGAAAACTGTCTCTTACTCCGAGACGAAGCTTAGGGCAGTGCTCAGTGACTCGTGAGTATGCATCTGGTGTACATTCTGGAGATAACAGCAAATGTCATTGCAGTTCTTACTAGATCATAGCCACGCCAGGTCATTTTCGACAGAAGGACATTTTAGCTTTAATTTGAAAATACAGTTTCAGAACTGCTTTTATTACATTCATCAATCTTTCCACTTGGTACAGTGTTTAGCAGAAGATATGCTTAAAAATGAAAAGTAAAAAATATTTCTTGAACTTAATTTCAAGTGTCGACAATTTCAATTAATTCATCGCGAACAAGTTTGATTTCGGCTGGAGGCATATCCAGTGCATTCGTAAGAAGTTGGCCTCTCCTAACAGTTAATCATTTTAGTTACAAAATATGTTTTTTAACCGTAAGAATGCTTTCATGATGGTTAAATTTCACAGTTTTGAGTATTTAACCGATATTTTTGAAAGTTCTCTTGACCGTAAGTCATCTGTAGAATAAGCGAAATGAAATCGACGAAATTAAAGCCGCGCTTGACTGTTCCTTCCACTCCTTGAACCATAAGCTTATCTCAATTATCCTTCTCACGTTTTCATTTAAATCCAAACAAAAAGTGTTTCGTTTTCTAAAATTTGAATACGGTCTCAAATAGAGTCGACAATTAAACTGACATAAAAACAAACTCTTACGTTTTTGAAAATAATTTAACAGATCATATACAACACCGTGTACAGATGACTAGAGTTATCGTTTTGGACAAAAATGTCATTGCACGCAAAACGCTGCTTTTTGTGTTATCTTGTATCGGGTGATTCATCGTAAGGTTTGGTTTTCAAAAGGAACATACTAAGAGATCGCACGTGATTATTATTAAACTTCTTCATCATTTTAGTTCAGTATCGTTTGGCAAATCATTGTGGAAAGACTCACTAGAGAGTGTAAACGAATACCGTGATGAATCGATTCGTCGTCGATCTCATAAGCTTGACTTCGGCAATTCGATAACGTTGCGATTTTATGTGAGGATCGTCAAGCACATGATTTCAGTGAGCTCTGGTTTCAAGAAGACTGCGCTTCGAGTCACGCAGTGCCTGAAACAATGGAGACTTACTGATATTTCGTTTTAGGCTGCACTTAATTTGTTGTTTTGTTACCGTATATATCACACCTTTGGACGTTGACGCTTTAGAATCCAACATTACTTGTGAGCTCTCCGCGAGATACTATACTCTGTCTCTAACGAGTCGCCCAAAATTGAGCCTTCTCTATGGACGACCTCTAACGCAGTCGTGGCCAACATTTATATAATTTTATTTTCAACAATTGCATGCCCTTAATCTTTCTCTTAAACGATACTAAACATTTTAAATTCAGCTTCAAATTGATTGCTTAATTTCACATTATTTATCAAACCTCACAATGAATTACACATTATAGTAAATGGATAATCTTTTCTAACTCCGTTTTGAACTCCTTAAGGAGCCTTAAAGCTCTTCCAAACAGTGGCCAATTAAACACAATTTTATTTTCTGTCAATTGTAATCAAACTTTCCAACAAACCCCTGTGACAACAATCGATTCATTTTCCCAGAATTTCTCAGAAACTGTTGACTGCTGCTTTAAGCATTGTCTCATCGAATTTTATTCTCCAGAATCACCCACTTCTTTTCTACAGCAGGAACTTCATCCATTCTTCACTCACTTTGATTGCTTACCACCGCAGGAAATGAAGAAAATGCTAAATTATACGTATGTCTTCTGCTATTTGAAAACTTTGTTCACTTCTATTGTTTTGCATCAATTTCACCTCACCAGAGAAAGCCGACTTACCCCAGCAGCGATATCCTAAAGGCTGCTGCGGAAAATGTCTGACATCAAACAAGATTCAAAGGATTGCTGTTGTTTTGTTTCTTTTTCTCTCTCCGTCTGTTTTCTCGTACAGACCTTAAGGACGCTAAGGACAAGCGTTGATTAATTGAAAATAATTTCTTGGTGATAAATTCAAACGGCTACAAGGGGAGTTCTAAAATATTTGATACTTCCGCATCAAAAATGGTGCCCTCACAGGCCCACAACCACAAGGCTAAGACACAATCCTTTGGAACAGAACTAGCCATATATGTGTACACTTAGCATAAGAATGTGTGTGTGTGTCTGTACACTTGGGTGTATGTTTATGTACGCGAGGGATTATGCACCGTCGGTGGTTTTGCTGCCACTTCCCTTGGATGGTTGGCAGGAGTCCTGCGGATCCCAGTCGCCGTCATTCTTAAATTGCACAAGACTACCAAGAAGAAGATGAAATTCCCTTGTGACACTGTGACAGCGAAAATGTGCCAGAATGAAGGGGCCAGGGGCAGGGTGACGCATAATCCCTGCCGGAAAGGGATATGGCGTAAAGTCTGCCCAAGTGGTGTCGTCTGTGTGCGAGTGAGTGTTCGCATTGAAATGCTCGCGTTGCACGAAAATTGCGATACGAAGGCAGCTTATTGCGGAGAGGGACGGCGAAGGAAAGCGAAAATGCTGTACAATGACGTAAGCAAAATGGCCTGTCGCAGGAAAGTATCGGCAAACGGTAGTTGGCACTGCATGCAACCCCATTCCACACCCCACCGCGCCCGCACACACCAAAGGCCGACCGACCGAGCCATCGTTCTTCAGTTTCCTTTGTGTAGCGCCTGGCCTGGCGTTTTCAATGTTCGAAGCTTTGCAGCCTCTGGCCTGGACATAGTCGTTCGGGAAATAATTCATTGGAACCACACCGAGTGGGGGTTGGGATGGGGGTTGTTGTTTTTGCTTTTCGGGATATATTTCGGAACGGCCTTAGGGTTCGTTGGAAAGTCTGTCGCTGTGGCCCGTAGCCCGTTAAAACAACGATAACATCTCACCACTCATGATTCGCTGTTTTTTTTTGCTGTGTTCGCTTTGTGTTGGAACATCTTTTGCAAAATTCCGTGGTAGTTGGCGGTGGCGGCGGTTGAACAAGTTTCATTTGCGCGCCGCACTGACATGAGAAATTACCCTGTGGACGTGGACACCCAGTTACGGGGGAGGATGTGCCCTTGTTTGCCAAAAAAAAAAACACAAACACCAGCAGTTGGTCAAAACTGGCCAAATCAAGGACCAAATGTGGAGAGATCTTTTGTTTTTCAGCTATAATGGCTTGCACATGCCGTCGCGCACCACAGCGTTCTGTCGTTGCTTTTTCACGTTTTCCCATAAAATCCCTTCAACCGCACGGGAAGGAGGGTAATGCAATTATAATTTTTAATATCCGCACTCATCCCTAGGCGGTTGCAAGCACTTCCATTCAAACATCTCTTCTCGTCTTTCTTTCAATCTCTTAAGCCGAAGAGAAAACTCACAGCATTAACTTTTACCTCCACATCAATCACCAACCCGCACCTGAACCCCTGAAAAGTGGTTACCACCCGCATCCCATTTCATCCCCTGCCGAACACACACATACAAACGCACTCGATTTTCGCTCTTCACCACAAACCCCATTACCACCGCCCGAGCCCTGCGAGCGCACGTAATGTACCGCAAAAGAAAAGAAAGAGATTTTTAATAAGTTCCTTGCGTAACCTTGCAACCGGCAGGGGAAAAAGTGAAAGCAAAGCGGAAAAGAAGGAATTTTTCCTTGGAAACGACATGCACAAACCTTCATCCCTTATTCACATACACACACCCACACACAGATGCTGTTACAACAGTTAGTAAGATTTTCACTTTCATTCTCACCACCCCCACTGGTGGTGGCCTTGTGTTTGCATTATTTTTCTTTTCATAAAGAGGAGCGAGAGCTCTCTTTCGTTGTCGCCGATGGGTGTTCTTTTTTCACACTTTCTTATTTTGTTTTTGTTGAAGGATTCATATTGACACCACGTGGGATACCGCAGCGAGCGAGAGAGCGGGCAAATGAGTGCGCCAGTGTGCGTTTATGTGTGTATCGGTGTGTGGGCTTAGAGAGCGTTCATATTGAGAACAGTGAAAAGAAGAAGAAGAGAACGACAGAAAAAAAATAAATACACTGTTATCTTTATTAGCTCCACTCACGCAAATTGCATGAGGGGGGTCATGGAGGGTAAGCACAAAACAAAGAATGAATGCGAATAGGACACACAAAGCCCTGGATAACATCATAATAATAACAAAGTGCTTGGGGAGCGGGAAGAAAAGGAGTTGAATTGGCGGTGGTTTGATGTGTGGTGGGTGGGTGGATGGGTGGTTGGCGCGGAATAAGTGAAAGTGCGCGAGATTGACTGCTGTGAGAAGAAGCGGTCTATTCCTTGTTGTTTTGCATTTTCACCTTGTTTTCAAATGGAATCGTTTTGGTTGTGACACAACAGTTGTGCGGGGTTGAGTATCAGGTGGGTTGCCTCATCTCTCTGCTAAATATAGCAAGAAACATATAATGGATCCTTCAGCTAATGTACTATTTTTTTTTTATTATTTGGTGTTCTGTTTAAGTATCTGTTACACCAAGAGGAGAAGATGTTTGAGGTTTTTTTCCTTGTACTGACTTAAGATTCATTCCTTTTTAGGACATTGAAGGAATGGATGCAAATTTGACACTTTTTTTCGTTGGTTTCCTTGTATTTTGTGTGGATCCAAGATTTTGTTGAGAGTGGTTGCTTTGAACCACTATGATCGTTCGGCTAATGTCACTTGCTTAAGGTTTACTGAGGACTTTTGTTTGGGACGAACTCGGATGCCTTTGAGTGTGCATTTTTAAAGGGAAGGGACCGGACATTATTGTATAAGTCTTAGAAAATGAACACTGTACAAAGTTTCATAGACTTCCTCTAATGGACCATGCGCCGGGCACCTATGACATGGTGTCATACATAGGTAATCTGCCCTTTTTTATGTTTATGCAAAGGTTTAAATTGCCAGGAAATGTCTTTGAAAAAATACAATGAATCTTGTTCAGCAGTGTGGGCAGGCTCAGGCTCACCAAAAATATAACCATCTACTGATTTGAAAAAAAAAAATCTAAGTCCGATATTTCTGTAAACTATCTATAGAGTCCGATTGACAATGTTCAAAGAAACCTATCATTTCACAGAAGAAGAATCAAAGAGACCAGGGTCCACGTTCTTTGGAAACTAAAATTTTTGAGTTGTGCGTGCTGTTCAATTGTCGCGAATAGAGAAGATTTTGAATTTTTTGCCAGTTCTGAAAATTTTCATTGATAATTGGTGTGTAGGGAGAGGTTGTGTCGTGAGAAACTGAGAGGAGCTTATTCCTGTAATCGAACCTTGGTCGTTCAGCCTGAGAGTCTACGCACTTATATACTACGCCATAGCGACCAACATGCCTTGTTCTTCAATCATTTATGGTTTCAAGCCAAATTTTTTTTTGTTAAGACACAATCTGAATGGCGTTTAAATTGTTTTTAAAACAAAAAAGCTATTTGGGTAGCCCTCAAGGTACTATCTTCTCAAAAAGCAGCTCGTCCCGCGCATATTTTTGTTCTCTTACTAGTGTCTACAATTTAACGTTGACTTCGAAACACTAAGTTTTAGAAGCATTTCCTAGGCAGTTCGCATGGCTTTTGCAATGTCAGTAACTTGTGTGGAGTTGAACTACGACGAAGGCAAAAAGGGCAGTCTAGACGTCCTACAAAACATGACAAAACTTGACAGCTCTAAGAATTTTCAAAAATATTCTTGTTTTCAACTTTAAGTTGAAAGCAAACTTCTATTGGGAGCGAAAGTGACTTTCTGTTGTTCTATGTCCCCTTATGGGTACAGTGGGTCACTGCAATCCCTATTCACTATCGTGCGCGGCTTGTGGCAGAGTCTCTCCTTTTTTTTTCTATTTGCGATCTTTCGTAATTTTTGTAATGTACATTTGGAAAAAGGATCTTCTTAGAAATATGTTTCTAATTATCTACTGCTATTTTTATGAACACAACTGTATGTGCATATCTATAACAGTCTTGTATTGTGTTTCAGTGGGTCCCACTGCACATTAAAATGTAACCGACCCACTGCCATTCGGGCGCCACAGTCCGTGGCCTCTCCAGCCAGCACGATCTTTTGTTAGCTGCCTCCAGTGCGCACTCCAAGTTGGTTAAGGTCCTTCTTCACTTGTGTGCGCTACTTTAGCCTAGGCCGTCCTCTGTTACGTTGTCCCAATGGCTCAAATTTGAAAACTTTTCTGGCTGGAGCAGTGGTGTCCATAAGCTCAAAATTGCCTAGCCACTGCCATTAACCTTGTTTTATTGTAGTGCTCGTTCAATCGAAAGAGAGTCCTTAATTTCTGATACGACGCATCCACGTCCTTAAGACTACACTGATGTTAAATCATCTACGAGACCATCGCTTGTATCTTGACCAGTTATTTTGTAGAAATTTAAACTTTTTTTAACAACACACTGAATCATAATCAGACATTTTCTTCTTTTTTTGCAGGTAAATTCAACGAATCCTCGTAACCTGGCATAAATTTAGTGAGTCACATTGAAAAAAAAATACTATGCACCAATTTCACCGCTAATGCAATTAAACCTGTCTGTATGTATTTCTACCTATCATGCAGCAAAATCTTTTCCGGGAAAACTTTTCTGGCATCATCCAAAATTAAACAACCCCCACATCCCCATTTCCCCGAAACACTAACCAACCCGCGCGGCCTCACGTTTTTTTTTTTTCAAGAAAAACGTTTTAATTGTCTGTCGATAAGCTCAGCACCGTCGTTCATGCAAGGATAGATTGACTTATTCCGTATCAAGATCACACTATCGCAACCAAACAACAAAACAGCAAAGAAAAAAACAAACTTTATAGAACTTCATTAGCGCGAACTTGCATCATATTGTCTGCCAGTCAGCACAAGAATCCGCTTCGTGGAGAGCCAAAACACAAAAAAAAAAAAATCCATTAACAACTTTTCGCTGAAAAAAGCATTGGCTTGACCCACCCTCGGCGAGCCACCACCGCATTTCTTGCCACCGCCGCGCCGCGCCGTTGATTAAATACCTCGTTAGCATGCAATTCAATCGTTAAGTGTTGCGCCTGAGATTTTCTTTACCGATTACGACCGCGCGCGGGGAGGGGGAGGAAAACGAAAGTAGAAGTGAAATATTGCAAAAATTAACAACAACAAAAATATTCCTCAGCTCTTCGCAACCCTTGAGTGCGAAGTGGTGGTGGGAGCGTGAGGTGGTTTGATATTTGCTATTTTGTGATTTGTTTGGCTATTTCATTTTTTTTTCGTTTTCTCTCCTCTCTCTCTCCGGCAATTTTTCATTTCTTTCGGCTTGAATGGGAGTAGAGTCTGTGGAGATGACGTCCGCATTTACACCAGGTAAAAACCAATCAAGAACATCAATAAAGGGACGACGTCCATCAGCATGCATTGGTCATTGAAGCGGGCCTCCCTCTGCCGGGGATTCTTTGCCGACGACGGCTGTCACTCAAACGATAAATGGCCCCACACATACATGTGCTCGTGCAGGAGGGAGGAATTCTTGGTCCCAGCATATCTGTCGCCCTCAAAATTATTCAAAAGCTATCATGACTGTTTTTTCTGTCGTGTGTCGTTGAAATTTTTCTGCGTATGAAACTGGTCGCCTTTCTGTGCTCTTCTCCACACCTAGCGGACACACTGGACACTCCGCCATTCTGGAAAATTCTCAAACGAAAGAATAATATCGACAAGCTAAATTGGAATGAATGCAAAAAATCGGAAGGCAGCAAAAAAATTGTCCCTGCCCAACAATTGGTCCTCTGCCTCATCCTCAAGTCTGACATCTTTTGTGTCCAGTTCAAGGGGTTCAAAATCATAATAACTCCCCTCTCCCAGGCCGGTTTTCCCACCTCTTACGACCTAGACCATTATGAGCTGTGATCGGGCATAACAAGGGTTTCGTGCTCAACACAATTTTTTTTTTGCGTTGGACACTCTCATGACTCCCGCACAAGTGCTCATTGAATATAAAAATCGCGTAAAAATGTGCGTAGATGTGTGTACCTTAATCGAAAACAATAAACCACACATAGGACAGCTTGTGTGTGTGTATACTTGGAGGAATCTTTTTTTCACATTTTTGAAATATTTAAAATTATTCTAATTAAACTCTGCTTTTTGTTTGGACAAATAAAACAATATTCAATTTCGCTTCCACCTCTCCGTAGCCGCGGCGGCGTTGCGTGGCGTAAATCTTGAGACACATCCCTTGTCGGAGCGTTATCACCGTTCAACCGGTTGCGACGCAATGAACGGCGACTACCCCAACGTTGAAACAGAGAGTGTGTATATATTTCCTATCTGCAAGCAGAAAGCGAAAAAAAAGTTCATAATTTTTGTACAAACACTGGTAGACTCATCCTGGCACTAGTCGCCCTCGCGATGGGGGTGTGCTATGAAAGCAAACGGATTCATACCTCGTTCTACAGTCTTCTCCCGGTGCCTGCATGGAAAGCAGAAAAAAACTTGTTTTTTTTTTACTTACTCGCATCCTGCATCCTGGGTAGCTTTCAGTGTTTTTTTTGCGCTCATTCAACCCATTTCGTTAGCACTCTATTGGCCGCCACCCCCCCCACATACACAGAGTGAGCAGATTTTCGAACCAGGCAGAGCATATAGATTCGCGGGTAGGTCCATATCATCAGTTTGCATGCAAGGTGGCTGGTATCCCCATTTATTAGACGGCCGGAGCAGCAGCAATAGAATCCTTTCTACTCGTCCTGTTTGTATTTTTCCCTCGGTTCTCTTTTTTTCATTAAACAATAAAGGAGAAGGGATCAGAGAAGGAATTGAGGGAAAAAGGAGGCAGAAGCACTATGAACGCTTTCCAAGTTCAGCTTATTCTAGTCATTAACATTCACATCCTGGCTGGAGCAGGCTCATTGGAATGGGATTTCGTAGTACGTGGAGGAGAAACTATTGGAGAATGCTTCTGTGCACGATTCGGCGTTGCGCCTCTATGACGGCAAAAAGTTTAAAACCGAATAAAGGAAGTACCCGACCTCTGTGTGACTATCCCAGCAGGCACCTATTTCCGTGCCTTTGTCTGTTATTGGCTGTGGACTTTGCAAGAAATTCAATTAAGTTCTTATGAAGAGTGCGGATGTTTTAAGGGGTTTTTCGATGTTCTCAATGAGGACGTGTTTCAAGCATTTTTCTAATCTGAAAGCTACTGTCCAATAAGACAATTTTATTGTGGCACCAAAGCGTTTGAGGAACTTAAACGTAAAGAACTTAAACATGTATAGTCTCTAAGCTTCCATATTCACTTACAGTATTTGAACTTAATTCTTGATAGTCCTGGATAATGTTTCCACTTGTCGAGGGTTAATACCGTCCACGTTCCTTACCTTTAATGTTCGAGGTTCAGTCTTCCTGTTTTTCGAAAACAAAGGTTGGCATTCGACGACCCTCTTAGCGCGTGGCGTTGTTGTTCAGGGAGTGGCTTCGAATTCGTTCACACTTTGGTACAACGTATAGAGCTGCCGGCAGAATAAGGCCTTTACATTACGCAAGACCGTAAACATTCGAATCTTCGGCGTAGGAATCGATTTATTTTTACACACTGGGAGTAAGAAGATCTAGGAAGACGGCCAGTAGGTTCTGACAAGCGGCATTATGTCACTGTGTATGCTATATTTTGAAATGATGTGACTGGATTTATGAACCATATGATTCTAAATCACATCTGGAACGCTATTGTTACTCAGTCAGTCAGTCATCGGAATCACTACTGGAGCCAAAGTCAATTTTGTGGGGGAATGGCGGCTACTAGACCCAAGTGTTAAGAGGACCTGCCACTACTGTGTCAACTTGACCAGAGGCTACATACATATATTCTGGTCCCATAGTGTCACGGTCAGGAGCCCCTAGAACTTCGGCATCAGCCTGACCGTGCGGTAGGTCCCCTTGTAGGAGTATCGTGGTGGCTGAGGTTTAAAATTTAAGACCGCGTGCAGTGCCGAGGATAGTGTACTGCGCTGACTGGTCTGAATCAGGTTGTTCCTCATACTGATTCAGGACAGGCAGTTAAGGGACTTTACTGTCTACGTGTGGAGTTGTAATCTCAACCGGTGCTGCGACTCAGAGAGCGGCAGAGGTTCCAGAAAGGCCTTGCTCCAAACTAAGGTGGGGTGATTGCCCCTCAAGCATGATCTCACTTGGGTAACTTAGGTGCCTAGTCTTGCGTTTTTTTTTGACTCTTGGGAAAATGGACAACGTGATATAAGCCGTAATGGCAGATGATCACGTACAAGCAAATCCCATATTTGTATATTCCATATGACGATCTACTGATCTTAAATCTTAGCCAAAAAGTGTTAGTTAGTCATTTCCATACAGCGCAAGGAGGTCCTGCATTCAAAACATGGGCCTGAAGCAACATTCTAGCTAGCACGATCTATCACCAGCTACTTCCTGTTTTGCACACCAAGTTAATTGTGGTCCTTCCCCATTCGGTGCCATCTGAAGCGAAGTCGTACTCTGTTGCGTTGTTCCGATATCACGGATTCAAAGACCATTCGGATTAGAGCAGCACTATCCATCCATTCTAAATGAGGTCGCCATCTTAAGCCTAGTATCTGTAGATGCTTGACTAGGTACATGCCGCTGAACTCTTTGTTGAATTTCGATATCAACTCATACAGAACTCAAAGTCGCACGTAGAACTTCCCTCTCGAAAAGAACAAACCCTTCCTTGGACGCTTTTAATAACATCCAAACTTCTGAGTCATAAAGCAGGATAGGGATGATCAAGGAGAAATACAAAGCCGTTTTTAATGTTGGCTGATGATTCCTAAGCCTGTTATCCCACTGGTTGTGGCTAAGCTTTGAAAATATTACAACTTTGGGCAACTAAGCCCTGAGTGGAGCATGTTCAGGGATTTCCTCCTGGATAATAAAACTATCTACACATCCGAACCGCACAAGATGCATAGTGAATGAACTTCAGATAGGTGGACATAAATAAAAATAGAAGAGATCTCATGTCAAAGATACTTGGTCCGATCCAACCTTTATTGCGTATATTACGAACAATAAGTTCAATTCCAGATATTTCAAAAATTTTCATTTTTACCAAATTTGGATCGTAGCCGTTCAAATTCCCAATTATCTCACTGTCTCCGAGGCAAAATGTGATCTGTTGAATGAGACACTCGAGAAAAAGCTTATCTCAATGCGCTTACCTTCTCTGTGATCAGGGAATCAAACATTTTAGGCCGCTAATAGTTTTTTTTAAAGTCCTTCGGAGGAACTATTACAATAGTGACTTTCCACACCTTCCAGTAATCAGTGAATTTGTGAGGTAGCTTTAAATAGCAACGAAGGCTACGTCATTCTTTTGGAGCAGCCATTTAAAAAAAGGACTCAACTTAAATTTGAAAATATCCATCTCTTCCCTGCAGCATGTTGGAAGAAAGGGAATTTTGGCACGGTAGACGGTAGATCTCGTTCCAATCTATCAATGCTACGATAACAAATCTCAATCAAATGTCAAAAAGGTAGACGAGTAATGCTACAATTTCAATACGCGTCCGACATATGCACACACATTCACCCACACACCGTTCTATGTACCCGATACACATATTTCCATTATAAATGAAGAGTTACAACATGCTGCCGCCACCGTTACCGTTACCGTCACCGCCATTACAGAAGCCGATGCTCAGAGCTTTTGAGGGATGACAACTTAAATGTCACGGGTAGTTGAAGGATACACGGGAGGCATTTAAGCAAAAATTGTCGAATGTCTCCTGCAAACCGATAAAAAAAGAACGAGTAACGAGCAGCAAACCAACTAAAAAAATAGACAAGAAATATACTATATAACCAATTGATGGCTATCGAATGTGAAATCCCCGAGCTGCCGCCAACAATGGTCAGAGTCTGGACGGGGCATGAAAGAAAAAAAAAAAAAAAAAAACCCGAGCCAGCCTGCCGACCAACGACCGTCAGGCTGTGTGTGGACGGTAATAAACGATTGCCTACTAAAAATTAAAAACGAAATGTGCGCCACCAGGAGTGAACGAGAGCGCCAGAAAGAGGAAGAATGTGAATGTATCTAGCAACTACCCTTATGTATTATTTTGATGGAATGAAAAAATATTTATGCGCCAAGTCATAACACAGACATCCTCCGGTTCAAAATAGTACCAAAGAGGAACGAAAGAAGCACACGGAAGAAGCAGCAAAAAAAAAAAACGCAAAACAACAAAAGGAGTGCCCCGCCACCCACAAAGAAAAAGGGTTGAACGTGTAGATCTGTCAAAATCCGTCCAAGCGGACATCATTGGATTTCCCCGAAAGTGGAGGAAAAAAAAAAATCATATTGTACACGTATTCATTGGCGAAGGATGCTGCGAAGGCAGCGACGGCAGCGTATATCGTCAACTGTCGCATGGGGATGCTGATTTCGGGAGAGCGAGCCCCACACACTCGCGCGCGCACACACAACACCAACTGACTGACTGACTGGCTGGGGAGATAGGGCAACAGCGCGGCGGCAGAGTGGTTTTTGGTGTTCGATTAAGCCAGCGGAATCGATTCCAGGATCAGGATAGGCATTCATTTTTTTGCCGTGTTTTGTTTCAGTTCGTTGTCTTATTTGCACACACCAACTGGTGGGATAGAGCGCCTCATTCAGCGTACAGACGGCCATTCAGTAACCGCCTCCGCCACCCACTCTCGCTCGGGTGGGAAACAAATGAATTTAACCCTGTTCGTTCGGACCAAATGTGTGCACGAATTCAAAGCGTATACCACTCCTGCCACACACAACGTGCCCGGCACTTGATTAGTAAATCAAGTTTGAATTTTTATTGAATTTTCAAATTTTCCCATTTGCTGTATCGTTATGATCGTTATCTCGAGCTTCTGTGAGGCTGCCGGCGACGGGGGTGGTGGTCTGTGCTTTTGTTAGGCTAACGTTCCTTTTTTCGTTCGCAATGAAATGAATAAAATTTAAATGCATGAATGGATGGATGGACACCAGCTTGGAATTTAATGCAACGGTGCGCAACTTACTCCCAGCAATTGTCTGCCTGCCTGCAAAGTTGTTGGAGAGAGAAAGAGAGAGACGAGCAAGGGAGGCGATTTTGGATTTGTTGTCCACTCAGCCACTGATCCGGATAGAAGACTTTGAATAGAAATGGATACGTGTATCTGTATTGAGTCGAACTTATACGAATACGAGTATCTGGTTATATACTGCTGCTGTGACACCACGGGGGCGAGTGTATTTCTGAAATGTTAAGACTCGTGGGGAATTGTGAGGAAATACACTTCCTGATGAAGATGTCAAAAACTGACTACTATTCATTAGTTTGAATGATTTGCACGAGGGTGTACGCTTCTATTGTCAATATTTCAAAAGTTGCTTGTCCGTTAGTTGACTTGGACAGCTTTGGAAGCCGTAGATCGGAAAGACGACACACAGTTGATATCAATCCTCAGTTGTATGAATCAGTAGCTAGCTATCAATAGTTCTAAAAAATGAACGCTCGAGTTCTTGCTGAATGTACAAGAAAATTTGAATTTGTTAATTGTTGAGTCTAGAAGCTAGATATTGGCTAAGCGAGGATCGCAAATGGCGACTGAATTTTTTTCGCTTGCAATCTCTTTTTCTAAAGTTCTTCTTTCTCACACTATCTAACCGCACCTATCCTCTCCGTCTATATATCTTCTCTGCCCCTCTCTCTCTTTCTTTCTTCCTCTCTAAAACTATTCCTTTTCCTATACAATCGTGTGCAACATTTGTAAAAAAAAGTAAGCAAACATGACTAAAACATTTCGAAATCCAAACGAATCATACTTTAATGCAGTATTTTTTCATTTCTGTACTCGTTGCCATTCCTTTAGGTCTTAATCAATTATGCCCTTCAAAATGGCCACCAACAAGCTCCGTGCATAACGTCGTAAATCTTATGCACCCACTTAACGAATGCACAACGCATGACGATCAAGAACCTCCCATTCCCGTTTGCACCCCATTCATCAAGTTCAACTTGTCTTCAAACACACCCATGTTCGGAGTTTGCCTCCTGCACCAAATCGCATATGCATTCAGTGTTGAATGTAATTATTTTCGCTTCTACGGAAAGTGTCACTGGCAACAAAGAAAAACAAATTAACGCACATTGCATGGGTCTTAAGTGTCCGTTCAGGCGGACTGGGCATGTAAAGTGATCGCATCTTGCATGTCAAATTACCTCACAATGAGACTCGGAGTCATTTTCAAATGTAAGGCGCCGTGCTTGAAGTTGCTTCTTGTTCCGATTAACTGAAGTCATTTTTTGTACATGCTTTTGGGTGTACCTACACACGCACACACGCGCAGAGAGAAAAGAAAGTCTTAGGAGCAAGATGAAAATCCCCATATTTTCGTGGGGAAGAAGGGCGATCGTGTGCATTTGGAGTGAGGTGTGTACGTGTGTGTGTTGGGGGCTTTGCATTGTAATTATATGATCATTATCGTAATTATGTTGTTTTTTTTCTGGCGTTCTGGATACTTGTCTAACTGTGAAGTTTGAAGACGCACAGTCTTGTCATTGATCTATGAGGGTAATAATTGCATTTCCTCTGTGATTATATTTTTTTTCTTCAAGAACATTTTCACGTAATTTTCAGATGAATACTGATTGCAGACAGTTGCGTGAATCTGTTTCTTAGCGGACATCATTGTTAACCAGTCATCAGTTTTGCAACTGACAAGGCAACTGCTGGTGCTAAAATACAGACGGGTACGGTGCTCGGGCGCTCTAAATGGCTTATGCAACTTACACTTGGCGATTTAATTCCGCATTTTCATCAATAATAGGATTGTTAGAGACAAAGAGTGAAAGAGGCTTATTGGAGACGATAAGGATCAGAATCACAAACTAAATCAAATCAGACGCTCTTTCCTTTAACCTGAACGACAGAAAGGTAATGTTAACAAGACCTAACGAGAGCTTGAATCAAGAGGAAAAAATTGCCTAAAATTTAGTTCCTCTCATTCTTTGTGTATTGCTTTGGTCGGATTGCTTAACAAACCATGGATCAGAAAAGGAAATCCCATCTGCGAATGCAAATAAAAATGTTTCAAACATCACCGAGATCACTTTATGCGTAAAGAATTTCAGCCACAAGTTGCACGAATACTGAATTTGTTGCTCCCCTTTTTTAGTGTGTTCGCTCGTCCTTCCACACATCATGTGTGTCGCACACTCATAAAGCGATGATGCGACATTCATGAAAATTGGAATAAAAGTAGATGCAATGAATAGTATGATCAAAATTAGGGGGTGGGGAACATGACATTCTGGCAAAATTTGTAAATTACATTGTGCCCAGCACCAGTGGTCGCCGTGGCGTAGTGGGTAAGTGCGTCGACACACACGCAAGAGGTCAAGGTGCGATTCCTTGACGGGACACCTCGAATTTTTTTTTTCAAAGCACCACCTCTTTCGAGTTGCTGACAATACTCAAAGATTATCAGAGTCGGCAAAAAACTGTAGGTTCCTTCTACTCATGAGAGAACAGTAGCACGCACAACACGAGTAGTTGTGTAGAAGGTAGGCCCTGGTCTCTTGTGCCCCAGCATATCAATCAAAAGATCATTTGAAATCAGTTTGCGGTTCGGTTACCAACTGTTTGAGATTTTGTCACAGAGTAACGGCGGAGAATTTTAAAAATTGTATTTCCCTCTTGCAGGTTCTACTTATCAATTCAAAAATTGTTTCGGGTTCATAGAGTTAATCGTGCGAAAACCGTAAAACATCGACGACGATAAATTTCTTGACACTGAAAACGTAGTTTTCCTACTGAGAACATTCAAATATTGAGGGTGCAGGTACATGAGTGAGGACATAAGTCATAAGCCCATAACAAAAAACTTCTCCCACCCAATTGGACATCAGGTCCACAAGTTGATTGTAGACTTATGCCTCACCGAAGTTCACAAAAACATATGATTAAAATTGGAATACAAGCAAAATTAATAGTACGAGAGAATAGGTGAAAGGTGAAGCAGGTATGTAAACATGCTGCTCTCGGCAATATCCATGCCTGATCGTAAATAGAATTTGGAAAACGTTTCAAGTCTCGTTTCACTGTCAAACATCTTCAGTTTGGTCTATAATTTAACCACGAATCGTCTTACAAACAAACAACGCTTGCAAATTATTGAATTTTACTATCAAAATGCGTGCTCTGTTAAGAAAGTTCATCGCGCGCTTCTTCCATTTTATGGTCAGGCTAATTTTTGGCTCAATGAGTACGTAAATAAGCAGACTTGTCGATTTTAGAGTGAATATCAGCCAGAAGCATTGCAAGAACTACCAAGGCATCCAAAAAAAGTCATAATTTGGTGGGGTTTATGGGCTGGTGGCATCATTGGACCGTACTTCTGCAAAGATGATGCGAATCGTAACGTAACCGTGATATGATATCAAACTTTTTTTGCCCAAAATGCAAGAGCTTGACTTGCATGACATGTGGTTTGAACAAGACGGTACCACATGTCACAGAGCACGCGCAACAATGGACTTATTAGGAGGCGAGTTCGGTTCGGGACCTGTCGATTGGCCGCCTAGATCGTGCGATTTAACGCCTTTAAACTATTTTTTGTGGGGCTATGTTAAAGCGCATGTCTATACAGACAAGCTCGCTTCAATTGACGCATTGAAAGACAACAGTGAAGCAGTTTTTCGTGAGGTACCGGCCGAAATATTGGAAAGAGTATGCCAAAATTGGACTAAGTAAATGGACCATTTGAGGCACAGTCAAGGTCAACATTTGCATGAATTAATCTTCAAACATTAAATTATATAAACCGTTCTATGGATTCAAATAAAAATTTCAATTTATGTTTTTCAGTTATGAAAACTTTTAACATGTTTGAATCAATAAATATCGTATGATCTTTATATAGGACATGCATAGGTCTCAATCGATTTATGAACTTACGTACATATGTCCCACTTAGGTGGACCTGACTTTCATTCTCTTTTGCTCTCTGTCTCAATCTCTCCACTAGCTAGCTAGCATGATATCTTGCCAGCTATCTGCAATTTTGTATAAACGGTTGGTTAAGGTTTTTCTCCACTTGTCTTCGCTATTTCCTTCCCAATTATAGTTTCTTGTGACTGAAGAAATTTCATATTTTCTTAAATTCTTCTAAAATAAAGTAACGTTGTGAATATCCAAAAAATGCATTGCTGGTTTCATCTCATACTTTTTTTTCATCTGAACCCAGTGAAACAAACACAACCCTCTATGCGCGAGTTAAACTTTGACTTTAAATTCTTTTCACCTTAAAAAATTATTTCAGCTTCCCGTGCTCTCATTCATAAACGCGACAATTCCTTTGAAACCATATTGTCCTTGCATCAGGTCTCTGGCCAATTTGTTGTAAATGCAAACCAATGTCATCTGTCTTCCCAATAACTATACGCTTCATTTCATTTTTAAATTTGCACGCCTCTCCCAAGCCACCACTCTACAAGTATTTAATTATCTGGAAACTGGACACACATTTGACATTTAAGACAATCTTTCTTTCATCTTGTTTTTTCATTTTCTAAAAACAAGTCAAAATGCCAAATTTTGTCCAATTCAGTGGCGATCGCACTACCAGCTTACTGAACGTCAAAGTCAACTACAACTTAGTCCCTATTTTTCTTTTTAAATGTCACCAACCGTCCACCACCCCAAGAGCTGTGTAAAAACAGTTTAAACCCATCGTTGGTATGGTGTCTAAAAATTCCTCGTTACCATGATATGAAACATGAACTATTAGATTTTCCCAAAAAAGGATTCATTAAGTCGATTAACCCAACTTATCCTTTCTCATTTCCCCCCCCCCCCACGCCGGCACTCCGCCCCTTTTAAATTGTTCTCAAAAAAAGTAAACCATTCCCAACCCGCCCCCGCACATTTTCGGGGCGCTCTGCGGCTTATATTTCGCTAAAATATTTCTAATGGGACAATAGATAAAGGATGAACATTACGGTGAGCATTTAGGTAACCGTGTAACCTAGTGAAAGTTATTTTTATATAAATATCCGAACGACATGAAAGACCCACCGCCGCAGCACATAAGCACTGGCGAAGAGAGAAGCACTGGGTACATTTAAAATTTTCCTCCTTGATGAATTTGTCGTACTCCCTTGTGGGTGAGTGGTGCGTTGTTCTTGGCACCGCACTACCACAACTACCGACTGACGAGCGGGAATTTCGCTCTAAAAGTTTCTTCTTCTTCAGAACATAATGTATTTGACGGGCGGGGGGGTGGTGGTGGGTTGGCTGTAGAATGTCGGTTTGCTTTTTGTCTTATCAATTTGAGTATCCTGTGTGTATCATTTTAAAGGGAAAATGTCACCGTTGTTGCTATCATCACGCCGTATGCCCTCGTAGTGCTTCTCCATCATTCAAAAAGGATAAGAAGCACTTTAGTTGTTCACTTTTATCCTTTTTATACTCTCCCACTCTCTTTTTCCCTTCCTCTGCCTTCCCTTTCTGTCGCTGTCGTTGGCTGTGTCTTTGTTGCTTCGATGATTCAACTAAAAATAAACCGAGGAAAAGTAGGAAACGAAGTCATCCCCATCGCATTTACCTACACAAGCAGAAGGAAGCAACATATTCTTCCTTCCATCTTTGCGAAGCAGCATAGCGCAGCAGTGCCAGTGGTCGTCACCCCCTACCCCCCCGAGTGGGTGAGCTCTGCTCGTGAATGTGCGTATACCTTTCAATGCACAAGCAATAGCAATTCGTCAGCAGGTCGTCGACAGGGGATGAGTGAAGAGAGCATTATTCTGAGTGAGTGAGTGGGTGGGAGGTGGATTGGAAAAACGGATGGGATTCGCGTGGTGTTGTGTGTGCGCCTTCTTACTATCATATTTTCATCCTTGAGAGATGTTTTACTTTTGCGTAGAAAGAGAGAAAGTCTTGTTGAAACTTTAATCAGTAAACGGAACTCTGCTGGGAGGTGTACAACTTTTGACACACTGGGAATACTCACACACACAGGGCACAAGAAGTGGAAGAATCTATACAAACACACACTCACACACACACAGTTAGGCGAGCGAATCCTTGCGTATACAGGCATTGAATGACATTGCTGGTGACTCCCTTCTCCCCTGGACTCCGATTGCGTGAAAAATTCGTAGAATTGCAAACGTAACGAAGGAAAACTTTCAAGTTGCTCTCCTTTACGCATTTTCCTTCTCACATTTCCACCATCTATCTCTTGGCCCTCCACGACGACGATGGTGAGGACGACGTCTTTAAATTCGATAATACACCGAGCAGTTGCCGTTGCTGTTGCTTTTGCTGCTCCTTGAGGAGGTGGTGGTGGTGGTCGCAGCAGCGGGTGGTGGGTGCGTGGATAGTACGGTGTATAGCATTTTCGGTTGGGTATGGCAACGGCGACAGCGACGGCGGCGGGTCTTCGGTTTCCTTTTGGGAACTCCTGTGTGTGTCAGAGAAAAGTGACACGAGGAGAGAAATTGCTTTTGTTGTGCGGCGCGGCGGTGTGTTGCAACGGCATTATGCGACCGATGGGGGAGGGTGGCGAGGGTTTGGCTTCTTTTTTTTTCTTTTTCATTCTTTAGCAACTGTATTATTCAGCAAAGAGAGACCAACCGACTGAGCGAAGTGAAAGTTTTTCCTCGTTCATCTTATGTAACAAGGAATGGGCGAAGGAAGCATTTTCCTTTTGAGTTTTTCTCCATTTTCTCCCTCGTCGTCGTCTCGTCTTCTGTTCCTTTGCGAAAGTGAAAGTGAATTCAAGTGAAAGTGAAGAAGGGGCTGCTGCTGCCGCCACTGTGGTGGTGGCGTAGGAGGGTGGCGGGTGCTTGGCCGTGTTGTACTTGTTCAGCTGTAACATGACAACCGACAGTGGGTATGGTGCGTTTGTGCCATCAGGCCCTTGGCCTTCTTCCGCCAGTGCCTCTGCCACAGCTATTGGAATTAATTTTCCAAGAAGACTTAGGGTACAAGAAGGAAATTTTCCCAAGAGGGATGAGAGAAGGCGAAGGGATGGTGGTTTTCAGATGGTGCAAGCAATGGGGGTTGTTAAGAAATTGGGACAAATGCTTTTTTTTCTTTCGTTTGCTTTTGCTTTCCTCGTCTCTGTTGTCGTTGTCGTTGTCGTCGACGTCGTTATGTCCTGCTCTCCTTTTGGAAAAGTGAATTTTCTTGATAGCACACACAGCAGAACGGGCCGGAGTTGCATATAAATATGTACGTGCGCCGCTGTGTGTACATAAGAACTTATAGAAACTTACTACATATTTTCGCCAACGCGCTGAGCATAGAGGAAATTCTTGTCGTTGGGAAAATTGATGTTTTGTGAGCAGCAGTGGGGGGTGGTTGGAAGTTTAGAGTTTAGAGAATGGACGGCTGACGGATGACGGGCGATCGGATAGGGACTCTCTCTGGGGCAGATGGCAGCAGTGAGAACTTCAAAGGCAGCCCTCAATGCCATCACCACCGCACCACCACCCAATGTGAAAGTTGATAGGCGGGCAGCGGCTGACGGTTGAGGCTATAGTGTTGCTGGGGCGGGGGTGGAATTGAAAATGTAGCACTTGGCACTTGAAGAAAGTTTTTGACGGTTTAAATTTCTTAGTTTTATTTCTGTTCCTGAAAATTTTATAATTTCCTGCTGCTGATGCTGCTTGTGCTCGTTGTACGCTGCCGTTGATGGATGGAAGAATGTACGTATGGGACAAGAGAGATTTTTCGTGGCACTGGTGCCGTTGTATTATGCTCGGGTTTATAGCGATGGGTATATGGAAAAGTTTGTAATTTACTGAGTTGGCTGAATTTCACTTCTCTCGTTTCGGGCTTTTGCCGAGTTGACTTTGTTTTACGATTTCCTTCCATCTGAATGGGTATAGTTGAATGATGGGCGGCAGTGTAGCAGGGAGAAGGTTAAAAGGAGTTAATTGATCAGCATAGCGGATTTGTAATCATTCAAGCGATGAGTTGTTTCTTATTTTTTTATGTGATCCTTGGTGTGAGGGGAATTTTCAAGCAGAATCATCGGGTATTGGTGTTTTCTGGGAAATTTGTTAAGGGAAGGAAGTTGATTTTTGTTTGGAAATGGAAGTTGCATAAAGAAGACTTTTGAACCATTTCTTGTTTTGCGGATATACGCATATTATGCATGAAAAACAAAAGGAATGCATAACAAATTATTGAACAAATGATGATCATAGGTTTTGAAGTTGAATGATACTTGCAAAAAAAGGAAAAGGAAAACGAGAATGAGCAAATAAAAGAATGGCTGACATGCGAAGAAAGTCGTTTTTCCGTGTTTTTTTTTTTTTTTACAAAATTGTTGAAAAATTAAAATTAAAATTAGCTGATTTTCAACCTTAATTTGATGTATGTAAGTCACGTGACGCAGATCTTTAAGGTTGTATGTCTGTATGTATGTATGTATGTACTTACATATGTACACATGTCACAATTTTTGGAAAAAAACTATTTCTTTGAGCTTTTCTGCTTTAAAATTAGTACGTCGCAGTTTTATTCATACCCATGAGTTGGCAATTCCTCAAAATTAAAAAAAAATATTTTCAAAGACAAGTTCGACATTCACTTAAAGGATTTTTAAGCACCAAAACGGAATTGTACGAAATTCTTGCACTCTGAAATATCTGCCTAAAAAGGACTTCAGTCTTTCGACATATGTACTTGTAATCAATTAATTTTTGAACACAAAAACGTTGAAATGCGTTTAAAACTTAGAAAAAGGTAGAAATGACTGAATAAGAAGACGCGCCTACATACGTTCTTAAGTTACGTCAGTCTCTGTACCGTCATTTTAATTCACAATTAGAAAGTTTTACTACAAACTTAATTAATTTAAATTTGTAGTTATGTTTTCTTATCTTTTTATGTTATTACGTTCTGAAAGTTGTGGTCTTTGGTTAGTTGGTTTTCACATACATTTACCACACACATGCCTTGAAGGCGCCTGACAAACTTCGCAGGAAACTAGTTAATCAATGAAATTGGCAACTCTTCTACAGCTCACTGCAGAGAGAGATGTTTTTAAATATTTTCGGAGAGTATGAAGCGCTCCGTGTTCCCTGTATTCACATTTATGTATCTGTACTTGCTTGGTTGAAGGGCTGCTGTAGATGTTAACAGCGTCACACTTAGGCCCAAGCACACTTGTTGTGAAAACACTTCCCCCTATCTCGATCACCGTTGTTCCATTTTCCGCTAATGATGACCACGCCCAGTGCAGCATCTAGTTACCGTCTCCAACCATTTCGGTGTTCACATGAATCTTCAAATGCTTTAAAAGTGTTTATTTGAAAATTAAATTCTCCCAAAAGTCTATATTTCATAAGAGCTAGGCTAGGACAATGACAGAGGAGTATACTCTATTCCTCTACAGTCGTAAATAAGACCCATTTTTGGAGATACCTCATTTTGTGCAGAGGTACAACTCCTATGATATGTGCCTCATGGCTTAATATGGCTGCTCTGGCTCAAAAAATCGGCACCATTGGGATAATGCAACACAGGACGGCGTCATCTGGGATGGTACCACTCTGTGATGGCGCCATAAGTCTTGTGTGGAAAAGGACCTCAACCACCTTTTGGTGCGAAATTGGAGACAACTGGCAAGAGACTGTTCTAGCTGGAGAGATGCCAAATCTACTCTGGACCATAATAATCACTTAAAGAAGAACGAAGAAAAACAGATACCTCAGCCAGTTATAGCCCGATAATATTCCTACCGACATCAAGAGTAACTTTATGTCTAGAACAAAATAAATGGGGCTACACCACGCTGAATCAGGTAAACGTTTGTCACTAGTAGAGGGGACCTACAGTTTATTGCCGATTCGCACTGCGGAATTTGAAAAACATCTCTTTGACAAATTATTTCTATGTAAGTATGTTGTCGGCAACTCAGAAAAAGATGGTCTCACGAGGTATTTAGTTGGGGAATCAAACGTAGGACTTTCGGCGTATAAGTCGACGCACCTATCCGAAAATGAATTAAGTACAACAATGACATGAAATCGATTTTCATGTTGTTAGAACTGAGCTTAAGCGTCTGAATGGTTTCACAATTGGCTAAAGAGGAGTAACACCGATTGTCTGCTTAGGTCTCAAATCCTTGCTTTGCAACCTTCTAAGCAGAAATTAAATGCGTTGGGTCGAAATAAGTTCTATCTTTTGAAAGTGTATTATCTGCCTCAGTGGTGTAGAATCTCAGCATATGGCAATTACATGCCACAAGCCAAGAGCCTTATGCTCTTTACAGCAGTTGACAACTGGTTGTGACTTGATTTCAATATTATGGAATACATTTAGGGACGCCAGAATGTCAGTCCTTTGTAGTGTCAATATTGGCCGCCAGTACTTTCTCTTGGAAAACTCTTCCTCTTATCCCGAAACCCGATGGAAAATGTTAGCCAAATGATTCGTAGTATATGCCGTCGCCTGTTTCTGATTTTGGACCTTCTGTATACACCTGAAGCCATTATCCTATTACACTCTGGTGGGGAAGAGACAATTATTTGTATTTCGTCTATTATGGTCAAAACGTATTGATTTTCGAAATATTCGGTTGTCACAGATGAAATTCTAAAAAATTTTTCTCAAGCTTTGCAACAATATTTTGCGAAGACATCATGTTTCCGGTCGGGAAATGTTTAACAATTTAAATAAAAAAAAATCCAACTAGAATGCCATTCGGGTGCTGATGACTCGATGAAGGAGTCTAGTGTGCTATGAAATGTGTATTTTTCCAGTCAACTTCGACTGATTTCTTAAGAGTTTGATGGCGTGTGTCCTCTTGGTTAATCGCTGTCACTTGTTCAAGGAACCCCCATGTTTTTTTTTCTTTAGACTAATTTTGAGATTGCCTGTCTTGGTTGAGATCAACCACACCCTGAATCGAAGCACGTTTCTAAACCCAATCTTGTTCTGAAATTTTTGCTCAGGAATCTTCTTTGCTCTAAAGTCGAGAAATTCTAAAGCATGCGACGTTTCTATGTCCTGTGTTACAAAGTTTTTGTGATCAAGATCATTAAGCGAATCTCGTTTTCTCTGCGCCAATTACAAGGCGCGGCAGTTGAAACATTTTAATTTGACTTCCCCGAGCTTGATGTTCCCTCCCGCTTTCGCAGTTCAAGTCGCATTAGGTTTAAGTTTCACTTCGAAAGATGTTCCGCATCGCTTTCATGTTGACATTTAAGTTTTTTCAAACTTCAAAATGCTGTGGCTTCTTAACACATTTGCGGACATTATGCATGCGGTCAAATTCATAAATCGTGCGAAATTATTAATGAAATGCTTATGCTCTTATTTAAGACTTTCTCTCCCGCATTCAACGACTTTTAATGTCAACTAATTCTCAAGAAGCCGAACAAGTTGCTCAACATTGCATCCTGTTTCACTTGTCCTCAGCCAAACTCTATGTGCGCGCCCTAATTACCCAGCAGAAAGCCGCAGCAACAGCATTAATTTTCCGTTTACTGCCACAATGAAAAATTATTGACTTGTTCGAAGTGAAAAAGTGCTCAAAAATTAACATAACCATTCATGAGAGGGTCTCCATTAAAATACTTAGTGCGTGCATGTACATACATTCAAATTGTGCATACACACACTTGGGTGTACGTGCTTGTTGTTCGGAAACGGTCGGCAGGGGGTCGCAGAATATGCGTGCGGCTCCTCCCCACAAAAAAGAGAAGTGGAATCTTTGTCGATAGCAAAACTACAAAGCGACGACGCACTGTGACAACGCATTGCGTCGATTGCGTAAAACCCACCCAGTTAATTATTCTTTTAATTAGTTGCCAGTGGGCAATCAAAATGCAAAATCGCCCACCGTCAGCGTGGAATACTCAAGTCGGTCGACTCTGTGGCTGTCGGAGTCAAAGCTACACTTGAATTCAAGGTGAATTCCAAGGCAATCCACTCTACGCATTCTCTACGCATGTAAATTCGCCCGACAACAGACGGAGATAATTTACTGCTGCATATCGCCTTCCCTGTTCCCCTCGAAATGAAAGCAAAAAAAAAAAAAAACAGACATTTTGGTTTGATGTAGTGTGGCACTTTCAAGTTTGAGAGGCGCACACATCCGCGGTGTCAGAAACGATACGACACGATGAAAACGACGCGATAAAACGTCGAATAATGTCAATTGAGGGCTTGCACACACACACGCGCATGCCGGTCGCGGCCTATGCAGTTCGTCCCTCCCTGCTGGCATTCATAGCGCCACAGCTTCTGTTTCATTTGAACGAATTAAGACCGCTGAAGGGCAAAATGATTACGCGCTGTGCTTACAGCCTCTATACGCACTACCGCATCTCGCCGTCATCGTCATCGTGGTCGCTGTTGTCGTCGGTAGTGCGTGGAATGAAACGAAAAAAAAAACACCGCTTGGATCGTTTAGATTGATAGGCACTTTACTTCCCGCACTGCGTTGTGTGGCGTGCCTTGCGCTGTTGCGGTTACACAAGTGACATGGCGGAGAATTTGGAGCCCTAGCTAACGTTGCGGACAGCGACTGGGCTTTGCTGGTGGTTTGCATTACGCGCTTCCGTCATTGCATTGTTGGTACCCCCGAAAAGCCGAGCATTCAAATGAGTTCCTAACGCGCTCTGTGTGCTTGTTTCTGTTTGTGCTGTAGACTTGACCTAAATTTTGGGAGCCGCCGCTTATTGTGTCACGTAGTGAAGAGCCGAAATAAATTTGGATCACTTGTGGTGCAGTTGATGCGCGCGCGTTATCGTATGCTTTGTGCCCCGATGTCATGTGGTTAGTTACTAATTCGGTTGGAGCTTTTTTTTTCTCTCGGTTCGCTTGGCTTGAGGTTAGAATTGTGCTTGCCCGCACCACCAGCATTGTAATTGGACCTTCACTGTGCGCACTCGTATGTTAATGTGACGCTGCGTGATTGCGGTGTGCAGCATTTCCGCTTGGGTGTGCGCTTTGTGTGATAGTGATCAAGGATGAGACTGAGGTGATATTTCGTTATGTTTACTTTTCAGATTTGTGTGAAGAGTTTCTATTTGTCTAGTTTGTTAGCTCGGTTATATGGTGGGTTTGTTGATGGAAATATTTCACTTCGTTTGTTATGGATCTCGTCTCAAAAGTTGGAACGTGTTGATTGTTTTTAAAATTAAACGACAATTTATCATTGGGTACGGCAGGCTCTCAGTACGTAACATTTTCTTTGATTGAAGCAATGGCCCTCGTATTAGAACGGCTCAATTTTAACCGAAGTTTTCTTGATTTGTCAATTTCTTTGTTGCTGATTCTTACCTTACTCCAAAAAGAACGCAAATATTTCTTACTCTTTGACACAAGGCAATAGTCTTCAGTCGAATTCATTAACTTTACAGAATTTTTTCTACAGCTCAAAATAATTTGGAAAAATCCTTTTCCTCATAATGAATTCATAACTCTCCCAAAAACGCGTCAAATTTCCTGCTAGTCAGATAGCCGCCCTGACATAAGAACTCAACATTTTTTTTATTGAAAACGACTCTATTAACATTGCCAGACGCTTGAGTGATTAAGTAGATTTTTATGCCGACTCTTAAAGAAGTTAACATTGGCCAGTGGCAGTGCCGAATCGTGTCACACACTCGGCTGTGTGCGTACGTACGCATTCAGAGTCAATGCGCATGTTAGTTGCGGAACAAGGAAACACTTGGCTGTTTGCGTAACTTTTGTTTTGACTAGCAGTACGCCTGTCAGTGACGATTGTAGTCAGGAAATTTCCAAATCCCCATCCTTTTGCATAATTTTTGGTGAATGTCCTTCACATTGGACGGGAATATTCTGGTATTAACCTCTTCAGTGCGTCTTTCAAGCTCGTTCTCAGAGAATGACTTGGCAGCACACAGTTACGTAACTTCTTCTTTAAAATGGTGTCTAATCGGACAATAATCAGGGCTCATGAAGTAACTTTCAAAACATCGAGTGTTGCTCCGATTCCACCAAATCGTATCCCTTCTTATTTGAACGGTTTATGTCAACGTTAGTGAGTTTTCGGCACTGAAAAAAACAAACACTGACTGAAACTCTCTCTTATTTCGATTGGAATTAAATTCAGGTCAAAGTTGTCCAGAAAAATCATTCTTTTTGCATACAAAGAAGCTTAGTCCAGTAGTTCGTATTTGTGAATGCGAATGCGAGAAATTGTTGTTCTCTGACATAGCCTCTTCTTCCTTCCCGCAACCTATCAAGATCTTTAATTTGAGTCGACATTAAGGGTCCTCGCAGTGCTTTTCAGTAGCAGTAGGTTTTCGGCGATTCCAAATCCACATAATGTTCACCAAATCTAAATACATATAATTTGCGTTACTGGCTGGTTGCGCTTGTGAATAGCTCCTGAGGAGGATTGAGCGCCCTGAAAGTCTTTCGTATGACCAGTGTCTCCGCGATCTCTTTAGTGAAACGTGCAGGTTAACGAAGAAGATGATGGTGATGTTGGTGTATCACTGGTCCTTTACGGATGTCCAGAAAAGTAGGCGAAGGGGTCAAATAACAGCTCTTAGGCATCAGCAAGACATAACACTTGAGGTAAATTTTCAATACTTCCCAACGTTCTTCAAACGCAAAGCGCCTCTTTTCGTTCTGCTTACTGACTGATTTGAAAAATTTCAAGCGAAGCTGTCATCACAGTACTAGCTTCGTATCTGCCATTTGCGGTAATGGATCCGGAACATTTTCATAGTCGTATGCCGATCAAAAGACTGTCGTTACTTATCGGTCAGCCTTTCATTGGTGTTTTGTTTTGAAATTATTCTTAAAATTTCTATATTCGACAAAATAACTCAATGAATGAAAAACAACCTCACTCAACTCACTCACTGTTTTTGCCGAATTCTGATACGCTGCCTTTTGTCATTGAGACTGTCGTACATGAATCCAAACGGATTGACCTTGCAGTTAAGAGACAGCAAGAAATTCAAAAAAAAAAAACCAAAATCAAAAATCGCCTTTACACGGTATCTTAAACATCGCATTTTTGGCAATAAGTTCCCGACTCGTCAATGCCAAGCTGCTTCATCTAATTTCCCAATGCCAAACTGCAGACAAACCAAACGGTTTTATTGCCCGCACAACTTAAAGTACAGTCGCCTCTCAATTCAAATGTGATCATAAATCTGCGTAGCAATAAAACGTGATGTCACCTACTTAATGCCTCAATTAAATTCCTTATCCACGCATTAAACTCCTCGCGCCGCCAAAAGAGAAAAAAAAAGTGCAAACGAGAAGCTCAGGTAGAATAATACGATCAAACTGCGTGTGAATAATCCAAATGCGTTCATTGAATCTGCGCTTCTTTAATTGTTTTCGAATGATCGTAATAAAAATTTGTCTTACAGATCCAAAGTCCTTTCTCTTCCCCCCCCTCCTTCGCCCCCTCGGTCATGCCGCGAGGCTTACAAAAGGAAGCGCGTACATTCAGCTTGGGGCGTAAGGAAATGACGACGCATCAAGAACAAGTTTACTTCGCATTCGCATAAGGCAAGCAAAAAAACACAAAACAACAAACGACGCTCAGTAGTACCCTATTGGAAAGCAAACAAAGCATTCCAAGCACAAAGGAAAGGGGCTCGCGGATGCACGCAAACAGGATTGCTCGGATTTTCTATTACGCAACGTGCTTGCTTACTGCACACGGGTATCCGAAATCAAAGAAGGCCTCGATTCAAACTGGATTGCAAATTTCCCAGTAAATGAATGAGCTTGAAGACGAAAGTGACATGTTGTATTGTCGAACAGGATCTAGCTTCAGTTTGATTGAATTTAAAAATTAGAAGAAGCTCCTGCACTGCGTCATGGTGGCAGAGAAAGGACCGAAACCTTCGCTTTAAGTGTACTTTCTTTTACAACTTGATCTTGCACGGGGGCAGCGAGGGCAATCTAGGATAATTAGAGATCCATTCATTTCGCCAGGAGAGCGTCGTAAAAAGAAAACTTGTGGGAACGGTGGATATTTTTTATTTATTTTCCACCCGTCAAGGAGGGAGATCCATTCGTTGAGTTAATTTAAATAGGCATTAAACTCGTAAAATTTGCTCAAGTCTCGCTTTGCTATTCCCTTTTACATTTCATTCCCGTTCATTGTGAAGAGAAGACGATATTGAAAGTGGGACATTCCCAAGTGAAGTGTGTGTGTGTGGAGGAGGCGAGGAGGCGTCCAATGGAAAGAAGTGATTTTTATTACGCTTTAATGTCCTTAAATATCTTTTAATCGCACGAAAAGGGTTGTTTTATGATTCTTCAACATGTTGATTGGGACACTTTGGGGAGCTTAAGACGTTTTATTTGTTTTCTTTCCTTTGGATTTTTTTCTCCTTTTCTGTTTTGCTTTTATGCTTTTTTTTTTCTTTTGTCTTTCAAGGATCTTTGCTTCGGTCTTATGTAATTGTACATTGAGTGCTGTATTGAACTTTAAGGAGTAAAGAGAAATTTAAATTTTTTTGGGGGAAGTCACTACGGGTGTGGGACTTTGTCATTAGGTCAATTTTTTTGGGACGATATGAAAGGGAATTCATTGTAGATGCAAGATTTTAGGACGGAATATGTTTTTGGCTTTATACATGTCCTTCACTTGGACCTTTGTAAAAGGAATTTGATCAGAGGTGGCTTGCTATCCTTACATGCAATGAATTAAAATTTTGACTGTTTTTTTGAAAATCTTGAGGAACTATGCGAGTTTAAGTGAGCAGACAAGGATTCAAATGAATACCGCCCGTGGCTTACTTACAACTTGGTTACATTCGGGCTTCTTCAACACTCTCTTGGTCAGTTTTACAGTGAGAAGTTTGAACTTTATAAGGACTCAAGTCAGTTAAACGAAGCTTAGTCACATTTAAAGATCTACATACGCATATGACAGCTGTCAGTCGAGGACGTAAAGGTGTGTAATAGCTTGTGTTGGAAAGAAATTGTTTCTTTTTCTCACACTTACAACTAATATGTTGGATCGAGGTAAAGATATGAACTTCTTCCACTTTAGTTAACCTACGGAATAAACCTGACCCAATGTATAAATTTGCAATTTAAAAAAATTTAAGGGAATCTCCTATTAATGGGATTGAAGTACGTTTTCCATTTAAAGACGGTGAAGATTCCATCGGTGTTTGTTTCACGGAATATTATCTTTCTATAGATAACATTTGACACACTGTAGAGGATGGAAGGAAGGCACTTGTTCTGGGTAACGCAATACGCTTTTAAACATCAAGCTGTGTAAATGTAGGGTCCCTTATAGTCACACGCTTTATGCGACCAACATGTCTCGATAAAGCAGGCAAACCAAATAAAAAACATCACTTGTAGGATAGTCGACGAAATGGCGAAAGTTAACTTTTCGAAGATCCCCCAGAGTCCTACTGAAACAAAAACCAAATCATATCTCTGAACTCTTCACACTTTACCCACGTGGTATCTCTTGGGAATGCTTTGATCTTCCCTTTGCTGACTTTAGCGCGTTCGTCTACGCTGCCGGAGAAGTTGTCGCCGATCGTTACCTATTTAAGAGTTGCGAGTAAAGAGCAGTCTCTTTCGTATCCCCTCATGAAATAAATAATATCCAGTACCTACGAGGTGGTTCACAAAAGAAACTGAACTGAAGTGGGATTCTGTCAAATTTTTTTGGTACCACTTTCTGACACTAAGGGCGTATAGACCCGAGTCAGGAAGTCACGCGTCATCGCTAAAGGAGACTCCTTTCGATTACCAATTGACTTCTTTGCTCGTTTCGCCTGCTAAGTTGTTTTTTTCCATGTGAAAGGATTAGTTCATTGAGAGCTTCTTTTACAGAGCACGACTTTTAGCGAGACTGCTCCTTAGGAGTTTTGAAAATATTGCAGTTCAGCTTGAGGAAGTGGTCCGTTTTGTGACGGTTGAGCGGCTATTATTCAACCACGACACAGAAATGTCCGTGAATAAATTTTAAAAAATAAATTTCTTAACCCCTGTGCATACTGAAAGCTAACCTTTCTTCGGCAGAACCGTCGATTTTATCTCTTGTTGCCATCTCCTAAAGATATAGACTGCCATGTTAAACTTTCTGTGATTTTGATGATGACGTTTTCGTATCCTTTATGAAAGCGAGACTATATTTCTACAGAGCAGTGGGCTTACTAACCATCGTTTGGGAGATTGCGAGCAGCCTCACAAATAGCTTTTATTTCCGCCTAAAAGACACTGCAATGGCCGGTTGGTGTTGCAATAGCAAAACGAAAATTCTGAGAACAACGCTTCTTGCGTTCTGACCCGCTTAGACTTTCAAGTCAGCAATGTTTCCCACTGGATCCTTAGTCGACAGCTCTATTTAACGTTCGGTACTTGTTGCAAATTTCAAAGTCATCGAAGGGAATGCTGTAATGAGTATCCTTTGGGAGCTTTTCTCTTTATAGAACTTCCCGTCCTTCCCTCACTGTTCATCACTCAATATATGACCATTTCTCGATCATCACATCCGGAGTATGTTGGTGATTAAAATTACAAAGTGAACTAGATGAAATTATCGTTTCTTCCATTTTTCATTCATAAGGTATAATTTCATCGTCCCATTTGTAATTGCTCTGGCAGTCGTAATGCGACTCTAGGGGAGGGAAGATGAGCCTACGAAGCATTACACTCTTGACGAAGCTCAAAAAGTTAATTGCTTGCAAACGACCTTCGAACATTTTCACTTATTTTCCCACGAAACCCTGATGCTGATGCTCCCATCAATCGCCGCCGCCAACCATCGCTTCGCAAAGAAGAAAACCTCCACAATAATCAATTTCATATCGCGAGCCGCACGGTGGATATGTGTGCGTTGTCTGAAATGCACACGTTTCGCCGTTTTTATTTTTCCATTCATTTAAATATCACCTTGCATCGCACAGCGATTACCATCCAGCATTAGTTTGCCCATGCATCACATCGCGCGGACACAAACTACGCATCATCAATTATGACATTCATGAAAACCACTTACTACCGTCAACCGAATTTATCATATATCCAAATCGAAACTAGTATCTGCTCGCCTCTGGTGTATTGAATTGAATAAATGAGATAATGATGATGACCTTCAGAGGCAAAATGTTGATTCATCTTGTGCGCGATGCATTTAATGCGCCGCCATTGGTGATGCTCGTGGTGTGCTTGGACACCTTTGAAAATAAATGAAAACGATAAAACCGCATTGAAACTGAACTGGACTGGCCTGGCATGATGATGATGATGATGATGATGGGTGTGTGTGTGGTTTGGTCGCATACTTTGTCAGGGTCAAACGAAAACGAAAACTGAAACTGAAACAGAGACAGAAACAGAAACAAAACACGAGATACATTTTGTCATCGTTTAGCTTCGAAACGAGTCATTTAACGGAATTGAAGTTACCACCGTCAAAGAGATAATGTAAGAAATTTGAAAACAAAGCAAACGGAATAATAAATATTTTTTGGAAGGCAGGGGGGTCTCAGGTCTCCGGTAATGACGACAATGATGAGGATGACGGTCCACCTCAACTTTGTAAACGGCCGCCGCTTGAATGCAACCGAAGTTGAGCGGCAATACAAATCAAAATGAAGGTGGATTTGGAAGAAGCCGAAAAAAACGAATTCCTAACTGGAACAGTCCCAGCATCGACTCAAATGCGCGTGTGTTGGAACAGCAGTTGGAACGGCAAAAGTATTTGCAAAAAAAGGCAACAATCGCCAAGGAAGCGTTGCACATACAACAACAACAAGGATAACCGGGGGAAAAAAAGAGACCCACGAATGGCGAAAAAAACCGAACAAATCGATAAATAATTTCCAGGAAATCCCTCACTAATGCGAAACTTGATCGTTCTTTGTGCATAGCCTAGCATTTTTTTCTCCCTCTTTGTTGTGGATCAGTTGTTTATCTTGCGAGTCTATCCTGTTCCCCATCCGTGTGGAGCGTGTGTGTGCGTGCGACCATTAGAACACATCAGGAAATGTCTCATCGATTACAGCAGCGAATGCAAAGTATGCAGAAACTCACGGGATTCTGACCGAAAATGATGACTCACAAAAGCAACATAGTTTCATGTGTTGATGTGAACAAAACAAAAAAATCCTGCTTAGAGAGAGTAGTCATTCTTTCTCTCAAATGCATTTTCCTGAGCGCAAATAGTCACCCCTCCGATCCTGCCGTCAGAAATCCTCTCAACCCTGTAGGAGCAGAAAAAAAAATACAATAAAGTCACCTTATGGCTATAATACAATTTGACAGGTTGCGCGCATCAAAGCGCAAGGAATATGATGCGATCCCTTCCTGAGAATTTTGTCCTGAGCTGCAAATTTTGAACGGGCTCCCATATCCACAGTCATATGTATATACATGTGCATGGGTGTATCCTATGACCTAAAATTCGCATGAATTAAATACTAGAAGCAGCGTATCGGCAAAATATCTAAGGTCTTCTGCGGAGATCAGAGAGATGATTCGTTTTGAGTTTTTTCTTTGGTATGTGTGTGTGTGTGTGTCTGTATGTTTTTGTTTTCTTGTATCGCCGATTCATAAGTGCACACAAGTCTGAAAATAAAAATTCTATTCTCCTCTCGATTAGACAAATTCGCGGAAAACGCATCCGTATGATGATGGAATCTTTCATCGCGCATCATCTACTCCGACTTGTGTGCTTTTTTGGTGGGTTTTTCGTTTATTCTTCATTTATATCTTTTTGCTTAAGGTCTCGTTGTTGTTGTGTGTTACCTTTTGTTTATGTTTAATCTGTGATATAGAGTGGCGGCTGTTTTGTGAGAATGCAGTTATAATTGAGTGTGTCATTGATTGAATGTGGAACTAAACGACTGAAATGTGTGTATTTTTAATGATTTTTCAAAACGAAACTTGGGGCCTTCTATTCGTCTCTGATTTGACAACCCTGTTGAAAGGTGTAAGAAAGGTTTTACCGGGCTCCAGATGAAGATCTATTTTGTAAAGTCGGTTTAACTGGCACAAACGGGCGGGTTGATAGAGGATGTTTGCTTTTTCAGTGTTCCAGTGTTAAAAACTCACAAAGGTTGACGAATACTGCCAAAATCAAACATGCTTAAAAATTGTAATTACAATTCAAGGGAAAGGCAGTCAACTTATCAACAATCCTATCTGTCTAAGCATCCTTAGAAATTTGTGAAAGCTTTTTTGTAGTTATTTTCAGAAATGTGAAAAAGAACTTGTGCTCGATTTATACCATAATCGAATTAAAAATATTGACTCCATGTCTTTCTTTTCCGTAAACTGTAAAATGCGCATAAGTTCGATTTCTGTCCACCCACCAAAAAGTTTCAAAAATGCCTTAACATGAAGGTCAACTTATATGAAATTCATTGATGGAAGGGGCATCTTTCATTGGGGAGGAGCTGGAAAGTTTAGGATCTTTGAGCTGAATGATAGGTCGTTTTCACTTACCAAGAGGTTTGCCATGTTTCATTCCTTTTATAATACTATGGTGGACACAAGATCTTTTAATTTAGTGAGATCTCGCAAATTTAGTGGCACTTAATGCTACATTCTACGAGGACGCTCAACGAACATTTTGGAAATGTGGCGACTTCTTTTTCGACACAGTCTGCTTTTAGTTCGATAAGCGTAATCATACACCCATGATCCCCCCGATTCAATTCGGACAACAACTTCTAAGTGCCACAACTCCTTTTTTCTTCTTCGTATTTTTATTTAATTCATTTTCGAGTGATGTCTTAACTTAAGGAAAATACTTAAAACTAAGTTCTTTAATCTTAGCAACAGTTCTTAAATCTGGTTTACTGACTTTTAACACGCGCTCTAATCTATGTTACATCTACTCTAGAACAGCTTAGCAGTGCAGTGCTGACTTTTTGGTCGAAATTTTACAAAGCCGTTAAGAGCCGTCTCATTTCCAGATTGTTCGTAAAAATTAAATGCCAGCCCGTTAGCAACTTCTCTAACTGTGATGCGACGATTAGCCAATGCTATTTAACACATCACTCAATAAGTACTGGGACATGTAGGGGGCACCACTTACCAAAAATTTAATATTAAATGATTAATGTTCGTTAGTGGCGCCCCCTATAATGATCTGTTATTCTCTTCACTTCAATATATTTGCCTGTTGCTGACGTACTTGGGCATTCAGCACGCTCTCTGTCTTTCTCATCTTCTCGACCTTCTGAGAACATTGTGTACCATCACAATTCTTACCATATGTCTGTTCCAACATTCGGAATACGTCTGCGCACTTAATTTTGCTTTTTACTCAAAATGTGATGCGTGTTCTTTAAATCTAATTATGGAATAGGGGAATTGAAGTCGAGTCAAAAAACGTGAAACAAGTACGTGCCAAAAATTAACTGAATGTTCACCAGTCGTCAGTACCAAGCCACAAAAAAATCTAAAACTGAGAATGCATGTGTAACCGACGGAAATTTTAAAATTTTGCGAGAGTTTGTGAACAGACCTCGTACTTTAAACGGGTTTTGTCAAAAGTGTAGCAGGTTCCTTCCTATATCAGTAAAAACATACTGTACGGGATATACACTCACGAAACAAACACATTTCTTGCCACCATCCCTATTTTAAAAAAAGAAGTTGACAGTTCAGACCTTACCGAATTTTTTTCTTATATAAAATCATCTTCAACATTTCAAACAATTAAAACAATAGGTTACAGAAATCAACTGAAACTTCATTTTTCCCCGAATAAATACCATTTAACTTCTTCTCCCACTGAACCTTCGTTTATGTTTTGCTTGATCCTTAAGAGCGTCAATTTTATCTCCAAACTCTTTGACAATTCTAAGTATTAAAGTGATAACCTCAAAATGGCACCTTTCAAAATCATTGCAATTGAATACTTCATCACATTTTCCACTTTCAAATAAATGCACTTAGTAGTCATCAATTTCATTTCACACATTTATGCGGCTTTGAATTTAAATTCATATGTTTTGTTTTGTTTTCATTGCAGGATATCCCTTGCGCCTATTAGCTAAACAGCAATCAAATCGAAAAGGACACGTAATCTGAGGGGAGACAAAAACAAAACTCACACATAAATGCAAACAAAGCTCGAATCGAAAAGAGGAAGAAAAAAAGGAAAATTTCGTTTGGCTAACAGAAAAATTTACCAAAAACAACCAAAAAATACCCACATTATATTTGGACACAATAAATTCAACATTGGAAAGGACCCTAACGGATTGTTAAAGGAATAAGAAACGCATACTACGGCTTCAGTCACAATCTCGTTTCTCTCCCATACAACCTTCAAGAGATTGCTAAACATTGGCAGATATTTATGTTTATTTTGGTTTCTCTGCTAAATTAATTTTCGATTGGATAACACTGGAAAATACAAACTTTCACGATGGATCCCCAACAGCAGTTTTGTCTAAAATGGAACAGCTACTCGTCGAATTTGGCAATGACATTTTCAAATCTATTCAAATCAGATTTATTGGCTGATGTGACGTTGTCTTGTAATGGTAAGTGAATTTTTACTGCTTATTTATTTATTTTCAAAGGGAAAAATCAAATCTGAAGAATGTTGTTTGTGTCAGTTGTATCAATGTTAATACAATTTAAACAGTTGCATTTAATTACAAAAAGCGAAAAAAGGTTTTTTTTTGCAAAATTGGAGCCACGATAGTTTAAACTTCGACGAAGACTTTTGATATTGAAGACAGAGGTTCCTTTTGTCCCAAATAGACATTCAAGGCAGCAATGTTTTGTTTTTTTCATTCTATTACCAAGGATCGCGAGAAACAGACCCTTGCCCAAACATCTTTATTGTTCCATTACACAATATCTCTCGAGTCACGGACAATGCACACAAAGTGCAAGAGTTGTGAAAATGTTCTGAAACTCCACTTTTAGTACTCAGGATAAATATCTAAGTTAAAATTTAAACTTTCCATTCGTTTCTCGGTTCTTATCTTATTTTTTTTTTCGTGCAAGTTTTGGGAGGGAATCGCTTATTTGGACTTGGAAATTTCATTTAAGAGGTCCTTCGGTGATTATATTCTGTACACATTTAAAACTGTTATGTAATGTAATTAATTATCAAACACAACTGCATACAAAAGTGAAATTGAAAGTCTTGTTAAATTGACATAAAAGGCTGTTCCTATGGAGCATATTGCGACAAAGGATCTCCACGCCATTGTCTTAGGTCACCCTAGTCACGCCAGAATTTCCCAGGTTGTCGATATTATTACTCCACGGTACGTCTCCAGTTTTAGCGTGGTCGACTCAAACTACGTTTTCCTTGTGGTATGGAAGTAATGGGCATATATTCATCATCATTGCAATATTCGCTTCCGGTTTACCTATGGTATGACCTATGCAGCTCCACTCTCGTATCTCTGCAGTATTTCTGCGAAGCTCGCTGTAGCTTTGTTTATTATCTATTCTGGTCAGAAGATTTTCCGGATTCGAACAAACATTTATTAATGAAGACCCGAAGCGTGCGATCACTGATACTAATTGTTTTCCAAATCTCGCATCCCTCCAGAATTATGAATTTCAATTTGAAACGGAATATCCGAAGCTTGAGTGATGTGGAGTGCTGGGTGGATCTCCAGATGTTGCCAAGCGAGAAGTAAGCATGGGGGGGGGGGCATTGTTTATCCGAGACAGTTTAGTTTCTGCACATCCATCTTTACACATGTATGTAAAGAACCACGTCCTAGCAATCAAGTTTGCAAATAACTCTCTCCTCAACGTAGAATACAATGCTTGAATATGTGGACCAACTTTGAAAACTTTTTGCTTAACTAGTTCACAAGATGCTTGGATGCAATATATAGTATATTTATATGTATATTTTTTATTAATTCTTTCAAATTCCAATCTTAAAAAAATTGTGCTACCGCTCTCTTTTAAATTTTCGAAACATTCTGCGAAGTCCTCCGGTATAGTCTTAATTTCCTTCTTCGTCATCAATTGATGTTGACAGTCGTCCGTGTCTTATCTTTAACACTTTCTGGACCCTTTTAGTATATTTTTGACTACTCACAAACTCTTCTTCTGGAGCTACATACACTTATGCCTTCTGCGTCATTTGGAACATTTTGGCAGAAGACATTTTTGAATATTTTCAGACGAAGAGACTAATTTTTAGCTGTTTACAAAATTCCTTGACGTGAAATTATTTGTTCCTTTCTGAATCCAAGAAGGGATGTGTTGTCAAAGTGCAGTTGCTAATGATAGGTGCGACAACCAGCTAATGGTCGTATATCAAAGAATTTGGTGTAGATATATGAACCTTTGGGCAACTTGTCCATGACCAAAATTTTACGTGAGCTTTGAAACTATTAAGGTTATGCAGCAAAACTACACAGCTAGTTGAACTGTTGACGTATCTTTATTTATCTTTTCTTTTGTATATTCTGGACTAGTATAACAGCCTGTGTCAAACTACTGAAAGTCAATAGTCCAGATATTGTGGATGTGCAAATTGGTCGTGTGACATAGTGAATGAACCCGTCGATTTACACAGTGAAGGTCTCAGGTTCCATAAACTAAACATCTCACATTTTTTCAAGGCACTTCTTTCGAGGTGCTGACCATACTTCAAGAGTGTTGAAAGGAAGAATTGTAGGAAACTTTTCAAATTTCTTGGCAAAACCTGTAGAAGGAAGTTCCTTGTGGGTTGTAGAGCTACGCATATTTTGGAGTTCTTCTAAATGCTTTATCTTCCAATCCTTGAAGTCTATAGACGGGTCTATTGTACATGTATTTCAATTCCTTTATGGGCCCCGGGTTGAACCTACATACGTGTACGCATATTTATGTTGGTGTGTACCTCGGAAGTGAAACTCCCCTCGAATTACGTTCGGCTTAAACATTCTCTTTTTGATATCACCTCATAGAACAAAGCTTTCAAGGGAGCATCCTGTGACACAATCGTTTACTGAGCCCAAAAATTGAGCCAATTTGCACTTAATCATGGTTCTTAAAAGAGTCTCATGACTAAATAACCCTTAAAAATATAAAATGGTTTGTTTCATATTTTCTTTTAGAACAAAAAATATGTTTAGTCGATTAGCGTGTGAAATTTCTGCAAGTGTAAAGTTGACATTCATTCCATTCCCTTTCTTCAAAAGGAATCTTCCCCAACATCATATGAATCCACATCATCCCTTTCAAGTTGATATTCAACAAACCCACAAGGATTGATTTAATTCACGCCATATTCAAGGACCCTTCAACGGAACTCTTTTTTCTCAGCCCTTCGGTATCCCTTTAAGCAAATACGTCTCAATGAATGACATATTTCACTGACCTATATTACCAAAGTCTCCTCCTCATCTTTAATTACATAATGACCCAATTTGGTAAATAACTTCCGCAATAAAGCACCCTTTTTCTGAACCCATCCCCATCTACGCCTTTAAAAGAAGGGAAACAAACGGAAGTATAAATTTTTCTCCTCTTGTCTTGTGGCCTTGTCCTTAAAGGAGGAAAAAAAATCCAATAAAACGAGAAGAAAAAAAAAAACCGTACACAAATGGGGAAATGTTAAAGGGAACAAAAAGGCAAACAGAAAAAAAAAATCTCCAAGTTATCCTCCTCCCACCGAAGAGACAATCTTAAACATACAGAAAAAAAAAGAACAACAAAAGGAGACGAAAATACAATAAAATTAAGGCACAAGGTTAGAAGGTGCTGTGCTGCTCTCCTTCGCTTCGCATATATGAACAAGACACCGAACTGTCTCAGTCATTGGTGTTAAGTAATCTTCGTCCCGTTTCATTTTATAGCATTTTTACCATCACCATCGTTGTCGACGTCGTTCCTGTCGCACTTTGGCGGTCGTTTTATTCAATTCATGGTCGCGTTTACCGAACCAGACATGGATTTACACATCAATATGGTGTTGGTGGTATTTGACTCGGTGGGTGGTTGGTGGTGTGTATGTGCCCATGTCATCTCTAGACACCGTCCCGACGGCATCCAATTGAGATTTTTTGGAACGTGCCAAGATTTTTGTTTTGTGCTCTTTTTTTGTTTTGTTTTGCTTTCATATTTAAGCGGGAACTTTGCTAAATGAATTGTTATTTGCTTTACATGTTTGTGGTGGAACTAGTTAGAGCTGTGCAGGATGTGATAGTTGTCTACAGAAAAAGACAAAACATAAGAGTGTTTAGAAGGATGACTTTCCACGAATTGCCCCAGAAAGCAAGTGAATTCCGGGTCCTTGCAGCGCTTTTTGTTTTCACCAGGTCAAAGGTTCACTTTTCTTAAAATGTTTACGTACATAAATGCTTCATTTCATACCTATCTATATCATACATATCTCTCTATCAGTGACGTCCGGACATAAATATGAAAATTATGTTCTGCGATATACGGCTATGAAGCAATCGTCGTTCTAATCAACTAAGTCGCATTTACTGCTTTCCTGACTCTTTGTTGAGATTAAACTTCGTTCAAAATTTTTGTAGAATTTTTTATCCGAAATGTTGGATAAACATTGTCATTGTCAATTCTTTTGTGTCCAAAGATCTACAGATGTGCAGTGCTTTAAAGTGAATTCAATTTACTGAAGCTCTATTCAGACACAAGTCTCACACAGTCAAATTTTTAACTTACCTAGCACAGGTTTTAAGGAGTAAAAGTGATAATTGGGGATATTAATGCTTAAGGCGTAAAACACTCAGCCGCCGTCCTATCCTGCGTTACGTAACATACAGGGCTTGAGTTTAGTGTTAAGTCCGTCATTGACAATTCCAAGCACACTTATGCATTTTACTTTAACCAAGATATTTGAGATATAATGTCGACGGTCACATAATCTCTCTCGTTATATACAAAAGAATTTTTGGAAAAAAAATTGTTGAGTTCTTCGCGTGAAAAAGTCTTACCCTAGATAATGCTTCTTCTTCAGGATGACAAATGTAAAGTGGGTGTCCATTCCTGCGCATTACAGTCCAACGTGGACCTGAGATTGTAGGTAGAGGCCACAAGCGTTGTCTAGCTTGCACGGTGTCTCAACAGCTGCGTCGAATTTCGCACACAAAGTTGGATTGGGGCCCTTTTACACTTGTGTTCACTATTTAGATAAGAACGTTTTTCGTTGCGTTGTCCCATTGTTTCGGATTCGAAGATTGATCGCAGCCGGTGCCGGAGCAGTGTTATGCATCCACTTTACATGGTTTAGCCATCTTGATGATCCATGCCGCCGTACAGCCCATACAGTTCGTGGTTGAATCTTCTCCTTCAAATGCCATCAACGCATACAGGACCAAAAATCGCACGCAGAACTTTTCTCTCGAAGAGACCAAGGGATTCCTCATCCGCTTTTAATAGCGTCCAGGTCTCTGCGCCGTAGAGCAGGACTGGGATGATCAAGGTGTTGTACAAAGTCACTTTGGTCGTTCGGGAGAGGGCTTTATTACTCAATTGCCTCTTAAGCCGAAATACGGTTAATGCCCACCACAAAAGCCTTTTCTGTTCGATGATTAAAGAGAACTAATGAGGGCAAACGAGACCAAATTTCTTATTTGTGCGTCCTGCTATCTCTCCCAGGAAAGAATGAGAGGGGGACATACGTAACTTGAAAAATGAAAATTTCCGTAGTCAGGCACATTGGTCACATAATGTGAAATGGGCGTAACATGCATACGCATACGCTGACGAATGTAACAAGACCAGCATACGCGGATGTGGAAGAACATGAACATGAACATCCAATGCAATATTGTCGAAATTATGTATATCGTCGATTGGTAACGTAAGTGTGTACACCGCTCAGCATATAATTGCACAATCCATAGAAAATATAAATACGGCTCTCACTTCACATTCCAGCATACTAGCCTTTGGCTTATAACATTTTCTGCAGTCTTCTTCTGCTAATCTGCTATCAGTTCTGTCGTTCTTCAATGTCGAATGAATACAGAACGATTTTGTCTGGCGACTCCCAATGAACTTAGGGATACTTTTTTCAGTTTAAATACTGTCAGACGCAGTCATGACCACGTTCGGTCCCTAAAAGTCCTCAGCGATCAAGCTTTGAAATAAGAGAAGATCAATGGCGTTTTCAGTGTTCGCCGTGGTGTTGAGGGCAAATGCGTCTACCCACAATCCAAAGTCCCAGGATCGATACCCGGACTGAACAACTCGGCACCACCTCTTTCGAGTTGCTGACAAAACTCACAAAAGTACTAATGGTCTAGGAAAGCGATTTGAGTCTCGCCATTCAGGCTTGGCAAAAAACTGTAGCTTCCCTCTACTCGTGAGAGAACAGTGTCACGCATAACACGAGTAGTTGTTGCAGAATTTAGGTCCTGGTCCCTTGTGGGCTGTAGTGCCACTCAATCAATCAATTAATGCTGTTTTCAGAAACTACGGACCGTATCGGCCTACCGATTTTTTAAGTAGATCATACATTTCGTGAACCCATTGGTATTGGCTGATTATTTACTGATTGAATCGGTAAAATTTGAGTCTATTGGGAAATGGAAAGAAGGGGTACTCGAGTACATTGCACAACAGGAGATCACTTGTTTCGAACATTTCACCGCCTAGTCATCTTTTAGCGTAATTTTGAGTTGACAATTGAGTCAGTAAAAGCACCAGGTACTCCCGCATTATGGCAGCATCGTCCCTGTTAACGTTCTACTCCCGTCCTGGTCATTGATTAAGCCACAATCATTATCCACTGCCGGATGAGTCCATTGCCGTTACAAGAACTACCAGCGTCTAGGACATAAATACAACCGCACATCTCTTACAACAATGATGCCCGTAATTTGGCACCAATTTCCCAAAGAACTCCTTGCTCTGGCCCATCACCCAATCCATCCATCCCGTATGGGACGAGCGAGACGTGCCCCCTTTTCTGCGTGTCGCTCCCTCTCAACGACTACGCATAATTTAGCGGCTTAACTCGACAGTTTACGGACGATATATTATTGCTCTTTTACCAGTGCAAAAAAAAAAAATATCCTAACACAGTGCGCTCGCCGCTTATTTTTTTTTTTCTTCTCTGCGTATTCCTGTTTTTGTGGATTCCTTTTTCCCCATTCAAGTTTATTCATTTTCTTAGATTACAACCGGTGTGTGGTGTGCTTGCTGCTGAGATGTGTGGTGCTGCTGTGTTCCGTTCGACGACCTTATTCGCTTCTTTCCTCTACTCTGATTTCATAATCGGAAGGAGCACAAATCGACACAAACAGACGGGCGGCATCAGTAGTGGCGTTGGTAGTGGTGACGGTGAGAAACTGCGACGAAGAAGGTGAATGAATACAGCAGAAGGAAAAAAAAGAACAGAAGCCAACATTCTAAATATCCGTATAATAAAAGTACGGAGCGAGAGAAAGGCATAAAGGTGGCCCGGGAGAAAAAGTTATAGTAGGGCCCTTAGCATGCCACCGTCGGCGGCAGCGGTGTTTTCCTGCCACCACCACGTTACGTATACGCAGTACCATTTATTATATCATTAAAAAAATGGTGATGACGACGATAATGCTTTTGGTTCTTTGGGTTGCTGGGTTATTGGGCGTACTTTTGAGGCATGGAATTGTTGATTTTTTCCTCCTCTTTTGGCGGGAGTGCCTTCTCTTCTTCTGCTGCTGGTACTTTACTCTTTCTAGAGGCTCACGCGGGCGGCTTGTGGGTGTGAGCTGGGGTCTGGGGAGAGTTCAATGTCCTCGCTTGGATAATTTATGTATGTTTATGTTTTGGTTCCTTGTTTTCCTGTATTTTCGTTTTTTTTTTGTTTTGCTCCGTTCCCAGGACCCTTGTGCTCCCCCAACTCACAGACACACGCACCGACTGTTCCTTTTGTTTTTTACCCTTCTGCCTCAAATAGGGAGAGGGGCGGTTGTGTCGGCTGGGTGTTGTCTTATCACTCACTTAAAGTGAGAGAAGTTTTGATTTCCTTTGCCGGTGATTGGGGTGGCTTTTACGAGTGTTGCTTTGTTTTATTGTATACTTATTAATATGTACGTAAATTTCCACATACGGCCAGTCCGCGCGCGCCTGTACATATGTTTGGCAGTGCTTGTGTTCGACGCGTTTTATGTGTCTGATGAGTCTGCAATACAAAGTATATATCGGGTGTGCTTTCATTCATTGAATTTATTCAAACAAGGTGGATTTGTTTTTATTGCCGTCATTATGAGACCTTTTCTTCGTGGCGGATGTAGGTCGAGAGACGACGACGGGTGTCTCCTGAGAAAGGAACATGATACTGGCGGGGCTGCTGCTTATGATGCTGCTATGTGTGCGTATTATGTATTCTAAGTGAATGTATGATTTTATGTGCGGTTTTCTTGAATCAATATTTCGCGCGCTTTCAGACGGCGGGGGCTTATTGATTTTTTTTCCGGGCGTTTAGTCAGCTAAACGTTATTTGGCGACCTATGTTTATGTGGAATGTTTTGTGTTTTTTTTTATATTTTTCATTTTGATTGGCTTAGGTCATGGTTGTGAAGACATGCTTTGTTTGTTTTATCGCGTTTTGGGTATTGAAGATGTCTTCCATTTAAAGCCTTAAAAGCATATGTGGGGAATATTGATTGTTTTGTTACTGATTGGGAGATCTATAAGGACGCCTCAACTTAGTGGATATTGTGGAGTTTTATTGGAATACCTGCATGAGCGTTGTATATGCATTTTGATTTACAACTTTTTTGTGCAAGAAATATTCACCGCTTCAAACCTATTCGACATTTGTTTAAATTTGATGGCACTACGGGCTACAAGGAACTAACAGCCTACCTTGCAACTACTCATGTTGTGCGTGCAGTTAACTGCTGACTACAATCGACAAAACACACTTTTAGTATTGTCAGAAACTCGAAAAGGATGTGAGATATTCAGACGCGGAATTAAACGTGGGATCTCAAGCGTGTTAACTGGCGCACTTACCCATTGCGGTCATACTTAATATAGGCATGTCCACTACGCCTAAGGAACTTTTCTACATTTCTGTCAACACCTACACAGTCAACATACACATTGAGTGCAAGTATCAAAAGATGTTCTGAGGGACCACTTGAAAGGGAGGTTAGTTCACCTAGGGAGGTACTTCTTTGCCAAATTAGGTGAACTCACCGACATTGGTTTGGGCACTTCAGTACCTTTATATGCAGGTAGCTCATACTGCCTTTAAGGCTATTAAGAGGAAATATTCGCGCGACGTTACAACGAACACGTCACTGTTCCCAGTTGGTGACAACAATCAATTGTCTATGAAAAGCTTCTCAAATCTCGCCATTCGAACTTGGCAAAAACCTGTAGGTTCCCTTTACGCATCAGAGAACAGTAGCGACAACATGAGTAGTTACTGAAGGAGTTAGTCCCTGATCCCTTATTGGCTTTAGTGCCACTCAATTAATCAATCATATGATGACAACCTTATAGAAACCTTATAGAACTTGGTAGTCTGGTGATGGGCAACAGAAGGTATATAATGTTGATCCCATTTTTTTAGATTCAAAATTTGTTACCAATAGTTGTCTAAATTGAAATTGTGGATTCTACCACTTACCTAAAGAATACAAATGTCTCTTTCTATTCTTCTACATCGCTAACAGAAAGTATTTGATAATTTGCAAAAGTCCTCGTTACGAATAACTATCCACACATTCTCTGCTTACGATCGATCACAGTCTAGAAGAGTATTCATCTCAATCTAGTCTAATCTAGAATGACTACACTAGACTGGATTCACATTTCAAGTGGTTGCACTAGATTTCTAACGAATTTGATGTACACGGCAAGTGTTCATTGGGGCACATACGATCCGTCCCTCATTTCTGATAAGTCGACTTCTGCTTCTTTCCCTTAAAATGAAGCAACTTTGACAAGAACTCACTTCTCTGTAGGATACCACAAACCACCCTTGAGCCCATAGCACAAGACTTCAAATTAAATGAACAATGAGTGCTCGGTAAGAGTCTCGAAAAGTTGAAAATAATGAGCAGACTAGGCTAGACTTGATTTAAATTTAAAATTTTTACAAATGGCATCTAACGAATTTGCTATACATGACAAGTGTTGGCTTGGACACATACGATCCGTTTCTTATCTGAGCTGTTGACTTCGAAATTACACAGCAAATCAATGCCATAAATCATCCGTCCTTTCAAATTCTTAAACTTCGACATTTTGAGTCGGTATTACTAAGGGTTTCCGTAGTTGCAGCAGCATACTACTTTTGCTGTACTGAACTCTACTTCTTTCTCTCATAAAAGCAGTGTTTTGTATTCCTCTTAGTGAGGACCACGAACCATCCTCGATCTCAAAACCCTGCCGACAAGTTAAAAGAACAAATTACTCTCACTTGGCCCCTGAATACATCAGACAACGGACCTTCTAAGAATTCAAGTGAAACCACATTAAGCCAAAAAGGAACTGCTTATGAACTTAAAGAACGACAATTTTGCAATTAAGACCCGGGCTACCGTATAATAAACAGATCATTTCGCCCAACCCAGTCAAGGAGATGTTTGAACACAGAAGTCATCACTGGTTGTCATATAAATTTTCATTAAAACTGGGCTTTCCCTCCCCGAAATGCCCGACGAACTTTAGTGAGGGTATAAATCTATTGCGTGTTCAAGTTAAAATCAAACCTATGATTGACTCTATATATGTACGTTCGTCGATACAGGGTCCATATGTATAAAAAAAAACAACAAACTCCAATAGCCAGACGTCCGTCCAGTCGTTTCCATTACGCGCTTCATAGGCTTCGACCGCCCCCACAACCGCCCCAGCCCTGCAGTCATCGCTCAACGAATATAATCTTTGGCAAAGAAATTTTGTTAGGTTATGGAAAACCCATCAAACCTACCTTAACAATATACCTGCAAGTACTGTTCATCCAGATTTGCTTTTCCTCGCAAAAAAAAATTAAAATATGTACAAAAACAGGAAAAAAACGTCATTTGAAAGGGTTGAGAGAGAGAGAGGCCTGTCTGCTAGATGGCTGGCTGCTGTGTTTGCATGAATCTATCTACCATTTTGTTTGAATTTTTATCTCCCCCATTCTGCCGTCCGTGGGGAGTGAGTGAGTGAGTGATGCGTGTACAGCGACACTAGAAGCATTTCGCATTTCCTACTTGTTTCCGTCGACGTCGTCGTCGTTGTGTTGTTGTCGTCGTCGTCGTCATCGTCCCCGTCGTCATCATCGTCCAATCGCACAAAACCAGAAACGTATGAGTTGACATAACAAAGCCAGTATCAGCAGCCCTTTGGACGGCGCGGCGGCAGTTGCAGACTTGTGATGGTTGAACATAACTCTACCATCATCAACAAACGACCAACAAAAAGGCGAAAAATAAAAGAATCAAATCGAGAGCGACTAGCAGCAGTCTATCCACCTTTCCACTGCATGCTAGCATTATACTACACATTTATCAGACGACAGCCATTCGAGTCCTTTGGCGATTTCTGGTAAAATCAATCAAAAAATGTTCCTTGATTAAATAGGTATGGGATTTTTCTTCCGCAAGAGATTTGTTTATAATATTTTCCTTTGCACAGAGTGCGATGGGTCTTGGCACTGGGGGGGAGGTTTTGTCATTACATCGTCTTTACCGCCGATGGGGGTCCTCGTGTATACGGGAGATGAGTCTTTTTCACTTTTCGGCAACATATTGTATTGTCTTCAACGAACAATGAATGTTTTTGATTGGTTTTGTTTTAAATCGACTCCTGTGCGGAGAAGGGAGGCGGGAGGACTGGGGGGAGTAAAGGGAAAATCCAGAAGCCGACAAAAAGTGTTAATATCCTCTTTAATTTTTATTCTTGTGGACATTTTCACATGTCTGCCGCTGAACTTGAGTTGGGGTGGCGTTTAATATTCATATGTCCTCAGGGGCGTATTTTGTAATATTTCTCTGATTTTTTTTATTCCTTGCTTAGATTGTTATTTCAGTTGTGGTTTTACTTAAATATTTCGATGAGGTGTTGTGATGAAAATTTGCAAATGAATTCTTTTGGTGATTATTCATGGGTAACGTTCCTGATTTGTAATTGGACTTTGCAAGGAAGAAGACCAAATAAGTTTGTACAGTGTACAGTGTTATGAGTGCTTAACCCTAACATTGAAGTTGCCTACTTTCAATTCATAAAAAAAAAGGTTCAAAAAATTTGACTTAAAAGAACAGAGAGCTTAGTCAAGTCTCTCTCGAAGGGCTATGTATCATTATAAGAATGACGTCAAATTCTATTTTGCAAAAAGCATTCTTCGAATAGAATCTGTGGAAAAGTCCTTTCTTGTTATTTGGGAATGTAATATTTGATTGCAAGGAGGGCTTGTGTTGATTGTATGGCTCATTGCTAGCCACTATCCACTAGAAGAATTTGCGAATGTTAATTTTAAAAATATTATACAGAATCATATACAATCAGACAAAGTAGACGACCGTCATAGCATAGTGATTGAGGTTATCGACATCGTTAGTGAAACTAAGTGAAACTACAGTCATGAGTCTTTCTCTACTGTGTTTTTTTATACATTACAAAGCACAGAGGACACTACGTTCGCCATGGAGGACTCTCAATATTGCCTGACACAGCTGATGCTTGCTGCATTAGTAAAGAGCCTCTACCGACTATTTCTCTCCCAGACTATTTCAAATAAACACTTAGCAAGTACTTATTCCTTTTCAGAAATATTAACATAGCATTCGCAATAATGTACAATTAAGATTATGATTATCGGAGAATAAAATAAATAAGAAGGGACCCAAATGGCTACCTTGTGGCTCATCGGACGTTACTTTAATTACCTTTTGCTAATTAATTGAAAAACCACTCCTGTTGAGTGGGCTCTCAGCGAATTAATTTTGTTTAAAAGCAATAAGAGATAAGCGAGATTAGAGTTAAAAACTGCGTTCCTAACTGCTTCCTTAATATTTTTGCAGACGTAGCGGGGATGCGTCTATGTGGCACAGTGAACACGAGCAATTTGAATTACAATGTGTCGTTGGTTCTTTTGCATTTCTTATTTTGGCTGATCCTAATTTAGTGACATAAATCTATAAATAAGTTTTCTTTTTCACTTTTGAAGCATGTTCCAATTCACCATCCCTTTATCTGTCATGGAATCTGCTTCCATTAAAAAAAAACCGCAGAAAACTTAGCCAAAGTTTCATTATTCTCCACTTATGGCTGCCATCTTACACGACTTTTGTGGCATCGTTTCAATGGATGGCCTCACTTGCTTACACACTAACTTAAACTTAAAAAAAAAAACAATAATAACCAAATAAAAAAAAACTTATTTGGATTAGTCTAACGTTTCAAAATTGAAACTTAGAATCTATGCACTTCTGGTACGTTATTGGTGAAAAGCTTTTGCAGTCTAAATAACGCAAGAAACCGTTGGATACTCTGCAAATTTTGTTAGAACAGGTCTTAAATCATTAATTTACCGCTTTGTTTAAAGACAGCGTAATGATGACCAACTGACTCAACTTTTCTACTGGAAAACATTCAACTGCAAAAATATATAATCAAGGCAAAAAAAACTGCTGAAGTTGTCAAAAACTTCTTCACCTACTCCACATCATTGCGTCGATTAATCTACCAACAGAATTTTAAACTAAAAAATACTAGACAGCTCTGCGTTTCCTTGTAACACATCGAACACTCCCATAAAACCCAGAAAATATTTCTACGATTTCCACAAAAAAGATTCTGAAATCTGAAACTCGAAAAAAAATAAAACTTTTCAAATAAATCCAATTCACCCACTTGTCTAACTCAAGTGTCCTTCATCCCAACTGGGGCGAAAAAGAGGAAAAACAATTATAAAACAGGATATGTAGGGTTATCTGCGAAATCATATCAATGATATTGAAACTTTTTGTTTCCTCAAAATTCGTTCTGTTTTTTTGTGAAAACCTTTTTTGAAATTTCATGGAGTCCATGTTGCTATGGGGATATGTGTGTGTATGGCTGCTTTGCAGCTGGCAGTGTTTTTTTTTTTTAACTGGGAATATGTAAAAGACATCCTTATGATCCATTTTTGGAGAACAAAGAGTCTAAGAATATGAATACAATCCCAAGGACGTCGTATTTTGAAAGAAATTATGCGATGAAAGTTCAAGGATTGCCGTTTTTCTTCCACAGAGTCAGGACGCTTATAATAAAACCATATAAAAAAATCGATTTTCCCCTTAATTGAATTCAAAATCTATTGAGATCAATGGACGTAGGAGGGAAATATACATGACGTAGGCGATTTACTGAAGATAAATACTGAGCTGCGTTCACATTTGTGAATAAAACACTATTCGCTTTGTTTGCCGAAGAACTTAGTTTATGAACTCTAACACTTTATATTTCTCTTGTAGATACTGCAACACCTCCATAACCGATAGTCCTATCGGGAATTTTTTGAGATACCCTGATTTGTATGACTTTAAAATATAACCCCCATTAAAATTTATCTCCAACTGCAAAAAAAAACTTTACTTAATTTGGGAGTCATAAAGAAACTGAAAGATAATCCTTGTCGTGTTAACTCACCACTTGACATTAAAATAAAAATAATTGCATGCTATAATCAAGTAAAAAGAAAGAAACAATTCTGTTTTTTCTTCAAACTCTCAATTCCACACTTTTCAAATATGATTACGAAAGTTCCCCTCTCTCGTTCGTTTTTGTTTTTTTACAGAAATCTCTTAAAATTGTGTGTACACAGCATTCGTAGTTCCACACTGTTTAATCCGTTAAAGTAAAATGGGGTTTGTCTAGCTGCTAGCTGCGACGTTTCTAACAAAAAAAAATCCATACTCCTGTGTGTGAAAAAGAAATCATTTCTTTTTTCTTGTCCACCCTGCACAACATCCAGCTTTGTGCGGTATGCCAGTCGTCCAACCAACCGCGCAACCATCCTATATTGTATATTTTTCAGCAAAAAGCTGTGTGTACTGCTACATGCAATAAAAACGTTGATCCCTTATGATGGGATGAAATTTCATTTCTGTCAATATGAAGTTGCTAGGTGTAGGGTGCGAGAAAACACAGGTATACGATGGAGATTTATGGCCAGGTTGTGTGGATGGACATTTTCGTTGCTTGTCTATGAATTTGATAGGTGTTCGATATTGCGAATAGGAGTTTTGCTGCAATTTTCTTTTGGACCAACGGAAATTCCAATAGTGTAGATGAATAAATTGCATGCAGGACGTACATTTAGTACGCGTTCTTATTTGGAGAATTTTGATTGGAAATGACTTTTGAGTTTACAAAATGAGAGACAAATAACAGGTGTTGTTTTAAGGAATAGAACTTTAAGTGGGCGACATTTTGTCAGCTGTTGTTTTTTTCTAGTTTGGTTTGGCAATTCAACACGAATAGGCTGACGCCTGAACAATGCTTAAAAATGTTTCAATGTAGCCCGAACAATACTGATGTATTTGGAGTGACGATAATCCTTATGCGTCCGTTGAGACACTGCTACATTCACAAAAACTGATTCTTTGAAAGTAGTTTACGGGTTATTGGAATAATTGCTTAGAACTTCCTTTTTGGTCCTTTTTAAGACCAAAAGATTACAGTCAATGGTGACCGCTATATAGCTATGGTTACTGACTTGTTCGTTCATCATTTAAACAATCGTGATATACAGGAGCTGTTGAGTCAATAAGATGGCTCAACATGCCACACAGCTCCTACCACAATTGATTTATTGAAGAAAACTTTTGGTAACCGCATACCTTTAAGTTACGGATTGTATTTAACGCCGCTTGACTCTTTTCTGTGGGAATTTGTGAAGAAGATAGTCTTCGCTCATAAGCCCGAAATGATTGATCTGGAGGACATTCACCGCATTATTACCAATAAACGGCCACGAATGTTGAAAGAAGTAAATGAAAATTGGACTTCCAGATTAGGTTTCATCAGAGCCTTCAGGGGCAGTCATATGCCAAAAATCAAATTTATATAATGCCAAAATGCCAGAATATTATCAATTAAAAAAAAATCTTTGTTTTATTCATTTTCGTTCTGTACCTCGACATAAAAGACCCTTTACATACAATCTTAGCACATATGATGATATGAGGAATATTTTGAAATTATGCTCGTAATCAAAACGAAACCTTCTTCATGCGAGTGATTCACATGTCAACAACCAAATCTGACTGCTGGATTATCCATATTTCTACTTGTTTGAAAAGAGTGTTTGAACAAATAATTATTGCTCTTTCAATTTAAAAAAGGCTTTACAGAAAAAAAAAACCCTTCTACAAAAAAGAGTTTCTTTTAGCTACTGAGATGTTTACAATTACAAGATTATCAACCCTCAATTCATAAACTTTTTTCTTTCAACTGCTCCACTTCGCAAGAAGAACAGATTTAGCATATTTTGTCATTTGCCAACAAATTTTGTGCCAGTTTTTTTATTTGACTATACCGAACTTTTGATTTAAAATATGCTTTGCTTGAAACTGTAGCAATCACACTTTTTAATTTAAAATTGAAAATGCTCTGAAATCAATAAATCTTAAATGTATTTCTTTCTAATTGTGTTATCTGAACGAAACCTTCCCCATGCGAGTATCGCTGATTCCACAGATTATTAGACCGAATCGTTGTAAAGTGAACTTGCAGGAGTTATTCAAGGATCCAAGGAGATTCCTTGCTATGAATTTACTTGGTAAAACTTTTCGGATATACATTCCCAATTGTTTATGTTAGAAAATCATTTGCAGAATAGGTAAGGGAAAGCTTTAAAATACTTAACTGGTATGCGAACGACTAATAGATCACACAGTTAGTCCCGGGACTTACGCAAGAAACAGATGTAGAGGTTTGCATTTAACTATAACACAACTATCAATAAGTCCGAGGACATATAGGGGGCGCCACTAACAAGAATTATTTATTTAATATTAATTTTTTGTTAGTGGCGCCCCCTATATGTCTCTGGACCTATTGAGTGTTGTGTTATAGTTGAATGCAAACCTCTACAGCTGTTTCTTGCAAGCTACACGTCCACGAATTGACCCACCAACAAGAAAAGTCATTATTACGTAATCTTAACACTTAACAGACATGTTTTATACTCTTAATACAATTCAACTGATCTTTTGTGCATTAAATTTATTCAATCGGACACACCACAATCAAAAACATCGATGGCGCTTTCATTCGCCCCCACTGCATCATAAAAGTCGCTATTCCACAACTCCTCAAAGAATCACACTCATAAGAATGTCGGTTTGAATTTACCGTCGTCGTAGTCGAAAAATAAAAATATCAGATTTGAAAGAAAAAAAAAATACCATATGACGCACTTTGTTTTGGGAAATGCAGAATTGTTTTTATAACTCTATTTCTTCGCTATTAATAGAGCACGTGTACATGTGTGCGGAAGAGCCGAAGAAAATAATTTGCTTATTTTTGCAGTTTGATTGATTCAGTGTGGATGTGGTATTTCTTTATTTTTATTACTATTAGTGTTTTTGAAGAAAATAAATTAAGTGACAAAAGCAGCATGGGTATGGTCGGCCGTCGCGTCACCATAATCACTGGACACAGAGAGTCAAAATAACAACACATGCACGCTGGATTGTGTTATCAATATTGTTTTTGTTTTGGTCGGGGAAAGGTTTGTGAAAGGTACACATGTGTATACACTTATATACTTGGCGAGTATACAGGAAGCAAACTCAGCTCAATGTCAGCGAAATATGCTGCAAGACGTTTTCGTTTGCGTTGTCGAAACAAATTAGCAGATAAAATAATAATGTGCATGTGGGAAAGCTTTGATATTCAATGTGTGTGGGTGCACGTGTTGTTTATTTTTTCTTTTAAGTTTCTAGTCATTGAGAATAAGCAACTAAGAGGCAAATCGCTTGCGGTTTATTTTTCATTGGTGCATATTGCGTATGGTTATAGACAAGCTACAGCTAAAATTCGAATTCTTTTTAGATGGGAAAATTTTGGAAGTTCAAAGAGGATGATCTTTCTGTTAGCCTTTCTAGGGTCTCATTTTTGACATTGTCAAGTATAAGCAATCTTTGTAGAGAATGTCTTGGTCACCAAAGCCGTGTAATGCATGCCACTGCTCTCTCTCTCTCTGTCTCTTGGACTCAGTTGATTGCTGGCTTTAAACGGTGACATGGGAGTAGTCATTCATTGACAATTAGTACTCTTTCGTTATTATGAAAAATGGAAATTAGAAATAAACAGAAATCAATCAGAAATTTAACGACTATGCCACGACCGCCCCGAATAATTATTCAAAATTCATGAGGAGCTAGAGACATAAATGCCTTTTTGTCACTAGAAGACTAATTTGTCGTCCGAAGACTAGTTCGAGGAAGTGATTCTGTTTAGTTTTCCCTCAGCTCCTTAGCTTGGTTTAAGTTTAAACTTAGCCACGACACGATCGACAATGTTTCAGTAGACGTTGATCTGGCATAGTACGTAAATGTTATTTACAGTCAAGGTGTATAACTTTGGGATTAATACCAGCTTGATGATGGCCCTGGACCCGACTTTTTGAAAATATTTATGATATTCATGCTTTCTTCTAAGAATTTTTCTTCCAAAAAATCAAAGAAAACAATCGCACAACTCGTTGAATTAATTCAAAAAATTTACGTCAGCGAGCTTCTTGGTTTTATTTTGGATTTCTAAATTTGACTGGGTATTAGAAAAGTCAACGCCTTATCATTATGTTTTGTTTATGCATAGCCTTTTCTACATATACGTATATCGTCGTCGTAATAACGCAATTGATATCTGATTTGATATGTATCCCAATAAGAACAGAAATTTACTTAACAGTGGCCGTTACGGGGTCAAAAGTCAGAGTATACATCCTGTCTTTCAGAGTCTAAGGAGGCTGCTTCCAAACGTCACGACAAAGGTTTCAAACCCTTGTTGCTTATAACAAAGTTTCAGTTTTCATCTACTACTCAAATTTGTAGACCAGGATTCCGGATTCCTGGTTGTTGAACTGTTGCTGCGTATGTTCTCAATTTGAACGAGTCGAATTCGTACCACGAAAAAGTGATTTTGAGTTTCACTGTATTAACCTTACGAAATGTTGTGGTTGCAGAAACTTTTATTTGAGATATTCCATTCAGTTATAAACTTGTTTCACGAACGTTTGATCCTTTGGGCTATAGCGTCAAGTAAAAACCAAAAAATTAGAATTAAATTCAGATTTGGAAAATTTGTTTCAACCACTTTAGTTCACTGCATATGAAATTTATTTCAGGAGGTCATCGTTTCTTTGTTGTTTTTAGCCTTAAAAAAATAGCATAGCATATAATCCCTCTTGTACTTGCCTGGTATAACATCATGCGATATCTGTTTTTTTTTTTCTAAAACTCAAGCTTAGAAACAACGGTTAGAAAGAGTAACAAATCGGAGTTTTACTGTATTTAAAGCAACCCCCTTCTTGGCGACATAGAAAATGGGACACACAGGGACTGACAAAAACAAATACAAGAAACTCCTTGATTTACCACTTAAACTCAAATATTATTTAAGTTTTGTGTATTATAAAAATAACTTGAATATACTTCACACAGCATACTCTTAGTTTTGGGAAGAAAAAAAAATCAATTCCACTCCTGCATAATTGCGTCAAAACAGAAAAAAAAAAACAATCAAAAATACCACGTTCTCTGTACAAATTCATGTTTCAAGTTTTTTTTCAAATCATCAAAGTAGCATCGTATTCGAAAATAAATTTTCAACTATTTCATGAATTTGTTCGTCTTTTCGCTGATAACTGCGCGCAGTTTGTATGCGGAAATATCGCATACACGCGCTGTCGCAAAAGCGCTGGCATTTGTTTGCCCAAATGACGTGCTTTATTAAATTTCTAACATTTTTTTTTGAATTCTGCTTCTTCGCATTGAAAGTATTATTCCTACACACATGCATTGTGTCTATGAATTCGGCTTATCTTTACTGTTAAGAAAGCGAAAAAAAAACGAAGAACGAAACACACTCTATATACTTACATAATTCGATGCGCGGTGGATTGTTTGTGTATGCGTTCCATGCTTTTCGTAAAAAGATTGTATTTTTCGATTGTTGTTGGTGGTTTTGTCCTATTTTTGCGTTCTTGGTTTTGCTGAGCGACAAAAGTAGGTCACAAATACATTTAGAGACGACGAATATTTATGAATCCAAAATACGCATTATCAGTTTTTTTTTCTATTGCTGCTGATGGTGATGATGTCGACGAAGGAGAGTTAGGCGCTTTTTTTAATCTTCATTTTGAGTGGCAGCTATAAAAGACACGTTTATTTGGTCATTTTGGCGTGCATTGATTAGATCATTGGCATCAGGCGTAGCATAATACATAATAGCATGCAGGAGCGTTAAAATTTCGCCAGCCACAAATATCCGCTCGCACCCAGATATTGCGCGGAGGATGTAGGCGTTTCCTCGACTTCGCCCTAACATGCATTTAGTGGTGCGCATAAAATTGCTAATTAAAAATAGGTGTGAAAAATAGATGGACTAATTTTATTAGTGAGCACTACAGTTTATTGATTTCATTTGAATTTACGTCATTCAGCGGTAGCTTAAGGAATTTGATGTCAAACAAGTCCATGGAATGCAGTAATCTACCGATGCAAAGAATATGATTTTAATTAAACTAACGTTGCCTTCTCTATCTGCATCCGTATATCTATCCCTCATCCTTACACACAATTGCCAATGATACTTACGCGGGTGTGTACAATATGTTTATCCACCTGAATAAGAAAGTCAATGTAAGAGTTTGTTTGAAATGAACACCTGTCAACTGCTCGACTCGACTGTCAAGCTGTCATTTCGTTTTGTGTGTCAAGCCACGTTGAAAAGTGCACAACAAGTGCTTCAAATTGTTTTGCCCGAAGAAAATAGAAATCAATCCTCCTCTCTTTCGACTGCGAAAAAGAGATTCTTTTTCTTTGTGCTCAATGTGTACATACTTTCTGTTTCCTTCCAAGTGTGTGTTTGTCAAGGAAATGGAATGAAAAGAAAGAAAAAAGTTCTGGGAAGAATTCCTTGAAGGCTTTCTGTATTTTCAGAACTTCTTCTCGTCACACTCTCACTCTTCTCAAGGGAAACGGAAAAAACACATTCCTTCAGTCCTGCTCTCAGTTTAAGACTGCCACATCCATCCATACGTAAGGTACTTCCCTCCCAATTTTATGATTATTGTTACACATTTCCTTTTGGCGGGAAGATGTCTAGAAGAGACTGTGTTTAAGGAAAAAAAGGACCACCGTGTGATTATGTTTAATGGGGTTGAACGTTAAGTTACAGGTTGTCTTGTGTTAACTTTGGGTATTTATTCCTCTTTACATGCGATAATATCGAGATTATTGATGTCTGATGTTCCGGCTGAGACAAGGCAGATGTGGGAGGAAATGCTGAAAAAAGATATTTGTCAACTTGGACACTCTGGCGTATACGTAACATTTTTTGTTCATTGCTCGTTTTTTTTTTCATATGCGTGGTAATTTTAGAATATCATTGATGTTACAAAATACATATATATACTTTGTAAATGACGGTTCTTTTGATGGGATTTACAATGACATCAAATTGTTAAGTTCTTCAAAAGAACGAAGGTGGTGATTCCCAAGGAAGGCAAATTGAAATTGAACAGGACTAGCCACGTTGTTATGTTGCAAAATGATTTTGATCTAGTCTTGATCTAAACTGGCATTTTTTTGGTGTCAATTGAGTTTGAAAGAATTGTTCAATTGGTTGCAATCGTGCGAAGAAGATCACACACAAAAAGACCCAAGATAAATAGTGCACGACCTTGCACTTGTTTGGCTTTATCATCGGTTCGGACATTTAGCATTAATTCATCTATCCGTAAAAATTGCGTGCTTAAGGTTATCAAACTAAACCCATGTCCCATGCATAGATAGAAAATGATAAATGATCATTTGTGCCATAGAAGCAGTTGTTCTGATGACACACAATAGCATTACATTCGATCACTTCCATTTTATTTAAGAGAATGGATCTGGCACCTAAGTTCTGCAAGCTCTTCTTTTCAGTGACAGGTGCCTCTATCTAAAACCCTCTATAATTCCGAATTCTCGGAAAGATCTCCTGCCTTTTTCAATGGCATTCAACGCATGACCCTTAAAATATCCCTACCAGAGCTCGCAGAGTCAAATTCTAAGAAGCGTGTTCCACGCAGTCAACTAACAGCATTCGAAGGCGTCAGCTGCGCGTTTCCTGAAACTTAACCAGACAAGTAATTTTTTCAATGCATTTGCGGCAGAAAAGTAGACTTTTTTGTGGCACAAGTGAAATCCTAATAATGAGGCAATGTCTGATTCCATTTACCTCAAACAACGGCTTCGCTTGAAAAAATCTCACAAGTTCGTTTGATGTTAAATGTACTCTTCCCCAGCAAACGTTGAAAGACTGCCCAGTTTTATTTGTTCATCAGATTTTTACTAGTTACTAGAACAACACTACCCTCTTGTACAAAATATTTGCTTTACCATACCCGCGTAGTCCAAATGAAACTACCACCGACTATGTCTGTTTGCTCTTCAAATGTCTGCAAACCTTTGAAATTTTTTTACTCTGAGTCAACCCTTGCCTGCCCTAATTTAAATGTCCCTCCTTTTATTTATTTCAATCGAAAGATGAATTAGTTCTAGTATAAACTTCATCAAAAAATGAATTTCAATTAATTTTCGGATTCATCTCATAAATATCCTTCTTTTTTTCTTGTCTTACAGGAACAGTATTTAAGGCACACAAATTGATTTTGGCAGCATGTTCAAAAAAATTCGCAGAACTTTTCGAAACAACACCGACAAATGGCCAGTGCGTCGTCATATTGGAAGCCACATCTCCAGACAATATGGCCGCACTGCTGGAATTTATGTACAAAGGTGAAGTGCATGTGTCACAAGAGGCTCTCAACAGTTTTCTCAAATCAGCGGAAAATCTTCAAGTAAACCCCCAAAACCATCACTACTTTCCAAAGAAAAGAATTTTCTAAACGGTTTTTTTTTTTTTGATTTTTAGGTGAAAGGTCTATCCACAGAACATGGTAGATTAGCAGCAGCGCATGCGCAGCAACACGAAGCACAACCGCTTGAATCTCCATCGGGTAGGCGAAATAATCGCAACAGCTTAAGTGGCAACGGCAGCGGTGCCGGTGGTACTGGCAGCAGTGGTGGTGGTGGCGGCGGCGGCGGTGGCGGTGGCAACGGTGGCGGAGGGAATACCAGTGGCAATAATAATAATCAAGGAGCTGGTCCACTGGGATTGGGAAACTTAAAACAAGAATGCGATCCACTTATGCATCCAACCAGCTCAACATTGGGCGGAATTTCACCTTACCTGCCACAAATGTACAGACCGTTGTCGTTTGAACCACCACGAAAACGTGCCCTCCGGAGTCCATATGCCGAGCAAGAGGTACGCGGCAGTGTGCTACGAGATGGTTCAAAGAACAGTTCAGATAGTGCAAGTCCTATAAATAAGCCATACAGACCGTCAAGCAGTGCATCGTCAACGGCACCCACGGAAGCGGACACAATGCAATCAGAGCGAGCTTCACCGCAATCAAGGTAAACCGCTAGCAATGAAATGCATTCCCTCAAAGATCATTCACATAATTCTGTGCATTCGTGCTGTTTTTTTTTTCATTTCTTTCAGTCGATATGAGAACCACAGTCCGAGTACAACAGCTGGCAATGGAAACGCTGGCAGCAGCGCCATTGGCAGTGCAAGTTGTTTAGATCGGCCGGTGAAAACTGAACGCAATAATGGTAGTACAAATGAGGCTAACGAAGATGAAAAGGACGATCGGGAATCAAATGATGTAAGGATAGGTTGCGAAAATGCCACAAATACAAGTAGTTTTGCGTTGAAGGTATCACATCACTTTTATTTTTTTTTTTGTTGCTATCGATAAGAACATTTACTTTTACATACATACAAATATTATTGTGTTTTTATGAATAACGTCTTTTCTGGAACATAAACTTTTTGAACCTTTAGCGCAAACACTTGTCAAAATCAATTCATAAATACCCAAAATCACAAAATCTATCAATTTTTCCAAATTCTTCTCCAAGTGTGAGAGATTGAAATTCGATTGCTAACGGTGTGTGTATTTGTTTTTGTAGAACGGTGCTGAGGACTTACGAGTGAAAATGGAAAATACAAGTTATTCACCACCGCCACCACCAACATCGAATACAACGCCGTCTACACCAACAGCTATCCTGGACTTGAAGAGCGCCGCAGATGGTACACTGGCCGGTGGACTGGCCGCATCGATTGCTCCTGCAGACATGTTGAACGTTTGGAATGCTACAAAATTGAATAACAAAAATAGTGGAATGGTGAACACAGCTGATGGTAAGTTCACAATGAAATGCATGTCATTCACATCACATATGTCTGAAAGCGGTTTTACTCTGGGACTCAAGAAACATTTCTTGCACCTTTTAGACATATGGTAGAGTCCTGAAATGCTTTTGAAGGATGTTTGCATTTTTCGTTTGTTTTCGTGTATAGTCTAACTTTAATTATAATTTTGAATTTATTTATTTTTTTTTTTGTAACCCCACCTCAAATTGGCATTACTAAGTTATTATTTCTAAAACAACAAAATCCCCCCTCCATCCACCAACAGGAAAGAAACTAAAGTGCCTGTACTGTGATCGTTTGTATGGATACGAGACAAACTTACGAGCCCACATCCGACAACGCCATCAGGGTATCCGTGTGCCATGTCCATTTTGTTCGAGGACGTTTACCCGCAACAATACGGTTAGGCGGCATATTGCCCGTGAACACAAACAGGAAATCGGTATTGATCAGCTGCCGCAGCCGAATCACACGCAATAGGCATCGGTTCGATCGTTGGGCTACAAAGTGCCGCAACGTAAAGTCCTTAAAGGTCGTAATTGAAACGTAAATGAAAAGAAACCATCACCTGCATACAACATCAACAATGAACTACAGCAAAGAACCTTAAGCACCATGCTGAAGAACTGTAAAATTATTTCAAACAACAACAGAATATGAGAAAAAACAAAAAGAACAACAACAATACAAAGTTTGTTACCATTTTCCTTCAAACAAGCCTACAACTACTACTTACATATGTGTACATATATATTATATATGCCAGCATATATGTATGTACCTCTTATTGTTTAGTTTCATCGTTTTTAAGACAACTAATGCCTAGTAAAATATTTATTTTAATAATTGTATCAGTTGACTGAGAAAGAAAAGAGAAATAATTTGAAGAAAAAAAAATTGAATAAGAAAATGAATGAAAATGATAAAATCATTACACAACAAATAACATTTTTTTTTTCTAGAATGAGAAAAAAAAAAAACAAAAAAACAATCATCCAAACGCAATAGCAAAGAATTTCTAAAAGAATCATAGTTAAACAATATTTTTTTTGTTTGTTATTTAATGCAATGCAACCTTTATTAATTTGTTTCCTGTTATTTAAATAAATAATTACTTAACTGAATTTTCAAATGCGACTGAAAATGGTTATTTTTTCAGGGTGCTATATGATAAGCAAAATGAAAGAGAGAAGCAAAGAAATCTATGATCTATGAATATACGGGAAAAGAAACAATATGTTTTATATTCTTTCATTTTCTTTGCTTGCATCAAATCAAAAGAAAAAAAAAGAGAAAACACAGAAGTAACTATTTCATTATAACTCAAGAACAACATAACTAAACAAGCATTTAAGTAAAAAAAGAAGAAACAAAGAAAGAAATAAGTAACAATAAAACAAAGAAAACAACTACAAGTCTGAACGTTTTTGACTGGTCTCAATTTTATACAGAAAACAAAAAATAGTTTAATTAACTCTGCAATAGTAAAATAAATCAAGTTAATCCTTGCGTTTATTATTTTTTTTTCTATCTGTCACTCTCTCTCTCTCTCTCCTCTCTCTATCTACAAAGCATACATATTAAAGAAATAGAAATATACAACAATATTTACACATATTTACATGAAATATACATATTTATACATATTTTCCTCCTGTTGATAGATATCTTTTTTTTTTTTTGTAATAATTATATAAACTTCACTTATTTACAATAGTATACAAGAATAGCATTTACATTCTACAAAACTTCAAAGTAACTAAACAAAACGAATCAAATCAAAAGTAACTTAATGTCTATTTATTATTTTGTTGTCCCCATCTGTCCCATCTGTTCCCCCGATCACATCGCATCCAAGCACAAAATCTAAACCGTTGAAAACCGATATACATTAACTACATTTATTTGAACCCTGAAAAGTTCTTATATATCTATAAACGTATACCTTACCACCACAAGTGTCATTAAGAAAGTGAAAGAAACTCATATAAGTTCTTTTAGTAGTAAAAAAATAGAAAAAAATTCAAAAAAAAAAACTTCATTTATCGAATGATTTAAGCATCATTTGATTGTTGTAATAATGTGACTTAAGTTTTAGTTTTTTTTGTTTTATCAAACAGCAGTTTTCTATTTCTCGCGAAAATGTTTGAAGGCATTATGCAATTTCTAACCTTAGATTACTCTTCTTTCTAAAGTCAATCAGAACACACAGAAACAGAAATGCGTCGTCTACATTCTATCAAGCATATAAATTAGTCCCTCTAAACTGGTGGTATACCTCTTACTATCAATCTCTACTAAAATCAAAACTGTCGAATCAAACAGCAACCGAATTTTTGTTGACTTTTAAGTCATATCACCCCACGCATTTACGGTTTCGTTTAAATTGCGAAACTGCTTCCCCGGGTTAGTACTTTGTCTTTCTTACAAATTCTGCCAATTCTTTCCAATTCTGACAGTTCGGTTCAATCAACCTTGTAGCCGAACTGTCAAATGCATTTTGCTTTTTCAATACTTTAAGTTGTGTTTTGAGTCTAAATTTTTTCAAGGACAAAATTTGTAAATTAGACTTTTGACGTGGTTCGTCCCATTTCTAGTGTCCACCGAATGTGACACAGGTCTGTTGACGAACACCGAAACAGATTATTCCTTTCTTTCTAATCTATGTCGTGCGTCATAGATAGACGGGAGATCTTCATTGATTTCAGGCAAACTTTGGAAAATGAAAATACTTAGCCCTTTGCATCAAGAAAATATTTCATGGCTTGTAGCCGCTGGTCTTTCCAAATTGACTCAAACTAAACATTTTCTACTTTACTTGCGTTCGTGTCGTAAATCGCGCAGTAACACGACACCCAAAATTAATTCAGTCGAAATGTTAAGGAAATCCAATAATTGAAGCAGTAATCTAATTCTGCTAATATAGCAACTGTCACAATTCGTACATTCCTTGAGATAGAATACTAAACAACCAAACCTGTAACGGGAAGAGGTTCCTAAAGAACCCAGTCTCTGCTCCCTGACAGTCGGCAATACACCCAATTGGTTTATTTTCTATCTACCAGTTCATCAAACAAATTCCACGCCTCTACCGTTAAGTTAAACCCCAAACATAAGTCACATCATTGCATTCATATGTAAAAATAAAAAAAATATAAAAAAATCTCATCAACATCATAATCAACACGTTTGTAAATAAATGATAAACAGATAAATAAAGTAAACGAAAGTACCTGCAATCTAATTTTAAAATAGTTATATTAAACATACACATCTATGTAATAAACTTAAATCATCATATAAAATATATATAAAGAAATGCTATTATACATAAATAAAAAAAAAATGATTTAAATATGTATATTTTTTGCTAATAGAAATAGAAACAGTTTTTTAACTATATAACAACGTACAAATATAAAAGTGCTTATTACTATTTAAACAAAGAAAAAAAAAAAAGAAATGGAAACATTTAAATGATAAATATTTCTTTAATTCAACAAATCCTTCTATTCAGTAAATTTATTTTTGTACTCTCTTCTGTTGAACAATCACACTAGGCTTCCTTCCTGAAAGGAAGCGCAACAAATCAAAGTTCCATAGCCAAACGCACATACTTTTGTTTCTGTTATCTGTTATCCATAAAACTAATATTAAAATGAAACAGGTGCCTCAGAATATGTATTTATTTTTAAAGAAGTAACAAAGTTGAAATGGAAATAAAATAAATATTTACACAGGGAAAAATAGAATAAATCCACACAAGACCTAACTAGATAACTCAAGCAATAGTAATAGCCTTTCAAAAACGTTCCGAAATGAAAAAAAAAAAAAAAAATGAATTCCTATATCAGTCATAATTCCATTAAATATTTTTCGTTTTTTTTTTGTGTTTTTGTTCCCTTGCATACATACATTTGAGATAAGTCTCTCAAAATGATTCGTCTCTTGGACAGACTCGTATAATATTTGAATTCAAAATTTCAAACATCAGTTCTTCATTTCAATGTATTTACGCGTCAAATGTATGAAAACAAACCAATTTTTTTTCTTTCACAAAAGGTTGCAACAACAAAACTAAACAAAAAGAAAAAGAAAACAATATGAAACTAATGAAATATGAAAATAAAACGTATAAAATGACACACAATCGTTAATGTTGTAAAAAAGAAAAGAAAATTAATAAAGAATAATTAATTAATTTAATTAAGAAATAGTTAAAAATATACGCAAATAGTTGATATTGTTTTAAGTTTTTTTTTTTTTGAAACCATAAGCCTTCGAAAAATAAAAGAAATGTAACGTGTAAAAAAAGCAACTGAACAACCGAATACAAAGTTGATCATATAATAGAATGCTTCTCAAACTAAATGAAAGAAAAACAAGATACAGGGTGATACAAAGAAAAACTATAGAATACAATAGATACAGTGTTTTTTATCGTTTATTTTTTTAGCCAAAAGTTTAATTTTTAAAACTGTCATTCATAATTAAATATAAAAAAAAAACAAAATAACTAAACCAGAAAAATAGAGAAAGAAGAAACATATAACAAAACAATTAAATGAAGTTTTAAAACACACAACCAACCCCAGTTTATTTCTGTGATCAGCTCGCTGGAGAGGCTCTGCTCTCCTCAGCGAGCAAACAATACCATAATTAAATATTAACTTAAAGAATATGTATATTTAAAGGAGAAAAAACAAAAAAAAAAAAATAAAATAAAAATAAAAGCATAGTTATAAAACTTATTAATAGTTGAGATTGATTTGGAGTTACGGACCCGAATCAATGCGATTTTTAACTGAAGAAAGATTAATTATTATTTGTGAAGGCAAGAGTTAACAAGGAGTAAATAACACAACACACATACACAAATATTGAAATAACAACAAGTAACTTTTTTTTTATGCCTAAATCTAATTTAAGAAATAACGCAAAAATAAATTCATGTATGAGAACGCGAAGTATCTCAGCAGTAATTTATTTGTGCTCCCCTCTCGCGCACGCATGCCTCGCATAGCCAAGGAGTCTGAATTACATTTGTTTTTAATATGCGACGACGTGAGTGTTGGGGAAGAGGGAGTGTTGGAGTTTTTTTTTTTGTTTCCTCAATGCTTTTATTGAAAATATCATACTAATAACTCTAATGTTAAATTAAGACCAGAAACTACAATAGGAACTCAAATACCTCAGATTTTTGTTGCTATACAACGTAATTTATTTTGCTAAAGAGAATACAAAAACCAAACCGTATACACGTACAGTTTAACTGATAAAAGACAGAACTGCAATAGTAACTGAACTACCTCAATAGCCAATAGGTTTTTTGTTTAAGAATCATACATACACAACTTTTTTACGTGTTTTTTTTTTTTTTTGTAACTATTAATTTTTTTTATTACGTGAACAAAAAGGGTTTGTGTATTTTTATATCTTTTAAATATAACAGCATTTTTTTCGGCAGTTTTTTAAGTGAAATGTAAAACTCAAACAAAATAAACAAAATCTAAGTAGAATGGTGACAACAAAACGGGAAAACAAATTTCAAATATTTCCAGGAAATGAAAATCTGTAAATAAAAAAAGGAAAATGAAACAAAAACAGTTTAAAAGAAGGAATGAAGAAGAAAACAAAATTTTACATTTAGGCTATTCTATCCCATGTTTCTATGCGAAGAAGAAATTATTATTAATAACGATTCTTTATAAAGAAAAAAACATAAGTAACATTTAATGAAAAAAACATAAAAAAGTAAACCTTTCGTAGAATCACATTATGTACTATTTAGGCTACAATAAATATTTACAAAACTTATATAAAAACAAAAAAAAACCAACATGAAGTAAACTTTAAAATTATATGTTTGGATATACGATTTAAGAAACAAAACAAAAACAAAAATTATCTTCAAAAGAAATTTTAACATACATTTTTTCTTACAAAAAAAAGGAAAGTAAACATATACTTTTAAAATAAAATTTTAGAGTTACGGAAAAAAGTTTAAAAATATGATAAAGGTAATACGATTTGGATGAATAAAAATTAAACAAAAAAAAATATATAAAACAAAAATATTCGTAAAAAAATGAAAAATTTTAGATAGGTTTTTGTAAATATTCACAAAATTACATTGTACTAACAAAGCAAAATTAAAAATAAAAGGATTCAACAAATTCTTATAAGAATTTAAGAAATAAAAATTTAAAAAAAAACTTGTAATTTGGTAAATATATACAGATGATTCATTAGAATTTTGTATTCAGGATTAACATGAAGTATAACCTAATCCATGGATTCAAATGATTTCATTGCTGTATGTAATACAAAGAAATTATTTGAAAAAAAAAACTACATACATATATACACATTTGTAATACATAACAAAAAAAATATATAATTCATAATGTATATTCCCACAATTTAGAAAAGTTTTGGATATAATATTTAGACTTAGAGAAAAAGCAAACTAAAAATTAAAACTGGGAAGAAATTAAAAAAGAGAAAAACAACCTTCAATCAGTTTGATAGAAAAATTTTATGATTTCGGATTTTAAAATAATGTGTATTCAAAATTTTATAAGATAGCCCAAAAGAAATGTAAACCCGTGTTAAGGTAAACGTAATATACTAACCGAAACTTCAAAAAGCAAAACAAACATTTTAGGCATACAATGTATAGATCACAAAATTGAAAGCAAAATTATAAATAATCCAATTGCGAAGGAAAGGAGAATGTGTAAAAAAATTTAAAATAAAAACAAAAATTATATATACAAGAATTTAGGCAAAATTCAATGCAAAAAAAAAATAAAATTTCTCTAAGAAGTATATTACTAAAGTGTAACTAAAATATAACAAGAAAAAAAAAACAAAATAATTTCTTTGTAAAAACCTAAATTAAAGTAATTGTAAAAATGACTTACAATGAAGATGTCGCCATTTTGCATTTATATATAGAAAAAAAAAAGTAAACAGAAATTAATTCAGGAAAAAATATAAGATAAAACAAACAAATAATAACACGTTTAATTTATTTTGTAAAAAGGAGAAAGAAAAACAAATACATTTAGTTTCGTTATACGTATTTTTTGTTTCCTATAATTTTGTTCTTTAATTTTGTTTTTAAATAATAATAAATATGTTTTTTTATCGAAAGATATTTGAACAAGCATGAGAATTTGAATATTGGTTCAAATGTATGACATAATTCTCAACTGTAATGTTTTCCTGTAAATGTAGAACGTACGTATAAGAACGAAATGCAAATAAATTATATTTTTTTTTTGATTAATGTTGTTAATTATGTTTTTTAGGTTATTTTTTAATCGTATAAAAAGGAATGTACTTATATTTAAATGATACCAGTTCTTTTCCCCAATGATGAATACATAACACATGTATGTTTGCACGAACACTAAAAAAAAAATAAAATATATTTAACTTAATATAAATTTCCTCATACACTATAACGAAAAATATGAATATAACTAAAAAAAAACTCAACTAGTCAGATGTGCAACACACTCAGGTACAATAGAATATAAAGTGAAAGCAAATTAATTAACTAAACATGTATGTATCTATTTTTATTTTGCAAAAAAAAAAAAATACAAGGAAATAACCATAAAATTACGAAAATAGAAGAGTTTAAATAATCGGTGTAAACTTTTTTGTTATTAATTAGAAATATGATTGAATGTTGTTATGCAACAGAATACTAGAAGTAAATCTTTAATTTCAAACATTATCTTAAAGGATTAGTTAAAAAAAACGAAAAAAAAAATAGATTTTCTGTTTCAAATCATGTGCACTCAGTTGTACGCCGCGATCAGTGCGCGCATAGCTGAGTGTATATACGTGTATTATTTTGTACAATTATTTGTTTCAACTATTCGAAGCGTCTTCTGTTTTTCTTTTTTGTTGTAATTATTCTAATTATATTGTTTTGTAAATTTTTGTAAATTAGAACGAGATCAATTAACGCAGAAAAATATATACTAATGAATTTGAAATTAAAAATAAAATGGGTATATTTTTCTAAAAAAAAATCGAAATTGTTTTAAACGGTTTCGATTTAAACTTTTTTTTTTTGAGTTTTAAATTGTTTAGTTTATGTTTAAGTAAGTTTTTTTTTGTTGTAATAATTACATTGAAATGAATTCTATATTTTGTTCAGTTATAAACTGTTTTTATTTTTATTATGATAATAATAATAATATATATAGATATATATATTTTAAACAAATATGAAAATGTGAAAGAAAAATAAAAATTTTCAATATAAAAGGATGAATTTAGTTTTTTGGTTTTATATTTTATTTATGTATTTATATTTTTTTAAATTTTTGTTTGGATTCCTGCGAAATTCTTGCGCTTTGAACTTTCAATTGGGGAATTGTGTTTTTAAGCACGTGCTTAATTATGATCATTTATGGTGTTCAGACCTGCGTGTCTCCTGCTAAATTCTTCAGCAATGACTCAAATATAGATGTGTACACTCGATGGTACCCCTGAAGATTATTAAAAGAAACTTACTCAACATTTCATAGTTATCTACTAATTTCCAGATTTCAGTTGAGCACCGAAAACACGTTACACAAATCGAATTATGTGAGAAAGTAAGTAATCGCTTATTTTGCAGACTTGCGTTCATAACGCTCGAAAAGCAGAATCGGTGCCCCTGCGGTGCGTTTCATACTTACAAATGAACACAAATTAAATATCCGGAAGACTTGTTGGTCTCTACTGCTTGACCAGCGATTACTTTTGCGGTACGTGCACACTAATGCATCATACGATGTCATTGTTACATGTTGGCAAAAAAGAAAGGTTGACAATAGAATTACATTTAGAAAACCAAAAGATAGTACAATAGTTTGATTTTGTTGCAAGTTTGACTGAACTTTTTGTCTGTTTTACACTACAGCATATCTGGTGGCGTAGGTCTGTTCACAACTGATTTGAGGAAAATATTTTCACTTGTGTGCACAACCTTAGCCGAGGGAGTCCTCTGTTGCGTTATACCAATGGCTCAGATTTGAACACTTTTCGGCCCGGAGCAGTGATGTCCATACGCTCTACAGGCGCATGTCGCTGTACACCCCAAAGGGTTCGTCGTTAAATCTTCTTCTCCAGATGCAAACAACGCAAATAGGGCTAAAAATCGCAGGCAAAACTTTTTGAAAGTCTAAGGGCTTCCTCATCTGCTTTTAGTAACGTACAATGGATGCATTGCATTCATAAAATTTAACAGAAGATGAGACATGATAATGATGTTTTTTTTTTACAAGAATCCCTTCTCACAGGAGTGGCATTTAGAAGCAAAGCTAACATGTGCACTGGGAACACTGCAATTTCTAGTGTAGTATGAACCAAACATAAAAATGAGATCTTCGATATGTAGCTATTTCTTCGATATTCTTGGAAATTGAGGAAGCATTCAAATTAAAGACAATATGAAGATATTTATTCAATCAAATGCTTTTTGTATAACTTTTGTGCTTTCTTTGCAAACATTTTCGTCAATTAAGCTTGTATTCGACGGCACGAGAGAAGTGCCATCGAATACGAATCCTTATTTTGCGATTGACTAAGTTGATTATAATTCGAGATGAAAAGACATGTGTCAACGCTTACCATCTGAAAATAGTCAATAAGTATGATTTACAATGACAAAATGAAACTGTCATCGAATTAGACACGGGTGACATGGATCTAAGACTTGACTTGAGAGTCTAATCAAATTCTAGTTCATTTTCCACACATTTCGAGTCTATTTTCAAGTCTTGAACGGGGAACTCAAAATGCAAGGACCTTATTTAACCACGGAAATGTGAAATATGCATAAATTCGAAATAAAATATTTGTATGATCAGAAAGCAAACTTAGTGCAATTTCAAGTTTCTCTCTTAGTGTTTTCCTAAAATTTGTTTCAACTCAGTAAACAGTTGCATAAAAATGGTTAATTAAAACTTACCCAACACAACTTCACCTTTATTTCATTTTGATGTTCATTTGATTTCCGTTTTTACTTTTTTACTCTTCAAAAACATAATATTTGTATCGTGCTAGCGTATGTTCTAACAAACAGGAAAAATAAACAAAAAACAAATTTTCTTTATTAAATTTACGTTGTTATCTAAATAAAAACAAATATAAATCTAAAAGAAAACACTATGAAATACGTATACTGAAATCTTTAAATATGAATGTACATAAATGAAAAAAATTAGGCTAAGTGCATTGAAACAGTTCAGAACAATACATAAACGAAAAAAATAAAAACAAAAAAATAATATTATTTTACATTGACTTTAAATCATTTTCCGAAAGTAGTTTACAATTTAATTTTTAAAATATATTTTTTGATAAATGCTTCTTTAAAAATGAAAATAAGTCGTAAGTCAAAATATTTTAACAATAATATTGTTCGTCTATTGGTGTTGCATTGAAAAAAAAAACAAAATACACAGAGAAAAAAAAAGTACTTATAAATGTTTGTAATATATGCAAGATACCATCATTCAAGAAAAAAAACAAAATAAAGAAAATGAGAAACAAAAGAAAAAAAAACAAAGTACAAATTAAAAATTACAAAAGTAAAAAAAGCAAATTTTTCGGAGTACAAAATTTTCAGGGATACCTTAAACTTTTCGGAACAAAATTTCGTGAGAAAAAGTGAAAAAAAACAAAGCTAATAATTTAAACATAAAAATAAGGAAATAACAGCAATTACAGCTGTGCCAAGCAGAATTTCATAAAAACAAAAAAAAACAAAGAATTCCACTTAAGAAAAAATTTTATATATAAAAATCGACATTACTGTACAAATTTATTTCGGTATACTGAGGAAAATGTTGGAATTGCATATAAAAAAGTGAAAAACACAAAAAAAGAAAATGCAAACAAAAAAAATTACAATACTTAAAAATAATTCTAGAATAAGAAAAAAAAATTAATGAAAAAGAAAAAGTATATGTTTGACAGACTTAAACATTTTTCGGAAAAAAATTGATATACGTAAACATTTTTATTACATACATATTTATAATTTTGTTTTCTTTTAAATGGGAATTATTGATTTAGTGCAATACTTTAATTAAACATTTTTTAATTAGCTAAAAATAATAGATGGATTTTTTATTTATTTGATTCATTGATTCTTATTTAAGGTATGGTAAAAAAGGGAGGAAACCAAATAACTGTTCTGAACTGAAAAAAAAATAAATAAATAAATGAAAACACAATAACGTGAAAAGAAGAGTAACAAATGTCAAATTCACTATTGTTCTCCGGATTGAAGATTGATTTCGCAATGTAAAGTAAATTGATTTAGCTGTGTGTGCACAAAAAATAGCAAAAACCAACAAAATCAGTGTCCAACCAGTGTCGAAGAGATCACTTTGTGTTCTTAAACGAGTTTGTTTCCTTTTATTTATGAACAATTCAAAAATACCGTCATTTTTGATATTCAAGACTGTTACTAGAAAGTCTGATTATACATCTTTGTGAGCGGGTAATGATTGGACAACAGATTGAGATGCACAAATTCTTGTGCCGTGCGATTCAGTAAGAGTAACTCAATTAGAGCAGGATTTTCGTCATAATCACTTAAAAGATATTTTTTCCGCTGTCGCTCCGACTCACACAGTCTTTATTGCATCTGTAAACAATCATCACTTTTAATCTCAACTCATTATGCATTGATTCTGATCTAAAGAAAAAAAATTAAAAAATTAAAATAATAGAATAAATGACTTCCATTCGCATTTGTGAGTTTTATCTCAGGGCTTTAAGACTCAACAAAAGATTTAATAGACTTAAGAACTAAATAAGTAAACGAGAAGACCATTTATAAATCTTCAAACCTCAGGTAGAATGCAATACAAATGCAGTAAAGATTAACGACAAGTTTATTGCAATACTACTTAAGCCGTTTTTTTTTGTGGAAACATTCGTGTTTTTTTTTCGAAAAATAAACTACTACCCACTCAACGATGAATCTTTGCCATACACAAAATCAACAAAGTCAACAAAATTGAATTAATCGAACAATCTACTGTACATTTACCCCCTTTTTACTTTATTCTAAAAAGAAAACATAACACAAATTAAAGAGAGATAAATAAAAAAAGAAAATACAAATAGTAAAAATATATAATTATATCTGTGATTTTACCTTATTATAAATGTATTTTAAATATACATTATTTATTATTGCAAATGAAAAACAAATAAGAAAATGAAAAGAAACGTTTATAAACACAAAACATAAGAAATGTTTGCAGAAATTTTGTTTAGAGTTAATAAACCTAACCTACAATTTTAATAAATAGCAACAAACACAATATTTGGAAAACCAAAACAAAAATCAGCAACATAAAGTACTCTTCAACTTAAAAGATGATGAAATATGTCTTTTGTAAAAATTTGACATCAACTTTAGTTTGATTTCAAAGTCTGACGAATTAATTCCAGGTTTTCATTTAAATACGTTTGTCTTTGATTTCAGAAAGGGAAAAACAATTCATTTTACTTTCCAAAACAAATCTATTCACATACTTATACTGAAGGAATACTTTCAATTATTTGTAATTGTCACCAATTTTAAGTGCATGGTTATGATTATATGATTAATTAAAAAATATTAACAAAACAAAAACGAGGGAGAACGGAATCGCGGATATTAAAATTTCAAAAAATACCAATGAACGATTAAGGAAGATTTTTGACATAAAGAAGTGTAAGGGAAATATAAGGAAAAAAGAAGATAATTTAAATTAAATCCTAAGATAAGAAATTATTGATAATTATTATGATTATTATTAATTATTATTATTATGTAAACCGTAATTTGATGGACAAAAATAACAGAACAGAAAAATTCACTGAATAAAAGAAAATAAATTTAATTTGTTGCTAAAAAAAGTGTGGTACTATTTTATTTGGGGGAATTTTTCAGTTTTTTATAAACGGATGGGAAACATGAGTTTTAAATATATGAACTGCTCTTGAATATGAAAGAGGTTCGCTTTGGATGTCCACTGCCATCCAATAAGAGGACCAACATTCATTGCAGTAGTAGTACATTATTCAACCTGAAACCTCTCTCTGATAATAATATTCATCGTTATTAGAGGTTTTAGGTTCGATTGGTCAAAAGCTGATAATTGATGGTCACACTTTCAATGCTCCAATGTGATTGTCTGTAGTCGCCGTGTCGTAGTGGTAAGTGCGTCGACCGCCACACAAAAAGTCTAGGCTCAATTTCCGGACGGGTTACTTCGCATTTCTTCACGGCACTACCTCTTTCGAGTTGCTGACAACACTCAAAGAGTACTAATTGTCTATGAAAAAACTTCTCAAATTTCGCCGTTTGGAGTCGGCAAAAAACTGTAAGTTCCTTCTACTCACGAGAGAACAGGAGCACGCATAACACGAGTAGTTGTTGCAGAAGCTCGGCCCTGGTCCCGTGTGGGCTGTAGTGCCACTCAATTTTGTATTATTAATGTGATTGTATACCTCGTTCAAAATTGCCTGAGTGATGGAACAAAATTGAGTTGCTTGGCATCACGTTTTATTTTGCTCGTGCATTTGCTAGGGTGTTGTACGGTTTTAAGAAGCATTTGTGTGGTTTTCGGACATGTATTTGCTGGAAACAATTTTTGGTTCGTGTATTAACTCATTTTCGTTGACTTCCCACTCCAGTTTTGCAAACAATTGATGAAAATGAATGGTTGATTTGAAATGGACTCTGTCCCTTAAATTTGTTTTCATTCACTAAATATCTAGAACATACATTAAATATTATATTATTATTAAGCGTACATGCAAAAAAGAAAGTGACACCCTTTAATGTGTTATTTGAAATCCGTCACATTTTTTCATTGTCAGTGCAAACATTACACTTCAGAATCACAATACTAAGCTAAGGCTAATATCACATTTTGCGATCAATCTTAATGGCTATGAAAATTTAAGACGTACAAACAAGAAATCCACTATCTCTAAGCACCAGCCTTGTAAGACAGCACGACTGAAATTTTTTTATTAGTAAGGATGTGTGCAAAACAGTGATTACCAACATCGCAGTGCTCATAAGGTGGTCTGTGCACCGTACCGTTATTTTTAATTAGTGGAATGATAAGTCTTAGTACTCTTCGGACTGCTCATTAGTTCAAATCCAGCAATTTTGTATAACAACGTATCCCTTCCACACATAATCGAATTCATCACTGAGCAAAATTCCCCTATAACCTTACCTTTCGAACCGTTCAATACAAGTCGTGCTGGATGGGTTCAAGTCTGATATCCACCATATTAATGCTGGTGTTCCCCAGGGCTCCGTTCTGTCTCCGACACTCTTTCTCATTTTCATAAATGATCTCTTGTCTGCTACTTCTAATCCTATTCACTCCTTCGCTGATGACAGTACCCTCAGCTTCTCATATTCGTTCCTTGGCTCACGTCCCTGTACTTCGGCCGTAGACTTGGAACGGCAGCGTATGTCAAGCACATTAAATTCCGATCTTGACAGCATAATCGCTTGGGGTACAAGAAATAGAGTGGAATTTAATGCTTCCAAAACTCAGTGCTGTCAACTGTCACTCAAGCGTTCCCAAAATAACCAGCTGTTATCCATGGACGGCACCTGCGTTGTTGAAACCGAAAAACTTTCCATCCTCGGTATGCGTATCAACTCAACACTTAGTTGGAACGATCACATACATGAGGTCGCCAAAAATGCTGCGAAATGTCTAGGTTTCCTAAAACGATGCAAAAAATACTTTACCCCCTCTGATCTGGCTACAATTTACAAGGCCTACATCCGTCCTAAGCTCGAGTATAACGCTCCTATCTGGTCTGGTGCTCCCAATTCCTCCCTACACCTACTGGATAGAATCCAAAAGCGAGCGATAAAACTTATAGGAGACAACAATATTGCGAAGTCGATTGACTCGTTAGAACACCGACGTAATGTCGCGTCTCTGTCACTGTTTTATCGCTATTTCAACAAGAAATGCTCAAACGAATTAGCCAGCTGCATTCCTCCCCTTCAAGAATTCACCCGCAATACACGCCTCGCAAGGAATGCTCATCAGTTCACCCTTAAGCCCACCTTCGGACGTACAGTTAAGTATAGAGACTCGTTCTTCAGCCGCACCACACGAATATGGAATGCCCTTCCCTGCTCAATATTCCCCTCTCATTACAATCTACAGACATTTAAAACCAATGTGCACCGGTACCTCCTCTCCCTCTCTTCCTCTATACCTTCGGCCCGTGCTGTGACTTAAATCCGGTCACTTAAGGGTAGTCGTAACCCCTTTAGCGCGCGCCAATTATAAAAAAAAAAAAAATAAGACAACAGATTTGCATTATTCGTCTTATCGGAGTCCATTTACGTACAAAATGGCGACTTGAATTCAATTCTTGCACAAGTTGAATTTGGCTCTTCTTAGGCCAAGATCCTCACGTAAGATGTTGTGGTCAAATAACGAAGACGACGACGAATCGGTTCGATCTTCGCAATCGCTCTCCGCTATACCCTCTTCACTACGTCTAAGATGCGGTCTTACCGGTCGAGAAACATCCAGCAATGTGAACTAGGAATGAAATTTGCGAATAGTGTTGGAAAAAGTGGGCTCAGTAGGTCGATAAGGCAGTTTGATTGGAGTCACGCGTGATCTGTCAGAAAAACAAAGCCTATTGGGAATGAAACCTTATGATCAATTATTCGAAACCGCTTATACGAATTTTAAAATAATAAAAAACGAATGTTTCTACATCCGACTGTCAATAGACAGTCGGACATAGGATATTACGATCTGAGAAAAAGTAAGTGCGCATGACGGCAGCATTATAAAAAAAAAATACTGCAGTGTAATGAATTGGAATGTTAGTCTCTCAATCACTTGCACGGTACATGTTTCTTTGCCGAAAACAAGAAAGAAAGAAATTCACTTGGCAGAGAACTGCAAGTAATATTTCTCTGTCATACTCTATCGGATGATAGTCGCAACAACACAACCTATCCGATATCAGAATCATTACTGTCTTAAACCTGTCAACACCAAAGTTCAGCGAGCACTTGTCATTCCGGTTCCAGTTCTGTCACCGGAACTGATTTATTTTCGTTTTCAAACTTGGTGAACTGTCACACAAAACATAGATTTCTTAAAAACATGAGAAAAACAAAACGCCAACAAGCCTTGTATACTTTTTCTCTCTCTACTTTCGGACATCATTCGGTTATTTGCTGTCAAGCGATTGAGTACTTTCTACGCGTCAGTTCATCAGCGCACACAGAAACAAATTGAAAGGAAGCATCGTCCGACGCGAATTACTGCCAAAGAAGAACACACAATTTTTTTTTAATCGAGTTGTAAATTCTTTCGTTTATTTTTCATATCTTAGTTTGTGAAATTGTGAAAATCCAAAACAGCGAACAGTTTAATTTATATTTTCTGCTGAAATCCTTTAATTTACCATCTGGGAGTGTTCAGTCGTGGAATTTCATTTGGTTTCATTCTTCTTTTGTGCGTTTTTCGCGAGTGCCCATCCCAATAAAATAAAAGCAAAGGAAGAAGGGGAGTTGGGAAGGAATATAGAAAATATCACAGAATAAAGTTTTATTTTGGTTTTTGAGAAACGAGCAGTTTGCTACGTATGATCATATCCCAGTTGCTACAGTGCTCTTTTTTCTATGACAATTACATCCAAAGTCAGCAAAGTTTCAATCAACTCCTCGCCGAGTTTTCATTCTTTGATAGAGCGCATCTTTATCGTACTCTAACAACAATGTCGACGGCATTCCTGACCGCAATCGCAGTAATCCTTTGCATTCTCTTCAGAATTCTGAATGTGAATAGCCAACCGTTGAAGCCGAGTGTTTGGTGTCTGGACGAAACGTTCCTCGATTGCATTTACAAGATTGCACCGGTGCTCCGCGAACCGTAAGTAAAATATTTCTCTTTTTTTGACGATTATATTATGCAATGCTTTCTCCATCAAAACATGAAGTGAAGAGAGAAGCCGCAAGTATGCCGTGCTTGGCACCAATTGGAGAGTTCGTTTAACTTTGTTGGTAAAATGACTTTTTTTTTAAGACCATAGTCAAGGGGGTGATTGATGGTTTGTGGGATACCCAGTTGGTTTGGGAAAGATCTAGAACCGAACAATAATTATGTACGGCGCTGAGTAATCAGTTTCTGGGAAATGGGGGGAAAACTTCTCACACATGGGTATGAGCACTATGTTTGGTTAGTGATTTAGCGATAAGGAGTCTAAACAGCAATTCGGATATGAAAGCTTTGCGCGGTCGTCTACTAGCCGGTTGTGGTTGGCAACGAAATCATTTGTCACTTAATAAATTATTTTGGTATACTCTCGTCTAAATTTGTCAGCGCTAAGCACAGATGATAAACTCATGTGTAAACACAATGGTTTCTTTATGGAGTTCAAGGTCATGGACGCTGTTGGCAGTCTCTCTGGAGGTTTACTCGGTTCAGGGAAACTTTGAGTAATCGTTTGTGTTTTTTTTTTCTAGTAAGCATTTGAATGGGTGTTTAATCTACAGAACAGCATTGATTAGCATTACAATCTGTTCTTGGGCTAGATATTTGTGTTCAGTCGTCAACTTGGTGCGAGTTCTTTTATCTGTGGGGAAGTTTTAATGTTTACAGGCAGATTGTGAATGGAATCTTATGACATAGATAGATTCTTTGAGTGTATTTGGTGTTTCTTTGTTTTTTTTTCGACACATACTCTCTTAATGTTTATGTTGCTGCATTAACATTAATCGCCAAATGACTTCAGTATTCCGGCAGAAGCAGTTTAATGCTCTTAGAGACATACGGATAAGGACAAGATGCACTTACGTAAATATTTCAGTGACTCAAGTTCGATTATTCATCAGATTTTTCTACTGTAAGCCTTGTATTTTTTTGACGTCCTGCCAAGGTACAATCCAACAGACGGTCTGTAAAGGCAGTGTCACCAAGCAAAACTTGTCTTTTCGATGAATGTATTGGACAGTGTAAATGGGACATCACCTGTTCCACAAACATGAAGACGGCACTTTATTTTTGAGTGTTCAAAGTTCGAATTGGAATGGTATTTTCAATTTCTTCGTAAAGCGTTGATGACAAACAACAGAGCACTATGTTAAGATTCATACAAAGAAAATTCCATTTTTCTCCTTCGAACGAAGTGCATTGGTGACGGCTGCATCACCAGCCACCTACATTATCCTAAGTTCATGGTTCTCCCTGGAGTGTTGTCCCAGGTGAAAACTGAGTCAAATATTTCCGTGAGCAACCTTGGTGTAAACAAAGATGTGATGTACACGTTTCGAGACATTTCCAGATGCGGCTAGACTTTTGAAATGTAAAACACACAGTGGGCTGAGGTGACATATACGGCATTTATTTTGGAACATTGCCAACCGCATCAAAGAAATGCGATTAAAAAGAGGGATGTCTGTAGGGTGACGACATGCCAAAGAATGAAATAATTCGAAGGTTTTAATTTGTATCAGACGGAAAAGAATACCCTTAAGTGCCCGAATGGGAGAAATGGGGACAAGGTACCGTTACACAATGGTATTAACTGTCTGTGGTTTGTCATTGGTGCAATATAGGTGATTAAAGGCAAAAAAAATGAGTTAACTTTGCGGCGTTTTAGTCTACATTAACAGATGAGGGAACGTATTTGTCGGCAACACTTTGACATTAAATGGAGCGGGTAAACACAATCTTGTGGAAAAGAAACGAAAATACGAGAGTTCTATGACATTCTTTTCGGGATAGCTTGACTGAAAGAAATAAAATGTGGTCTGATTGTACTGCATTTGCGTACTTATCACACACCGTAGCCGATGTAGTGAAGTGGGTAAGTGCATCAACTCAGATTCGATTCCTGGAACGGACGTTTATCTGATTCACCAAATACTCGTGTTGTGTGTTTTGATGTTCTCTCACGATTAAAGTGGATCTACAGTCTATTTTCGACTCCGAATTATGAGATTCGAAACGATTCTTATTGACCATTTGTATTTTTCGAATCTAACCAGCAACTGGGAGGAGGTGGTGCCGTGAAAAATGCGATGTGTTCACTTCGGTAATCAACTTTTCGACCTTCAGCGTGTGAGTCGACACATCTACCCACTAACCCACTGCAACACGGAAGTTATTTTTTTTTAATACAAATTTCGCACCGATTTCATTTCACTTTAAGCACTATCATTGGACATGGAATATCCCATACTCGACGAGTAGAAGTAGTTAGATAAGAAGCAATTCAAAATGCGCCGAGCATTAGATCAGTGACAGCTGTGTCTGCTTGCATGAGCGATAAGATCAGTAATGTTGATTTCTCCTCGTTATCTGTTTGCAATACTACTTAATTTCTGCACAATGTACGCTCTTTTTCCAATTTACATTTCTGTGAATGGAGCTTCCATATACACTGACACTGTTCAGATGAAAATAGTTTGGGGTGAACTGAAGCTGATTTCTTATCAGTGTTGCTTTGTATTGCGCATTATTTTTACCACTGCGCTTTGCAAAGACAGAAAAAAAAACCCATCATTTGCATTGATTTCGGAAATAAATATCCCACACAATTGGACACAAAAGGATTGTTGTTTGTTATTTTATAAAGGTGACGAAATACGGACGCCATCGATTTGAGTCACTTTCAGCAGTGATATGAGAGCCCCTTTGCGCATTCTTTTGCTGATTTTGAGCTGATCCCATGAATGAAGTTTATTAAAATTTCTTTACTAGAAGTGAAGGAATTAAAGATATATTCATCTTCGATTCTTTTTAATCCCCCATTTAACACATAACTCAATAAGTGTCGGGACTAACCAATAAAAACACATTTTGTAAACAAGGTTCGACATCATCACCAACTTTTTTTCCTTCAAGGGTGATATAATCAGTCCAACGCCGCTCTAACATTTCAATATCTTTTTTGGCCTCAAAATAGGCTTCAGTTTCGGTGATCACGTCCTCATTTGAGTAATATTTGTTTCCGGCGAGCATCTTTTTGAGGTCTGAAAAGAGGGAGAAGTCGCTGGGGGCCAAATCTGGAGAATACGGTGGGTGCGGAAGCAAAGGCCTAATTCGTGCAATTTGGCCATGGTAACCAACGGCTGATTATTTGCAATTCTTCCTTCAAATGTATCAATAATGCCATGTAGTACACAAGGGGCCGGGGCCTAGCTTCTACAACAGCTACTCGTGTTGTGCGTGCTACTGTTCTCACGAATAGAAGGGACCAACAGTTTTTCACCGACTCTGAACGGCGAGATTTGGAGAAGCTTTGCATTGACATTTAGTACTCTTTGAGTGTTGTCAGCAACTCGAAAGAGATGGTGCCGTGAAATATTGAGAGGTGTCCCGTCCGGGAATCCAACATAGAACTTCTGCGTAGTGGTCGACGCACTTACCTCCTACGCCACGGCGAGCCTTTCCCAAGATAGTCGATGAATAAAATTCCGTGCACATCCCAAAATACGGATGCCATAACTATGCAATCAAATCGATTCCATTTGGAATAAGACTCCATAAGTGCAAACCGCTTCAGTATATTTAGATTAGTTATGTAAATGATATTCATACTTTTACTTTTTAGAATGGCAGAACCCTTCATCGTACGAAGCATGCTCTATGAACACTAACATTTTGATACCATATTCCCTTTTTTCGTCTATGAAACAGAAGACATGTTCGCATCTATTACTATTAACTTTTGCTACGTCCTACTTAAAACTTGCTCAGTTTGTTTAGAGAAGGAGGGCAATCATCTGACCATAACAGCAACAATTGTATAAAAATTCGCTATCAATTAAAATAAGGGGGCTGGAGAGAAAGGAGTTAAATATCTCGTTTCTCATCTCTGCTCCCAACTTTCGTGACTGTGCAGACTATGCAGACTTCGTTTACTAGGTCAAATATAATAATTTTTAACTAGAAGTCATAAAAATTAACAGTTCGTTCGTCGTTAAATTTGCTTTCTTCTCTTTGCCACTGATTGTATCGTATTCTCGGTTCATTCATTAATTCACAACAAAAAATCGTATTATTTGCTGCAGCTCCACCGGTGAAGGGTTGCCACTTAATTCAGTTAGTAACCGCGGAGATGGGAACAATTTTTTGTATAGTTTTGGAAGCCATGAGAGAGGGTGCTTTAGGTAGACTATAGAAGATAACTGTGTCTTATGTAATCTTGTGTCAAGTGAACTTCAAGGAAATTAATTGACTGACGTACAGTCTTTAATTAAGTGATTAGTGAAGTCGAATGGTTCTTCATACAATGAAATCGTTTCAGGAAAATTATGACGCACAGTAATAGCTTCTGCCGTTGTTGTACGTCGTAAAAGTGTGTTAATTTTTGTCGTGTTGATAGATAAAGATAATCCCCTACCTCTTCAAATACTATAACAGTTTATGGCGTTACTATTAAACGGCTTATATACGAAACACTTGTATAAGTAGTCAATTCCTTCTTCCACTGACATAAAATAAATTCAGGACACATAAATTCGAAACCGAACGTTGATGAAAAATGCATTTTGAGTAATGATGCAATCCACTATAAGCATCAGAATCAGTAAGTGCATGCATCTTACTAAACCTGAAATCATTTCTATTCATTCTCGCTAAAAAAAATTAAACTAATAGACATTTTGTACATAAATCCTGGCTTGGCTACCATTTGCGTCGACTCACCGAGATTTGAGCGAATCTGTTTCTTAAGAAAAGTCATAAGCAAGCGGATCGCTCGTTGCCAGTCGCACTCCCCATCAGAAATTGGTTGTTACAGAGATAACAGGTAGAATCCACGTTTGTTTCGGCCTTAACTGGTGTGTAACTCGCACGCCGAGCTTCTACAAATTACTCAAACTTTAAGGCAGAGGTTTTAAACTAGAGGCAGTGCTATGACAGGCAAACAGTCGGACTTTACGGGCGTGCTAAATTTTTGATATTAAAATAACCACAAGCAATGCAAACAAACACGCGCATTATTTACTGTTACAGTATCAGTATATAACAGATCACTCAATAAGTCTCGGGCGCCACTAACAAAAATTATTCAAAACGTATTATTATCGGGGTACAAACGGGGCACCTAAGTCTTTTTGGGCTTACCGATGACACCCTTTGCGACGCCTGTGGAGAAGGTGAAGACACTTCATATCACTTTCTCTGTCAATGTCCCGCCCTTACTCGTATCACATGGCGGCTGTTTGGCGATGATCTTTATCACAGAAGCGCCGGCTGGTCTTTCTTCGAAAAACCAGGAGACTAAAAGTTAATGAAGGTTACTGCTTGGCAGTACAATGGACCAGCTTTTGAGTCTGAGCTCTCCAGTGCAGTGTATCCCATTCTCCAATAAAAAATGTGGGTTTCAGTAGTGAACCTAGTTTGGCCCAGTAATATGTAAAAAAACAGAAATTTCTAATATTCTTTAATTTCTTATTAATACAATAAAAACGACACAAAATCAAAACCTAAATCCAATCGCCATATAAACCGATTTGTCTACTTGTCAATGCTCAGGTAACAGCTAATTAATGCCGTGACAACTTTTCGGAGTTTTCGTTTTGAGTTATAAGCCACTTAGGCTGCAATTTTTTTTTTTTGCAGGTTTGTGTCGAAAAATGGTCATAACAGTCGAACTTTCCAATACATTACTGAATCCCTCAATACCGACCGAAGACTACTATGAAATTTTGTACTTACCATTTTTTAATAGTTTTCACACGTTCGGAAAAGGTGTAATGAAACGGTGAGGTAATGAAACGATGAATCATCAATTCATCAGCTTCCCCAACGAAAATGCATCATTGCATTGCATCTCATTGTTGGTCAGAAATTATAGTGGAATTTCGAACTTTAAACCATCCATTTCAAAAATGCACTTATAAAAACGTTGGTTTAAAGAAAATAATGACCTAAAAACGTAGGGTTTTAAAAAAAACAAAATGGAGTTCGAGAGAAATTCGAAGTGTGTGGAGGTCTCCATGTATTTAAAGTCATGTCTGAAAAGTTCAAAATTTTATTTTAATTGCGTGAAAAATCAATTTGCGGGTACATTTGAATATGTGAATGACATCTTTGTACTTCAATTGTATTGCATTCAACAGGGAGACACCACATTTTTTTTACACGCTCCATTTTTTAATAACCCCGAAATTGTCACAATCTTGTTTTTTATTTTCTAAACTTTATCATATGAATTTTAAATTCCGAACTTGCGCCAAGTTCAAAGATAAGAGTCATTCACTAATATTCAAAAAGTCGTCCTTCGGTCCAGGAACAAGTTTTTCAACTTGAACACACAGCCCTCTGCAAACCAAATCGAATAACATTTTATTTTACAATTGCGCATTTATTAATTTCCGTGGGATTCTAAAATCATTTCGAAACAGATTATGCCATTCGAAGGGATTTGTCTCAATTAGTTGTTTTCATTTTAAGTCTCGTTCTGCTCCCTGGTTCATTTCATTGCTTCCTTATCACGGAATCCCCTTTCACACTCCAATGAACACAATACAGAGAGTACAGAAATTATGCTCCCCATCCAAACATATAATAATAATCCTCTACCTGGAGTGTTTTCACAAAAATATATCAAGGATATAACGCATGATTGAATGGTTCCATTTAAGTCTTCGAAATCAAAGGGAAATATGTGGCATAAAAAACCGCCTCTTTATCTTGACTTGATATTTTGATCGGTGATTTTTCAATTGTCGCTCCTCAGACTTGCACAGAATTCAAATTTGTTGCCGTTCACCTTTTCAAATCACGCCGCATGCACATGCCGTATACGGTGATCCAAATTTATTCAAAGTCTCGCAGAAATGGAAGCTGTCGCGGGGCTGTTCACATCATCGGCCATACAAGTGAGCAGGGTATTGAGGTAATTGTCATGTCATACATATTCTTGGATTAAAAAGTCAACTGAAGTGCTTCCTTTTTAATGCATTACTCCGCTCTTCGCTCCACCGCCTTCATACCCACAACCACTAACGATCCAAGTTTTTTCGCCTCCAAGTCGAGAGAACATTTCTAGCAAACCATAATAAAATGTTTTTCGCTTGTTTGGACTGCCTGAGAGAGCACACGTAGGTGTTGTGCGTGGTCGTGCCTTTTATTGAGATATTATTTCATTGGTAAACTTGCTGGAGCAACGCTGTACGTTGCTATGTGCGGGTAAATTTTATTTGAAACTTACTCATTTGGTGGTCGATGTTGTCTACAGGGTCAGCAGCAGATTAAAGTAATGGAATTTTCACCCGACGAGTTAGTTAATACCGAGAATTCATTATATTTCAACGAGAATAAAGTTAGGTTGGTGTGTAAGTTGGTGCGTAGGTAAATGAGTTTCGGATGAGTCTCACCTCGGAGCATCGGAATCGGAGAGGTAAGAGAAAGTTACTATGGTGCTTCTGAAGATTAAACTTCGCATATCGAAGTATAAACTTCCGGAAGTTTTTGAGTTCTGGTTAAGACGGAGTTCCAAGTTTTTCAAAAAAGTATTTTCTCAGAAATTTTCAACTGTGTTGGCGAGGAACACTGTTTATTTCTTCCCGGTTAACCTATGTTGTGGTAGATGTGAATGGGAGTTATTAGGTGTAGATGTTCGTTATGTACTGAGTTAAGTTGACTTTATATATGTATGTATGTATATATTTATCTTAACCGGTCACATTCATTGAACATGGACTTACAGTCAGTCATTTATTCTTTTTTGGTTGCTTAGCAATACTTGTAAATCCTGTCTATCGAAACCTAAGACACCATATCCATCATGTTTACAGAAGATACCATGTTCACACTTAAATTACATCCGCTGGCGACAGTAAATCAACGGTATTGTAAATAAAGTGGTCCACAAAGGAGCAATTCCTAAAAGTTATTTTTCGATTCCGAAGAGTGAAAAGAAATTGTATTCTTTGTCAGCAACTCGAAAGGGTTGGAATCGAACCTAGGACCTTCGGCGTGTAAGTCGCCGCACTAATTCACGCGCCATGGCGTCCACCTGCGGTTTTTGTGTGTGTATCAGACCTGCGACCCATGAGTGGTTTGAGCCTGAGCTGTAACTACCTTCCATTCTTGGTCCCGGGCACTCTGCTTCCAGTTGTCAAAACCAAGCTCTCTAGCGTCCGCAGTCACTTGGTCTATATACCGGAGGCTCGGTCTTCCTCTCCTCGAACCCCGAATGTGGGATTCGAAGACCCTCTTAGTTTAAGAGTTGATTTCCATTCCCTCGATGTGACTGAGTCATTGTAGTCAGCGTATTTTTTCTATAGACCAACATCTACAGCACATAGAGTTCGCGGACATCCGCGCAAACAGGACCATATACGAGTATGTATTCGTCGCAGAATTTTTCTTTGAAAGGAACCAATAATCTGTTCTTTCGTTTGGTTTATCGTCCAGCACATGGCTCCATATAAGAAAACGAGTAGGATTAGCGTCTAGTAGAGCATTATCTTAGTCCTTCGAGTCAGGAGTTTCGACTTACATATGTGAAATTTTTCGAGATCTTGTTTTTGCGACTGTGCTTTTCGGAATTTTAGGCATTTCGTAATTTTGAATTTCCGAATTTTTAAATGTTTTATTTCCAACCCATTAAAAGCACTTTTTAGTAGATTTTTTGTTGTTGCCCTACAAAATTTAACAGGCGCTTTATGAAATAGCACATTTCGTGTCATTTGCTGTTTTGAAAACTATATTTCCATAGAAATTCATAAATATTGTGACAAAATAAATATATTCTGCGGGTTGATTTATGTCAGAGGTAATAAAGTGCTTGGTTTAATGTGGTCATTGTGAATGGGTGTCAGTGCGAAATGGGGAAAACCATAATCCAAAAGTTCAACGTTCAGATGTCGTTTATCAATGTGGTGTATATTCTCTTTCAGGACAGTAGATATTGTTCGTTTATCAATAATTCCAGTTATTTCCACAAAATATATCCAAAGGTGGCAGAATGTTTGATAACAGAAAAGAATGATAAATTGTGTGAATGTGTACTTCTCAATTGCATTTTTTTATCAAAAACTTTCTTGTATAAAAATTGTTAGTTAAGTTATAAAAAAAAGAGTGTGACACACACGATTGTTAATCAGCTTTAATTCCCACCGAACATAATCCACTTAGAGATTACATTGACACTTAAGTTATAGGTTAGGTGTGCGCAAACTTCTAGAAGCAAAGTCAATGTTCTCGGAATAATTATGCAATTAGAGGTGATTTAATCGTGCAATCGCAATAGTTATATCGTTCAGGTGATAATTTTAATTGGTGCGAAAGATTAAATGCTTTTTATTTTAATTTATTTAGATTCACTTCGATAATTTATTTTTTAATTGGTATAAAATCGCGTTTTTTACTCGACTGAAGTCTGAAGTATTGCAGTGATTATTTGTGTTATTTGCATTGATTTGCTTTCGTGCGAAGAAATGCGGTAATTGTTAAATAACAACGTAATACAATGAACTGAGATCAGAGTCTCTTGCGATTGTGATCTCGGGTCAAAATGAAAAGAGTTGGTAAACAAACAAAAGGGTATTTCTTTCGCTTAATGTGTTAAACAGAGTTAAGGTTTTTTAATGTTAAATCTTGTGTCTGAACAAGAAATGTTTTCAAAATAAAATATAAAGGGTGAACAGAATTGGCCGCCTAGATCGTGCGATTTAACAGACTTTTTTCTTTGGGTTTTTTTTAAGTTGATGGCTTATGCGAATAAGCTGTCGACGACTCAAGCCTTAAAAAAGGAAATTGGACGTGGCATTAATGAAGTACCGCAGCATTTATGCACAACGGTAATTAAAAATTTCATTAAAAGATCGCGTTTGTGTCAGAAAAGCCGCGGCGGCCATTTGGCCGATGTGTTGTGCATAACCTCATCCTGTCTACTTTACGATATATTTAAGAACTCACAATTTTTTTTTTAATATCTGCGTTTTATTTAAAATTTAAATCTTGCGTTCTTTATCAACAATTTACCACATAGCAGGAGTTTTTGCGTTGTTTGCGTTGTCATCCACAATGCTGTTAATTTTTTCATAATTACATTTTAAATTAAGTATAAAATACGTAGAAAAACGTAATATAATTTAAAAAATGTGTCAACTTTCTTATGGTCCTCACTGTATATTTTAAATTATTATAATACAATAATATTTCTTCTTTTCAATAAGAATAAGTGAAATATTCTTGAAAACAGGTTTTAATTTGGCAAACTTCAAAAGTGATAAATTATTAAATAATAGTCTCGAAATATGTAGACATTGGCAGTAGAACGTCCTTTAGAGGCAGATAATTGGATAATTTTGGATTTTAATGACCACCCTTTGGACATACAATGTCCAGAAACAGGGAGACAGTAAGTTAACAGAACTTCACTTGGAGCTGAATGCATCTGTTTATTTATTAAATTGAGATAATATTTTAACTTCAAATATGGTTCAGTATGTGTTTTTACCGAAAGGCTCGATATTTTATAAAAATTGGTAAAACCATGAAAAATTAATATTGTTAAAGTTTGTACTATCTTCACCTACTCTTATAAACTGTGTTGTTTTACGGAATTTCATTTTTTGAATTTCATATTTTCTCCAACTCGATTCAAGACTTAAATCCTGAAATATTCTAATGATTGAACGAAAGGTTCAAATTAAAGTCTCTAGAGTGAAAGTCTACTCTATGTCATAGATATTTGAGTTCTATAACACTGCACAACTTGTTTTGTTCTCTTAACCAAAATGAGACGGAAAACTATAACATTTTAAAAAATATGCAGTTACCACGTTTTTGCGCACACTTGTGTTACAGTCTAAGCAAAATATACTTGAATGCAATGTCAATATCAATCATTCTTACGTGACTTTTGTTCGAGACTTAAGAGATATTTTGATTACAAAAAAGTAAACAGTTTTTCCGTATCTTATCATGTTGTCTGTTCAATCACAAGTTGTCCGAGTTAAGTGCTTGAAGACTAATAACTTAAGTAAAGTGGTACAAAGTGCAAGTTCAAGTAGATTAAAACACAGACTGTCTCAAGTCAATTCATAAGCGAAAATTCCATCTTACTCAGCAACAACTCGGAGTGCAATTTTCTAAAAATCAAAATTCCTTATCATGAAATTTTCATGTGTAACGCACGGGCTTCGTGTTACATCATACAATGTTTATTCAAGTGCAATTTAATTACTCACTATCTCGATGTATTTTCCGGTAGGTGGTTAGGAAGCGTTGCGTCACACATAAATGCTTTAAGAGCGCGACTGAATTACAAAGAATTTTTCTGAGTTGTACTTGTTATGTGAGTAATTTATTAAAAAAAAAAGATTAGTTAGAATCTCAGCTTGGTTCTCTGCAGGTCATGAGGTGCTCAGAACGTTGTCATGAATTTAATTTTCCAGACTGCGTTCGGGCAGGGTGTGGTTGGATTGCAAAATTGTCTACCATAAACTTTTTAATAGCAGAGAAGTTTCTCACATTTGCACATTACGTCTCAATTGCATTACAAAGTTTGAAGGTCACTTGTCAAGATGACATAACACCAAGTAAGTCGTGAGCAGTGTACAGCCACATGGCGATTATGACGGAGTTTCACTGTTATTGCGCTTCGGTTGAGATTAATTATGAGAAATTGAGTTTTAACGTGCAGTTAAATTCGACTAGGATGTATGTACATACAATCTGGTTCTATTATTTCTTCTTCGAGGACAGTTATTTCAGTCAATAAACAAATCCCCATTTTTGTTATCGTACTTTCGAATCTTTTATTTGTACACGTAAAAAGTCAACGAACGCATAAAAACTGAGCTCGTAAATTTTCATGAAAACACAAACCATCATCGACGTATGTACTTCTTTAACGTGCCGCATAGGGAATCGATAGAATTCGCAGATAACTAAATACAGCAACTAAAGATCGGTATCTTGTACAACAAACTTTATCATTTTTAGAATCTAGCAATTTCTTGTTTTTATCAAAACAATCAAACACTCAAGAGATAAATCTTTTCAACCCGGTCAACATTCACAACAAAACTTAGCCCTCACATACATATTTAAAAAGCCGGCATCGTTGGCAAATCCGCAACAAATGTCCAAAAGTCGGTGGGAATGAGAAAATGAAAAAAAAAACCGACTCTTTCTGATTCGAAATACCTTTGAAAGCAGTATTACGTCAGCATTAGCGTTTGCCGGTTAATTTCCGTCGCAACTTGTTAGTGAACTTTACCCACATCCACACTCTTCGATGTATGATGAATAAATATTAGAGTGTGAGTCATATTCTTGGTCACACTCTTTCCCCTAGGCTTTAGCCGGCATTTGTTATTTGTTTTGGTTTCCCCGCTGTTTGCTATCTATTGTTAATTAATTAAATTTACTTGTGTGTGTTTGTATGCGGTGGGCCGATTGAAAATGTTTAATTTGTATCAATGAACAAAAGAAAAAAGTGAAGCAGACATTTATTATGGAAGCTTCTGCTTCGCACACAATTGTTTTTCAGGAGGAATTTTGTTTTTAGTATTTTCCAATGGATTGTGAGTACGCGATTTTTCCTGGAAAAAATCTTCTTTTTTATGTTTTGGAATTTTTAATATAAATTTTTTGTTAGTGGTGCCCCCTATATGTTCCGGGACTTACCGAGTCATATGTTACGTTTACCTAGTTATTTGAAGAAGGACTTTGTGCAGCAGTTCTGTTTTGTAGTTGTGAGAAAAATCTAAAAAAAATCTGTCATGTCTGATAAATTTTGTGCTCAAGCAATGTCGTTAAATGTTATTTTTGTAAATACATTTCGTCAGCTTTACAAAGAAATATATTCCAATGGCGCTATGATATTTGGCGAACACCCGCACCCAGTCTTTTTTCAAATCCAGTCAATCATTGAGAGAGCGGCTAAACCTATGAAATCTTAAAGTGGTGATACTGGCAACCGGTAGAACGTAGATGGATAGGTAGGTAAGGTGACTACCGGTGTACAAGTGTTGGTGTCACTTAGGCCCTAGAGCCGGTGTTCAGCTAATACTCCTGAATCAATTTCATTTCCTGGATTATGGTCCGCATCAGATTGAAGTCCACTTGGGAATGTGTCTTACTCCATTAAAGTGAAATTCTCTATGGAGGTCAGATCTGAGCAGTTGCACGGACGTTGTTTCCGAGTCTCCTCCTCTTTCTTTGAACATTTGCCTCAGTCATGTCATCATGTCCTGTACGAGCACCCACTATAGTGCTTAGGTTTTTTTCGTTCATACCGAGGACGGCCGTGCTTTTCAGATGGTCGATTTTTAGTGATGTATACATTGCGTATAAGCATGTGTTTCGGTTTCTCAATATCTCACAAACCCTGCTGATTGCAAGCTTTGAGATCTTGATCTTCAATATTTCCATTGATACAGATACGTTCTTTTCGTCATGTCCTGTGATCGTTGTTCCATTTCTGGACTGATATATCTTTACGGGCAGTATCATGCAGAGTCGTTGTGTCTTTGTTGAGGATCAGAGCTGGAGTTAACCATTTAAGGTCCTCGAACGCTTCTTGGTATCGACCATACTAGGTTCCCTTCTGTAGGCGGTTACTTGGTCTGTAAGCCGGAGGTTCGGTCTTCCTCTTCTTGCATCTAAAGGGTGTTATTTGCGCTTAGGCGTCTTATTGCAGCACATAACTCATTGAATCATTAATAAGAAGACACAATCTTTAATTCTTCTACTACTTCTCGCTGCATGAAATTGTAATCATTGAAAGCAAAATGCAAATCTGTCCCAAATATTGTATTAAAGTTAATGTGTTCCATCTGTGACCTGAAACATTTCAAACAGCTGCATACACTTTGCATATGATTCACAGATCTGATAAGTGCAGCTATAACTAGAAATTCCAGAGAAGTCACTTGGGAGGGGAATAAAAAGAAACAGAAAAACCTTTGACGTTCCCTTATAATTGTGCCGTATTCTGTAGTAGCATCCATAATCGTCGAACAATTTCAAATCATCCTTAACAACATGTGTAACCTGAAGTATATTCTCCAAGCTAATTTTTTTCCAATCGAATACCATTTTTTAACAACTTGGAACATTTCTATATAAAAGCACCTGTTTTTGGTGAGTGTTACTATTACACGTTGCGTACATATGCAACTTCGATACACGTCAGAAAGTATGGAAACCTCTAGACTTTTTCATAAGTTTTATTATCGCACCACGATTTGTCAAGATAGCGGGTTATCTATCTGTTGCTTATTTTCACTGTCATAATTTGTTTCTTTAATCGATTGCTGCCACTAGAAATTTCTATGAAAACGTGCCAAATTAGAAGCGAATTAAATAGCCGTGAGAGAATCGCTGTTCGTTTCTATGGAACATACGTACATATGTATATAAATATCACTTTGAAAATGGGTGTTAATTTCAATCTGTGATGCATGCAGATATGTTTCAGAGAAATCAGAGCCACTCACACTTCTTAATTTTTGTAATCAATATGTTTTTGTACGAACTGTTTGAAACTGTGGGAAAGAAAGGAATGTCAGTCGGCCAAGAGGGTGTAGAAAACGCAGAAAAAAAAAAAACTGTTCTTAAAGGTGTCTCGTGCCCTTCTATTATATTATTTCAGTTTGATTAGATATTTGAGAAAAAAATAATAAAAAACGTCTTTAATGGGCAGTTGTAACTTTTACGTTAAGAGTCAAATATTTTTTGACTTTTCAATGAAGTTAGAGTTAGTTAGTTTCATGAAAATACCCTTATTTTCTGTAGTTTCAAACCTAACTTTTGATTTTCATGTCATTCCTTTTTTTCTATAATTTTGGAAGTACAAATTTATTCGGTTTTTCGTTTTTTTTTTTGTGTTCACCCAAAGTTTTGTTCTGCGAAAGCGACTTCAAATACCGTCGCTAAAATATGAGTCCAGCCATTCTTTGATTTCTTCAAAAGACCCAAATCGAGGACCGCGCCAAATCGTTTGCTATCCGTCGAAAAAGCCAGTAGTAGAAAGTAGCACGATCTGGAGGATATGGCGGGTATGAACTTCCATTTTCAGATAGTTTTGACGGCTACAGCCACGTGGGGCTTCTTTTGAAAACGAATTAATTTGTACCCTCAATAAATTTTAAGTCTATGAAAGCATAGTAGTGAATTTCATGTCATGACTAGGTATAACTTAATGAAAAGACAATAAATCACAAACCAAAATAATATTGAAATAATCGTTCAGATATATTACCTAAAGAACTTTCTTTTTTTAGCATGGACAGGCAAATTTTACGGAAATTTTATACTCTCTCGAGAATGTGTTCGTTTAACAATGGTCCTCACTCAGCCTCGAGATTCAATTTTCGAGCGCTTTTTCAAAAGTAAACACTCCTGTTCCATCGTTCATTCTCACATCGCGTTCCAGTAAGGGCTATAAAAAACGATGTTAAAATGGTAAGAGAAAACTCAGTTCACTGTCTATTTCTGGGTGGTTTGTGTTTAAAATGCAACCAAAACTTTTGGCATACGAGAACAGATTTTTGTGAATATCAACTGTTTTGTGTCGTTTATTTGGGTTGCAAAGACACACCCGTTGTCGTTGAAATTCAAAAATTATGTTGTTGCTTGAGTTCAAGAACGCACCTCCACCTACATATGATAATGTATAACAAAAATAGATAAAAAAAAATCATGTTTTCCTCTTTTCAATTTTGTCAACCGAAAGTTGGAACGATAAAATTTGAGTAAATGAAAGCAAGGTCAGATGTTAAAGAGAAAAATCCTAAAATTGACTTACAATTTTAGTGAACAAAATTACTCCCACATTTTTCGCAATAATGCAGTTTTGCGTGTGTTCGTGCGGCATTCTTTTGTATTGATTAGCAGCGATAACTTGAACAAATTATAAAAAATTCGCATTGATTGATTAATTTTCAGCTAATCTGGTTTTAAGATATTAATTAAATGATATGATATAATTCTATCTCTTTGATAAAAATAATTTATCATTTGCTAGGTTAAGTTTTTGTAATTCAACTGCGTATAAAACGCCCGCAACACTATTAATGCTACTTTATATTATTGCTTGGACGAGATGTTATTTAGTTAACGTTGATCGTTTGTGTGTTCTTCAACGTCCATGTCAACTTGCTACTTGATGAAAATAAAAACAGACTTGATGTACGACAATTTTCATTGCTACATGATTGATAGGGTGAGAGAAGGACGCATCAATTTTATTTTTCAATGATTGGCTTTGAGTAATCTCCAGGCTAAGATGCTTGATTTTCAACAACATGTTTTTATATGAATTTTGTATGTATGTTTGTATCAGGCCTGCGCCCAGTCTGAATCGCAGACTCATGAAGGGTCTGTGTCTGAGCTGCTGCCTTGTCAAGACCACGATCTTTAGCCTCTGCAATAACTTAATATCTACTCCTATACCGTAGCTTCGGCCTTTCTCTCCTCGAAACCGATGGCTGGAATTCGAGACCCTCGTAGCTGGAGCGTTGTTGTCCATTCGCTCGATGTGGCTGAGTCACTGTAGTCGGCGTACCTTTCGAACTACTTTACATAGAATTCGCGGTTGTGTCCTCTCGGCTCCGTATAAGAGTACGGGTAAAATTAACGTCTTGTAGAGCATTATCTAAGTCCTTCGAGTCAGGAGTTTCGACCCTAACTGTTTTGACAAACCGAAATAACACGGCTTGCTAAGGGTGATTCTGCGCCGAATCTCCACAAAGGTGTGCTTGGTGGGGTTCACGTTTGCCCCGGGGTAATATGAATTTAGACTTAAAGCTATATTTGCATGGGACAGTTATCAGATACTAAAACTTAAAATTATAATATGAGAAAATAAGAGAATTATAAAACGTTACCTACAGACTGAAACAAATTATCGCCCGTTCTACTCGTTCAACTAGTTTTCCACTAGACATAATTCACGAAAAAATATTGTCAATGTTCATTGATACATGTAGAGGGGATTTTTCATCAATATTACTTGACAAAAAAGGCGTCAATTGTACTTGTCAATTACTACTAATTGTTTGTAGGGCGCTTAAGTTGTTTCTCACATCACAAACAATTATTTTAAAGAGCTTTGTTTTTTGTTGTCGTGACTGTGGAACATGAGAAATGATTTGTGCTTGCGACACAAGAACACAGGCTAAGTGAACCGAATAGTAATTTTTTATGTTGTGTCATACTATGTTTGTTTATTAATCACAATGAACGGTATCTATGGAAACGCCACATTCAGCGAAAAAATATGAAACAAACGTTTTGCAGCTTGTCCAAATGGGCATCATCTCAATTTGTGATGTGAGAGTATGTTCACTTTTAACATTTTTAAATAAAGTGGGTGAATGGAGAATAATTTTTCCAATGCATATTTCGACATTGATTTTGACATGCAGGAAAATGCCACATTGTGCAATAAAAGGTTGTAAGAGTCATAATAGGGAATGTGACAAAGAAAATATTTTTTTTTTTCATAGCTAGAAGATTCTATATCAAGAAATACAAAAATGTCAGTACAAAAAGGGTCAGAGTTTTTTCCTTGCGTATGAATGCAGATAATAACTGCTTTAAATAGAAACGTCTCAAACAATCTATTCAAAATGTTGTCCACACATAACAAAATTCAGAATAAGATGAAGTAATTTGACGTTTTGAAATATTTTGCCGGCAAATTCTAAAAAGTGTTACAAGTGTGGACAGTAAATGTGCTACATAACGCACCTAAAGTCATGGAGCCAAGAGGACTTTATAAACTCGCTGTGATTGTTAAAAAATATATTAAATGACATAAGCAAAGAATTGTTTTTAATTATAGGAAGGTACGTAGATAATAATTAGATAATAATTTAAAGTAAAAATAAATATTTATGTAAGATTAGCTTTAAAAATAATTTTAGTCAGTCAGTTTAATAACACTTTGGAATAAGAAAACGAATTAATAAAACCTTTGAATACCGTTACTTAAAAAAATTAATATGTATCCACAAAATGTTTCAAATTTGAGTCACCTTAGCTCTCGAGCACATTTTGTTTTGCCTTTATCATATTGCTTGTCGTTGCTTTGAATGTCATTTTCTCTGCCTTCAACGCCAAATGACGTATTTACCCCACGGTCAAACATACCTTTTCTCATTGCATCATGATTTGTGAATAATACACTCTGTCATTATTCCTGAGTACATCCGATTGCATGCCTTGAAGGAATTCTTTTTCGGGGTTTGTTAGAAAAATAAAATTGATGGGCTGCCCTAGCCCTTGTGGATTGATGGGAATATCGTTTGCTTGTTTTGAAAAGTATTAGGGGAACTATCAAAAATGTGTATATATAATTAAAAAAATGTTTTCGCTCATACAGCAGCAAAAAATGTTCATACAACATAAAAAAGTAGTTCAAACTAGTATTTCTGGCATTCCTAAACAAGACAAAACTTCAGTCTTTTTTGGCATCTAGGATGGCTGTGGTAAATACATATATATTTGCATTACATGGTCCCTGTGGTGTAGTTGGTGCGTCGACCAGCACGCACAAGTCCCTAGGTTCTAATCCACGCCTGAACATCTTGATTTTTTCCACGGCACCAACTCTTTAGAGTTGCTAACGACTCTCAATTTTCTATGAAAAGTTTCTCAAATTTAAATAAGCGGTTGGTGGTTTCTACTTGGGAGAATAATAGGACGCAGAGGCGGTGACATTGCTTAAGAAGATAAGCCCTGATCCCTTGTGAGTCTTATGCCATTCACTAAACTGTGAAGTTTCTGTGATGCCAAATCACATTTTCATGAATGCAATCGAAAATTAATTACGAACTTACACAATGTTTTACAAAAGCGGAATATCTATATAATCCCTTAAAATAGTTATTGATTTTTCATCACTTGAAGTGGTAAGTGATCTGTTTTTCCTTTTTATAAACAACTTTCATACTGACTCGTAAACAAAAACAGAAACAGAATTAAAGTACAAATGGTAACTTAAAAAATAATCTTTAAGATTCATGTTCTATTTGAGTGTGTTTCTTTTTCTCACTAAAATCACTAAAATGTGGAGTGAAGCTTTACGTAAATGTATGCTCCAACTACAATAGGACACAAACAATTTTGTATCTAATACAAATCCAGCAAACATGAACACAAGCGTGATGCCCCTTTCTTCCTAAAATTCAGTTTTTCTGCACACTATGAACATGCACTTCGTGCGCTTTACCGGAGCACACCGATTATTTATCGGATTACAAATGCTGCCATAAATAACGTCTATCCCACCCACGTGCGGCGGCGAAATGTTCTGCTTTGCATTAGGAAACTGTATACAATGCAATATTTCCTGTTTCGTGTTTTCGTTTTTCTTAATTTTCATTTGAAAACAACCACCTGCGTCTGTGTGTCGGCGTTCCAAAAGCTTTACCCTCCCACGCCACAGAGGAATTTATTCTTAATTGATAAATTTGTATGTTTTATTTTCGTTCAAGATTTGTTTCGCAGATAGCCACGTAAACACAGGGTGTGGTTTCGCGAACGAAAGCCTTTTCTGCTTGATTAGATACAGAGAAGGACACGCACACGGTATGAAGCATGGAAGCTTTCGGTGCTGTGCACCCCTCGTATTCAGATTTACCTTTCTTCATGTGAATAATGAAAGAAAATAAATCGATAGCCCCTACATATCATTAAGGTTGCCCCTGGTTTGGAGTTAGGGTAGGGCAGGGTAGGGCGTAAGGACACGCCACGGTTTATGTGTGTCCTAATGGCAAAGAAATGTCTTGCGGGGGACTCATCAATATTCGATTCGAACGTCGTAGCATTATTGATGATGGGGATGGAAGTGATCAGCTCCTGACAATTGCTTGATAGCCGCCAACCAACTCGAGCGCACATGCGAAGGTAAGAACTAATTGCTGTCAGATTGTTCTTCAATATGTTAACAAATTGTTTGTTACCGAACATCGCAGAGTGTTCAACGAAAGGACGACGCGTGTGTGCCGCCGAGCGACAATGTATTCACTTTTGTGTTACCAACCGGCCTTTGATAGCGACCGGGAGGGGGTGCAATTAAGGTACGGCACATATGCCAGATAAATAATGCAGATACAAGTTCGTTTCTAGGGGCATTATTCCACTGTGGAAGCAATCACTCTCACCTGTTGAAAATACGCTGGTTTGTCGAAGTAATGATGCCTTTTGTTGCTAAATTGTGTAAGGGAGCACTGTTTGGTTGACATGCACATGCTGTGCATGCGGCGTGCTTGTCGCGTGATTATTGAAGTCAGCATATGGATGTGTCACTGAGAAATTTTGCATGTGATCGAGGGGATACGTGTAGGTATTGAATCATTAATGGTTTTAATTCTCTTTAGAATGTCTTGTCCTTCCACTTTGAAGGTTATTTAGCTGCACTACGAAACTGCTTTGTTTTGTCGTATCTTTTATGCCACGCGACGACGTTTATTCTGTTTATGAATTACTGCAGGTATACCTATCACAGTGGTGGTTGTTTATTTTTGCTTTACATCTTTTCTGCTGTCGCGTTCCGCGTGTGGGCGACATCATCATATCATGAAATGCAATAATTCGAGAAGATGAGTCTGAAATTCTCGTTTCTCTATTTTTGAAGGAACTGGTGTTGAATTTATGGCCTGGGAAGATGTTTCTGCTGCGACATATATAATTTGAAAATATATTTTGGCCTGCGACTTATTTCGACCTTTTACTGTCTTAAATTTATTCGTGAAAGCATTTGCAGATTGTTGTTGAATTTGAAATTTGAAAAATTGGGAGAAAAGAAGGGACAGGAGGCAAATCATAAAACTATCTTCAACTAAAGCGAGCGATTCCATTTTATTTGTGTTCAATCAAGCAAATGGTGACTTTTCTGGCCGGAGTGGTGTCCATACGCTCTAAATGGCCTAGTCATCTTAAGCGTTGTATCTGAAGACGCTTGTTCAGGTGCATGTCGCCATACAATCTATAAAGTTCGTAGTTGCATCATCTCCTCCAGACGCCATCAACGGAAACAGGGCTTCCTAATCCGCTATAAATAACGTGCAAGTTTCCGCGCCATAAAGCAGGACTGGGATGAACTAGTCAAGTAAACCAGTTTAAGTTCAGTTCAAAGACAGTTTAGTCCTTCGAGAAAGGGCTCAATTACTCAATTGAGTCCAAAGAAACAGCGATTGGTAAGAGCGATTCTACGTTTAATTTCGCTACTAAAGTTGTTTTCCCTATTAACTGCAGAACCGAGGTAGACGAAGTCCTTTACTATCTCGAAGTTTCTGCTGGCTAGTAGTATGCCCTTTACGGGACGTTGATGTTGTATGTTCTTCCTTGATGACAGCATATACTTCGTGTTGTCCTCATTTATTGCCAAACCAATTTTAGCCACTTCCGCTTCAATCAACAATCAACAAATTCAATCAACAAACTGCTCGCTATTTTTGTCCAATCACGTCAATGTCATCGGCGTAAGCTAGGAACTGAACGGAGTTGCATTCTGAGTTTCGCACATGACAGCGCGACGCCTAACCCTTTTTGACATTGGAGTTCGTTACCGACCTCGACGGAACAGCGAGAGTTTGGTAGGAATGTCGAAACTAGACATGGCGCTGTATAGCTCGATTCTATGCACGCTGTCATATGCGGGGTATGTGTCTCCTAAAATAAGTCACCCATCAATGGTGTCGAAGTAGAACTTGGGGCATGTGCTGAGCTCAAGCTTTCACCATATTAATTTTTGTCAATATAAAAAGTGAACTTAAATGGAGGTTTTTTCCCATAGTTTTTCCTCCAAGATAGATTCAATTTACCGACCTGCATATCTTACTTGTAAAACAATTGTATTTTCAGCAGTACGGTTTCTATAAAACCATATCTCTGTGCAAGCTAGAGTTAACCTTTGTCAAAATATTGTTATACTATGTAGCCAATAAATATCTTCCCATATAAAAAGTGAATGATGGCAGCCGAAGTGGCTCAAGCAGTGGCTAAGCCAAGGTGGAATGCCAGATACATCTTGTTGTCTTTGGTGAGACGAACATTTACTGTTGACTTGAAGAAACAGAAGCAAAAGCTGTCAGATTTAGCCAATAGGAGAGGAAATGTGTTCCATCAACAGGGTTATAACAGGAAATACATATCTTTAGTTATTCATTAGAAACTTCCCGCGGAAGGTTAAAGGTTTGCGTCAAGATGTCGGTAATGCCGTCAATTACAGGTTATGGTTTGGATAAGTGCCGTGACATTTTACCAAACGTTTGTGTCATTGTGTCATAATGACGCTTTTGAAAATGTCACTACCATAAGTGTGCGAGACAGTTCACTTTGTTTTGTAAGCGAAATGCGTCATTTTAAATCGCCCGTATGACTAGTAGTTAAGTAGACATGGGGGTGGATTGATAGTGGAATACGTGTGGGGGCATCCTGCCTCCCTGTAAGCCCCCTGCCTGCCTCACTATAGAGTTTGAAGTTGGTGCGAAGGTTTAGTAAACTAAAAATCCCTTTTATACATTTTTTCTATAGACAACCAAATCCAAGCATTTCGCGCAGCTTTTCCCAGTCCTGTAGTGTTCCAGCGAGGGGGGCAGTATGTCTACGCTATTCCTTATGCACTTAGACATAAACACACTTTTAAAGTCATCATTATACCAAATTTATCCATTTGGACCAAGATCACGGGAACGATTGGATAGTCTTTCAACCTGTGCCAGTAACTATATCAGCAGCCAAACGCGAGATTTGCTGCTTGAAACCTTAACGAGTTTTTCGACTGTCTAAGAGTGTATCCATGCAAGTACATATGCAATCCCTTCTTGTTCTTGAATCGTCGCCAATGATGTCAAAAATATTTTTCAAATTCCTGCGAACACAATATTTTTTCAAACTTCAGACACAAAACGAATTTTTTCGAAGATATCAAAAGAAGGAAGTAAAGAATATTGAAATTACATATTTCGTCAAAAAGGAGGGGCTTTTAAGACTCCAAAGTATACAGTCCGTATTTAGGAGCCACTCTACGAAATATTCACGGACATTTTTATTTCACTAAAAATGGTGCTAAATGAAACAACAAAATTCAAATTTAAGTAGCGATGCGATTGAATTCGGCAGGATTGAAATCTGTCAACGTTTGTATATATTGCGAGTTCGCCTGAAAGACATGACACAAAGGACTCAACATTTAGTCTGAATTTGATATTTCACGCACCCTCATTGAGCTCATGCCTCAGTGGCCCCCCCTGTTTGACGCAAACGACGGTTACAGTGTATGGATTTGAGCCTTAGGAAACGAACAACTTAATGATAGTTTCTGTTCGACAAAATTTAATTTATTGCGTTTTCAATTGTCTTCTGCCTCTCTGTATACTACGCACACCTTTATACTCTTCTTCCACTTCGGTGATTTTAGAAACATTGTTCATTTGGCTATTACTGCGGGATGGGAGTCAAAACAGAGTCCACTCATTTTTGTTTTTTTACAATAATTGCTTTCCAATTGCGTCTCGCAACGATGCACAGCTGGCCGGTGCATGCTTTATGGGATGGATGTCCTAACTACATTACAGAGAGTGAATTTTCGAATGCATACTTTTTAATCCGATGTGTGTGCACAATGGATGAGGGCCCACAAAAGGCAGCCTCCACCTGCACGTTTCTATGATTTTTTTTTCGCTGGGCATTCCCCTTTTGCGCTAGCCACTCAATTATTGTTTCAATTGAATTGCCTATGGCCCCATGTGTGTCTGTGGATTGTCGTCAACGACAACTCACCTCAGTGGGGACAGAACAAATCAGAAACTCATCTCTTTGCCCTGCTGATGAGAGTCGCCTCGTTTACATTGAAATAATTCTGGTCAGTCAGTCTGTTGTCATCGGCAGATTCCACACACACACACACACACACAATACAGACCACAATCATCCCCATAAGTGGAAGTTCAACGTGACGCTACTTTAAATGGGTCACGTTTTGTAGAGCATGAGACACTGCCTCTGGGTGCATCGCCGACTTGTCGTCATCCAATGGAATTGCCCTAATTGGGGAACTGCCTTAGTGCGGGATGATCCCTGCCCTGGCGAGTCGAACTAAGAAACCCGCGGTATCCTGATGAGTTTCACTTGAATCCGAGCCTTTTGCTAATAACCTCGATTCATGCGCTGTTGGTTGGTGGCCTCAGGCGGCTCAGCTCATCGTCTCTGGGTATCGCATTGCGTGCCGGTGGCTTATTTGCTGTTACATAGAAAAATAAAAATTGCTTTCTATGCGATTTACTGCTGACGACTGTGTGTGCACGGAGTAGTGGCTGGTTTTTTCTTTATGAAGCGCTGCTCGGTAACAACACACTGCCTCGTCAAATTATACACTCATTTGCATGTGAATTTCTCTATTATAGTGGTTTTGTGGCGGCCCCTGTGGCTCCGGTCAAACTGCTGAGATGGCAGATGCATACACGGGGAGAACATTTACATGTTCCACTGCATTGCAGTTTTAATAGAATTATGTTTTATTCAAGTGACTGATTTGTTGCTATTGAATGGGGCACGTCGAGTATCGGTTACGCAGTTGCGCAACGGCGGCGCTGCGTTGTTCGGGAATAATTATTGCTCGTTTAAACTGTTGCACGTAAATGAATGCATGGGGCTAATTGTGGCATGTCTGACTGCAACGCAATCGAGTTAATTATCACTTTCTTGTGAACTGTCATTCATTGGCGTTTTACTTTTGTTCGGAATGTTAAATAATTCTGAAGCACTTTCAATCTTTGCTAATTCTAAGAATTAAGTGTTTCCAATGAATCTACTACTACTGAACAATTTGTTGTTCTTGTACACAAGTTTTCAAGTCTGATGAGGAACATCCTATCTACCCTAACTCCGAAGGGTAAATAAAATCAAATTGCCCAAACTGCTGAAAATCAATTTCAATGAAAGCAAAAAACCTCTCGAGTTCACATCCTTCGTGTCCTTAACTGTGTACGAATGTAAAGCTGTAGATGGCAACCTCCTTCAAAGAGGGTGTATGATGCCTGCTTGTGAGATGTATAAGTACGAAATATGTATTTTTGAGTTGGTCTGATTTGTTGTTGGCATTGCATTAGATTTTAATTAAGTTACGGCGTGCTTTTAAGGATACGAAACGTCTGTATGTTTGCATAAAGTGCTCTCGCATCATCTTCTGAGTGGGAAACCTTTTACTTGGAACTGAGTATAATTAAATAAGATGGGTTATTACTGTGGAGTATCATTTATGTTGGCAGGTGACTGTACAATCCTCGCATTATTTTCTGTTTCGAGTAGAGTGTGTGAGTGATGAATGAAAAAAGAATAGCACTTTACTTCCTGTACAAAAATTGAATGGAAGGTCATGCTAGGCTGGGAACAAATTATTAACATTCTCTTCTTGAAGCTCCAAATTGAGGCGTATATTTGATGTAATCGAACTTGGGTATTATTGTACATTTGTGATGAAGTCACGGCCTTGATTAGAACTAGAACTATTGTCTTTGCTTACTTCTTTTAAATGTAATGAAAGTATGATTATTTTCCCGTATTATTCTTCTGATTCATGAAACATGATCTAGAATTTCAATAAAGTTATGAAATCTCATATCATCTACTGGAATAAATTAAAGGCTTTCCAAGCGTGTCTCGCGTATCATATACAGGGTCCTATGTCTGTTCTGTTTTGGTACTAGATGGCGATGGTTCCCAATGTCCAGAAATATTTATCTGATTGTGTCAATGGAACACGTACATATTTTAAATGTGAAATTTTTATGTCTTACTTGAAAGTGATACTGATTTGAACATGAGCAAAATATCTGAAGAAATACGATGTATCATGCCTTTTGTTATAAAAAAGGGCAACACGTTGCAAAAATATGGTAAAAATTGTATGCAGCTTACAATGAGAATCATGTGAACGAATGCTGGACACAGGAGTGGATTATTTGATTCAATCCCATTTTAGTGTAAACAACGCACCTCGCACTGGTCAGTCTGTCAGAATAGGCAAAATTTTCCAACTGAGGGAGCATGATCGACACGGAAGCTGCCAAGAGATGGCGAAGGCACTAAACATCAATTGTATGACAGACTGGAATCATGAAAAGAAGCTTAATGTTTGGGGTCCACATGAATTAAAGCAAAAAAAAATTAACTGACCGTATAACTATCCGTAAAACGCTGCTTAAATGAAACGAAATAAAAAAAATTCTTGAAGGGATTCATTCATTATGGGCGATAAAAAATGAATGAGAATATTAGTGATCAGGGTCGGTTTCCGGTGACCGACCACAAACAACTTTAAATTGCTGGATTGACAGTAAACCAGGTTATCGCGAGTGTTCTTCTAGAACGTGCCTAATTGGCACATTCTATCCTCTACTTTGCACAACAAGACATTTAGAATAAAGCAATTAAGAAGGAGCGACCAAAATTGGAAATAAAAAGGAAGTTGTCTTTCATCGTGACAAACCTAGACGACACACATCTCTGATGACCTGACAGAAATTGGCGGTGCTTTGTGGAGATGGGGACGGTTAAAAAATGATTTTTCGTGAATTAAATTTTTTTTGGAAATGATAACATGTAAATGCTGGCCCCGACTTTGCCTGAAATGAAACATGCGAAAGGTTCAATTTTGGGCGACTCGCTTGAGCTTAAGTACTGGTATTTCGCGGATAACACGAGTAATATTGGTTTTCAAACCGTCAATCGTACCAGGCCTATTCCTGAAGACCTAAGACTTTATATGTACCCAGAGAAAATAATCTGAAGGTGTGATATCGCAAAACAAAAGGAGAATATGCTCACAAAAATGATTTCTCAACAAATTCATTGATTCAAGCTTTGTACGGCCTTTAGCCAGTCAACGAAGCTGTCAAAATTATATTTTCGTTTGAAAAACCATTATTTGTCATTGGATATGTTACATCATTAAGGCAATTTCTAATGCATAAATTAAGTCACAGCTATTAGTGAGCTGTCGTAAAGATCTCAAGGCTCTTGACTCACAGCATGCTTTTACTCTATGCCGTGTTACTTGACACAGGGACACAACCGGCAATGAGGTAGCTGATATTTATGCGAAGGAAGGTGGCCAATATATACTCGTACTAAATGTAAAAAGCCACCTCTGATTGATTTTCGGATGAATGTTGACATGAAGATCCGAGAATTATGGTATAACAGTATCATCGGGGTAAGGAAAAGTACGCTCTCGATAAAGGAGTACTAACTTGCAACAATCGTCTTATGTATTGCGCAGTAAAAAATAATCTTACCAACGACAGAATATGCAGATGACTAAGAGGATACTTATCACAACTTTTAGTACTTGCCAAGCCTAAGTCAAATGAGTCAAAAAATCGTATGAAAATTCTATGTTTATGAACCTAAAGACTTTTGAAAAAAACCCATCAGCTCTTTTAGTAGGTTTCTGATCGCAACAATAGGGTTGGACTTGCCTTGCTTTGATCTAAGCAAAAGGAAAACTTCTTAACCCCAGATTGTTTGACAACACAATAAAACCAAGGGACCTAAGTGCAGGCGTGTCGCATCTACTCACTAACCAATCAAATCATTCCATCATCATAAACAGACTAAAAAATGGCAGTAAATCATAAAAATTTAAATTATTACAGATTTTCGAACAGATTTTACAAAATCGATTGAAACCTTATTCGCGTAAAGCTGATTCATGCGAACATTTCATTTTAACCCCCGCACACATGTCTTCCTTCTTTCATTTAAATAAATGAAAAATACGGAGTTCAGAGATAAATCTATTTTAGCGCACTCGTCTCCACATCTCCATAAGGCATTTCCATAATTCCATTATTCGACGATCGACCTACGCACAGTGCGCTGCGATAAAGCGTACGAGGTTCATTTTTACATGGTCACATCCCTGGCTGCGAATCAATACTTCATCCATTAATATCTGTTATTGCTTTTAAGCCAAGAGTTACTTCCTTTCTCGGCGGTGACATCAAGTGATGCGAGGGGGTGCATCTGTGCGATGTATTCCTTTGCGCTCCAAAACATTGACATTTCCTTGACCTTTTTATGGCTTTCCAATAACAAAATATGGACATGTTATGAGCGCAACAATCGCATTAAATTTAAATATGTTATTTTGGAAAGACTTTCGTGAGACAGTTTGACTGTGGGTCGGGCGGCTTTCAAATGTTTCATTCATGCAAATGGGAGCGTTGGAGTGTATTGTTTAATTTGGTAAATGGGTGCATTCAATGCGATGTAAGGCATTTCTTGGCCGTATTTTTAGTCTGATGGCTGTTGGCGTGTTGCCAGAAAATGAGTGTGTCTATTGTCTGAATTGTTTAATCACCATTTATCCGATAAGTGATTAGGGGATTTGGGGGTTGTTGGGGGGTGGACGAGAGTCTTGAATTAGTTGCGCACGTTTTTGTCGTGATGTGTGTTAGGCTATAAGCAGAAAATAATTGATTCACATCCCAAAAGTGAGAAATATGTGGATGTAGTGCATTGTTATGATCTTAGCTGTGAAAACAAAATTGGGGATATTATTCAACGAAATTCAATGCAGATGCAAGAAATGTAGCACAATCCTAAAAGTTTTTAAGATTTGTTGAACGGGACTCGTCAATCCCCACCCTTTGTTAACTGTCAAACTGCGATGTAAACGCAGGATGTGGTAAGCAATTTGCAAAGCAAGTTCTTCTTAGCGCAGGTGTGGTTTTGGTGAAATTTGTAGTGATTAGAAGTGGTTTTAATTATTTGCTGTTTGCCGACGTTCAGTCGTTCTTCAGTTATATTAATAATATCAAATGTCGATTGTCTCTGTGATTCAAAGTTCAAGTTTATACGTGTCAGGGCTAAGCTGAGTCGTTTTTCAATCCACGCCGAAATATTATTTTCTTTCTCTTCCTTAAACGTTGAGGAGATGTGATGCAGAAACCGCAAGGAAATATTCGATGTGTACACAAAAGTTCGGTCTCCTTGAAGACCATGTTAATGCACCGATGACTTGGAATATTCAAACCAGCTGACAGCTGGACAGATTTGGGGGCGTTCGATGACTTTCAACAGATTTATTGTTCATTCGTTCGTATTTTGGGGTTGAGTGGGGGAAGCACATTCTGTTGCACAATCATCAAATGAACAGAATAACCTTCTGGCTGTAAACAAATGGTGCAGTCGTCGACGACGAGTCAATACGGTGCCCGATGTCTTGGAATATCATTATGGACGCAGTTACATTCTGAAATAAAAACAATTTCTTTGCATATCGCTCAAGCAGCATTTCCGACATGCATTTCAACGTCTCTTGGCTTCGATTCATATGGCACCCAATATTTCAGATCATTTCTATTGTTTTTAAACGATCGACGTTAATGTTGAGCGATCCCAAACGCGTTGACAAGTTCTTCTTGCATTTTTTTTTCATAGATCAATGAACCCAATTTTTAAGTCAGGGACTTCTGCTTCAAAAATTACTCTTAAAGTATGGTCACCATAAACTCCCGTCGAAATACGATTCATTTTGAAATAATGAAGTAATTCTCCCTGAAGAAATTATTTATTTGACACGAATCTCAGCACACTCAGTAAATTAAAATTTATTGCTGTTTACGCTTCAGTTGAATGACACATTACAGTATCTAGAGGTGATTTACTGGAATACGAAAATGCTCCAAGAGTTCAGATCAAAATGGATTATCACTGAGGGTTGGCCAGTTTCATATTATATTGTTCCGGTTTTTCACATTTGTTGTCGATCGTTCCGGTGGTAAAAACTTCGTGCAAGTTCTACTTGTATACACTGTGTATGCAATTTAAAAAAATTGTCTTCAAGTGAGAGCCGTATCGACTGTCTTCACTGCGGGAAATTGTGAATCAAATGATCCAGTCCGGAATGTTTCAAATTCGGGGTATCGCAAAACACATCGGTTGAAACAATCCAATGTGAACAAGGTCAAAGGACAATTAAATGACGAAAGGGGATGAGGCTAATGTGTGAATAAAAATATATATGACCTTTAATGCTTCTTATTAGCAGTAATAGATATTGTGTGATGTTGTTAGCAACGGCAATCATTTAAGAAAAAAGTGCCTGTTAAGAAACCAACATTATATATAAACATTGCATAAGACATTTTCCGCTACGTCAGAATTTTATCCATTTCATTCCTTTAAAATTCCTGGAATCGAAGAAACTTTACTTCTGAAATTTAACAAGTAGTCAACTTTCTTGTTGAGAAAGTTTGGAAGTTTTGTATGGGTATGGACTGAGGTTCCGGTGGAATCGTTTCGATGTGTAAATCGTATTTTTGTTAGGTTCACAACAAAATGAAAACATTTAATTGACACAGGTGTCCAAGATTTTCCTTCATTGGCATTCAATTTAAATTTGCCAATACTTTAATTGTATGTTCCCTAAAGTTCTAACATTTACCAACAAAAATAGTTCTCCAGTCATGTTTTATTGACGCTTTCTGTGGTGAAGTTAAGCTTTTATTGAATTTCCAATTGCGTCACAAAGTAACCCCAGTCATAGATTATATTGACGACAATTTATTATTGGGTCACTTGGGCTGTTTTGGAAAATCCAATTATTTATCATAAAAAGATGTATGACTGATAAATTTAAATATGTGAGTAACTGACTATTTAATTTAGACGACGACGCCATCTTTGATGGCTTTAAAATTGTATTTCATTTCTTAGTTTATGCTGAACTCTTCACATATTTTTGTTGTGAAAAATCAACAAAATTAACTAAAGAATTCACAATATTTTATTTTTTTTGTTGATTTTATGTGCTTCTGTGGTCGCCGTAGCGAAGTGGTAGGTGCGTCGACCGCCACGCAGTAGGTCTGGGTTCGATTCCCGGACTGGACACCTTGAATTTTTCCACGGCACCACCTCTTTCCAGTTGCTGACAACACTCAAAGAGTATCAATTGTATATGAAAAGCTTCTCAAATCTCGCTGTTCGGAGTCGGCAAAAAACTGTATGTCCCTTCTACTCCTGAGAAAACAGTAGCACGCAGTAGAAAACAGTAGTTGCAGAAGCTAGGCCGCGGTCTCTTGTGGGCTGTGGTGCCGCTTAATGAATCCTCGCTTAATGAAGAATCCACAATATTCTATTTTTATTGGTTCTCAGTGTTTTCGAATGAATAACACCAAACTCAGCATGAGCGGTATGTTATTTGTATTTAAGGCGTTAGTATATTCTTAACGCAAAGGACTGTGATCCTCTGACAAACGGCTTGCAAGGCGGAATTGTTTTGTCTACTTTTTCGGTACCGCCACATATTCCCTGTAATACCAAAGCTTTATTGGGTGTAACCACTCAAAACAAATATGTCATCTGACCGTCATAAATTGAAAAATCGTCTGTGGTAGCTAAGAAGAGATAAGCATGTGTGATAATTTGTTGTAAGGTGTTTGACAAAAGGTAAGAAACCGAATTTCTACCACCTTGTTGTAGGAAACATACAAGAAACAGAGCTAAAGGGTCACCCTTTTTATTGTTCAATTTGGAACAACAGGGTCCATGTATTTGCTGAGCCATCCGATCGAGTATCGAACCGAAGTGCAACTTATAGAGTTATAAGAACGCTTCTACTTTTTCCCGTCCTCCTGAAACGGTTCTTATAAAGATTACTGATGTAAACCTGTTATCATTCCGCTTTGTTTTCTGGGTTAACACCACGATTTTCCGTATTACATTGTTGTTATCAGTCACTCATAACTCAATCATGTGTTTCACAGACTGCAAATGAAAATTTGTGAAAAAAATTTCTTCATCGCCTACGCATCGCTCCAAATGTCAACACTATGGTGTACCGCCTGCATATTTACATAGCGAGAAAACGACTGTACACTGCTAAATCCAAGCCAAGTCGCCTGTGAAAACATCTGCCACTTTGTGTCCATTACAAACTAAATTCTTACCAAATAGACTTTTTGTTATTAATTTCTGTCATTATTTCCAATCGAACATAAAAAATACAATTCACATCTGAATTGGTGACATAATGAAATTCATTCAAGAATACTGGCAACTGATGTTGGTTCACTGACCTGCTTTTGCTAATTGCCTATTAATCTAAAAATAAATTTATTTTGGATTGCTGTTTTTTTTAAATGTTATAGACGTCTTTCAACCAACACTTTGCCAAATATAGATTATCTGTTTCGAAATTGGCAAAAATGAAAGGAGAGTTTTCGTTGGTGCAAAACAAAACATATGTTCGAGTACAAAGTCCATAGCGGCGTGTATAACTGCATATTGAATAAAAGTTCTCGCGCACGAATTGACTGAGTGTGTATTCATGAATATTGAAATCCGGATTCAGATCTACGTAAGCAATCCTCGGCTATAATCGTTTTTTGTTTTGGAACTCAAGCGATACGGCTCGAAGTGAGACATGCGAAATCATTGTTCACCTCTGACATTGGGAGTAATTTTTTTTTTGACAATTAAAAATTGATTTAAATTGTTGCGGCGGTTAGTGGCAATTAATTTGTTCGGGTGGGAGGTCAGGTCTGTGTGGGTCGTTTAAATTAGTTTAAAAATTTAATTCAGGCTTGATCTCTTCGTGGAGGTTGTCTTTTTTTTGCAGGTTGGTATGGAAATGTGGGACTTGTTGCACTGTAGCCAACAATCGGTTATTTAAATGTGGTGAGAGATGATTCCAAGGAAAGCAATAATCGTTGCTAAAATTGAACGAATTAAGAATATATTAAACTTTTGATGGAATCTCGATGTCAAGCGATTTTAAAAAACACCGCCGATCCTTTACAACTCAACTTTTAAACTCCTTCCCTTTTTCTTAAAATGTTCTTTTTTTTTTTGACAGTTCCCTTTGCTTATAATGGGTGAACAGCATATTTCATTGTTACAAATACCGGGTGCTAGCGCCAACTACAATATTACAACTAATGTACTACAATTTTTTGATTAATATTTTTAAACAATTTATTCAAAATTTTTGTTCTTGATAAAACTGAACGAGACGAACAAAAAAACTCCATGCAAAATGACCACTATGAATGGCCGTGAAAGTTTGGTACTAAATTGTTGATAGATGGCTCTGAAATGTAATACCTCTGGTTATATTTATTGTGTCTGTCAATACTATATTTTCTATTGAAGAAGCCTGCTGATATGGCAATACGTAGTGGTCCGCATTTCTATTATTATTTTTAAAGATCGTTACATCGCTAGGTTCGTCTTTAATAATATTTTCAAACAAAATTATTAATAAGATGTGTGTACATATATTCGTTATGGCATGAACTAAATGCATCTTAATCAACCTACATTTCTATGAGAAATCATTGAAAGTCAAACGTTTAGACTTTGACAAGTGCGAATGGTTTTGATAACGGCCATTTGAATCAATTATTTCAGTCGCAAACGCTATCATTCTATGAAAAAAATGAATATTGACAATCATACTACGGGTACCATGAAACGACTGATAAGTTTCAATCATGGAATTTATAATTGGCAAACACAACACTCATATTGTACAGCACAAAAAAATAAAAAAAAGATGATTGCATCGGCCGGGAATCGAACCCGGGCCGCCCGCGTGGCAGGCGAGCATTCTACCACTGAACCACCGATGCTTGTGAAAATTTCCATGATGAGATGAAGTACGCGAATCAATTTAGAATTATGTACGTTTGGCTTTGTAAACAGAATCTACTCTATGGCAAGCAGGTGGTTCTATAGCAACCGCCTTGACTCCATGGTGAAGGTGACCGGCTAAATGGCTCTTGTCTTGGTCTATGGCTGTCTGGTGTGATTTAAGGTGAGTTCTTCTCAGATAGAAAAGATGAAGTTGTATAAGAGACAATGTCTTCGTCTTGTCGCAAAAAGATCGAACCTCTGAGATCGACTACAAAAAATTCTATCGCAACGAGATTTTGTACAATGAGGCCGTCGTGCACAGGGTGGATAATTCGATCATTAATCCGATTCGAAGGGACGTTGCGTGTGTTTATAATTGGCGCGCGCTAAAGGGATTATTGAGTACTCTTAAGTGAATGGATTTAAGCAAGGCCGAAGAGAGGGAATGGAGGTACCGGTGCATATTGGTTTCAAATGCCTGTGGATTGTAATGAGGGGGAAGAGTTGAGCTGGGAAGAGCATTCCATATTCGTATGCTGCGACTGAAGAAGAAGAGTCTCAAAACTTAACTGTACGTCCGAAGGTTAGCTTAAGAGTGAACAGGTGGGCATTCCTAGCGAGACGAGTATTGCGGATAAATCCTTGAAGCGGAGGAATGTAACTGCTTAACAGCTTTGTACTAGCGAGTTTTGGGCGGAGGTGGGCCTTATACACATATAGTTGCCAGATCAAAAGAGTTGAAATATTTTTTCCATCGCTTTAAGAAACCTAGTGGTATGATACGAATCAACAAAATTGTTCTCGACGGAATTGGAGGGCTAAGATGAATCAGTTGCACAATACAATAGAGGACACCAACGGACCCAATCGCGCCCACAAGTGGAGAAGGACCTCAACCAATTTGGAGTACGAAAAATTCGGTTATTAGTGTTTTGTTTGTTGAGGACTAGGTCCACCCCGTACTGCAGCACCATACGAATAAGAAGAGGGGATTGCACTTATCCAGAATGCGGATGAATGCCTTTTAGTTTACCATATAGTGCGTACGACGGTGGATAGACGGCCAGTCTTTATTCTTTATTTTAAAGGATCTTAGCAGCTTATTTATTCAAAACCATTCACGAGAGTGATTATAAGATGGAACGAATCAGAACCAAATTAAGTTCAAATTTATACAGATACTAACGGTACAAAATATTTTTTGCACAAAAAACTTTCCTTTTTTCTTTACTTTTTCATTTTCGTTAAATAAATAGCCACGAATTATGGTGATGAGTGTTTCAAAATGTAAAGTAACTTATTTGAATAATGAACGCATTATAAAACTGTTGCACGCACTGATTAAGTGATAAGTTTGTCATAAACATTTGACGACTTTGTGTGACATGCGACAATGGCGACCTTAGGCATTCGTGTGGCGCACCACGCTGTTAAAGGAAACGCAATCAACACAGTCCCATCTCAGTCGGATTAATAAATGTCTTGCTGTTGTGATGAAGGGACACGGTGAAATAAAAAGTGAGGAAATTTCTAGGTATATCCTAATAAATGTATGCGACGACATAAACTCGAAACGAATAATAACCTTATCTGCGTCTAGTCATAAAGAAACGTAGACGTCACGCATTTTTAGTGTTTGTTCAAATATATGAGCACGGGTTTGATTTGTTTACAATGGCACCAAGTAGTATGGCGCCGCTGCAAGTGCAAACAAGAATCACGTTCTGGGAAATCGCATTAGGGACTGTTTGAAAATTTTCAAGGACACGGCGTAGAGCAATAAAACAGCGGTATGCAATATACACTTTAGTTGAGATAATGCACTTACACGAAGAACTCAGGTTTTACACCTGAGGTGCTGGCGAAATTCAATTTTTCAACAATAGGGTACAACAATGGTTCTCTTACTGCCATCCATACCTTTTTTTTTTGTTATTCTGCGTTTTGTCAAAATTGATCTAATGTATGCTGCCTAGGACAGAACACAATGATCGTCAACTATAAACTTAAAGTTGTTGCTTTTTCTGCATTCCATTGGTGAGCAAACTTTATTTTTTAAATATCTTGACGGATACTTTGTCAACGCTTTGACTGCAGTTTGTCCAAACAACTTTGGTCATAACTCTTGACACGAAGCCTTGCTCCGTCTATTTCATCCGATAAGAACTAGAACGTCAGTGCTGATTGAAGATACAAAATTAAGCGTTTGGTATACGGTAGTCGGAAAGTGTTTCGATTTTATAGTGAGAGGGTCAGTTTTGATTCTTGAAGTGAACTTACACTTCATTTTCCACTTTTCACAGCTGTTCCCTTCTCAGATTTTTGACAATTCTCAGAGAGATGGCTTGAAGAAGCTGACTTAAGGCATCGACATTTAAATTTAGGTCCTTTTACAACAGTGGCGCAAACAGTAATAATAATTGAGTGGCACTACAGCCCGCAAGGGGCCAGGGCCTAGATTCTACAACAACTAGTCGTGTTGTGCGTTCTACTGTCCTCTCACAAGTAGAAGGGAGCTACAGTTTTTTGCCGACTCCGAACGGCGAGACTGGAGAATCTTTTCATGGACAATTGGTGCTACTGACAACACTTAAGGAGTGTGTCCCGTCCCGGAATCGAACCTAGACCTTCTACGTGGGGGTCGACACACTTACCCATTACGCCACGGCGACCACAGTCTGTATGAAATTCGGAAGTTACAGTTCGTTGACTGCATTAGTTCAGCTTAAATGGACTGCGAATTCGATCCTCTGGGAATGAGCAGTAACGGAAACTCGTGTCTTTGATTCAAAAACCAAATAATGAGTTGACAGTCATATGAGGGAAGACAATTAGTAATGAGGCTCGTGCACCCTTTGCGATTTTAAAATACTTATAGCACTGTTGAAGTTGTCTACGGCGGACAAACTATAGTCCGGATGTCACGCCGTCATTTTCATTTTCTTCTTTTACTGACGCTACAGTCCGTGGTGGACCTGGGCCTCAACCAACAGTTCTGCAGCTAGCACGTTTTCTCGCCAGCTGCCCCCAACTGCATATTTCAAGATGGGTGAGGTCCTTCTTCCCTTGTGAGCGCCATTCCAACTTAGGCCGTCCTCTGTTGTGTTGTCCAATTGGCTCGGATTGGAAGACTTTTCGGACCGGAGCCGTGGTGTCCATACCCTCTACATGACCTAGACATCTTAAGCGTTGTATCTGAAGACGCTTGATCAGGCGCATGACGCCGTACAGCCTACTTCTTCTCCTTTAGACGACATCAACGCAAACAGGACCAAAAATCGCACGCATAATTTTTCTCTCGAAAATACAAGAAGGGTGGAAGTCACTGGCTTTCGTGAAATCAATTCATATCATTTTGCTCTTCTTGTAACTAATTCATTCATGAATGTTGTTTTGTAGCTAGCCTCCATCCGTACGTATGACTACACCTCTTTTCGTAATCCGCTAAAATTTTGCTGATACGCAAAAAGGCTTCTGTTAGCTAATTGAAATTTGTTCGCCTTTATTGCCTTTCCACCCATGGTTCCTATTAATTACGTTTGTTAAAGTTAATAACCCAATTTTTTATCACCCAGAATGATAATTGTGCACATTTTGTGGGCTAAAATCTAAATAATCACTCAGCCACTCCAAACCTAGAAACAGGAGAAAATGTGTCGCTGACAACTGATAGATTGCCTTAAGAAAATAATTTCAACAAAAGAATTGAAATAGTCCATTCTGTGCCCGTTTCTAAACGACCACTTGGCTTAGATTAAATCTTTAAGTGTGTGGGGGAAATTCGTGCACTCACAAAATACCCACACGTCTTCGTCGTTCAACAAGGTTATGAACTTTCAAGTTCCACTCAACTGTGAACGTAAATATTGTCTCTTGCTATTAGTCACTAATTAGTTAACTAGCGTACAGCGTGTCGTCGCATTTAGTAAATTTTTTACATGTGAACCCTGCTGACAGGATGCCATTAACATAACATGCTTGGGGGAGTGACGCAAATCCAGTCTGTGTCTCCGGCTACGCAACAGAATGCCTCTAAAAAAATGTCAAGCTGTTGTTATTCTTCCTCCTCTACCTTGTTATGCCTGCCGAGGAGTATTAAATCGAAAAAATAAAGTTCCTTAAATTCTAACCCTCAACCACGTAACAATTCACAGAATATACAATTTGCTAAATTTGTTTCTTTTTTTCTCTTTGTTGCAGATATATTCCAACTCGGATATGGGGTTTCAGCGGTCATGTCCAGACTGTTTTGCATAGCATCGTTGGGCGTGTAAAGTGCCCATGGCCGCTGGGCGAACGTGTGTATCTGTCACTGTTCGATGGTTCAACGTTGACTTATGATCTCTATCAACCACTGAATGAACACGAAGGTGAGTTCGGCGAAAAGAATTGGATGGGGAGGCACTCGTATATCGCATGCTTCACACGGGCTGTGTTTTTTGGGGGGACGTTTGAGGCGTGGTGCGGACGTCGAGCGAAAGTTGTCACGCTCATACATAGGGTTGAAATGTGAGAACGAAAAGTAGACGACCGGGGATGATATTAATCAACTCGGGTACAATCAAATTAATTGAGTGCTGCCCTGACACTTACAAATAAAAGCCTGCTCTGGATTTCAATTCACGCGAAGGGTTGACGGTTTGAGTGTGAAGCGTGTGGCCATGGGAATACATTTCGACAACACAAATTCGCAAATAAAATCAAAACACAGCGCTTACTGATTTCGTATCAATTTCAGATGATATTACGGTCGCCATTTGTCCGGGCATAGGAAACTCGTCCGAGAGCGTCTACATTCGTACATTCGTTCACTACGCACAATGCCATGGCTATCGGTGTGCAGTCCTAAATCATATCGGAGCCTTACCAAGTGTTCAAGTCACTTCATCACGCATCTTTACATACGGTAGGTCAAGCTGTTTGTGTTCATTGTATAATTGATTCTAATTGAAATTGTTTTCTCTCTGTTTGCAGGGCATACTGACGACTTCTCAGCAATGGTTGAGAATCTGAATAAGAGATATCCGTCCACACATATAATAGCTGTAGGTTTCAGTCTAGGTGGTAATTTAATAACAAAATACATGGGTGAGAAGACAATAACTAAGCCAGCTACTGTCATTGGTGGTATATCAATTTGTCAAGGATACAACGCTGTTGAGTAAGTTTTTGATATCGAAGATTATCACAGTAGTTAATTCACGCAATTTACTTTCTTTAGAGGAACAAGGTGGCTTCTGAATTGGCAGAATTTCCGTCGTTTCTATCTGTATGTGATGACAGAGAATGTGAAGAACATCATCCTTAAGCATCGCCAAGTTCTCCTCTCCGATGAGGTGAAGAGCAGATTTAATCTTAATGAGAGGGAAATCATTGCCGCTGCAACACTGCCTGAACTCGATGAAGCATACACCAGACGAGTACACAATTTCCAATCAACACACGACTTATACAAGTGGAGCTCTTCTCTAAACTATCTCGATAACATTGAGAAGCCAATGATATTCATCAATGCTAAGGATGATCCTTTAGTTCCTGAGGATTTATTGTCACCCATTAAGGATCATGCACGTAAGTAACTTTATGTTTGGATAATAACCTTCCTTTGGCATAAAAATCGTACACAAAGTTTCTATTATACTCCACATTGATTTGAAATTTATTCGTGTCAATGAGACCCTAAAAATGCGCTCTCTCCGGCACTGAAACAAGCAAGAAGTTGTAGAATCTTAAATCGTATTCGAGTTCTCATGGTGAATGAGCATTTCAAATACATGCCTTAAGTTTGAGTATACCTTACAATACATATCTTTCTATTAGATCGTGGAATTGGTGAGGAAGGCGTTGAAACGGTGTCTTATCGTCTCAGAAACTCACTGGCTTTCATGAGGAAAGAACTCTAAGAGCTGGAAATTCCTCCAAAATGTTTCATAAATGTCGGTGTTTGTCCATAAAACCCCAATTACTTGACTCAAGAAGGGATTACTTTATTACACCGATCTAGGGTGTATTTAATTGTGGTTGATAGTCAACGTTTTTAGCCACTCTGTAGAAACCGTCAGAATAGTAAGAATTACTATAAATGAAGATGGAAATGGAAAATTGGTTTAATAGGTTTCTATGTCACACGTCGGTTTTTGGTGAACCATGCCCAGGTTTCTCAAAAACAGCTACCACAGAAAATAACATGAGAAAAAGAGACTTGAGATAGTAGGCATTCCATATCCTGCATAAAAGTATGAGTATGAGAAAGCTGTCTCCATAATGGGTGCCGCGTTTGATCATTCCGGACAACGCAACTGCGACTCCACCTCAGAGCAGTTTTAGAGGCTGTTTATGCGCAATCCGAAAGAGATCTTGCATCACTTCATGGCCTTCGTCGAAAATGCACCACTGGTACACACCAGAGACCCAGAAACAGTGAACTTCACCACCAATAAGGTGAACACTGTCTGCCTAATGGCCACCGTTTTTTGGGATGCGAAACGCTTGTTCAACATCGATTACCCAAAGAAACGCGCAGGGTTCCACTATGCCACATTGTTGGCTTGATTCGCCGACGAATTACAGAAAAGACGACCCCATTGGGCGAAAAAAAAATCATTTAATATGACAACACACCATTTCACACTTAGACACGGCCAGTGGTCGAATTAAGTAATGAACTGCAACCCAATTTACAGTATTCCCAGACTTCGTTTTGTTATTGTTTCAATCATGAAAATGTAATTTGAGTCGGGACCTTATTTGCAATCATCCACAAAACGCGTTAAAGAAGTTGAAGCATTGCTGGGTCAAGTTAATCGATCTAAAAGAGCCAAATTTCCAACATTTTCATTTTTCTTTTGTTCACTAAGTACTTGCAATCTCAACTCGATCCTATCATGAAGACGAGAAATAATAAAATTCAAAGACGAGTTCTGAATTTAAAAACCATTTCGTATTGCATATGTTCGTTTATTTTCCTTAGAAACTTCACCGATAGCCATTACAAGCGCATTTATTGTACACATTATACACTAAGTACAGTCAGAATTCAATCACCTCAAGAAAATGGGAAATACAATAATATAGTTCAATGATGAGTTTTGTAGCTAAGAACCAGTTTTTGTAATAAATTTATTACCTTCGTTCATATTTCTTAAAAACTCCATCGATAGCCATAAGAAGCGCATTTAGTTCCCAAATTGACAAGAGCAGTCGTGGCCGAGCGGTTAAGGCGTCTGACTAGAAATCAGATTCCCTCTGGGAGCGTAGGTTCGAATCCTACCGACTGCGAAGAGGAATTTATTTTTTTTTTATTTTTCAAAGTGGCATCATGCGGCTGCTAATCACCAGTCTCATTTGTTCGAATGGTTTGTTTACTTTCTGGAAACTTTTTTATTAGTGAGTTATTTTTATCTGATTCGACAGTGAAATTCGGCGTGAATTTGGTTTAGTAGGCAACATTAGTAGAACTGTGCGCCATCAAAGTTTGATTGGCTGTTAATATGACTTCTACATTGCATATCGTAATAAATCGAAACCTGACGTATATATGCATCATTGGATATTGATTCTATAAAATCAAGGTTTTCAAATAACTATTAAATTTTAGTTCTGGACTTGTAGTTTCAGTTAAAAAGAAGTTATCTCTTTGTCACGAAATTGCTTCGACTTTGATTTTTTTTGGTTGTAATTAGAATTTAAATTTTTAATGAAAGTATGAGCGTTTTTTTTTTTTCAGTATAGAGCTGAACATGACTGTCCATAATTTACCCTTAACTGAGAATTAATTTGATGAGAAGTCATTCATTTTAGAATCATTGAATTATGCATTATACTGCCAAAAGAATTAATGTTGATGAATGTAACGTTTACTTCTTTGGTTGGAGCTACAGTCCGGGTGGACCAAGTCCCAAACCACATAATTTTTCAGCTTCCTCACACACATACCAAGTCTCTTGAGGTTCTTCTCTCTACGTGTGTGCGCCATCTCAATCGGGGACTTCCTAAGTTGTGTTTGCGTCTAAATGGTTCAGATTCAACAACGTTTTGGACAAGGGCTGTGTTATCCATTTGACTAGGTGCATGACGGCGTACAGCCTGTAGGTTTTGCTATTAAATCTGCTCCTTCAAATGTCGTTAGCGCAAACACGATCTAGAGGGCTTCGTTATCTGCAGAGACAGCTCTTTTACTCGATTGCCTCTTGGGCTCCAAGTAAACCACAATTGGCAAGACTGAGCGATGATTGATCTCTGTATCAATGTTTTTGTCGCTATTTACTGTGGATACATGGTAGATGATGTCTACCATGTCTTAATGTCGATGTTGTGGGTCCGTTCCTCGTTTTTCCTCGTAAACCGCTTTTTTACTGCTTGTTAAAATTTTGAGCATGCCCTCTTATTTATGTTAATTCTTGACATTCATTAACATTGTAGAAATAAAGTTTTTTGTTCAAAATTATTCTCTTCGAATGCCCAGTAAGAGAAGTGGAGGCAACCATTATGTCTAAATCTGAGAACAGGCGAAGTGCACTTTTGTAGATGCCCAAATTCCGATCTGTCATCTCATTGATGCTAGTTCGCTCGTTTAGCAGAACCTTTTCAGCTAATTCAGAGCTCGTTTTGATGAGGATTAGGACTAAATATTAAAATTTACAAGCGCTACTAAATAAGCCATTGTAGCATAAGATATAAACTATTTCTTCGGTACATGAAGCCTTCAGGAAAAGAAAACTCACATGAACTCTGAAGGCTTAATGGGCTTAATGTGTCAAAAGGTGACTTGTGTCGAATAAGAGTATTGTTGACGACTTTTGCATGTGATGCATGCATACATGCCTAATTTAAAAAAATATCATTTTAACACATTTCTTACATTTCATTTTCAGTGTCTCGCCCACAAACCGCGTATGTTGAATTAGCTCACGGTGGTCATCTAGGTTTCTATGAAGGAGGGCTGATTTACCCCAACCCCGTCACATGGTTGGACCGCACATTGGTGGCTATGATTGGATCAATTGTAATGATACACGCTGGCCCAACATCAAGGAAGATCTCAACTTAATTTCACCCCCATACAACCCATATTCATTCGATTTAAAAGAAAAGCATACAAAATTTTCAAATAAGCGTCAAAAATATGAATTGTAACGCGCTCTAAATGAAAGAAAACAAAAATAACTAACTAACTTTTGTACACATCTTTACCGAGAGAAAGAAACCAACAAACAAACTGAAAATTTGACTACAAAGTTTATACAAAGAATAAAAAAAAATTGTTTTATAGATCTAAATGCAAAATAAGTGACACGCAGACACCTTTGAAATGCATTCACCAGAAAGAATAATCCATATACAAGCATTTTCATGGCTGACTAATGTTTCTCAAAGTGTTAACATTATTTTGCAAGAATTAAAATTCAACTACGCTCAATGAAAGAAAAAAAAAACAAATTTATTTATAGATGAGAGAGTTTCTTTATTATGCGCAAATATTAAATTTGAAGGAAATTACGTAATATTTCTGTGTACATGTATAAATGTTCATGACAAATAATCAATTTGTATAAATGTTAAACCGAGGGATAACCAACACACACCTTAAACATTGACATTTTGTGTATTTTTATAGACGTATGTATGTGTCCGTGAAAGGGTATTTTTTACCGACACAAAAAAGGATTTATATTCCACTAAGTTATGCTATGTTTAACGATTAATTTCTTTAGTGATTATGTACTTAGTAAAACAGGAAACGAATCAGAAAGCAGCAAATGATCTGTTCCTCAGCACTCGTCGTCTATCCACAACTGAAAGCGAATCCAACATGAAAACGAAAGTGAACAGGTTGTGATGTTACAGAAAAGAGGCTATATTAACAATATTCAACTAGGGCAGTTGTTGTGTATTATATGATTGCTTGTGTATTTATTTACTTTGTTATTTCATAAGTTGTTAGGGTCTCTAATTGATGAAATCTTGTTCCTGGACGAAATCAAAGAATTTCATTGATAATTTATAAAACAAAAAAGCAAAAAACTATATTTCATTCAGTGCGTGCCTTCGTTGTGCAGCGGTTAACTTTAAATTGGTCTCAGTGTCACTGATTCTTTGATTGGTGACGAAATTATTATCGAGTCTCTACCTACTAGGTAACATTGACTCTCAAATTTATTGCATATTTTATTTATAAAGTTCGTGCTGGCACTCTTACTGCAGACTACAGTTCACACGCCCACCACGCCAGGTGTTCTTGAATTCTTATGTGTAACTGTTTCTCTCAGCGAAGAGGTTGGTTTATTTGCACAAACGGGAACGAAATACAAAACAAATTTGAATTTTGTACATATTTTGGTGTAAACAACAACAATAGGTTAACAATCATTTGAAAAAAAAATTGTGTACTTTTACCGAAAGATGAAAATAAATGTCTAACGAACTTATGAAGATATTTTTTTAATTAGATAAATGAGTTGTTGCGTTGTCGTTCGACTGTGATTTATATTAAAAATAATCTTTTTTGAATCAAAATGTATGAATACGAAACCGATTTAACCAAAATTAAATGTTTGTCAGCTTATGTACGTTTTTAGTATGAGCAAGAAAAAAAAATTATATATGTAGATGTACGTATGTCCAATTTATGTGAATTTTAACAGCAACAAAAGAGGAAATCAAATATTCTTTTGAAGAGGAGATCTTATATATGACATGTTGTTTCGTGAGCAACTGTCTTTTGTATCTTATATATATATGTAAGAATCATTCATTTACGAGTATATGTATTGAACATATTGTTCTTGAATTCGCTGAATCGAATTCAGGGGCAAAAACATAAAATGTATATGTTAATAAAACGCCGTTTGATATGTGATTCATGGTGTTTCATTTGTAACCAGAGGAAGTCAAGGTATTGACATTCTTTTCAAATCATTTGGATGTTCCAAAAGGGAGCAGGGGATTTCAATCTGCTCAGTTCAGTTGAACGAATTGAATCTAGACACCTCCATTCTTCTTCTTGTGGCGCTACAGTCCGGGGTGGACCTGGGCCTCCAGCAAGCACGGTCTTTCGCCAGTTGCGCACTCCAAGTTGGTTGAGGTCCTTCTCCTCTTGTGTGCGCCACCTTATCCTAGGCCGTCCTCTGTTGCGTTGTCCCAATGGCTCAGATTCGAAGACTTTTCGGGCCGGAGCAGTGGTGTCCATAGGCTCTATATGGCCTAGCCATCTTAAGCGTTGTATCCGTAGGCTCATGCCGCCATACAGCCATAGATGTCATCAACGCAAACAGGACCAAAAATCGCACGCAGAACTTTTCTCTCGAAGAGACCAAAGGTATCCTCATACGCTTTTAGTAGTGTCCAGGTTTCCGCGCCATAAAGTAGGACTGGGATGATCAAGGTGTTATATAAAGCAAGCTTAGTCTTTCGGGAGAGGGCTTTATTACTCAATTGCCTCTTGAGCCCAAAGAAACAGAGATTGGCAAGAGTGATTCTGCGTTTGATTTCGGTACTGGTGTTGTTGTCCCTATATACAGCGGAGCCGAGGTAGACGAAATCCTTGACTACCTCGAAGTTTCTGCTGCCTAGTGTGAGTCCGAGACGCCGATGTTGTGTATGAAACTCAAAATAAAAAAATACATTTTTAAACTAAACTAAACTAACGCCGATGTTGTGTGTCCTTTCTTGATGACAGCATGTACTTCGTTTTGCCCTCATTTACCACCAGACCCATTTTAGCCGCTTCCGCTTCAATGCCAGCAAACGCGTCATTGACGGCTCGCTGTGGTCGTCCAATCACGTCAATGTCGTCGGCGTAAGCTAGCAATTGAACTGACTTTTGGAAGATCGTGCCTCTGGTGTTGCCCTGTGAGTTAGGTACAATTTTCTCAAGGATGATGTTAAAGAAGTCACAGTGCGTCGCCTTGTCTAAAACCTTTTTTGACATTAAAGGTCTCGGTGAGTTCGTTCTTGACCTTGGCGGAGCAGCGAGAGTTCTCCATCGTCATCCTACACAATCTGACGAGTTTGGTACGAACACCAAAACTAGACACCTCCATTACGATATTCAAATCCGGCCCGACTACATTCTGTCGTTGCATATTTTTTGTTTTGACCGGATTTTAACAGAAACCTTTAGTTAGTCGAGTGCTGATTTTGATTTAACGAAACAACAGACTGATGTATGCGACTTGCTCACCTATTTGGAGTAAGATCTAAATTCCGTATACTGATCGAAGAAACCCCTGTGCTCGGGATATTTGCCTTTCGTTTCATATCAGTTCTTTAAAATTAGTCCTTTAGTGATGGAGGTGCGAGAAGAATTCAAGTGAGATTTCGACTTTCAGATTTTAGTTAGTTTAGTTTAAAATGTATTTTTTTTATTTTGAATTTCATTTGTCTTAAATCTAGATATAAAATACTTAAACTAGTTAATTAAAAACTATCTTACTGGCTCCATGCGAGCACTCTAAGTTAATCTATGAGTTTTTATAATTGCCTTTCGGCTGGTGTTTTTTTTTGATGTATGTTCAAGTAAAGGACTAAAGTATGTGATATTTAATACTAAGAAAATGTTCTGTAAAAACTTAGCAACTTTCAGATTTTCTTGCACCCATTATCGTAACAACCAAAATGCCTGTCCTAACATAATAGTTAAGAGTAGAGCAAAGTATAGAGCAGAAATGCAGAAATGCAGCGAAATGTCTAAGTTTCTTAAAGCGATGCAGCTCCTATCTCATCTGGAGCTCCTAAGACCTCCCTGCACCTACTAGATAGAATTCAACAGGATTTTCGTTAGATTCTTGTGACGGAATAATGCTCTCGAGTTAAAGTGTGCTTATGGCGTCGCTGTAGAAAAGAAAGTCAAAGTCGATCCATTTGACTTTCACAGTTGAGGTGATTTCGTAAACCATTCGCGTTGTCCTTGGGAACACGTTAGTTTGCTTTGTTGAGTGGCACTACAGCCCACAAGGGACCAGGGCCTAGCTTATACAATGACTACTTGTGTTGTGCGTGCTACTGTTCTCTCACGAGTAGAAGGGACATACAGTTTTTTGCCAATTCCGAACGGCGAAACTTGAGAAGCTTTCCATAGACAATAGAGCAACAGCAACACGAAAGAGAAGGTGCCTTGAAAAAATGCGAGGTGTCCCGCTCGGAAATCGAACCTAGTCTTTCTGCGTGTGGGTCGACGGACTTACCTAGTATGCCACGGCGACCACAAAATAACAAAAATTAATCAAAATATTTTCTGGATAAGGTTAAGATAACAGCTCAACCTGCTTAGTACATATTTCTTTTTAGAAATTTCAATCACATTGGACGATATCATTCAGCACTTAGTCCTTTATTTAAAAAAAAATGTCCTGTAGTTGATTTCCGTGTTCACAGTATTTTTCCTGCTAACATCGTTTCCATAATTTTAAAAGCGTTTTTGTGTATAAACACTAAATTAATTTTGGTTTGAGGAGTTCACTTTGCAGGTTTTTACTTTAAGACAAAAGTAAAAGTTCTAATCAAAATTTTGGTTTTAACATTGACTAATTGTAAATACTTTGTCACCACTAAACACTACCTAATCGACATACCAAAACACTCATTGTGACTGCATATAGAGGTTTGCGCATTTGCTAATATTGTATTAATTTACTTCCATTCAGTTAAGGGCGTACAAGCACCAGTCCGCTGCAAATAACTTTTCCAAGTTTGAGACTTTCATCTTTACAGAATAGAAGTCACCTCTATGCGTTAAATCCAATTGCAGGTAGGGATAAAACTAGTTTTAACCAATCACGTTCCTCTCCTCTCCTTGACTTTGTGATAAAAAAAATTAAAAAACTTAGTCACACATGTGATTGGAGACTTAGTGAAAGATTTGACATTTCATGTGGTACAATTTAATAAATAACAAATTCATCATCACGACTATGTCTAAGGTGTACCATTTGCAAGACAAATTTTGGGCGACTTGTTTTGGCATAGCGATCGGTATCCCGCGGATGTCTTCCAAGGCGTCAAACTTAGCAAAAATATCCCTGAAGACCTGGGTCTTTATGTATGTACATATGTCCAGTGCAAATTGTCTAAAGGTGTGATGTTGCGTGCACGGCGAATTTACCGAAGCAAAACATGATACAAAGTGCACACCAAAATTATATCTCAACAGTCCATTGCTTCATGCGTTATATGGCTTGTAGTATCGTCTTTTTGAAACCAGAGATCGCAGAGACCACGAGCTTGAATTTCAGAAACCAAATAGTTGGTAAACATGTCCCAGCTTTGGAGCGACGACTTCGTTTCGTTACGGTCTTCGCGTATACTCTCAGCTATATGTAGTGGCTTAGACTCTTCCCTACGTGCAGTACGTGGTCTTAACCGTCGGGCATCATCCGCTTATATAATATAAACTGGGATTTCAATTTAAGAATAGCAGCAGTGATGAGGGTTTCAGAAGGCCGATTGTGCGCGTAAGTGCGTCGATTTGCACAAAACAAGTTTCTTATAGAACGTTGATATTCGTTAAGCAGCTGAACAATTTGAAGACGCTGTTGTAGTGTGAGTCTTTGTATGCCGACTTGTCAAGCGACAAAACAAAAAGTGACAAAGCAATTTGATAGGAGTAACGCGTGATTTGTCAAAAAAGTCTATTGAATATCAAACTTCACGATGAATTATCTGAGACTGAAGCAAAGTTTGCCTCGACTTCCGAGATAAATCTCGCTATTTTAGGGCAAGAGTCACAAAATTGAATTAATTGAGTTTAATTTCTGAAATGTAAAATAGTCAAATGAAAGACAGTCAGAAGAGGGCAAGTCAATGGCTATCCTTTCCACAGAAACCTGCCTACAATTGACTTAATACTTACCGTACCGTACGTTAAGATTATTCTGAAAAATAATTTTCTTTCATAAATATTAGCTTTAAAGGAAGGACACTACTTATGTTGAACTTCTTTTTTTTTGACGCGGGCTATGGTCTTAGGCTAAGCATCGCCAGGATCATTGGTGGATTATTGTTTGCTTCCAGTTGATTATGCCATTCAAGCAGTGGTACTCCTCTAATTCTTTTTGCCAACATGATTTTTGGCCGTCAGGACTGGGTGAGACATAGTCCAATCTGGCGGCACGGTTTTTGAAAATTTTTTCCAACATTTTTGGCCGTATATCGGTAATAACGCGGGGAATGTTGTCCTGCAAGTGGTCAATCGTTTCGGTCTTATCGACGTAAGCTTCACATCGCACGATCTTGGAGGCTTGGAGGCTAATGCAGGAGTGAGTAACGTAGAACTCTATGGCTATCAAAAGTTTCCTTAAATAAATCAATCGCAGAACGAGCTGTTTGGCAGGTTGCGCCGTCTTGTTGAAACCATAGCTCCTGCACAAGGTGTTTGCTAAATTAATGAACGAACGGCCAGGGTCGTTTTTAAAGAAGTACAGACTAATTATTCCACGAACCCATAAAGCACACCAAAGAGTCAGTTACAGAGTCTCAACAAACACTTGAGAACTATCGTAACTTATATGACAGTTTCGCTTATTGACGTATCTATCAACCAAAAGTGAGTTTCATCTCAAAACAAAAAAATTAATCTAATGCGTGATACGTATTTCGAACAAATATTTGATTTGCATTTAGAGGCGTCAGTCTATTCAAGTTGAAATGCCAGACCGAGCACAAAGTAATGACAGCTGACATTGTTATAATAACAATTGAGTGGCACTACGGCCCCCTTTCCTGAAGACTGAAGATTGAAGACTGCGTGTGAGTCGATCCACTTACCCACTACGCCACGGAGACCACAATTTATAGTTCTATATATTTAAAAAAATACCCGCTTAGTATGTGCCTATTGTGACCCTTTATCTCATTTCCATTCATTTAAACAATGTTTCAAAAAAGGTAGAAGTAAAACAACGGAGCATAAATTTTAATTTATATATAAAATTCATCTTTATTTCATATACACAAAATTATAGTAAGTGTGGTTTTATTTTTACAAATACTATTTACATTATTTACAAGAGTTGGTTTTTCCTATTAACAAAATCGCCTCTAATCGTTCACGGTAATTATTTCTTAAGTCTTTAACTACATTTTCTACTTCTTAGTTCATACACTTGTTATCTGCTGCTACAGGAACGAATTTATTAACTACTGCGTAATTTACATATACCTCTATGCCATTGTGTATGTATATACATTTATTTAGTAGTAACAAAAACGTTTTCCTTTATTGTGATTCAACGTAAGATACTCTTGCTATCTATTCATTTTTACAGTTTCCTTACTCGTAATTATGCCTACGTTAATTTTTCATGATTTCAAATCAATTTGGTTGTTTGCTTCTTGGTAGCTGAAATGAACACAGTTTTATGTAATTATATTAATGGGATTTTCTGAAGGATTTGAATTGATCTCTGCGATTGGTTTAGGGTGGTGGCTGGGTGATGTGGGAACAGGGTAGGCACTGATTGGTATCAACCTGGCGATGCCCAGCTGTTGTAACTGTTTCCCACACATCAACTGTGCTTATAGTACCTCCGCGTCGGTAGCCACCGGATACTGGTTGTTGTTCATCCGAACTCAACTTGCTAAACCTATAAGTGCGACCTCCGCCCAAGAGGTATAAAAAAGGGCCCGGTCCTCCAGGTTGGGGGTGTGCGTCGGGGTAACTGCCCGGCCACAGTAAAAAGAAGAAGTTACGAACCGACCGAATGCCTCGGATACGGATGGATACACTGTTGACGACCCCCGCAAACGAACAAAGGACAATGATTTACGGATCTGCACGTGGAATGTGAGGTCCCTAAACAGACCACGTGCAGCCGACGAACTTGCGGAGGCCCTGGACTGCTATAAAGCAGACATTACCGCAATCCAGGAAATGCGGTGGGATGGGCCGGGCAAGAGAAGAGTGAGAAACTGCGACATTTACCACGGCGACTGCTACAGGGAGAGAGGGAAACGCTTATTTGGATGCGGTTTTGTTGTTCGAGGCAGACTTAGGCAAAAAGTCTTAAGCTTCCAATACATAAGCGAACGCCTCATAACAATCCGCATTAAGGCTAAATTCGGAAATATAAGCCTCATATGCGCCCACGCCCCGACAGAGGAAAAAGATGACAGCAGTAAAGAAGACTTCTATCACCTCCTAGAAAGGACTTACGATCGTTGCCCCAGCTACGACACCAAGATCGTTCTAGGAGATTTCAACGCTCAGCTGGGAAGAGAAGAAGTCTTTGCTAAAGTCATCGGAAGACACAGCCTGCACGCCAACACCTCCGGAAACGGACTCAGGCTAGTTGACTTCGCCTCGGGGCGAAATCTCTCTGTGGCCAGCACGCGGTTCCCACACCTCAACATTCATAAAGGGACCTGGCGATCACCTGATCAATCAACCGTCAACCAGATTGATCATGTTGCGATCGACGTCAGACACTCCTCCAGTATTCTCGATGTCCGAACCTTCCGAGGTGCAAACATCGACTCGGATCATTTCCTTGTTGTAGCCAAGGTAAGAACGCGGATATCGAGAGAGCAACGGAGTCGAGACAGGCCAAAACGGTTTGACGTCGGAAAGCTACAATCGCAGCCGATCGCTAGAGCCTTTGCCGATCGATTCTCCCTGAAACTGTCTCAAAGTTCGACGCTGCCTGCACAAACAATAGAAGACAAATGGAAACGTTGTCAAGAAGCCATCAAAGAGGCCGCCACTGATGTGCTGGGTTTCATGCCACCACCTAAGAGGAACCCATGGTTTGACGACGAGTGCAGGCAGGCGCATGCAGCCAAACAGGAAGCTTACAAGGCAACGCTGCATCGAACGACGAGAGCTGTTTGTGAGCTCTACAAACAGAGAAGAAGGGAAGAGAACCGGCTTCTCAGAAGAAAAAAGAAAGAGCACGAGAAGCGCGCGGTCGAGGAAATGGAGAGGTGCTATGGCAGGAATGACGTCCGAAATTTTTACCGCAAGGTAAAACAGTTATCTGGCGGTTACAAACCTCGGACTGAAGCCTGCCGGGACCAAAATGGACAACTGGTGGTAGAGTCGCAGTCGGTGCTGAGAATCTGGAAGGATCATTTCTGCAGACTCCTAAACGGCGATGACGACACAAATCCCGCTGTTAGGCAGAATGTTCCACCCAATTTGGACGACGATGGACAAGAATTCCGTCCCCCCGACCTCGACGAGGTCAAGATAGCAATATCGAGACTGAAGTCGAACAAAGCTGCTGGCGCGGACGGACTATCCGCAGAGCTGTTCAAAGCGGCTGGGGATGAGCTGGTTGGGTGCATGCACCAGCTCATCTGTGAGATATGGTCGGAGGAAAGCATGCCCGACGAGTGGAATCTCAGCATCGTATGCCCGGTCCACAAGAAAGGAGACCCCTTCGACTGCGCCAACTATCGAGGGATCAGTCTCCTCAATATCGCGTATAAGATTCTCTCTGCCGTATTGTGTGAGCGCCTGAAACCGTTCGTCAACAACCTGATAGGTCCTTATCAGTGTGGTTTCAGGCCAGGGAAGTCCACAATCGACCAGATCTTCACACTGCGGCAAATCCTGGAGAAGTCCCAAGAAGTACAAATCGACACCCACCATCTATTTGTCGATTTCAAGGCCGCGTATGACAGCGTGCATAGAGACGAGCTATACAGTGCCATGTCTAGTTTTGGCATCCCTACCAAACTCGTCAGATTGTGTAGGATGACGATGGAGAACTCTCGCTGCTCCGTCAAGGTCGGTAGCGAACTCACCGAGACCTTCGATGTCAAAAAAGGATTTAGACAAGGCGACGCGCTGTCATGCGACTTCTTTAACATCATTCTTGAGGGGATCGTGCGTAACTCACACGTCAACACCAGAGGCACGATCTTCCACAAGTCCGTTCAACTGCTAGCTTATGCGGATGACATTGACGTGATCGGCCGAACTCAGCGAGCCGTCAATGAGGCGTTTGCTAGCATCGAAGCGGAAGCGGCTAAAGTGGGACTGGTGGTAAACGAGGGCAAAACAAAGTATATGCTGTCATCAAAGAAGGACGCAGAACATCGACGTCTCGGACAGAGCGTCACTATGGACAGCAGACGTTTCGAGGTAGTGAAGGACTTCGTCTATCTCGGCTCCGCGGTGAATAGGGACAATAACATCAGTACCGAAATCAAGCGCAGAATCACTCTTGCCAATCGCTGTTTCTTTGGGCTTAAGAGGCAATTGAGTAATAAAGCCCTCTCCCGAACGACCAAAGTAACTTTGTACAACACCTTGATCATCCCTGTCCTGCTTTACGGCGCAGAAACCTGGACGTTACTAAAAGCGGATGAAGAAGCCCTTGGTCTATTCGAGAGAAAAGTTCTGCGTGCGATTTTTGGTCCTGTTTGCGTTGATGGCATCTGGAGGAGAAGATTCAACCACGAACTGTATGGGCTGTACGGCGGCATGAACCTAGTCAAGCGTCTACGGATACAACGCTTAAGGTGGCTAGGCCATGTAGAGCGGATGGACAGCACTGCTCCGGCCCGAAGAGTCTTCGAATCCGAACCACAGGGACAACGCAACAGAGGACGTCCTAGATTGAGATGGCGCACACAAGTGGAAAAGGACCTCAACCAACTTGGAGTGCGCAACTGGAAGCAGCTGGCAAGAGATCGTGCTAGCTGGAGAGGCATGTTGGTTGAGGCCCAGGTCCACCCCGGACTGTAGCGCCATCCGAAGAAAGAAGAAGAAGAAGATTGGTTTAGGGTGATGAATCACTTCAAATGTCGGTTCGCATCTTGTCGCTCCTCTGTGCTACGTCCGTATGAGTGTATTTACATTTTTTACTTTCGAAGATATCTTGTGTATCTAGTATTGATCGCATTTTATAATTCTTTTATACGATATCTGAGCAGGATGAGCAAATTATAACCAATTCGGAACTGATATGAGTGAAGCGATTGAATGACATCTTGAATCGGATTAGTCCAAGAGATGTTGTTTGCTATTGGGTGCCTAGTTTAAATCGTACATTAGCTTCTCTGCGTTGTTCGGTTCCTCGCAGTCAAATGAAGCCATCATAAGTTCTGAAAATATATCAAAAAAAGTGGAGGTTATAATTTGTGTAAAAGCTTATGTTTGGGTTCTTTTTAAACAAGGATTTTACTTTTGAATAAAGGGTTCCCAGAAGTGAAATTTTGAAAGCATTTAAAATAGCAGAAAAATGGGATTTTTGAAAATTTTAAATTTCAAACAATTATTGGCTACACGTCAACAAAGTTGTGTTCCAAGCAGGACGTCAAGGCAATAGTAGATCAAGTCATTCACCCGGTCTTTAGGAGTATAAATTCAAATGTATGACGAAGTGTGTTAAACAAATAAAGGACATTTTTAAATTTCGCAGGCTACATTCGAATATCGGGTTTTTTACGCTTGTTTCGAACATATGTTCAGGTTCAGCTATATAGCAGGTACAAGCTTCTCATAAAAGGTCGAGAAGATGTGAATGACGAAAAAGGATTGGATTGTAAAAAACGCTGGGCCAATATATTGGTTATGTCCTTAAAGGGTGTCCCAACATGAACGAATGTGGCTCTCAATTTTCTTAAAGCTTGTTGTATACCTTTATGTGTGAAGTAATAAATCCTTCAAATTAACAGCATCTCAATTAATGTGGAGCCTTAAAAATTATAAAAGACTAATGAAAGTCTAATTTGAAGATAGAAACTAGAATTCTGACGCAGGAATTGAATTGACATACTTAAGTGGTTTTAAGTCACATAATGGTGGGGCTTACTGACGACTATACGTTATGAGGGACTTTCGAACTTTGAATGGTTATAACGGCCATATTGTTTAAGCGACATGTGTAAGATTGTTTTCTTCACTACTGTATGTAGAGTTAATTTTATACAATTCGTAAAAAATGGTACGAGTTGTAAATCTGAATGGGTGTTCGGTTCGGACAGCGTTCCGGTAGTTTCGCCTATTTTCTATAAGCATTCTAGCGAGACGACATTTTATTTTACTAGTACAATAATCCACTAAAGAAAATCATAACACATCACTCAATAAGTCCCGGGACATATAGGGGGCGTCACTAACAAAAAATTAATATTAAATGAATATTTTTTGTAAGTGACGCCTCCTATGACATGTGCAAATGTAAGGTCTGAAGAAAACAACGTTGCTGTTTGTGAAAGTGTGCAGAAGAATCTGAAGTATTTGATTTTGAATCTTTCACAAAACTCGGCTTTTCGACTCAAAGACGGGTTCGCAAATTTTGCGTGGTTATAATTAAGGCCTGCCCTCGTTAACATTCAGTTGATCCAGAAGCTCTAAGAACTCTGTTCGTAATATTGGAGCACTTGTCACACTTCTGTTTCGTCGACCTGTATTTTATTTATTTTTCGTCCGCAAGTAGAACAAATATGTATGTAGGTTGAGGCCGAAATCCAGCATAGACTAAAAAATATTAAGGAAGCATAAGAGGAGGCAGAAGAAAAATGATAAGAACGAGCAGCAAAAATATAGTAAGTCAAATGGACCGCCTTTTCAAAAGACAGATGAACGCATAGACCCACGTCCGATTTCGTGTTATGAACATTAAAACCGGCAGGGGGCTGTAACTGCCACTTCTTTCAATTCCTTTCTTACACAGCGGTTTCTAAAAGAATCTGCTCCGTATTGGAGATGGCACACCGGCTAGCGTTCATAGTGTCCAAAGGCTGAGAAGGACGCAGAGCAAGCGATTTTTCATTGAAAATCGTAAACCTATCAAGTCCGGATGTCCTTATCTCTAACATTATGGGATCTGTAGAAAATTTGAATGAGCTGTGCTTATATATTGTGGAAATGCAACTGACAATAAGGCAGGTCGAAATAGAAAGGGCCATTTTCTATACTAGCGCTTAAGGCCCAAACCAACCCCACGATCTAATATAGACCGCTACGCTTTTCTTAATCAAGTAACACCGTGGTCCGGGCTATGGTATCTACGGACACATCCTTGGGCGCATCTAAAAACACCCGAAATTTAATCTTAATTCAAGTTTAAGTGGAATCCTTTTAATTTTTCCTACAAATGAGGGAATGAAAGTGTACAATTTTAAAGTACTCACTTCCACAGGCTGTCAAGTATAAATAATTGTACCACGGATGCTACTCGCATCTGACACAATTTAAAGGACACGCTTTAACAATTTAATTATGTATCCCATTAAAACAGACAATTTCTGGTGCATGATTCAATCATGCATTCAATCAGCTGCTGGCCCTGGAATCACTGCAGATTTCACTTGTCAGATACATATCTACAAAAACTGAAATGTTATTCCGTTTACATGATGTACACACTTCAAGCGCACTGAAAACGTGTATCTTGTGTAATTTTAAAACTCGAAAACCAAAATATATCTTTAAACGCGAAAGCCCCTCCATATGTAGACATCAAAAAGACCGCCTAAAAATGTGTAAACTAATCAATTACACATAATTTTCATTAATGAACGTGGAACCATGGAACCATGGAAACAAATATCAAGACGTCCAATAATGAGGAGGAAAGCGCACTTCCACGTATCCCAGCCCATGAACGGAAGACATAAACTTTCTACGCAAAGACTCGTAAGTACTTCGTTGTCGCGCCGTACCTAGGACGTCATATTTCTCTGACAGTAAGCCGCTTGGAAAAATTACCTCACGCTTGGAGGGTAAAAATGCCACGTGATGAAAAGACGAAAGGCGCACACAAGACGTACCTTTGATTTTGCCAGCGTAAACTTTGCTAATTAGTTGTGTGGGTAAACTTCGGGAACAAGTTTTGGCATGAAACGAACTTAGGTGAACTTTCAGAAAAATCGATTAACCCACCTCCTGCGCTTACATTCCACAAATTAACAACAAATCACCGACTTTCCGCAGAATGCGTCTATTGCCTAAGCCTTTAAGCTGTCTACACGCTTCACACACTTGCAATCAAAACGCCATTTCTCGGTTCAACAATTCAATAATACACCTTACTTGCTGGCCAATGACTTTAAAATCATCCTCGCTCTGGCTCCGCCGTACACGGGGGGTGTCGCATGAACGACGCACGTTTAATATTTCCCCACGTATGCACCGTGTCTGCGGCACAAACTGAGGGAAGTGTCAGGAAGCTTGTCGGTGTGGCAGTCTGAGGGCCGCTGAGGGGAAAATGTGGCGTACGTGTTGGTCAACCAGGACTCCTTCCGGACTTGTCGCATTCAATGTCGAAGGGATGCCGCGGAATAGCAATTTATGTGAAAAAGATCTCTAGGCTGGCTTTTTTCGATATATATCACCGGGCGCACCAAAAGTACATTGTCGTCCTTCGACGACACTGCCAACGTTAACAATGAGGACGACGAACAAAAGACAATAAAATGAGCGCCAGAAAATATTTTTATCTCAACGCTTTCAGACACTTTTGTCATACGGCTGAATTGAGTTTCACAGTTTCGGTCTCACTCCTTTTGACTGCAAGGCAGCAGCGACAGCGACACACTGAATTCACCTTCTTTTTGTTTGTCTGGCTCACGGTGACCATGTGTCCGTATGGCAGGGTCTTTGCTGTTATTGCTCTTGCAACTTGGCATATGACTTGATGTGTCTCTGTCAGTGCCTCCATACGTGTCTCTCTTTTTCACAAAGTTTTCCTTTTTTTTTCTTCTGTCACTTGCAGTTTGATAAAATTGTTTAAAGTGTGGTTAAAGTTGAATTTTTTGAACAAGGAGTTAAATTCACTCTAAATTTAATTTGTTTTCTAAACGTGGTATTCAGGCTGTGGTTTAAGAAAAGGACATAACATGTGATTCGGGGAACTTCTGAAAATAGAGAGTGCTGTTCGAAAAATTATTGATCAAAGATTTCTTTTTCCCTTTCCGGAGCAGTTCTTGGAATCTACGAGAGCTGCTGATTTTTGTATTTGGATTAGGATGCAAAATGTCGTTCATACAGCGCAGTCAATGTATTTTCCTACTAATAAGGGGTGCATATAGCTCGTAAGAGTGGTCCCAAATGGAACGAAGTGATTAAGTGAAAAGTACTGCAAAAACTAGTTCCTACTGCAAAGGAAATATTCTCTGTCTGTCATGTCACAGTTTGACGATTTCTAAAAACAAATTTAAAAATTGTGGATTGGAATTTAAATTCATATCGTAAAGGGTTCAGAGTGGAACATCACCGACACACGGATCTGAATACTCAGATGTTGAGACAGGACATTGTTGAATTGTAAATAATGTACACGTACAAGATCAGAAATTATGTAAGGCTATTGTTCAACCGCCAGGCCCCTGTTGTTAAACCGACACGTATGCCCACTAAATCTTAAGCTTCGAAAATACTTATATTGTAAATATTTTTGTTCAAAAAAGAAATTTCTAAAAAGGAGGGTCAAGGAAGGCGAGGAAAGGCGATTCCGGTGGAAATTTGAAATTTTTGACATATTTAAGTTAAACCAGAATATTGAATATTGGAGGAGTTTTGCCCGAAAATAACCAAAGGAACGACTGCGTTTTGAATGCACCTTGCTACTGGACTCTAAAGCTGAAGGTATAATGATCTAGGAATACTTCTGTAGAAATAAAAAAGGTTGATCTTCTGGAATCAAAAGTCACAGCAGAAGCTTACATCCGGGTTTGGGAAATGCATTACAGCCTTCTGCACCGTTACACACAATCCAATTAAGAATGTCTATTTGAGCCTAAAACTTAAGATTGTGAAGAAGCATCCAGATTCATTTGAACACCTAACATATGTATTTACTTATCCGGACATAGTTCCTGCTTTCACATTGGATAACTTTCCTCACTTAATGTCTCGCTGATGTGCAACTGTAGTTAAATATAAATTACACATTTTCAATTTTCACATTTCAGTAACTGAGTTTTGTACTGTATTTTCTTGTTGCAAAATAATTATATCGTTTAACTTTGTTCGAAACTTGGAAGCAATTTAATCTTTCCGTCAATAAGTTACATATAATAATTTTCTTTCTTATTACAGAGCTGCCGTACATGTTGGACCTTCAACTCAAACACCAACTTTGGCACGATCTTTAGACAGCAGCTTCCAATTTTGCAAGCGGAGTTTCCTGAGGTTGTCCTTCACATGTGTGCGCCAACTCACATAAGGTTATCCTCTGTTGTCTTAATGGATTGAATACAAATATTCTTCGGGCCTGGGCAATGTTATCCATCCGTTCTTTGTGATTAAGTCATCTTAAACGTTGTATCCGTAGACAAAGCGTATGCTTCCGTACTTCCTATAGAGTTTGTTAGTGAATGTTTTCCAGATGCCATCAACGTAAATGGGACAAAAACCCAAAGAGACAGCGACTGGTGAGGGCAATTTTGTGTTTAATCTTAATACTGATGCTCTTTCTATTTACTTGAAGGACAAGGAAGACGTATTCCTATCTAAGTAGACGTTCTAACTGTGCCATCGATGTTGTGTTTACTTACTTAATAAGAGCGCTACGCCCATTTTGGTCGCCGCTATTGCAACACCAGCATGTTTTATTGACGGCTCGCTTATTACGGCCAAGCAGGTCTATATTGTCTGCGTATGCTAGCAAGTGAACGACATGCATGTACGTTGCAGTTGAATTGTTGGGGTTCGAGCATTATACTGGAGCCTAAGGAGATGTTATGTGCAAGGGCTTTTAAACTACAACGCGAACTGAACGAAATTCAACTTATTTTTAATCTGAAGACCGTCTTGAGAGTGCAGTCTATGATGGCAAATGAGGGGAATACCAAGGGAAATAATTATTGAAGTACAGAAAAATTGTTTGATACTGCCTCATATTCTCGCATCTAGAGTCGCAGGCCATGCCCGTTTAATTCCTCGTCATATACAAATTTTAAAAAAATTAACAAATTTTATACAAGAACAGGACAGACCTGTTTTGTATGCACATACGTGAACAAACGTAATTGGATTAAACATGTAGAATTTTTTTTGCTTGTCTTTTTTTATTGTAGTAAAACAAATTGAAATAAATCGAATTCTTGTCGATATTTTAACATCTAATGTGACTTAGGTATTTAAAGAACAACCCAATTTATGCACTCATCTCAGTCACATGGCTTAAAACCAATAGAAATTCTTTGAGTGGAAACAAACAAAGGACTGTCCATAACCCGAAGTCAACAAAATCTACCAATTTCTGGGAAACAATCCAAAGTGACTGCGTTGCTATACCACCTGAGAGTTGCACCGGTTGGGGGAATGCGCTGCAGTGACAGTCAAATATTTGCCATCTGCAATCAATACATAGTATGAACAGGCCTTTATATTTGAACATGAAGCTGTACTAATGCATTTCAAGTTTTTTTTTGCTCTCTTGACGTTTGCCTTAGATAACTGTTTCCGTTTAGTGGGACGGTTAATCTTAAAGTTTTTATCATATTAATGGTTTTCTGTTTATTTTTAGGAGAAATCACAAAAATGCAGCATATCCCAAGCAACGGTGAATAATGCATTCAATTTGTGTATCACTTCTATTTTTGTAATTATTATTTTTTTAAAGGAATATGCAACGTACATGGTCAAGGTGGCGTAGTGGCTAAGTGCGTCGACTTATAAGCTAAGTTTTCAGGTTCGATTCCTGGACTTAATTTTTCATCATCACCACTTCCTTCGACTTGTTGACAACACTCAAAGAGAACTAATTTTCTATTAAAGAGTAGTTGCTGAAGAAGCTAGGCCCTGGTCCCTTGTGGGCTTTGGCGCCACTCAATTATTTGTATTATTATGCAATGTACAAAGATATGTAAAATAAAAGCATAATTGTTTATGCTATTGCTGCTGCAATTGATTTCGTCCGTGTCTTCGTACTGGGAGTCAGATGAAGATGACTGATCTTGTGCGCAAAGCCAGTGTATTAGATGTCCATCCCAGTACATATTTGCGTTAAAGTTTAAATAAATACGATTGAATTTTTAAATTTTGATTATTTCAAAAGCGCTCCTCCAGAGAAGTGAGTGGTACAATGAATACAAAATCTCTTTACATACGAGTGCGTGGTTATGAGATTTTTTGTATGCTTTAGATGAATCCAAATTTATCGGTCTCTGCCGTTTCTTGGCACATTTAAAAAAAAACTCATTTCTGTGTTTAAAATTGATTTCTTAATATGTCCTATTTCTATTCTAAAATCCCATCTTCTGATGCCATCTACAACTTTTGATGCAAGATTCTTGAATAAAGACTTCCTCATCAAGCTCCATCAATTTCTTCAGGGTCAAAAATCATAGCGGTCTAGCGGTGTTATAATGAAATGCAATTTTCTTTCTGTTGAAAAATTGTGGCCGTTGTTTCTTGTTTGCTTCCTTTTACACAATGAGGATTGACTTGATTGGTACGCCACAAACATGAAGAACATACATTTTTCAATCCCACCAAAAGCCTTCAATTTAGACTCTAAAATCGTTTGTGGTCTGCTACCGATCATTGATCATGGTAACCATATTTAATCCATTTTCCATCGCTCGTAATAAGTTGCTCCAAAAATAATTCCATTTCGTTACATTTCATCAGCGTTTCAATGATAGTTATTTAGTCAGTTAAATTTTCTTGCATTAAATCTTGTCGCATCAAAACTTACTCAACAGTAACATATTTAGTGAATCCGCAATCTCTTCCAGCAGTTGCACAATTTTAGCGAGTTTTCCAATGACAGCCTGATCAGTGTGGGGTTCATCTTTTATATCAGTATTTTCGGAATGGAATCAAACAGACCCCTGCTGCCACTAACGGTATTCCAACCATAAGTTGCACAAATTTTTCGGCATGCTTTTGCAAAACTTTGCCTTTTAATCATATACCATATGTCTTAAGCTTAAATAGGGATAACTTTTTACACGAGCTACGAATGACATTGCTGCCTTCACCAAAAATGCGGCATGATATGTCATCTTTTATTCGTGTGTTTGTTTGATGCAATCAGATCAGTGCTACAGATATATGAACACCTAGTGAGACATTCTATATCCGTCAAGTAGTGAAGCATCTCAAAACTGATTTTTGCCTTTCGGTCGGTGCCGCTGTATTGACTGAATTCTATGTTCAAATTCAGGTTTATCATCATATTAATATATTTAATTTTTCACGGTGGGAGTTTTAATCTAGAACAATTTATAACTAAGTAAGCTATTAGTTTAATGCAGGCAGGAGTTAGAATTAATTTAGGTGAGTAGCTAGGTTCTGTAAGAAACCTTCCGGCCATGTGAGCGCTATTTTTTTTAAATCATTTAGTAAAGAAGGCAATCCTTAAATAGAGTCTATATATTTGAAGTAAATCGAACGAGACATAAAATCATTATTTCTATTATATATAGCTCAATCACAATAAAACTCAAAAGCATCACATCCCACTTGTCAAATTGGCTCTCACACAGGGAGTGCTGCCAAATTGAAAAAAACCCTTTATCATTGTTTTTCGGTTTGACAAATAGCCTTTCAATATTTGTACAACATTTTAACACCAAATAATCTCGTGCGATAATTTAACGATACAATTAGGGGCTTTCATAATTCTTTGACCCCTCCAACTGGTGGATTATTTACGACTCTCGTAATAATGTCATTAAAGCGCAAAGCCAGAAAATCACAAACAAATATGATCCATTTCGGGACAACATGCGATAGAAAAGAAATCCCCAATAAATAACCTTCGCACTTGATACCAATAAATTGTCGACACACAGCTCCGCCCAGAGTGAGTAATAGATTCATTACAGAAATGGAAAAACAGGCGTTTTTTCTTCTGCTGCTTTCCTCTTCCTTCTGTCTACGCAGGGCGATAGTGGGCGTGAGTGAAGGGGATGCTCTCTGCCGGCAGTAGTCACAGGAAGCTTACGCCCGTCTCAGAGCGTATGTGTGAATTTATGTTTCGCCTTTAAATTATGGCTAAAATCAACTTATGAATCTGCAGGTGTTCCCTGAGCATCGCTGTTCCAGGATCGGAGCACCACACCATACCCGTGTTCCTACCGCTGTTCGGGATGATATATGATTGTCAAGAAATGCGCTGCGGCCGACAAGCGTACAGAGCATTATTGAAATGAGCACACGGCACGAAGGGGTCATTAAGATAGGAGTCAAACGTTCCGGTGTCTCTTTGGGCTGCCAGTCAAATACAATGCTCCCAGTCGATTGCGGTCTCGAAAGGGATTCAATATCATGTGCACTCCAACAAATCATCGGCGACGAGAATTTCGTAATTGTATCTGTGAGTCGCTCTCTATTGATTGTGATATTCGCAGGACGGCGATAGGGGGAATCTGGAACAGAGTGACAGTGGGATGGGTGGCTGCCGCAACGGAACTTTCATCATTTCAAAGATACACATAATCAATTCCTTTGTCCATGGCTCGTAATCGTGGAGTTCAATTTGTTGTCTACGGCACGGCCTGCCATTCCCCCTCCCACAAATCGTCGGTTGATATTGATATTGAGGGCCTCGGATGATGTCCTCGATGATGGTGATGAGCTGGAGCACAGCACAGACTCAGATTTGTCCCCCTCTCCTCCCCCTTCGTCGAATGCGAGTTGATGACCCATGAAATTATTCATTGATGTGCAATCGAAAAGTTTTCGTTGAATTTGCCAAATGGCCATAGATTAAGATATAGTAGAGAAAATAGGCGTTCGGAATTGGCTCTCGTTTTATTACTTGTGATTGGGAGGGAATGGGTTGGGCTGCGATGATGGAAATACACAACAACTGGGGCGGATTGGGTCTTTATTACGTTCGGTCCTTTTTTGTTGTGTGCTGGAAGTGTGATTCTTCTATGCTCTGCGTAAGCCGATAATGGCGTTTCAGTTTTTCTTTTGTTCTGTTCGACTTTGGAACAGTGGGACAAGTGGGAGCATTAATCCCACTTTTCTGATAGTTCAAATGGATTTTTTCTCCGGAGGGGGCGAGAATAATCAATCTACTTAATTTCGGGAAACGTTTCTATTTTCAGATGGACGACGGACGCAACGCTTTGGGAAGTTAATTATTTAGGTTGCGAAAATCGAAAGTGTGTGCGTGTGTGTGTGCGTAAACTTGTGCAAAAAAAAATGCTGTCACTTTTCAACTTGGCTTAACATCTGGTTACTTTGAATAAGGAAGGAAAAGTTTTTGTTTTTTGGGTAATTTATTCAAAGTACGAAGTGAGGACACCAGGAAATAGAGCGTCAATGCCTAGGGGGTGAATAAACCGTTTTTTTACGAAAAGGACATTTTTTCTCATGAATTTATGAGTTCTATTGGACGGTTGCTGTTGTGGGGGGGGGGGGGGGATTCTGATTTTTAATTTGTTGAAACAGAATGCGAACTATGTTAATATACGCTTTTCTGGGAAATTTTAATTAATGCAAAGAAGGGACGGTCATCTGCGTCTTCACTTCGCATGACGACTATGGGAGGCTTATGAGAGAAAGCATGGACAAGGCGGGAATTTGGTTCCTAGGCTGTAAGTGAGAGAAAGTGTATTCCGTAATGGCAGGGTACGTTGATTTCTTCGATGAGGGTCTTGTGACCGAAAGTCTGTCCTAGTTTATGGCAACACCTAAGTGAAAGGGCCTTGAAATCACATATCTAACTATTTTGAATATATGGAGAGATATATTGACGAGGCAGCGAAAGTGTAAGGAAATATTTTGAAACTTATAATACGACCAATCTGGGACTGAACGGCGATACTTTTTCCAAGTTGCTGACAACACTCACATTCTATGAAAAATGCTTCGCTTTTCGGAGTCGGCATAAAGCCAGGGGTTCCCTTCGCTTCTTACAGAACATAAGCACGCACAACACCAGTAGTTGTTGAAGAAGCTAGTTCTTGGTGACATCTGGGCTAGAGTACTATCCAATTTATACATTGTTGTTTTTAAAATACGGCCTAAGTCGTTGAAGGAGCTGTCCTCCCAAACGGTGTTGGTAATGATCGTTTAGTTCATACTGCATCTATGCTAGAAAAAACACTTTTCACTTTCTCCAGTTTATGACTTCTTCTTCTTCGGATGGCGCTACAGTCCGGGGTGGACCTGAGCCTCAACCAACATGCCTCTCCAGCTAGCACGATCTCTTGCCAGCTGCTTCCAGTTGCGCACTCCAAGTTGGTTGAGGTCCTTTTCCACTTGTGTGCGCCATCTCAGTCTAGGACGTCCTCTGTTGCGTTGTCCCAGTTTATGACTATGCTCTTATAAAATGTAATAAATCATCAGTTAGAAGTAAAATTGTTCCCAAAAAATTCGGCGGTTTCCATTTTCATCACAAGATGGAGTTAGTGTTCTTATACATTTTTGTTTTAAATGAGTTGTGTAATTCGTTGCTTGTACCGAAAAAGTCAAACCGATTTTGAAGTCAGTGAAATCTTTGAAGATGTATGCTTTTTATTAAAAAAATGAAACAAATCTGCAAAAGAATATTGAAAAAATTGTGCAGTCTCCCCCGAGAATGCTGAGAGTGATTATCAGTGTTGACGAGTAGGTTGTTTGATTCCTTCCCGGAAAATGTCGATGTAAAAGATGCACCTCCCACTAATCGACTTGTCACGGAAAAAGTTTTTGAAATTAAGCATCTGATGAGGCAAGACTGGCTTGGAAGCTGTCATGAGAAAGCGGGGATACTAAACAATACTACTCAAAGAAGTTGGACATTTGGGTGCCACAATGTTTGAAATTTGGGGCATGTTCGTTGAGGTCCAGGTTTATCCTGTACTGCAGCGCCACAAAAAGAAGAAGAAGAAGTATACCCATCATTGAAATGCTGCTGAAGCGTAACGAAATGGAAACATTTTTGAATGGATGTATTTATTACAGGCAATGAAAAATGGAATAAATACAATTGTCAGAGTCAAAAGTCCGATGACAAACAACAAATGACATTAAATCCTGGATTGACGGCAAACAAGGTCGTGTTGAGTGTTTGGTTGGATTGGAAGTTCTTCTATATCGTGGCGATCAGATTGATTTGTTCGTCTACTATGCTCTACTCGACAGTTTCAATAAAGCAATCAAAAGAAGTGACCAGGTTTGGCCAATGGAAAGGGAGTTGTCTTCAAATTGGGTTCAAAAGTTTTAATGAAACCATCGTAAAGGCCGACCTTTCACGTTCTGCGTACCATGTACTCCTGTCTCTGTAAAACTCTCTGAATGCTAAAATGTTGGCTGACCAAAAAGTCAAACAAAAACTTGCCCAGTCTTTTGCAAATAAACCGAATGAGAAAATTTATTTTCAAATATTTGATGAATAAACTTTTTGATTGCTAAAACCTTTCACTTCTAGTAAATACTTCAAACCACCTACGTCGCGATTCGGTTACTATTTTGCGGTAAGCGCGTATCCAGCTGCATTTTGCAGGGAAATCGAGCAAACCCGAAACGCGGAAGTGTACATTTCTCAACATAAATTAAACAAATGGGATTTCGTTAAAGTTCACAAGGGCTTCACATCTTTAGTAACAAGTTTAATTGTTAATGCACTTGTTCTCTCGCGAGCGGAGGGGATAAACAGTTTAATGCCAAATCCGAACATGGATTTTAAAATTCTTATTTTATAGAAAGCTAATAGCCCTTGAGAGAAAAGTTCTGCGTGCACTTTTTGGTACTGTTTGCGTCGATGGCGTTTGCATAGACACCACTGTTCCGGCCAGAAGAGTCTTCGGGCCATTGGGACAACGCAACAGAGGACGGCCTAGGATGAGTTGGCGCGCAAAACTGGAAAAGGACCTTAACCAACATGGAGAGCGCAATTGAAGACAGCTGGCGAGAGATTGTTGTAGCAAGAGAGGTATGGTTGCTGAGGCCCAAGTGTTTCCCGGACTGTAGCGCCATGGAAAGAACACGAAGAATACTCCTAAAGGGTAATTAGTAATTCGATTGAGGTAGAGTCATGAAAATATAAAGAAAATGAATGTTCAGAATGGGGAGAAACCACAGATTATCAATGTAGGAGTTGCCATAGTGGCTAACAACATTCCCAACCCAGTGTCGTGAACTCCAATGTACAAACACTCTAGATTTGTTCTTTTACTGGCTCAAGCCATATAAAATCCATACAAACATTTTTTTGTTTTTAAATCTCCCCTTCGTTCTTCCCCTTCTGTCCCACTAAGACATTCCATTTCAACTGCAATGAGTTTATAAAAATGAATTAAAAAAATCTCTAAAAAACAGACTTGCAATTTGCATCGAATGATGTGTTAATCCTTAAAATCCTTAACAGCGTTGGCGGTCAAGGGTACGAATCGTAAGTTAAAGGAGGAACCAACCCAAAAGATCTCAAGTTCTGCTTCCAAAAAATAAGATCAAAGGAAAGCCGGAACTCATGCAATAAATTCAGTTCATTCACAGACTCCGGAATATTCTGCAATATCTTATAAAAGCCAAATGAATAAGTGAGACCATTTCTCACGCTCCCTTCCGATTCTCTTCCGCAATTCGTCATGGTGAACGACCTTTTAATTGGCAGAAAGGAATCCCAAAAAAATGTCTTTCAACCTCTTCCATCTCAGTTTCCTTTGTTATAAAATATGAACCTTTTCTCCGTTTTTTGGAAAGTCTCCTCAAACTTTTAAATAATGTAGTATTTCTTTTTTGGCCTGGCCGCCTTGGTGCGAGGCATTACAAAGCCACTGCAAAACTTTAAGTCATAAATTCATCTCATATTTTTTTTAAAGTTACTCGGCTCTTCGTTTCTTTTGCTTTTCGATTCATTAAAAACGCCAGAACTACGACCACAGCTACAGCCTTGCGCCACCCAACAACGAGACAAATTAAAACGTTTTACTGGACTGGTTCTATAGCCCCACTCACTGTGCAACACGACCAACAAACCATGAAGAAAATCCTTATCCTGACAATGATTCCAGCTTGCCCTCGAGTCACACTCTCTCCACTCGCAGTGTGCTGGCGAGAGGCGGCAAGAGGGCCGGCTAAAATGCGCTTGCATTTATAATCAGGCTGTGACTTTATGGCCCCAAGGTATTCATAGAAAATGGTAACCTCTTTCAAGTTATTTCCCATTTAGCTGTGCGCAAACTTTTCTTTTTGCGCTCTCTCACTCTCTCACTTTCTCTTCCCACTCTGCCTCCCTTTCGTCTTTTACTCGGGTGTGTGCGGATGCAGTCATACCGGGGAAACCGGAGATGGGGCGCTTGCCGTTGTTGCAGGAGATAATGTGAAACACTAAACAAGGATTGAACTGGCGGTGTAAGCGCTGCACAACAATGAGTGCACTTAGAACAATTGGAGGATAGGTTAAGGGCTAGCAGCTCTGGAGACGGAGTTTACATCGATGGCGAAGCATCGTCGTCGCCGGACCGAATCGCAAAATGCGTGGGGGTGTGAAGACGTTTCTGTCCACGGGGACCAGTGGTTTACGTGGTGGAAAATTGCACAACTAACTACCTAGGGCAAACAAACCCCGGCCCGTGAGGCAGGCATCCTCATGCGAAGAAGTGCAAATTCGGTTGGACATAATCGCTTTTGGTGGCACTACGTCTCGCCGAGGGAGCACGCAGGGGAAATTATCCACGTGGGTGGCATTCTTCGGGGCTCCCCGCCGTTTGAAGTACCGCATCTGCTTAGCGCGGCTTCACCGTACATTTGACCTGTTAAATTGAATGAAAATTCTCAGTTGGATTCCCTCCATAACGGCGTGCACTTAAAGCGGCTTCACATTGCAAAATAGTCAATTGTCTCGGACTTGTTGAGGACGCACTACAGCGACAACGAACGGCAATGAGCGCACAACCACGACTACGATGACGACGACGACTACGACGGCGACGCGTACAAGATTCACTGCGAAAGTTTTCGCATTTACAATCGTCGCGTTGGGGACTGTCTGTGAAACAGGATTGCGAATGAGGAGCGAATGGAAAACGGGCACAATACAAACAATAACTGTAGCGCACAGCGGAGAGCGCACAGAGAGCCTAGGGTTGTAAAAATTGCTCTGAGTCAACAGCGGTGGGCGGTTGGATTTATTTTAATTGCTCGCTTAAGTGGATGAAAATGAACGAAAGAAGCGAGTGCACGTAGAGACGATGGCGCTGAGTCCCGCTAACTGGGTTTTTGAAAAGTGTCGAGGAGAATATACAACAAAAAACAAAACAACAAGTCTGTGTTGCTTTAATTTGAACATAGGTTAGGGATTACTGCTGGCTACAGCGCCATATCTGCACTATCTGCACTCGGAAGAGCTGCGAATTTATGCAAGTGCGTGGCGGGCGGCATGTGAGGATAGAACTGGGGCGCACAGACAACGCGCCCATGAGGAGGTGCTAATTGTATTTTGCTCTGAAATTAAATTAACTTTGCATGACTTCAGGGGACATAAGTGGTCGATGCAAATAACTCTGTGCAGGAGCTGAGGTGAATGTGGGTTTTATCATTCTTCCTTCTCTCTACAAGGGCTCGCGTAGCTTGTGTTTTTTTTTTGCGCTTTTGTTGCCACTCTGAATGAGTTGAGTGGAAGTGAGTGTGTAAGTTGAAGGAGGTCATTACACTATAAATTGCACTCCATTTGTTAAGCAATTAAGTAGAACCTTATAATCCTGCAATCGCGTGTTTTACAATCCACTTATTCTGTGACTTATATGTATTAGGGATTTTGCAGAATTTGGTCCTTTGTTGAAGGATAATCTGCGGTGTCTGCTTAATAAAATAGTTATTTTGTAATATGAGAACAAGCTTGCTTTAAAAATAATGTAGCTTACGAAGGAAAATTTACAATCTCCCTCAACTTTTAAGGGTTTCGTTTTCACAAATGATTTATCTTATGATATCTGTGTTTCACGTAATTCCATCTAGGTGCAGAAAATCTATTTTGTACTTGTGCTCTCTTGAACGGATAAAAGAGTCGATTGATCAAACATTTATTAACTTCATGAAGCAGACAAGACAGAAAAAAACATAAAATTTTGGTTTACGAATTTATGGGAACATTCAGAGACTCACATTGTAGATTGGTTCAAACACTGGATATATGAATATTATATATGTTTCCCTTCATAACATACGTTGAAGGATCCGCTATAGTCGCTTTGTGGAGGTTACGTAATTGGTGAAATCCCCAATACTTCGCCATCCTTAGATGATTGAAATGACCTAAACTCCAAATGGAACATTTTAGACTGAAGCAATGGTGAACGTTTGGACCAAATAATTTAGATTTTATACCCCCTACAGCTCCTGATTTCGGCGGCCTTTGGGAGGCCGCAGTCAAACGGTAGAAAACGGTCACCTAAACCGTACCTTAAACAACGCCAAATGATCATTCGAAGAACTGGTTACCGCACTCTGTGAATCTTTAACCTGTGATAAATTCGAGACCTCTTTCACTGTTGTCAAATGACACGAACGATTTTGAGGGGCTAAGCCCTGGACATCTTCTTATAAGATCACCAATGAAATGCAGTACTGGCGGAGAATTCAAAATATTAAAACGCATTTCTGGAAACGATGGTCCAATAAGTATATTTCTGAACTTACACAGCGGGCGAAACGGTCAACAGCAAAACCGGATTTATCACCGAATACCATGGTTACAATTCACGATTATAATTTGCCTCCACAAAAATGGATACTTGGATCAACAACGTTATCTCCGCACAAAACGGAAGGGTTTGTGTAGCTGAAGTTGCAATGCCTAGAGGGATGTTTATTCGACTGATTTGTAAATTGGCTTCATTAACTTGTTGAAAGCTGATCATTTCAACGGGAGGAGAATGCTGGATCATACCAACAATGTAAGCTTTTGGTTCTTATACTATTATTCGAAAATTGTTAAATTATACAAATTCAACAAAGATCTCTAAAAATAATTGTTATACATTTATACTAGAATTTGAATTTTGTGCCAAGTATCAGAAGAACGCCATATTTTTTTTATACCAGTTTTATAAGAAAACCATTCTGTATAAAAGGTATAGAATGAAAGAAATAAATTCTTCTCTTTTCTGGATTCGATGTGACAACACGTAGTTTTTCTTTCGTTCGCACGTTCGCTTCGCTTTCAATGGATCATTCCAAAGTTCGCTTCGCTCCTATATTGTACTTAGTCTAGTGTGTTAATTAAAAAATCCTCGAGGAAAATATCTCTTGGATATTTCCGAGATTTTCCTAATGAAGACAAGTCATTTTGGCTCGAACAACGTCCTTTAGGATATGTTGTAAGTTACTATATGAGAACTAAAATCAGCCTTCAGAAATGTGAAACCATTCTATTTCAGAACTCATTATAAAGAGTGAAAGTGGAACTTTGAAATAGAATAAAAAATGTTGTATTTTTAAATTGAAATTCACTTTATTTAAAAAGTAAGTATTCGTCTTGCTAGAATTCAAATATGACTTTTGACGGTTGTCCAAAACGCCTTTTTGTATGGAAGTTAAATTTTCCGTGATTTTTTCCAACATTTGTAGCCGTTTATCGGTAATAATGCGTTGAAAGTTGTCCTCTAAGTGGTCAAACTTGTGGGATTATAGCCGTAGACTAGTGGCTTGTGATATCCCCACGGTAAATAGTCAAGCGGAGTTAAATCGCACAATTCTTGAGGTCAACTCTGAGGTTACCAAAGTTTCCTTCAATAAATCAATTGTAAACGAATGTGTGACGTGTTGCGCCATCTTGTTGAAACCACATCTCTCGCACATCATGGTTGTTCAAGTTCAAAGTCAGTAATCATGATAAAATAATGGTCACCATTGACTGTAACGTTCTGGCCAGTACATTTTTAAAGAAGTACGGAACGAAGAGTGCATCAACCCATAATGCACACCAAACAGTCAGTTTTAGTGAATGCAAACGTGTCTCAACATACACTTCAGGATCATAAAAACACAAAAAAAAACAACAAAAACAAAAATTAGAAAATCATGGCGTATTAAATATATATGTATGCATATAAATAACACATACGCCTTGGTGCTTGGTGCACTCGTCCGTATTTTTTTACGGACAGAATTAAGCTTAATGTAAATATTTAAGTAGAGTTAAGTTTTAGGTTAATTTAATTGTATATAGTCTTTAGTTTTAGTTTAGTTTAAGTTTTAGGTAGTACAGATTTATGATTTAGTTTTTTAAGTTAAGTTAAGAAGTAAGAAAAAACATGAATTCCAAGTTTTTTTTTTTTTAATTTTCTTGGAGGCATAAAAAATATGTAATTATGTTTAAGCAATAAAATTAAGCAAATGTAAGTGGCTAAAAGGCAAACTGAAAAATGTTTTAAATTAGCTAAGAGTACTCGTGAAGAGTCAGTAAATTAGAATTAAGATCAGTTGATTGTATTTGTAAGCAAGATTTAAGTATTTTTTCTAGCATGTAAGAAAAATTAATTTAATAAAAATCCATTGAAATCTAAAATCAAATTTACACTTCCGGATTGTCATCACAACAAATATTACAGTTTGGTTTATTGACGTATCCATTCAACGGAAAGTGAGCTTCACTGCTAACCAAAAATAGTTTTTAAAAATTGGGATCATCGGTATTCTTGTTTTGGTCGCATTCACCGATTATTCGCCTTACTATGTGAAACTGTCCAGTTTTTCAGCAGCTTTATTAATTTGCAAATGTCAATAACTTTACAGGGAAATATAAAGATTCCTAACAAAATGCAGCATAAGACGCCACCCTTTCACAAGCCTTAATATTTTCAGAAGAATTCAGAGCTATACATTTATCGAACATCCTGTACCTGATTTGTTATTTCATGTGCTACAAGGACACTTTGTACATACTCGTATTAAGTACATTGTAGCTCAGAAAGCATTAGGAAAGTTTGCATCAAATGTTGAATACTTATAAAAACGAAACCGTTTTTGTGTGTGGTTCTTACCCTCAGGACAAATTCTTTTTTTCAATGCAGGTCCATCAGCATTTATGCAAAAAATGAACTGAATTCAGAGCATACTTGGTCGAACGTTGATTAATCAGAAAGTCATAGCAAAGACGTGTTCGGTAGGAGGACTCATTGTTCACTGATGACTCTTTAGTCGTCCTGATGACTGCTTTTGAAAGGAAATTTATTTATTGACAGCGACAGTCGAGTAGAGCGAAGCATAATATTTTCAATTCTCTCTTGTATCTTTTTATACCGCTTTTATTCTGTTAATGGCAGGTCACTAAAAGTTATTTCCTTTCATTCTACACCCCAATCACTCTCACCGTTTCGCTGTCGTGCCGGTACCCTCAAAAGGATAAAGTATCCCTCAAAGTGTCGAAATTCAGCAAATCCTTAAAAATGAATGATGAAGTACATTTGGGTGCCGAAGCACTTGCCACAAACGCCAGCAACATGAGAACTTAAGTAAATTTACCTGCCGGAAGTTGAAGTCAAATAACTTTATGCCTTCATTTCACATGGCCAAAGTACGAACACGAATTAACAAAGCTAACAGTCCTCAAACTTACGGCACACGCCTTACGGCTCGAACACTTCTTCGTAAAGCGCCGGAATGGATGACAAAAAACGAAGAAACCCAAGACAAATGTGTACAGGAAGCAGGTTTCCTTCATCTTTAAAGTTTGAACACAAAAAGGTACCGGAAAGAGTTAAGAGGACCAGCCCCAGAGTGGAAGGAAAAAAAACAGAAGAAAAGCAGAAGAACGACGACGACCAACGACCATAAAGTGGAATTTAACGATGCTGAACATAAGATAATCTCCTTGGTTGCTGGGCAAGCAGAGGGAGTGAGGGGGGGGGGGGAGGATGAATTGGGTTTGAAGGCAAGGTGGATGATGTTAATGCAATATGCTGTTGAATTTGTTTTTCATCATCATTGCCATCATCATCAAGACGAGCCCCTCAGAGATGTTGGTGCCCGTGCCTTGGTGGTGAAAACAAGGACCAGGCGCAAAAGTCGAAGAAGCGGAACGTCAATGTCAGAGCTGTGTTCGCAAAAAAGTTAAATTGGCATGAGATACTCGTAACCGAAATGCGGGTTGGCTTAGGGATGGTTTCAAATTCATTTTATCCCCCTTTTCGCCACACCGCCGGCACTGACAAATATTTGCTCCGAATCCATTCATTTCCCTGAAAGCAATATTTGTTACATCGGATCTCTCAATGCAGCGGTCGGCGGGCGAACGAAGCGATGACCTTGGCACTTTTGACAGCCTCCTCGGGAATTAGCTCTTTCTTGAGAATACATTTGACTGGGGGTCGGCCGCGGTGGCGGGGACGACGCTGGTGGTGGAGGCGACTTGCTAAATGGTTATGATTGCATCCATTTTCGTTCCCATTTCGGAGGGTTGATGTGGATTAAGCAGCTGGCCGAAAATGGATGCAATCATATTTAATGCGACCTTGAAGTAAATGGCTTTTAAAATTCAAGTATCATCAATCGCTTTAATTAGGAATTAAATGAGTGCTTGCTTAGTTGTGTGGGGAGGCGAACGAGAAATGAGAACGAAAACGCGAACCGGCGAAGAAGAGAGGGAATTTTTAATTAGGCTTATTCAGCGAAAGGATTTGCGCTAGCAATTATGAAGAAAAGTGAAGCTGCTGCGGAGCAACTCCTTCCGCGCGTGGGGTGAAGGTTAAGCAAACTCCACGATTTAATGTATTTATCTTTGATTTCTGAAAGGTTGGAATTATTTAATTAGATTATCTGTACACAATCGCGTAATGCTTTGAAATGGGAAGGATTTGTCGGCGATTCACTTTGTTACAAAGACAAGATGGAAGCGATGTTAATCTTAGCGTAAATGTAAAGACAAAATTAGGTCACCTTCAAGAAAATATGTACTTTAAGGTATTTGTACGTTACTTATGCTATGAAGTGGTTGTGCTTGCTTTTAGTTTCATTGATATCCTTGCGAAAGTGAGGGGGTAAATATTTTTAGGAGCACAATTTCGAAGGCTCAAATTGTAGAAAGACCAAGAGTTTACCAATCAAACTCGAAGGTAATAACTTGAGATTTAGCTTTCAGTAGTTTTAATTTTTCTTTTTTAAATTAAATTGAATTGAAGGTTTTCGTGGGATATTTTTAAAATTGATATATGGTTTGAATTTACTTGATTTTCGTTTCATGTTTGTTATAAGTGATAGTTGAAACCGCTTTTATTGCATTTGTTGTTGTGATGCGAATAAACTCTTTTGTGCACGCGTTGCAAAACAAATTTAATAATAGGGAATTTATTTTATTTCATTCGGTGTTTTCAAAGAAGCGCAATTATTTCACTGGATTTTCCAATATTTTGACTGAGGTTATTATTAATAATGTACATTCATCTATAAGAAAGAAATCTTACAAATAACTCAGAACCTGAATATATATCTATATTTATGAATGTACGTTCATTCGTATATCTTGTATCTGAAAATCTGATAGTGCTTTAATAAGTGGGCATTAAATTACTAAGTAACCATTATGAAGAGAGAATATTATTGTTAACTAGACGGACGTCACTGACTTTATCTATTAAAAGCTAAGTTTAAAAATATTATTGATACTTAATCGTAATTCTGCACTATATGGTGGATGCAAAAGAATCGAAGGGCTGAAGCTTCCGATGAGAAAAAGTCGACGTGTGTGGCCTGGCGTTATCCTATCCTGAAATACAATTCTTCCTTTATTCGCCGGCCGCCTTTTTTCGCCTGCTCTTAAGCGATTGTTTCTTTCAATAATAATAATAATTGAGTGGCACTACAGCCCATAACGGACTAGGGCCTAGCTTCTACAACAACTACTCGTATTGTGCAATAATACTCTTTGAGTGTTGTCAGGAACTCGCAAGAGGTGGTGCCGTGAAAAAATGCTAGGTGTCCCGTCCGGGAATCGAACCCAGGCCTTCTGCGCCGCAGTCGATGCACTTACCACTGCGCCACGGCGACCACATTGTTTCTTTTAGACGTTATAATTGTTGGTAGCACACAATCGAATTAAGAGTTTGAAAGAGTAAGAAATTGTCTCGTCATAGATGATTGCCTGCCAATTCTGCCAAGGACAGAACAAAACGTTTCTGGCTGTCATTGTTAGCTTGAACACAGTGTTGAGCGTCGGATTGCTATTCAACCATAATTATTTTCGCCTGATGTTGTCACCAATTATGACCCACTTCAAATGTGGATCCATTTTATTATGATTAAGTGAGGTGAAAGATAACTTACTGTGTGGTTTAGTTGCGTGACACCGGACATTCATCACGAATTCTGATATTAAAATTGTAGCTTTTCTGGACTGCGTACAAGATTCAAAAGAAGGTGTCTAAGTTCAAATAAACTTAGTAAGTCTGAATTACATTCGAACACAAAATCTTTTGTATGCAGGAACACAAAATCGTGTAATATGCAGGTTCTAACTGGGACACATTTACGTTTCCACATCCAAATGAAATTCAAATATAAGCGCGCAAGCCATACTCAGTTATGCTACCGTACTCTTCCGTGCTCTTAAATTTTTGCAAATGTTTACGCAAACTTCTTCTCCTTCTTCTTTTACTGGAGCTACAATTCGGGGTGGACCTGGGCTTCAATCAACATGCTGTGTTGCTTGCACCATTTCTCGCCAGCTGCCTCAAGTTGCACACTTCAAGTTGGTTGAGGTCCTTCTACTCTTTTGTGCACCACCTTAGCCTAGGAAGTTCTCTGTTGCGTTGTCCAAATGGCTCAGATTCGAAAACTTTTCGGGCCGGAGTACATGCCCGAAACCATCTAAAGCGTTGTCCGAAGACGCTTGGCCAGACGCATGCTGCCACATAGCCATTCGTGGGTCAGTCCTCTCATCCAACCAGCAACGCAAACAAGACCAAAAATCGCACAGGCTTCTTCATCCGCTTCCAGTAGCGCACAAGTTTCCGCGCCATAAAGAAGGACTGGGATGATAAAGGTGTTGTACAAATCCAGATTAGTCATTCGAAAGAGGGTTCTAAGGTACATATTTATAAGCCGCTAAACATAATATACGTGTAACATGTAATCGGTTCCTTACACAGAGTAAGAGTGACTGACAGTCAGTTTTGACAAATGTCTTTATTAGGAAAAAGCCCACGAAATAAAAGAAGTTTAATGTCGTTTTTTTACTTCATAGGCAAGTAAATGTGAATATTTGTAAATTAATAAATAAAATAAACTTTACTTCATAGAAACACATAATTATTTTTTTCCGCACCTGGCCTAGTAACACAAGACTTACATACATTCACTTGACCGCAGCATAGACAAGAAGCGCGTTCATCATTATTCCAACTGCGTGTCTGTGCGAACTTAGTTAAGGAGTTGAAAAATGAAATAAGGGAAAAGTTCATATTTTTAAAGACATTTAAGTTTTCAGAATTGCATTGACATGATTGAGTGGCTCTATAGTCCACAAGGGACCAGGGCCTAGCTTCTTCAGCATTTACTCGTGTTGCTATGTTGCGTGTCTGATAGTTTTTCGGTCGACGCCTAACGGTGAGATTTGAGAAGATTTTTTTAGATAATGACTGCTCTTTGAATGTCAGCAGCTTGAAAGAGGTGGTGCCGTTCGGCGTGTGAGTCGACACACTTACCCACAACGCCATGGTGACCACAAAAATGCATTGACAACGAAACCTTAAAATTGGAAATACGGAAGTTTGTATGAAAGGCAAGGTGTTAAAATTAGTTTTGTTAACAGACGTTTTCACATTTCATTCACATTTCATCACCCTCCATCAGTCCTCTCAGAAAATGTTCAGTTTTGTTCCATTTTAGCAGTGAATAGAAATGAGGTCCATTGACTTGTTTATTGTTCATTCATTTGACACTCAAATATTAATTTTTGTATCCAGATTTCTTTAAATGCTTTTTAATGTGCGCCTAGATCCCTAGCAACGTCCAAGCTGTTCATGTGACGGTCTTGCACAAATTATTCTTCAATTTCTCTTATTTGTCGACTGAGTTGTTAAATATTTGACATTAAAATCATTATTAGATCGCAACCGCTATTTTTTACTTATAGCATTGTTTCTCTTAATTCCTCCACTTTCCGGTAGCCTTAACTGTTTACTATATGTACACAAAATCTGTAAGTTATCACGATTATGTTTCGACCTTAATTTTTTTTAGATTCGGCGTATATTCGTTGTGATGAGTTTATTTTGTTTCTAATTTTGCTTAGGGTGTCCTTGTCCTGATCAATATTCAAATTGTGTATAATCGACTTTAGACATAAAACCGACTTACGCAACCTTAAAGGAGTCACATCGGCTCTATATCATTTTCATTTCACTTGACTCCAACAAACTGTAAGTCAAGTGAGCACACTATCTTCGGTCTCATTAATATTCCAACCCATATCCCCAACAATAGATCTTATTAGGACTAAAAAGTGAATTCAGTTTCGTTGCATTTTACCATCTCTGCCACAGGAAGTACATATTTCAATAAACCTTTCAAATAGAATCCCCACATCATTCGAAATTCGTTTGTGTATGTTTGAGCAATAAATTGGATGAGGCGCTCTCAGGCACACTTGACTTTTACTGTTGTTGAAAATTGCATAACGCACTTAACAATGTGGTGAATCCTTTTGTGAAGACAAACTTGTAACCCATAAGTCATGCGGGCGAGTGGGTGTGTGCACTATTCTTGAGAACATCTCTTTCATTGCTTTTGTCATTACACTGACCGTTATTGTCCTTTTTATTCTTCTTGCCACACTCATATGTGCGGTTGACAATATCCTGTCGTAACCGACACAGGAAGAAAATGCCATCCATGCCATCCAACGTGACCACAATTGAGCCGGAGAATTGAAAAAACATTCAAAATCCCTTGGAGATGTGCTCTCTCGCCCCCTGAGTTCTGAAGACTCTTCTCCAACCAAACGCCAAGAACGTAAACAAAAATACGGAAGAAAAAGAAATTAAAAATCAGAAAGATGGTGTGTTTCTCAAGGAAATACGCGAAGAACCTTGGAGATTCGGATGAGGATTGGATGTCTTTGAGGGATTTCTGTTTTTCCTCGGACCTTGTTGTTTTGTCCCAAAGCCGAGGTCGGTAGATCTGCTACAAATGGCAAATGCGGAGATGAAAAACTTGTGTACTGACTAAACAACAAACAGTGCCATCAGGAGCAAGCGAGCGCCGCAAGAGTCTTTTGAGGATTTCTTGAGGTGAGCTGGCGGACAGGGCGACCAGGAACAAGAATAACTCGATATCGCACTGTGTACACACCCGTTGAAGTGAAAACCGAGTTGATATAAATTTTTTCTGCCATTCCTGCCACTTCCCTCCCCCTCCGCAGCGGCACTCGTTCGCCTGCAGTCTGGGGCCCAGATGGCCACGATTGCATTTCGCCATAAGCAGAAAATCCAAGGAACATAAATCACTTGATGATTCAACGCTCTCTGGCTCGGATTGGTTTTCTTTGTAAGAAAAACGCTGAGCAGCTGAACAGCTGAAATATCGTATTTTGGGGGGAGCAGACGCCCTGCTTCTTGTGGAAAAAAAAATCCTGCGAACCTGCACTCTGTGCCGTGCAATTGCAGAAAGGAGAGACGGAGAGAGGAGACGTAGCGTATCTTAAGCACAATGTGCTCTTGCTTCCTTTCCGGTTGCACTCCATCTTCGCTCTGTTCGCGCTGGCATTGTGTAGGAAATTAAAAATCGGAATCCACGAATCTCTGAATTTTAAGAGAGACAGAAGGACCGTAGTGTTCAGGTAAAGGAACTGGAAAACAAATTGCCAAAAGCGTGAGCAAGGATACGCTGCCGCTGTCGAGCCAGAGAGGAGACAAGAAGAGGAACTGGGGCGCACACACACAGGAACGAATCAGATACGGGATCATGAAAGTTTTACATTACCATTCACTTCTGCATGCAGACGAGTCGGCGAATGGGAAATAAATGATTTGCATCTTGTGGCAATAAATCTGAGTTATACGAGAGACGTCTAATTTTTGCTATTTAAATCGAACGCTAAGGTCATGCTGTGCTTTGGAAAAGAACGGGGTGGATCGTTATGGAGATGATTTGAGATTTTTTTCGGATTTTGATCCCTTCCTTAAGGAGCATGCAATTGAGAGGGACTGAAGTGAATTGTGGATTTTTGTCGAGGAGTACGTGAACATAATTTGAGGAATAAGACACTGTTCCTGAGCTGTTCGCAAAGTTCTGGAAAACAAATATGTAAATCCTGGGTGCCCAAAGAGCATCATGATGAAGCACAACTCGTTAACGTGAACTGATGTTGTTCACTGCATCAGATGCCCAGGAAGACAACGTCTCGGAAATTATAATCACCTTTACGAAGCGAGTTTCTCTTCATCCTTGTTATTTTTTCACATCCTACGTGCGTCAGAGAAATTCTGGAAAATATTTCGATGCTGTATGAGTCAGCCCTTGGCAAAAGAGTGACGAGCACTATCTGGTTCGTTTTTTGATTCTGACGTAACGCAGGAGTGGTCGATGGCAGATGTTTGGCCAAAGGCTCTCTTCTCCATAATGCTATCAATATTATGTTATGTTTGTATTCTCGTACACTGAAATGTTTTCTTTCCACATGTGATATATAAATTTGAAATGTGGTTGTATAGACAGAGAAAATAAGCAACACTGGCGTCTGTCATATCAAGTTTTTCATCACTGGTTGGGACCTGGGCGAAATATTCAGACTTAAGGTGAACTTGCAGTTGTGAGGATTTATTTCAAACAAACAAACAAACTTTTGTTGCATTTTGGTGTATTAATTAATAGTTTTAAGGTTTAAATCCGCTTTGGCCACGCACAGTTTCTTTTTGCTGCATTTTTTTGTTTTGTTTTTATGAAATCGTCCTCAATTCAGGCAGTTCAACTTAAAAGACCTGCGACAGCTCGATCTTTCGCCATTGACATTAATTTATAAGAAGTTATTTCCAAGCGCAACCGGTCGAGTTTATTGCTTAATCTAACCACCTTGCCCTGGGACTGCAGACCGGTCCCAAGAGCTCACCCAAGAGCACTGAAAAATTCCCTTCGGCTCCTTGTATTCATGATCGTATTCTGTGAGGAACAAACACTGAGTGAAAAACCGATAACTTGGCTTTGGCACCAATCTAGGCCTTCCTTATTCGTAAACTTCCAAAATTTATCCATTTTTTCCAATTCTCCAAGAAAGCTCAGTGTTTCTCCTTACATTTAGAAAAAAAACCTTCTCTCCCTGTTTCAATGGGGCTCCACTAGCATGTAGATTGCATTGAACAGGCGTTTCCCAAATGATTATAGCTTCGTACTTGTCCACATTCATCTTCATTTAAGCATCAATGCTACAAACGCCCTTAAACCTCTCTAGTGCGAAGACTTTCTTTCGAAACATTCCTCGAGAGATGACAAGACGCATTCTTGGCGAGGTTCAACGCCCATTGTGGAAGGTACTGGTTTGCTACCGTTTACCCAAACAAAGCTGCTACTGTTGGCATATAGAAATTGAACAGCATTCAACAGGGAACCAACAATTCCAGAGTTTACACAAAAAGGACTGGGTCGTATGTCCTTTTCCGAATCTACAAAACAAATGCAGACCGCCTTAACATACTCCCAAGCCTTCTCAAGTAACATTCTTAGAGTAAAAAACTGGTGGGATAACTATAAGGATGATATATTACTTACTTACTTACTTATCAGGCCGGCGACCCATGAAGGGTCAGAGCCTGAGCAGGATGATATATACTTCGAATAATTGAATAATGGCTGCCGTAGCGTAGTGGTGGGTTGGGTGTCGTTCGATTACTGTACTAACCTTCATCTTGCATATTTTCTAATTAACTACCGGTCTACGAAAGGCTTCTTAAATTTTGCCGTTTGCTGCCGCTGGAAATTGTCTTGTAAGTTACCTCCACTCTTGAGAGAACAATAGCACGATGCTTTGTTGTGGACTATATCGCCATAATATTTTAACAATAAAAATTCACTAGTAAACATCCTAAAAAAATTCTTTTGAAAAAAGGGTTCTAAAATAAAGCCTTGAATTTACCCCAGTATGCACCCCTTGTAAGTGCTATTTCAAATATTATGAAACGTTCAGTATAAATCAAGTCAGTTAACTGGTTTTTTCAAATTTTATTATTTAACATTTAAATTAATAAGTTCTGGGGTATGTTATACCCCAGTGTGAGGATCGTATTTAAGTAAAAAAACTTCTTGTTCGTAGTCTGAAAAAAAAACTCTAGGTCGCCTCTTCTCATGGGAGAACAGTTGCATGTACAACACGAGTAGTTCGTTATGAAGAAAACATTGCTCTTGTTCGTGATAGTGCCGCAGAGGAGCCGCCAACCAGGGCTTGTCGTCGTGCCCAACAATTGAACATCCAACAAAATCACTGATGCGAATTTTGAATAAAGATTTGAATTTGCACTTTCCCTAGGTTCAATTGACTAAAGAGCTGACTATTTCAAGCGTCGTCAATACGCCGACAGATGTGAATGGTGACAAAACACAGAAAAATCATCTTCAGCGACGATGCTAACTTTCACCTCAGCAGATTCGTTACCAAGCAGAATACTTTAAGCAGCAGAATAATTGTTGAAGAGCCGATACATCCACAAAGAGTAAGTGTTTGGTGCGGTTTAAGTGTTGGCGGTGTCATTGAGCCGGATGTACGTTTTTGAAAATGAGGTGGATCAAGCAGTTACCGTAAATAATGTTTGCTATGTGGAGATGATAACAAACTTCCTGTGGCCAGAAATTGAGGATATATATAGACCTTGACCAAATGTGCTTCGAACAAAATGGATCCACTTGCCACACAACCAATAAAACATCACTCTTTTGCGTGAGAAATTCATTGGGCGCGTTATCTCCGGTCGTGGCCATGTTAATTGTTTGCCATGATCATGCAATTTGACACTGTTGCAGCTCTTTTTTTGGGAATATTTTGAAGAAAGAATGTAAGTCAATAAGCCAAGAACGATCCAAGAGCTAAAGGATGCGTTGATTCGGAAATTACGATATTGAACTTTAATTATATCTCAACAAACGAGCTAGTTTTAAAGTGATTCGGGACAAAACCAAATATGTGTTGTCGACACAAACTTGAGCCAATCAACAGCATCAAAGTCAATCTGTGACAACCAGTAGCTTTATTTTCAAGAAGGAGTTTGAAGTTAATAATTTTACCTACCTGGAGGCAGACGTAAGTCCCACAAATGACATGACGAGGGTTCCACTTGGACTGTAAAAACAGCAAACTCTATGAGGTGCTCCTCCTATCATCCCACTAGTGATGTGTTTGCCAATGTTGTTACCTTTGATCTTCTTTTCGTTAAGCTACAGAAATCATTTGAGTTGAGTATCTATGGCAGTAACTTTTACTGACATAGAACATTAAGCGCTAAGACCGAAACCAGGGAGCAACTAAAGCGCGAAAAAAGTTCGTGACAGAATCCATGGCCATCATTGGGCAAATGGCACAAAGGAATATATTGCTAATATACCCCGAGCGTATGGGATATTACAAATTACGATACTGAACTTCAATTATATTTTATCTCAGAGTCATTGAAAATGCGGGCTATCGGATAGAGGTATGCCACCTAAGCCATGGTGAGTCTTTGGGTAATAAACTTCTGGTTTTTATCAGCAAAAAATTGAACCAGGTACGATTTGACATCATCATTGTTTTTAAAATTTTTACCATTCAAGGAGTTTGGCAAAGATCGAAATTAAAAGTTATCAGAAGTGGAAAGTAAGGACTATATGGTGGGCGTGGTAAAACATTCCTATAAAGCTCCAATAATTTTTGCCGAGTGGCCAAAGATGTGTGTGACATTGTCACGATGGAATACAATACCTTTCCGCTTTGTCAAATTGGACCGCTTTTCTTCAACTGCATTGTTCAATTTTGTTCATTGTACACTTCTGAATTGATCGTTCGGTTGGGTGATAAACGTTCAAAGTAGACAATTTCTTTGTAAACCTTCCAAATTGATGACGTAACTTTCTTTTAATGAATATCAGTTTCTGTTGTTCTTTGAGCTGGTATAAATGTTCGTTTTAATTTTCCAATTTCAACAGACACCAAACAAAAACTACGCAACCGATCAAAAAGTACACAACTGATTGACAGTTGAAGTACCAACTATTCGATCGACATTTCGATTACGTCAGCAAACCTAAAAATTTGTCAAGATGTTCTTACTCTCTCGAAATCACCCCAAAATAAAAAATACAACCGTTCGTTTCAAATTCTATTCTTTACTAGATTTTATTTATAAAGGGTGTCCCAACAAGACCTTTTTTTATAAAAATGAGTCAGGTAAAGCGCAAACAGTCAATGATGTTCAGTATCGTGAAATGATAACCAATTTTTTCGTTCCTAGAATTCAAGAAATGAATGCGGAGGAGATGTGGTTTCAACAAAACGGCGCCACATCTCATACAGCCAGAGAAACAATTGAATTGCTGCATCAGTCATTTCCCGGCCGTGTTATTTCGCGTTTTGGAAACCAGAATTGGCCGCCTAGATTATGTGATTTAACACCATTGGACTTTTTTCTTGGGGTTTTTGAAGTCGATGGCTAATGCGAATAAGCCGACGATGACTCAAGCCTTAAAAAAAAAGAGGAAATTGGACGCTGCATTAAAGAAATACCGCAGAATTTATTCAAAATGGTCTTTGAAAATTTCATTAAAAGATCTCGTATGTGCCAGAAATGTCGCGGCAGCCATATGGTCGATGTGTTATTCCACACATAACCTCATCCTGTCTACTTTGCGATATAATAAAGAATTCACGATTTTTTTTAAACATCTGCGTTTTATTTAAAATTTAAATCTTGCGCTCTTTTTGGGACACCTTTTATTTTCATTGACAGTTTGACAGTTGACTCATTTCTCTGTACTAGATGCGCTCTTCGTATGGTGACAAATGTAACGAAGCCATCTATGAGTGAAGTCTGCACTTACTTAGTTGGAAACCAAATAAAAATATCGTCGTGCATTTTCGTTAGATCACTTATTATCATTTTTAAAGTTGACCTTTTCAACTAATTATATCATTGTCATAATTCTACTGCCTCCACTACTAGAGATTCTTCTTTGGTCGTGAAATATTTTACAAAAAAACCGCTTTAACTCACTTCAATTCCCAGATATTATGGCGGATAAAATTTGTGGGTTTAAACGGACACAGTTTTTGTTGGTCACGTGCCGATTGTTTCTCATGGGAAAACACCCGGTATCGGGTTCGTTATATCGGATTTCATTTGAAAATGCTTCACAGAAAGTATGAAGAGTTTTTCAGTTCCGTTGTGCAGAAATTGATGGCAGAATGAATTTTTTTTTGCTTTAAAATCTTAACAGGAAAACAAATTGTTGGCGGGTGATAAAGCATGTTCTGGATGATTCGCAGTTTTCGTGGCAAAAATGAAATTTTGTGGTTTGACAGGAATAATTGAAACATTTCATAAAATACTTAAATTTCTGTTAGCCGGAGGAAATTCTTTAACTTGCTGCAGATAAAGTGCACAACAATGAATATCTACCTGTAGCCTGATGTGCTTGCAGGAAAAAGCATCATACGCTCCTTAGAGAAAACAACAGAACAAAATGCAATTACGTAATAAACAGTATTCCATGTCGGAATAGGGGAGGATTGGAGGGAAAAGGAATCCTATCTCAAGTCTATCAACGAATATTCATAACCAACGAGCGTACATTTTGTTTTAGTCTCCTCCTTCTTTGTCATTTAAACGCGAAACTTTTTCACTTATCACAAGAAAATTGATAAAAGGAGCGGAATCCAATTCCCCCTCCTCCCTAGTCGCGACAGATAAGATGTTGTACCACGCGACCAGTAACACAGGGACGCCAAAACGACACAAATACTATGCAAATACTTTAACCGCAAAGTTTGTCGTCGCGTCCGCCAAGAACAGTGACACACAAAAAAAAAAAAAGAGGAGAAGAATGCTTCTTCCTTTTCATTCGAGAATTCCTAGATGACATCCAGTTCGGAATGAACAAAAAAACAGAAAAAAAAAATACAGAACTGAAAGGAAATATTTTAATTCAGCAGAAAATCTTTGCAGATTAGCGAGATTGGTGTTGCGCCGCCTTTCTTAGATTTGTATCTCCTCTTTCGTTTCTTTTTTATGCGCCTTGTGCGGCTCTGTCAGCCGCCCGGAGCACAATCGCTGTTTCTTAAATTAAATTTTCTCGCGTAACAACTTGATGTTGCACCAAATTAAAACTTTGTCTTTTGATTTTAATTCCGCTCTCCTTCTTTTTGGGTGATGAAATTTTATTACAGATTGATAAAGATGATTTTGGCAAATTAAAGTGAAAACTTGATCGTTTATTCTTGTTGGTGGGAGATGAGATTTCAGGATTTTGGGCGGTCGGCAGCCGCTCATTGTTCACTTATCCAATGAATAGAACTTTAATTAGGGAATACGGTACATAATTACCGCATGGTGAGGCACTTTTTCGAGCCAGGGCACTTCCGTGCTGGAAGTGAAAAGCAGTGCTTTCATCCGAATCCATGCATGTTCGGGGCTGTGCGATGGAAATGAGATTTCCTCCTTCATAACGCAACGACGACGACTAGATAAGCGAGGGTTGGCGGACGAGAACAAAAAGAAGAGTGTCGGTGGTTGTTCTTGGTGGTGTGCGTTCGTTTTGTTTCGTTGCACTTTATTTACTTGCATCAAACACGATTTCCCTCGGGTCGGGGCTGTGGTGAGCACAACAGGATTCCTGACATCGGCAGAGGGAGATCAGGGCTACACAGAGACGGCATTCCCCATTGTTGCTAATTACGTTGCAATTAGTTTTATTGTTTGGTTCCTTTTCGTCGCTGGAGCGGTGGAGCCTGGTCTTCTAGGTGGGCCGTGATAATTGCGGTTTGTTCACTGGGATTGAGTTAGAGTCTGTTGAATGACTTGGGGAATTTGTTCTGTTGTGTGTTGTTTCAACGAACGGTTTGGCACTGGAGAAAGGTAAAGTTTTGAAAGCCGACAGACGTGGTTGATCCTTTTTTTGTTGCTCTTCCTGGTTATGAATGCTTTGTTGAGTGAGAGGAGAAATGATAGTCCTAATTGAACTTCAATGGAGGATTGGAACTTAAAGGAGAAATTCATTTCTTTGGGAGATCTGAAGAAAGTTTCAGGATTCTTAAGAATTAAATATTCTGAGTTAAACTTTTAAAGAATAGTTGTTAGATTGTGTCAGAGAGGAGATGTGGACAAGATTTTGGGGTTTGCCAATCGTTTGCTTAATTAAAGCATATTTGACATTGACATTCTTAACTTTGAGTAGGCATTCATTGCAATTGAAGAACAGTCGTAACAAACTGGTTTCAAAGTGATTCAGGAAAAAAAAATGTGTGCTGCCGACGATAAGCTAATCCAGCTTACAGCACCTATGCAAGACAATGTGCAACAATCTGTGGCTTAATTTGATTGACGGAGTTGGAAGTTAAGGCGCTTACCTACCTGAAAGCACACGTTTAACTCACAAATGACAGGATAAAGTAGGTTCCACTTGGCCCGTTAAAACAGCTGAGGCGAACAATTTTTTACTCGGAGGACCAAAACTCTACGAGGTACTTATCCTGTCATTCCAATGCTGTTGCCTTTGTTTTGATATTTCCCTAGCTGCCTGCAGTTGTGCACTCCAAGTTGGTTGAAATCCTTCTCTAATTGTGTGTGCCACCTAAGCCTAGGCCGTCCTCTGTTGCGTTGTCCAATTAGCTCAGATTTGAAGACTGGGCCGGAGCAGGGGTGTTCATATGCTCCACATTGCCTTACTATCGTAAGGGTTGTATCCGAAGACTCTTGACCAGGCGCATGACGCTCTGTCTGAGACGTCGATGTTGTATGTCCTTCGTTGATGACAGCATGTACTTCGTTTTGCCCTCATTGACCACTAGACCCATTTTAGCCGCTTCTGCTTCAATGCCAGCAAACGCCTCATTGACGGCTCGCCCTGTTCGTCCAATCACGTCAATATGGTCGGCGTAAGCTAGCAATTGAACAGACTTTTGGAAGATCGTGCCTCTGGTGTTGACCTGTGAGTCACGAACGATCTTCTCAAGAATGATGTTCAAATAGTCTGTAGCCTAGTTTAAAACATTTTTTGATATTGAAGGTCCCGGTGAGTTCGTAACCGACCTTGATGGAACAGCAAGAGTTCTCGATTTTCATCCTACACTATCTGACGAGTTTGGTAGAAATGGCAAAACCATACATGGCACTGTATAGCTCAGTTCTATGCACACTGTCATATGCGGCCTTAAAAGCGAGGAATAGATGGTGCGTGCCGATTTGTACTTTCTGGGTATTTTCCAGGCTTTGCCGTAAAGTGAGGATTCGGTCGATCGTGGACTTCCCTGGCCTGAAACCACACTGCTGGGGACCTATCAGGTTGTGGACAAACTAGACGCTTACACAATACGTCAGAGAGGGTCTTGTACGCGAAGTTAAGGAGACTTATGGCTCGATAGTTGGCGCATTCGAAGGGGTCTCCTGTCTTGTTGATCGGCCAAACGAAGTTAAGATTCCACTCATCGACATGCTTACAAATGAGCAGTTGCATGTACCCAACCAGATCATTTTCAGCTGCTTTAAATAGTTCCGCCGGCAGTCCGTCCGCTCCAGCAGCTTTGTTCGACTTCAGTCTCGATATTGCTCTCTTCAATTTCTCTAAGTTGGTGGGCGGAATTCTTGTCTATCATCGTACAAACTGAGAGGAAAATTATGCCTAACAGCGGAATTTTAGCCGTAATCACTGTTAAGGAGTACACAGAAATGATTCATCTAGATTCTCAGCACAGATTGCAACTCTACCACAAGTTGTCCGATTTTTTCCCAGCAGGCTTCGGTCCGAACTTTGTACCCACCGGATAGCTGTTTAACTTTTGGTAAAAATTTCTGACCCCGTTCCTGTCACCTTATCATTTTTTCGACGGCGCGCTTCTCATGCTCCTTCTTTTTTTCTGAGAAGACGGTGCTTTCATTAGCTTTCATTGCCATAGAAGTATGAGTATTCGGTGCTTAGATCGAAACCAAGGAGCAAATAAAGCGCGAAAGACATTCGTTACAGAATCCTCCTTTCGCCAACATCGGACATGTGATACAAGTCAGTAATTTACTCAACCTAGCGGTAGTCCGTGCGTATGGGGCAATACAAACGTTTCAGAAATCATTAGGCTAGAACCGATAAAGGATCAAAAGACGCCAAATGTGATGACTAAAATTTATTTTTCCCGCACGTCTGAAGGTAAATTCCTCGAGGATGACTGCACACTCCGGGAGTTTCTGCAGTATGCACCCGCTCCTCAAGCTTCTGCCGTCTCACGGCACATATTAGATTGTGGATCCGTCCTTTTGCATGCTCTCAAAATTTAGGGTGACTTGGAAATTCAGTTTTTCCCCGCCCGTCTCCACCAGATGAAATATGGAATGTGAAATCTATCACGTGAGTTAATCAATGTTGATCCATGGGAGTTGGAGACTCTTGTACGAAGGCGAGTGCACATCAAGAAATAAGAAAAGCAGAAACTTGGTAAATTAAAAGGTATAAAATTCTAAGTCGAATTCATGGTCGTCTCAGCGAAAAAGGCAAATGGAGACGAACAAACAGGCGCGAACCAAATATGTGCTATCAAAATGTAGAATGTTGTCTAGAGAGTGAAAAAAGGGTCCTCTACACTAGATCAGTCAGTTTGACCAAATAAATGGCAATAATCTAAGAAGGAAAGTTTTCAGACAACAAGTTTCCAACTTCTAGAAGGGGAGGAAAACAAAACTTCGAGAACAAGGACCAAGTGACAGCGAATGGTAGGGAACTTGGTCTTGATGACAAGAAGCATCGGCACCTGGTATAAATGCAACTATAGCTCAGGTTCAGACCCTTAAATGAACGTTGGCCTCAACACAGGGGGAGGGCTTTGAAAAAATATAGGAGAGCCACGTTCCAGCTTCGGTAAGAAAGCGTGAGTTTTGTGAAAGCCTCACAATGTGAGTCGCAACATTCACCAGCTTTGTGGTACTCGGTTTAAAAAAATGCCCGTTTTGTCTACCAAATCAATGCAGTAGACCAACAAGCAGCTGCTTGGGTATACTGCAACTGTACGAACTATGGCTGCCCGGCTGTACTTTTGCCGCTGATTGACATCCACTTCAGAGTTGAATACCAAGCAATTCTTTGAAACTCCAATGAGAGCAAGTGTTCTCTTTAAAATTATTTCCAAAATAAAAATATTTTCCAATTTAAATTCACCCCCTACCTTTGTTCGGACAAATCCCCATTTCATAAATCATCAGAATCAATTAATTTTCCCGCATCTTGAGTTTCTCCCCTTCGATTATGCTCAATCTGAATGCGATCTCTAACCAACCCCTTGTCCCCTCAGGCCCATAATGCCTGCGGCATATCCTAGGAATTACTTGCTACAGCCTCCAGGATGAGGCAATATCTTATACACTTTGTCGGGCAAATGGTTTTTGTGTCAGGGACAAAGCCATCTGCTTTAGCTGTGCCCACCAACATCAATCTTACGTCGAGTTAGTGTCTCTTGCCGAAGGACACGCGCTGAAGGAAGATCCTATCAAGAGACACATAAATCATTATTTCAACGCCATCACATCCACATTCAATTATTCTAATTGCATCCACCGAGCAATTTCCGGGCGCAAATCCTTCATCGCACTTGCGTTCATCCCAACACATCGTAAAGCAGTTTTATTTTACGACTTTCCCGCATGCGATGCAGACGCAGTCGCTGTTTTTCTTACGCTCCTCGGATATAAATATCTCATTTTCCATTTAAGCGGGCCCCCAATCGGAGGGTGTGTGCGGCGGGGCTGGTGAAGCCCCTAAAGCCGGAATAGTTTCGTATAATTAAATTAATAACACATTTCGCAGTAATTACTTAGGCGGTGCAATTTTCTTCTTCCGCGTACATCCCGATGAATGGAGGGTGTGTGGGGGAGTGAAAGTTTTCTAAGGGATGCGGAATGCCCATTGGAAGAAGCCGTTCTTTGCATTCAATTCTTCAACTTCACTTCCTTTGCCAGCGGTTGCCGCAACGCGTTCGCGTTGTGTTTGTGCGTTTTTTTGTACTTATCACAAGAGACGCGTCGTGCCGTGCAGTGTGAATGCTTCATTTCGTCTTCATCTTCAGCAAGGAGCTGAGTAGATCCTTGTGGCGTTATTGTATGCTAAATTGCAGCGCGCTCGTGTCAGGCGCCGTGGGAGTCTATGGCGCGCTTAAATGACTTTGTTATTGTCGCAGGAACGCATATTCCTGTTTGTTTTTCACTTTTTTTTCTCTCTCTCTCCTCTCTTTGCCCGGTACGCCGCTGTACTTATGTGGGATCTGAGGGAACTTGAAAGCACTTTGTAGACAGAGAGCTTGCCTGTGGCGGGATAATCCAGTGATTTCTCTGTTTGTTCCTCCTCCGTCGTCGTGTGTTTGTTCGTTTGTCCAAACAAAAGGTCATGGTATCAGTGAACTGCTGCTTCGTAGCAGCACTGTTGTCGTTAGTAACGTCGGTGTGAGTGGGCTAGGTTACTCCACTGGAGATTGTGCACCCGTCCTGGAAAACCACAGCTGGCGCAAGGGACTGAGTCACATCATGGAGGCTATTAGTTGCCTTAAAGGATTATGTATCAGTGAAGAGGGCGGCACTCCAGCATATGATACGTCAAAGCAGAAGCACTTGGAGGGGCAAAGTCAAATAAACACTCCTCTCCACAACCAGAATAGCATTATGGAAGTTTATGAACTGATTTCATACTTCGTTAAACTTCTTATTGCAGTCAATGACGACAGCGTCGTCGACAATGATGACGATGGCTCACAGTAGTGGGGCCTGTCTGAATCCTTTCTGTTCATGCACGACACGGTAAACAACACGTTCGTCCTTTCAACTCCTTCGCGTTATGCGCGAAATTATTTTCAATGCTCCATACGGAATGTGACAGACGCAAGAGTCGACTTCAAATTCCGCGGCATTTCACCCCGCCTAATGGGGACACACATGAGGTGGCTGGCGCAGAGAAAGCGGAAACCGTCTCGCTTGGTGGTACACTTTATTTTATGTCTATATTATTTTTGGATAATATCAAGACCCTGCGGGCGGTATCCCCACTGTGCTCGCGATGCGTGGTGGCGTTCGCAAGCGGTTGCTTATTTGATTTATCTCCGATAATTGAGTACCTTCCCGCGTTTCGGTTCACCTCTTTATTCCGTTGTGCATTTTTTGAACATTTTTCCCGCTTCCAAAGAGGGTTACCGTAAAAGGATTATGGATAAGTAGGAAGACTGATGGTGTATGGCTTGTGTTCTATACACGGGTTAAATGACAGGGAAAATCCAAAGATGAAAAGAACGGATTACCAGTGCGACCCTATCCCCCATCCCGCCGATAATATGCCAAGAAGGGGGCACAGTTTTTGAATCACTGGATCAATACATGTTGATTTAAAGTCATAGAGCCGGAAATATTCGGTTATTTTTCGCATGCAAAGTGTCAGAGTGAGGATATCAGCGATTTTGATGTGGTAAGACATTTTGATTGGATGCTTAGGAAGGGCTTATTAGGTTAAACTGGATCGGGTCGGATGATATGAGATGACTTCGACTGTGAGTCCTTGTGATGACTCTGCTCGTAGATAAGTGTATTGTATTGGGATACGAAAACAGATGTTGCAGATGGAAATTCAAGTGACTTTAGTGAATTTTCTGAGGAGTGCGCAGAATTTAAATGGGCGAGGTTGATGTTGAGTTGACAGAATGCGATTCAATTTATCTGCTCATCAGCATATGTGAGGAAATGGTTTGTTTATAGAGAGTTGACTTGCTTAACTCCTTGAGTTTCGATGATTTTCAATCAGATATGAGTTTTGGATCAACGAGATCAATAGCGTATACTATTAATACCACGGTGTGCCTTTTTTGGGAATCGAATATAATGCTGGATTAGACGTCTCGGTTACGCAAGTACGAGGAACAATTACCTTAACTTTCCTTCCGGTCACAGAACACGCTTCACACTGAGCCAGGGGCTAATACCTATAGCCATCTGACATGAGACAGTATTAAGAACGAAACTATATCAGGTCAGTCAGGACGTTACAATAACTGCAGCTCTTCCCGCGAGTTGGGGTTTAAACCAAAGCCATTGTGATAGGCCTACAAGCGAACCTAAGGCTGAAACAAATTTTCACTGGCTTCAGACCTCTCATGGTACCCAAATATAGCCTCTGGTCCGACTGTTACTAGAAGTCAGTCAATTTTCGGAACTCCTGCTTTTACGGCCTAAAATCATGTGGTCATCTAATTTACTTCAGTACCAAATGGAGTTCATGTTAAGGGACAATCACATCATATTGACAGGGAGCGAGGCCCTGCTGTCCTCTTTGCAGATTTATGGATACTATGCCGTAGCAACCGCGAACCCCATTTGTTGTACCAAGATGTGGATGTAATTCGAAAGGCAAATTTCCATCAACAAAAGTGGCTCGGACACATGGAGCGAACGGAGAACAACGCTCCAGCATAGAGGGTCTTAGAATTCCAGCCTCTCCGTTCGAGAAGGAGAGAAAGTTTGAATTTTCGGTATAGAGACCAAGTGATTGCGGACGTTAGACGCCTGGTTAGTTAATTATGTAGTTATTTGCCTGTTCTTGACAATTGGAAGCAGCATACCCGGGACAGTGAAGAATGGAAGTCAGCTATAGCCTTCCGTATGTTGAATTCGATATAAAGTTTCAGGGGCTCTAACATAACGTAGCCCTTGCTCAAATTGTCACTTGTATTCAGGTTTCGTCAGTACCACCGTGGTACCTACCGTTTTTTTCTTACATAAGTGATTAATTAGACGTGTCTACAAATGTGATTTTGAATGAGAGAATTAGTTTTCTCCATTAATTGCGGGCGTTCAAAATATGGTTTCTGAAGACTGAGATCCTGTTGGGTCTGTTGTCGGTGTCTTGGCAGACCCCGCATTTCAATGTGAGTTTCGAAAGCTAAGACGGGATTGTTAAAAAGAGTGGGCGACTGAAAATTCAAGTTTCCTTTGTCTATATATATGGATCCCACTTCTACCATATACATACATATATCAGTCCTGTCAGCAACAACATTTGTAACCGATGTATAAATATCGGTGTCGTATACGTAATTTTTGCTTTCAACAAATTGGCAACATTGGCTTAAGTGGAATATCTAATGTCAGCTGTCAAATGATTAATTTTTAGTTTGGTAATTCAAGGTGAATGAACCCAGGATAGTCTCGCAAGGCGTGAATTCGCTGAACTGTTTGGTGTACTTTATGAGTCGGTGGAGTAATTGGTCAGTGAGCATGGTGATTGCCATAAAGCGATAGTTACTGACTTTTTTCGCAAGAGCTGAAGTTTCAACAAGATGGTGAAGCATGCCACACAGCTCGTGACAAAATTGATTTTTATGAAGGAGGGTGGTTACCAAACACATATTTGCATCAATTAGATTTAAAGATCATGTCTGTTCTCTGTGGGGATATGTGAAGTCGCTTCATCAAGCCTTAGCGACCCGAAACGATTGACCACTTGGAGGACAACAATATACGGCAACAACGCGGGGATGACAAAATCATTGAGTCCAGATTATACTACATCCAAACCAGCTGTAGCCGTCATATGCCAGAAATCATATATTGTTGACAGAAGATTATCTTTCTAATAAAGTAAATTTCTCTACGTGGACACAGAAGGTTCCTTAACCGAACCTGCCTACTTTCAAGAGCTGCTTGGGAGTCTCATTCAGAGTAGCTGGACGGCCCTCTCTGAATCTACGTCGAAGAATTAACCAAGGCGAAGGAAGGATCTGGGATTGGCATCCAGGGTAGGGACTTCAATTTGAACCTTTCGTTCAATGTTCCAATGAAAGCTGAAACTAAGAAGGTATTAGGAGATAGTTAAGGAACAATGTAATATCTTAGAGCGATGTTACCAATTGTACTGACATCCAAGCAGCTATTTAATACCTGGGTAGTTTCACATCTTTTATGTGTCACATTTCTAATGAGATGACTAAGTGCTACAGTACTCTCTCCATGTAGGTGACAGGAGATTGTGACATTCCGGGGAATTCCAAAGATTATTGCGCCAGCTCGCTATTCACTCCTTCAGGAATTTTTGTTTTCTTTGCAAACTCTCCGACTAATTAATGTCATCAGCTGAAGTTAATCAATGAAATTAATCATAAATGAATCGATTGTACAACCAGTCGTTTCACCAAACTCATACTGCCAAACCAAATCTTTAGCGCTCGTTGTGCTTAATCTAGCGAAGCGGATCAAGGAACTTAATGGTGTTCTCACTGGGCATTGTGCCATGGGCACAGATGCAATTAAGATGGGTCTGCCCTACAGCGATTTTTGTCATAGTTTTAGGCACGAACAGGAAGAAAAATGTGCGTCTATACTGGCTCTTTCTGGAAGACGGCGATGCACTTGCGAGCACACTTTTTCGACAATCTGAGCGAGCTGTATGAATCCTGCTAACTTAATAAAAGATTCCAACTGGGTTTTAGTTATGGAAACCGACCGCATGGCATCACAATGTACTAAATCCGGCTTTTTGTGGACTCACAGCCTACCAATAATTTGTTACCGAACATCTAAGGTGAATTGCAGTGTTTGACCTGCTATCCCTAGACTCAAAACCAACAAAATTTTCCATTTGCACGAATATGAATTTAAAAAAATTTATGATCACAGAATTTCCTTTCCAAAATCTCTCTTGCCTCTCCAGCGCTGTTTCTTTGTTTGTGAATCCATTACGAGATTCATTAGCACAAACCTATAACCAAGTCAAATGCAAACTTCCTGTTGTGAAGCACTCGCCACTTGCAGTCCACAAGTCTTTTTTGAATGCAACTGTGCAATCAGAAGCCCTTTGTATTCCTCAATTGCAAGTGCTTAACGTGCATTCCTTTATAGACGCACACACATTCCTGAAGAGGAAATAAAAAAATAATCAAACGTTCGAATGCATAAGACCAGCTCCAGCATTCTATTCGATTTCAAAAACAAATCAAATAAAATAAATAAAATCCGCATCATCAAATACAATCAAAAGACTTCATGCAAACTCGATAATCAATTTACTGGGCGATTCATGTGTGCGCGTGTGTGCGAGGTTGGGACCAACATCTGCTCACCTGCATGCTAAAAGCATCAATCGCCAATTGAAAGGTTTATCTGCCCCATTGAGCTCTACGGCTGCGAAGGTGGTATCCACACGGAAAAATACCCCTGACCGGAGGGGAGAAATAAAATTGAAAATTTTACCAGGTCAGTTTTATGGCGAATTACTTCGGTTGCGAGGCTTAAAGACACTCGAACGGACAACTTAAAGTCGTAAATAAAAGTTGCAGTACTGTACTGTGTCGGGAGGCGAGTGAATAACGCCGCGATTCCAATTTATGGTCTTTCTTTGGGGCTGCGGCTTTAGAATTCAAAAATGAGTGATGGTTCGTTTTTGTGAAAGATGCTCACAGTTTATAACCGCGGGAGTGATAGTAAAACTTTATTCAAATCGGAAGGGAGCGAATGGAAATTCAATACAACGTGAAAATGATTTTTAAAGGTACTCGACTGGGAATTTGAATTCGAATAGATTTCTGCGCGCTTTGATGGATGAAATAACTATGAATGATGGGGAAGCAGAGGGGAATAGTAAAACTATTGTGTGGCGATAGGTGATCAGCTTACGTTGCCATTTATTCTATGTTTAGCAATGATATATAGTAGAAGGGGAAGGGGAGAATACACTAGTATTCTAATGATGCATGTTCCTTGCTACTAGCAAGGATATTGATGGATCGCCAATTTAGTAGAAAGTCACTCAGCTAACCGTTGGAATGGAATTTGTTCCATAGCTGTATAGGGAAGTTAAGGAGGGTTAAAGACTAGTTCATCATGAAACACTATATTGGAATTAGTTAGTCCCGGGACAAAGAAATAAAAACACATTTTCTAGACAAAATTTGACTTAATTCATCAACATTGTGTCCTTCAAGAGTGATACAATCAGTCCAACGCCGCTCTACCATTTCAATACCTTTTTTAGAGAACGATTTATCTTTAGCTTCAAATTAGGCTTCGGTTTAGAGTGAAGTTTTTTTCCGGCGAGCACCTTTTTGAGGTATGAAAGGAGGTCTTGACAACAGGAAGAAGCGTCCCTGGGACTGTCAAGAAAGAAAAGCAGCTATAGCTCAGACCCATACCCTTCATGGGTCGCAAGCCTGATACATATGTACATGCGTTAGCAATGCCTGGCCTGAATCAGTAGGATTATGCGAATTGCTTCGAACAAGTCAGCATGTCAATTCGGAATCGCCCTCGATTGTGGGTAGTAAGCCACAGACTTCCGTATGGCAATTTTGATATAAAGTTTCAACGGATCCTGATATGACGAAGCCTTTGCTCAAGTTATCACCACCGTTCAGGTTTCGTAAGAGCCGCTATGGTACCTACCGTTTCTTTCTTACATAAGTGATTAATTTGACATTTCTGTCCTACAAATGTGATTTTGACTGATAGAATAGTTTTTGCATTGATTGCGGCCGTTGAAAATATGGTTCCCGAAAACTGAGATCTTATCTTGGCAGACCCCACATTTCAGCGGAAGCTTCGAAAGCTAAGACCGAATTGTTAAAAAAAATGGGCAACTTAAAAATCAAGTCTTCTTTGATTTATGTATATCGATCGCACTTCGACCATATACATACATATATCAGTCCTGTCTGGACAGCATTTGTGTGTAGAAATAAATATCGGTGTCGTATACGTAATTTTTACTTAAAACAGATTTTTTTAGTTGGTAAGGACGCTGGAGCCAGTTTGGAGAACACGCGAGCATTTTTTTCTTCTCCTTATGGGACCGTTACCAATAATGCAATGTCATATTCGCTGTTGATCCGCTTGCCTTTTTCAAGATAGTCGATGAATAAAATTCCGGCCAAATCCCAAAATACGGATGCCATAAACTTGTCAGCTGACTTTTGTGCTTTTGAACTTTTGCTTTTCACTGACTGCTTATTTGACTCTGGAGTGTAGCGGTGGATCCATGTTTTATCCGTTGTGACATACCAATGCAAAAAGTCAAGAAACACACGAAATTCTGTTTTTCCATTGTTTTAAAAAAAAATATAAGTAGCGTCACTTGAAGCACTGCAACTTGTAACCTTATAATCAGATTGCCGTGAAAGTTAGACGGCGACCATTTGAATGCTTGAGCTTCCTTAAAATTATAGGAATTGTTTTTAGTGGCGCCTTCTATAAGTCAGATTGGTCGCCGTGGCGTAGTGGGTAAGTGCCTCGGCCCACACGCAGAAGGTCTAGGTTTGATTGTCCGGGAATACATTTCCCATTTTTTTACTGCTCCACCTTTTTCGAGTTGGCGACAGCACCAATTCATTGTTTATGAAAAGCTTCTCAAATCTCGCCGTTTAGAGTAAGCAAAATACTATAGGTTCCTTCTACTCGTGGAAGAACAGTATCACGCACAACACGAGTAGTTGTTGTAGAAAGGATTCACTTTTCTAGATGCAACGCAATATTTTCGATCACTTGTGGATTTTTTGCACCCAATATGCGGCAATTTTGTTTATTTACTCCCTTCACTTGCACTGGCTCTCAATAAGTGACTTTTGCAAAATAAATGATGACTTAGTAATATCTAATGGCTAACTTCTTCACCTCACTACCTATCAAGATCAGAGGGTGGTTTAATAAGTCTGAGCCCACAAAGTCCTTTATACTTTGGGAAAGCGGCGATTACTTAACATTTTTTTAGCAGTACTGAAAACTCCTGAAAAATACAAGGTCTGCTAAGCAGGACTAAGTGGATCTTTCTCCGTTGGGTATTAATTAATATTAAGAATTGAGTGGCACTAGAGTCGCCTACAAAGTTCCAGGACCTAGTTTCTTCAGCAACTGCTCATGTTGTGTAAGCTATTATCCACTTAAAAGTAGAGGGGACCTACAGCATTTGTTTTTGCCGTTTCTGAACTGCGGCTGTAAGCTTTTTATAAGCAATGAGTATACTTTGGGTGTTGTCAGCAACACCAAAGAAGTGGTGCCATGGAAAATGTGAGATGTTCATTCCTGGAATGGAACCTTGGCTTTTTAGGGAGCATTGTCCACTTAATTATCTTAATTTACCGTGCATTTCTCTATTAATTTCCTGCAATCTGTAGTTTTTGGCAACTTAGTTCGACAACATTTGTTATATATATATGCTGGAAGAATGTTATCTGTTCTTTATGGGATTTTCGCTTCGTGGTGAATACTTATATTCCAATGTTCGCGTTCTTGGAGCCTGTAACTTTTTTTTTTTGGAGGTTGGTATACACTGCACTGGAGCGCTCGGACTCAAAATCTGGTCCATTGTACCACCAGGCAGTAACCTTCGTTTACTGTAGTTTTCTGGTCTTCCGAAGAAAGACCAGCAGTCGCTTCTGTGATAAAGAGCTTAAGTTTTCAGCTCCCACTACATCGGCGCTAAACATTCGCCACCTTATACGAGCAAAGGCGGGACATGGAGAGAGAAAGTGCTCTGAAGTGTCTTCACCTTCGCCACAGGCATCACAGAGGTTGTCTTCGCCTACGCCCAGTAGGCTTAGGTGCATAGCGAAGAAAAAGTGTCTCGTTTGTACGCCGACAAGTTTTCTGCACTCTTTTCTGTCCAGAGATAACAGAAAAGCTGCGGATTTCTTGCTGACGTTCGGGAGTATGCACTTGGTCAGCCTGCATCCTGGAGAGTCATGCCATTTCTACTTGTGATGTTGAGCCGGTAACTTTAAGTCGTAGCTAGCGCACAATTTTTCGACTACATTAAGAAGAAACAGTACCCAAACCTATTTTAAGGATAGAGTGAAGTGCACCCGTTCCTAAGAGAAAGGCTGATTTTTTGGTGTTACTTCCGACAAGACAAGAAACCAAATATACTTTTCATTTTCGAATACAACCACCCAGTCAGCGGCCTCCTTGAGTGAACAAGGCAAACGCTGTCTGCTGAACACAGTTTTGCATAGTCCTAGCAAGCGCTCAATACCTTGATTTTCTTTAAGGTGATGAATAAGCCTTTTCAAATAAATGTCTCTAGAAAGATTTTCAGTGCAACAGTGGTTGGTTTGGTTCTGGTTTACAAAGTTATTTGCGTCCCTCATGTTCGTGATTTGTCCGTTCCCAAATTTTGAATGTTGATTCACCGAAATTTTGATTCTGGCTTCCTGAAACTAAAAGCCAGGCCTCTGCTACAGAGTGCCTATGGTTTTAAAATGGCAATATCCTTTCGAAATTTGATTTCGTTTCATCGATTCCGTTTGGATGTCGAAAATGCACTTGGATATCGATGACAATTCTGAAAACGTCATAGACGTCGACAAATGTCGATAATATTCGGAATGACATGCCAAACTTTAGGCTTCAAGTACAGCGCCAAATTTGATTTTCAAACTACCAGGAATCCAAACCTCACTTAAACTAAGTTGTGATTGAGCAATTAACTTGAAGAGCAAATTGAAAATGCTTCTGTTTTGATAGGCCAGGGTATGCATGCAATTCTAGGATTTTGGTAAGTTTGAAGTCAAAACAATTAAATTGAGGTTCCCTGCCATTTCTTGAAATTTTATGGACCAATTACAAAGCGCAATTCATACTTTGCAGCATCCCCCAACCTACTTTCTGAACATAGGCAGAAGCAGAATAGATTTTATTACCTCCATTTGCAGCACTTTCCATCGGCGAGTACACATAATCTCAAAAACCGATGGATTTAAGTTTATTCTCTGAGTTGTTTTCGAAAGTGTTTGTTTTATTGCCTCTTCGAATCCATCCCTCCGTCGTGCCATCGAGATGCTTGGCTTTTTCTAACTTCTCACACACTTTCTGTCGATTTGCGAAGCTTAACGGAGTTAGATGTTTGTTAACTTTCAGCTTTTTTCCCATCTCCTTCGGCTCGGCTTATTTCATTTCACTCGCATTCGGCGAACTAAAACTTCGATAATCCTTTCACCGAATGCAGCATTCCTCAGCCAAAGTGGGACAGGAAAAAACAAACGCAAGTTCTGTTTTGCTTGTGCTCCACATGGTGTACTCTTGAATTCCCAAATTCAATTTAAGTTCCGGGATATTTGCGACTTTTTCCATCATCGGGAAACTTCAATAGAATCCGACTTCGGCGGAATTGTGCAGCCGGACTGCCGGCGGAGGACGCTATCGTTTCGTAACTTGTCAGGGAACTCCTGCAGCACCCGACAGATAGTGTGTAGTAAATTCAAAAGTTTCCGTTTTTTTTCTTCGTTGTTTGATAGAGAATAGATGCGTTCGCTCAAAGTTCAGATGGCAAGATGATGCTCCTTTCATGGGTGAAAAGTTTGCGTCCCCCACGGCGATGGCGGTGCAGGGACACCTCCTGGTGACAGCTATCGATTTAGTGGCGAACTTGTCACCCGTCCAAGGAGTGAGGTCTCCTGGGGAAGTAAACAAGATGCATTCTCCATTTTGTTATGAAAACTTTTTGACCACTGCTACCAGTACCTCTATGAAAATCATTTATAACTCGGCCAGCAGCGTCGCCGGGGAATAAGACCGAGCTGCAAGTCACTGCCCACTGCATGAAGTCCGCCTGACAGCGCCGCGGCGGGGACGCAAAAAGACACTCTCCCGCAAATGTTGAAAAGGAGTTTGGCGTGTTTTTGCGAGAAGCATCGTTGATGCAATAAATTCATTCCGTTGCTTTTTTTTTTTTTTGGTGTCATTTACTTGGGTTCCTGCTTTGTTCCATCCAATGGACCACATGTGACTTTGTAAGTGGAGTGGCTGACATGAAATATTATGCTCTCGTGTGAGGTGAGATTTTTTTCCATCACCCGAAGCGGGGTGAATTCAATTAATTTAAGGAACTGCATGCGGTTGCTCTGGACAGGGATGTCTAATGAAATTGTTCGGAACTCCGCTCTTGGCGAAGCCTTTGTCATGTGCGCAGCGGATGACTGCAGATAGGTATGGGAATGCTGTATTAATGGTCCTCTTCTGAACGCATTCTATGATTTTTGTGGGAGTAGTGATTTATTAAGTGAGCGGTCCTGGCAAACGCTTGCTGTGCATGGCATGATGTCTATTAGACGGATGGAGATAATGGGTTTGTCTGGTTAGCAGGGATCCTAAATTGCGTTGTTGTGGGCAGATTTCATTGAAAACGTTCCGTTAAGCACAAAGTCTACTCCATTAGTGGCAGTCGAATGTGTTGACAGCAGATGGTGGACCAAGAAATTTTAAATGGGTATGAGATTTGTGAAATTTAATGGTAAAAATATTTGGATCCTGAAGATCGGATGCCTGATTGAAAGAAATCTGTACTCAACGAAATCCGTTGCTCAACATGTATCAACATAAACAATGGACCTCCACGGTTACTGCTTGTTAACGTTTTTTGAGGGACTTAGCCCTTCTAACTTTATCTTGCACAGGTTAAGAGGTGTCCTCATATACCTTTCTTTTCAGACACATTGACACTGAAGTACTAGACTGTTGTAGTATGAAGAGACACGGTCTCTTAAGACCCTAAGGGATTGTTTCAATGACTGTATATCTTCAGAAAATAGTTGGTACTTGTCTTACTATGGACGTCTCTTTCCCACTACACTGTTTAGGACTACATTTGATTCAGTAAGGAGTCCACAGAATTCTGCTGGTATTTTAGTAATTAAATTGAGGTGTAACTTAAGCCTACAATGTACTCTTATAAGGCCCGTTACTGTACGAAAGTTCTTTTTTGGCTAATATTGATATTGGCTTCAAAACTTCGGTTATGTAAAGTGTAAGGGCTTCTTGGCCGAATTTTGGAAGTCGATATAATTTCGCAAGGTGCCTCATAACACATTCATTTGTGAAATAAAGCCGATTTGGCTGTTTTGTAAACAAAAACTGTGAACATGACAAAATTCAAAAATTCAGAAATGCCCAAAGTTCTACAGATTCCAATAAGATCGAAACTTGAAAATTCTATAAAAAATTAATATGGATGTAATCCAAATCTTTGCAAAGACTGGAAGTTTTAGGGGCTTTAAGGGGCGGCATGCTCCCTCCTGCCAACTTCTCTGAAAAGTTCCTAATTGACTTTGTTTTCGTGATGTTGTTTTTCCAAGATTTTGGTCTTTCGGAGTTATGAAAATTTTGGGATTTTGGACCTCCGTGATGCTGTTTTTAATCTCCTCGTAGAATCATACAAAACATTAGAGGTGCATTTGTGAATGAAAAAAATTGTCGGTATTGAAGAACAGAAACATTTGAGTAGGAGGCGATTTTGGCTAGGTGCACAAGGGTACTGTTAACTGATGTGAAATATGGTCATAACGAAACCCAGGTTAAACCCAAGCTCTTAGTAATAATAATAATAATTGCGTAGCACTACAGCCCACAAGGGACCAGGAGCCAGCTTCTACAACAACTACTCGTGTTATGGGTGCTAGTGTTCTCTCATGAGTAGAAGAGGCCTACGGTTTATTATCGACTCCGAACGATGAGATTTGAGAAGCTTTTCATAAACAATTGATACTCTTTGAGTGTTGTCAGCAAATCGAAAGAGGTGGTGCCGTGAAAAAATTTCGACGTCAACGCACTTACCCACTACTCCACGGCCCAAACAATTATCCCAAATTATAAGGTGTTGTCAAGCAGGGGACTTGCAGTGCAGGAGTGTACTCTGCATGCCTAAGGACCACTTAAAATGTTCAAGTTTGTGTTGTTAATGATTTTGATTTAGGACCAAAATTCTGAATTTTTGTATTCGGTTCAATGCCGCTTTGGAAGGTGAAACAAACCAAATCCAAGTCTTTGGTTTAATTCTATAAGGAAAATAAGGACGAATTTTAAGAGCTCGCCTTCATTTTCGCTGAGTTACAGCGGTCCACACTTATGTTAACGTAAGTAAAATTAGTATTTTGCTTCTCCGCACCGAGAGGCTCTGCATCCATTTCGGCTTTTAATGTGCTTTTACTGTGATGAGGCTTTAATGCCGTATTTTGCAAATTTTTTTGGCACTCAAGCCTAGAGGCGGATGTTTTTTGAAAATAAATTTGTTCTACTCCATTTTCTTTGGGCTACAAAAATTTGGAAAATGTAATTTTTGTTTGGGTTCCGATAGTGACAAATTTTTGCACCGAACCCACCTTGGGACTGCCCGTGTCCTTGGTTTGAGCTTTCGTCGACGATTGGGTCTCTCGACAGTACAACTATAAATGGCATGACTCTTTGGGATGCAGGCTGACCAAGTGCATGCTTTCAAACGTTATCATAAAATCAGTGGCATTTCGGTTATCTCTTGTTAGGAAAGACTGCAGGTAACTTATTGGACACTTCATCTTCGCTAAGAGGATACCCTATAGGATGACAATACAGAAGACGAAGACACAGCAGAGCACTGCCTCTGTCAATGTCCCGCTTTTGCTCGGTTCAGGTGGCGACTGTTTCCGCTGATGTGGTGGGAGCTGAAGACCTAGGCTCTTCAGCACAAAAGCGCTTGCTGGTTTCCCTCCAGAAGACCAATATATTACATTAAATGTAGGTTATTGCCTGGTAGTACAATGGACCAGTTTTCGAGTCTGAGCGCTCCAGTGCAGTGTTTCCCAACATCCAACAAAAAAAAATATGTCTCAAAATTTGTAAAACCGTGTCCAAACAATTGTCTTGAATCCGAGGAGCTCTATATTTGTAGCATTTCAAACCCTCAAACCTTCGGCAAGTCGACAAAGTTCCACTCTGCAATCGCAATAATTCGGCGTCGGTTCACAGCAGCAATAAAAGTGATGACATCTAAAAACTTACGAACTGGGTCCATTACCCAGACGGACAGCCCATTCCTTCGCACAAAAACTTGTAATTCATTTACGCTTCCATTTATGGTCTGCAACAAAATTTATTTTCATCCGAAATCAATGAAAATTTAATTAGAAGTCCTTAACTCGCTTAATATCTGCGATTTCATCGTGCTTCGGAGCGTCTTTCCTCGAGGGGAAGCGTGAAAACTCATACAAAGTTGGCCGTCATATGGGAGGAGTAAGGTTATGTACATGCCGCCGGGAGAGGGAAGGGAAAAGTTTTGCAATTGTCTCGACTCGACTCCACTCGACTATGATAAATGAACGTGGGACGTGATATTTTTTTACAAGAGATAATTTTCCTTAAGTCGCCGCGTGAATCGGAGTGGCACTCCATTATTGTTTTCCCTTTCGTTTCCGTGACTCATTTCGGTCGGATTTCGGTCGCTTCGGAGTTTGTCTGTCCGTCCGTTTGTTTGGTGGAAGCAATCAGCGCGGCAGGAATGACTTTTTAGATCCTTTGCGCGTCCTTATTACATTTCCGAGTTTATCACACAATTAAGAGCACAAAACTTAGAGATTAAAGTTGCCCCCGACCGGGGCTGGGCGATGTCATAGATAATGATGGGTCATCTGTGTTCATGTGAGACATAAAAGTTTTATGCGCCTTCTGGAAAATTGTCCTGTATGCGAAACGCGTATTTTATTGTCACGAATAGCAATTAGATGGGAAATGAAACGAAACGGAACGAAAAGCTCTCGAGGAGTAAGTTGATTAAACGACGAGTCGCAGACTGTGCGTTTGATGTCGTTGGGATTCAAGTGATGTCCAATTCATGGCGAATCGAATAAATTTGTCCCAATCATGACCGTGGGATGATCTGATCTGTGATTGGCCCCGGGTAATTACTGCAGTGTTTTAGTTTTATTGGTAACCAATTTGCTCGCTGATGGAGTTCGCCGGGCGAAGCCGTAAAATGTTTACTGCTTCGCATTACGGGCAATTATTGAAGCTTGGCCGGGTTCAATTAATTCAGTTTGATGTGGTTAATGCGGGGTTTTATAGAATTTAATCAGCAGGGATTTACAAATTCAAAGACAATAAGCCACTGAATGTGGAGTGGGGGCTCTATGGGTGCTGTTGTGTGTCTCTGGGTCTAGACATGAAGACCTTTTGGAAAGGGGATGATGAATGAGAAGAAGCATCTGCTGAAAAAAGCAGAAGTTACGGCCTTTATATACGAAATTAAATTTAGTGTTTTCTACTGCCGGGATTGATTTAAGTTTTTGATGAATGAGCAACAACGAAAGAGACCTTAAGTGCGGTTGGTAGATTAAATGTGCTATTGTAGCCAAAAATTCTCTCGATATCTTCTTAATTTTTTAATTCCGATGTTTTGTCCATGCAAATGAAACGGACTTATCAGGTTAATGTTTTTTTTAGAATTTTCAAAACACGCTGAAAAGTTCTCCTCCAACATAGCCTTCGATTTTGTCGTTGGCATCAGTTCAGGTTGAAGTCACTCTGCGAATGCCTGACTGTTCCCTGTCTTCAACAACTTTAATTCAACCCAAAAAGCGATAAATTAAAAGATGTCAAACAGTTTCGAAAATATTGTTTATGAGAAATTTGGGACAGATGTCTATGACAGTGCACCCTGATTGAATCGAACTGCAACAAACTTCAGAAAGCTACAATTTTCAAGCCGATCATGACAGTGAGCTTACATTTTGAAAAATGATAGAACCATTTATTGTTTACAAGGGTTTTGCATCTCAATTGTTTATCTGCGATGAAATTCAAACGTAAAAGTGTTTGTTTGTTTGTTTGTCAGGCCTCCGATTTATGAAGTGTTTGAGTCTAGGGTGACAGTCCAGGGCACGCTGCTTTCAATTGTCAAGCTCTTTAACGTCCGGAATCACTTGGTCTCTAAGCCAGAGGTTCATCCCTTCTCTCCTTCTCGATCCAAGAGGCAAGGATTCAATGACCCACTTAGTTGGAGCGTTGTTGTCAATACGCTCGATGTGCCCTAGCCACTGTAGTCGACGGATATTTGCCTTTTGTATTACATCCAAATCTTGGTGCAGTACATAAAGTTCACTGTTGCATCTTCTCCATTCGGCTTTTTCGCAGACAGGATCAGAACTTCGCAGAACCAAGAATCTGCTCTGCCGTTTTGCTTATCGTAAAAGGTCGGAAAACCACAAGTGGTAATCGTTAGGGCCGTCAAGCGCATCAACGTGAGCAATTCATTTGTGTGTCAAATCATAGGTCTTTAGCGTGACACTGCGTTGCAAAACGTCATGTAGTCCGTCATAAAAAGATGAAACATATTTAGAAATTGTTCGCATATTGAAGGCTTGAATTGAGCAAAATCTGCATCGAGGTGGAAGGAAATAGGCTCGTGAGCTCCACAAAAATCTGAAAGGAATACAACACATCCTGAAGACTCAACTTAACTCTTCCTAACTTAACTTCCAAAAAGCACACGATTTTGTACCACAATGCAGAAAAGTTAGAGTCTAAAGGGAAAAGGAGTTGCTAAGCTTGCACGAAAGTAGTGAGATGCTGAATTTGTTTTTTTTTGCTGAGTCGAAATTTGTAATCTTGCAAAATGTTGTACCAAACAAAATTATCGAGATAACCTGTCCTGCACCTTCGAACGGCTGTTAGCATGACCAATTCCAATAACTGTCGATGGGTGCTCTCCGCTTGTGGCGGTTGACCGTGTCGTCAAAACTAATGCGTTCATATACGGTGTGACTGTCTAAGAGCAGTGTTGGAGCCTTGGGCAAAAAAACATTTCGGTTGGAGACCATGGATTTTTCAACACCCCTCACAAAGCCTCTCCTAAAGCGAGTGTTAACTACGAGGAGAAAGCAAATGATAAAGATCGATAGTTATAAATCTCGCGTAATAAAAGTAACATCAGGCGTGCCACAGGGTAGCCATTTGGGCCCGTTACTATTTCTTTTATTCATTATCGATGTTCATAAGATATTTAATTTCTGCGAAATTTTAACATTTGCAGATGAATTTAAATTATTTTTATCGATAAATAGTGTATCCGACTGCATTAACTTTCAATCGGATATGCAAAAACTAGCGGAATGGTGTAGACATAATGCTCTAGATCTAAATATCTCAAAATGTAAAATATTCACGGCACATAGAATAACATCTCCAATTGTCTATGATTATTTTATCAATAATCATAGACTTTATCGCCTGGAAGAAGTTAGGGATCTTGGTATAATATTTGACCCGAAGTTGGGTTTTGCATCACATTATGATTACACTATTGCGAAGTCTAATGCAATGTTAGAATTTTTGAAAAGAAACAGTAAGGATTTTCGCGACATATTTAGTTTGAAATCAATCTTTGTTTCTTAAGTTAGACCCTATTAGAAATATTCTTCAATTATCTGGGACTCACCTTACTTAGAATCGAACGAGTTCAAAAGAATTTCACGAGATATGCTTTTCGAAAGTTGTATCCCTACGAAGAATTACCTTATTATGACGAAAAATGGAGAACAATTGGCTTGCAAAGCTTAAGTTTCAGGCGTAAGGCAACGTCAGCCATGTTTATCCGCGACATTATTAATTATCATATAAATTCACCAGAACTACTTTTTCTCATGAATATATATGCTCCCTAAAGATCTCTTCAGGTGAGAAGCTTACTTTTAGAAAAAAAGGCATAGAACCAACGTTCAATGATCTATGCAACGAAATTGATTACAGCCTGTCACAGTAAGAGTTTTAAAACATGCTTTTTGCATTGTTTCTTAATTAATATTATTTCTTGAAGTAATCTGTAAGACGATAAAAGTCGGTAGATGATCCTTAGTCACTCAGCAAGCATCTGCTGTGTAAAGCGATACTGAGAGTTTACACTCAGAGAGCGTAGTGTTTTGTGTAACTCTGTGATGGACAAAAAAAAAGTTAGGAAAAATGAACTATAATTCATTTCTTCGACACAATGGATTTCTAATTCTGTGGATGGATGAAATTCGATAGATAACTCTATCTTACGAAGGTGAAGGTTGGCACTTAAACACTAAAAACATTTGAACCACCTCAAACAAGCACTTCGCAGGGAGTGGGTCACAAGACTATGCATAGCATATGATGTTGACCTTAGTGGCCACAAGTACGTAGGTGTTTTTGCATTGAAGCCAATAACTGCTCAGTTGGGAACTTTATGCAAATGACAAATTTAATTTCATAATTTGGCCGCCATTAATTTTTAGTTTTTAATTGAAAATCAAACTCGAAATTAGCTGTCAATGCCCAGGCGTCAACTAAATGTCCTAAACCCAAAATCCTCTCTGATATGCCAAATAATTAATTACAGTTAGGGCAAACAAACCCAAAAAAAAGTACGATGTGCCAAACAAAAGCGAAATAATAACCCAAATTTATGACGCGCCCGGATGTAAGCTCACAAAACAAAAATTTACACCAAAACAAATTCATATGCGAAAACAGTGTGTTTCCAGCATCCTTCTGATAGGACTATTGCAGGCATGCACTCACCTCTCTTGGCCACTCCCCAAGCAAGCTCTGTTCAGTCTCAGAAATGCGGAAAAAAAAAATGAATGAAGTTCTGAAAAATTCCCTCAATAACAAGAAAACAATGCTCGAGGAGAAACCCAATTTGATGTGTTCATTACAACAACGGCCAGCCTGGCCACACGAGCAGCTGTTGGTCGCTATCAAATGGAATTTTCTTTTGCAATATTTTTACAGGATGCTCATTGTTCTGCAGATATACGTGTGTACCTCTCACCTCTCGCCTTTCGCCTCATCCATTTTGACCTCAATTAAGCGAGTTTTTGTTTTTTTTTTCCTGCCCGCCCAACCGCTTTCTTTCTCTCTCCATTGTTCACCATACACACATTCATAGATAAAACGTTATTAAAAAAAAAGTGTGCTGGACGGGGGGCTGGGAAGAGCTCCCTACACATTCAGAGATGAATAAGTGCACACTTTCGGCGAGAGTGTGTGCAGTTGTTGTACGATTGTGCAACACAAATCCTGCAAGCGGTCAGAAACTAAAACAACCACCGGATATCTGTGCGCTTTCCCCACATGTCTCCTGGTCTTCCTGCAAGTACCGAAGGGAAGTGGAAAATTTAAGAAATTTACTCCATGTCCTCCGCACACACATGTGAAGCCATAAGTCTGCTCTATTTGTGGACAAAACTAAGGTGCTTTGTACTCCTGTGGTCTCGGCGCACAAGCTGTTCCTTCAAGGGGAGCACACATGATGCGATTATTACGTCCACATTATGCGGGGAACGTCTCACCTCGTGCTCGTACGGCGTTTCGTTTACGTCTCTTGGGGTTTCGGATCTTACCCCGGCAGGTGATTGCCGTTGAATTTCAAACAGAGCGCCCCCACCGCTCCACGTTTCATTATCGTCAATCATTTGCTTAATTAAATTTCCAAATATCCAAAAGTCAAACAGCCCCATATGCTGCCACGTTGGGAGCGCTGTGCTTCCGTTGTGTCCCTCCCGCATTCAGTGGCACATATTAAAATCCATCTCTCTTCGCAGGACGAAATACGACAATTTGATTGAGCAAAGTTGGCTTATGTTTATTACAACGTCCCACAGTCCTCGTACAGGGATGGATTTTTTACCGCATCGCTGAATGCGGGATACGGGGAATCGATAATTTATTCATTCCATTGAAAGGGTGCCGCGGTGTCGGTGGCGTTGCTCTAAACGCATGACAGGCCCTTATTGGAGTTCAAATACAGCATGTGCGGTTTGAAGAGCATTCTGTGCTAATGCGATTTCGCCTAACATCAAACCGCTAAGTGAATTAAATCAACCTTGGATAAGGCTTACCCAACCGTCTATCCAGCAGTAGAGTGGGAGAGAGAGAGAGCGGCGGTCGTTTGAATTGCAAAAGTCGCGAGGTTGCACGCATAGTAATTTAATTGTGTTCCTAAAAGCACCGCCATTGTGCAACCTCATTGGGTGCCGCCACCCCTCCCCCTCCCTTCGTCGCATTGATATTACATTTTCAATTTACAGTCGCATTAAATTATAGCGGCATCCGCGATGCGTACGTAACTCTTCTGCGTGATGTCGCAGCCGCAGAGCGCGTGACGATTGGCAGCCGCCTTTTATTGCGGGCCGTTTTCTGCATTTTATTGTGGGCTTCGAACAGAATATTTCTTCACGGCGTATTACATTGTCGTAAATCCGCATTTAAAATGTGCGATTTTAAATGAAGCCACGCATGGATGCTTGGGTTTGCGGGAGTGGGAGTGAGAGTGGCTTGCGTATGGATTACCAAAGGGACTTATGGCTTATTCACGACGGGAAAGGGGAGTCACATGAGGGATTCTGAATTAAGGAGTTGCTTCGTGTACTTGTAATGCGGCGTATTGTCAGGACGAATTCAAATGGAAATGTTGGATTACTTTGCAGCTGCCAAAAGGACTGCTTTGAAATTCACAATTTTGACTTCAAAGTTTCCACAGATGGATGAATCTCGAATTGGTCCTTTTATTATCCGCTTTTGGAAATATGTTTAAGCAAAACCATGACAGATGCACTTTAAGCTGTCTACAAGATAATGAACATTTTGACGTAAGTGTTTGGAATCATATCAGCTACAGTAGTGCCAACTTAAAAATAAAAACATTTGCTTGCTATTGAAATTACGTTGCTGCATAGTTTCAGACATTAAAAGACCTTAAAATTCAATTTTACGAATCAATATTTTGACTTGAAAATTGGACCAAATGGCAACGACATTAAAACCAAATTAAATGTAAAAATTCTTCTAATGATCAAAATGCATAGTTTGTCCTCGTGGTACAAATGTCCTTTTCATCACGATTTCCTAGGTTTGCCTTCAATGTGATTCAAGTATAATGTAGACCCAGAGCGAGATGGTTGGATCAAATCCCTAAACTAGCCTGGTTGCGTTTGGGAATAGCTCCTGTTAGGATAGGATTCAGCCAAACAAGACGCGTATAAGGCAAAGATGCATCAAACAACGAGGACTGCTCGTGAACTGTATGAACAGAGGAGACGGGAAGAGGCTTCTCAGAAGAAAAAAGAAGGAGCACGAGAAGCGCGCTGTTAAAGAAGTGGAAAGGTGTTATGACAGGAATGAGGTCTGAGAGTGAAAACAGCTATACGGGGGATATAGGGTTCGGACTGAAGATTGTCGCCATCGATGCTGAGAATCAGGAAAGATCATTTCTACAGACTTCTTAACGGCGATGACGGACCAAATTTCGCTTTTTGATAGAATGTTCCTCTCAATTTGAACGACGATAGGCAAGAATTCAGTCCCCCGAATAAGACGAGGTCAAGAAAGCAATATCGAGACTGAAGTTGAACAAAGCTGTTGGAGAGCAAATATTGTCCGCAGAACTGTATAAAGCAGTTGGAGATGATCTGGTTGGGCACATGCAGCAGCTCATCTATAAGAAATGGTTGGAGGAAACCATGACCGATTAGTGGAATCTCAGCGTCGTCTGTCCGGTCCACAAGAAAGGAGACCCCTTTGACTGCACCAATTATCGAGGGATCAGTTTTTTAACATCGCCTATAAGATCCTCTCTGCCGTATTGTGTGAGCGTCTTAAGCCGTTTGTACACAAAGTGATAGGTCCCTACCAGTGTGGTCTCAGGCCAGGCTACGATAGACAAGATCTTTACTTTACGGCAGATCCTGAAAAAGACCCAAGAAAACTCACCACCTAACCGTCAATTTTAAGGCCACATATGATAGTGTTCATAGAAACGAGCTATACAGTGCCATGGCTAGTTTTGTCATTTTTACCAAACTCGTCTGATTGTGTAGGATGACGATGGAAAACTCTCGCTGCTTCATCAAGGTCGAGAATTTCATTCTCAAAAAAAAGTTTTAAGACAAGATGACGCACTGCCAGGTGACTTCTTTAACATTATTCTTGAGAAGATCGTGCGTAACTCACAAGTCAACACCACGATTTTCAAAAAGTCAATCAAGTCAAAGTTTCAATTGCTAGCTTACGCCGGTGACATTGACGAAATTGGTAGTAGACAGCGAGTCGTCATTGAAGCGTTTTCTGGGATTGAAGCGGAAGCGGCTAAAATGGGTCTGTTGGATAATGAGGGCAAAACGAAGCATACGCTGTCCTTAAGGATGGACACACAACATCGACGTCTCGGGCAGAGCGTCACACTAGGCAGCAGAAGCTTCGAGGTAGTCAAGGACTTTGTCTACCTCGACCCCCGCGGTAAATAGGGACAACAACACCAGTACTTAAATCAAACGCGAAATAACTCAAAGGCCAATTTAGGAATAAAGCCCTCTCTCGAGGGACTAAGCTTGCTTTATATAACACCTTGATCGCCCCAGTCCTATTCTATGGCGCGGAAACCTGGACGTTACTGAAAGCGGATAAGGAAGCACTTAGTCTTTTAGATTTTTCGTCTGTTTGCGTTGGTGGCATCTGGAAAAGAAGATTCGAGGACGGACTCTATGGGCTGTACAGCAACATGCGCCTAGTCAAGCGTCTTCGGATACAAAGCTTAAGATGGCAAAGCCATGTAGAGCGTATGGACACCACTGCTACGGCGCAAAAAGTCATCGAATCCAAGCCTAGGCTAAGATAATGCACACAAGTGGAGAAGGACCTCAGCCAACTTGGAGTGCGCAACTGGGGGCCGCTAGCGAAAGATAGTGCTGGCTGGAGGGGCATGTTGGTTGAGGTCCAAGTTCACCCCGGACTGAAGCACCACAAGAAGAAGAAGATAAAAATAGAGTCGATGGCAGAAGATTGCCTGCATTGCATTGCCCCCACAACCTCCTTAAGGAAACGTGGTGATGATGATGACTCTGATTTCCGTCAAGCTTAAGAAATCGCAAGGTGCTCCACTATATGTGACAGAAAATGATCATAAGTGTCGAAAAGAGAAAATCTAAAGTGACCGAACAAACCCTTATTTTCATGGACGCTGGTTTCACCTTAAGATCATCTGTCAGTCGAATTTTGTGTGACTGCAGAGAATGGACTCAAAGACGAAATAAAATAATTTAAAGTGCACCCATCACAACCGGTCGAAACAATTGCTTTCGCAAAACTTACATTAATCCCTATTTGGCAGTAAGCGCTCCAATGAATAGTCGAAGAGAACACAGAATGCAATTTAAGCCGCCCTCTTGGGTTAGATTCACTGAGGAAGGAGCCATCAGACGACAAGGACTCCACCTTAATGCCACAAGCACTCAGCCAAGTAATGAAATTCAATGCATTTCCAACAGTACACTCGATATCGACAGTCCTCCAGCATCGCATATCGACCTTTATCTTTCCCCCATTCTCACAAGTTACTGTGGCATTGCGAAATGAAATTTCATTGAAACTTAGATGCAGCAAGACTTCAATCGATCCCCCCTGGAAGCCGTTGTCTGTGGACGTGCACCTGCCGGAAGGATTGTTTTAAACACCTATAAATGTGGAAACTCACCGGATTCATTTAGTGTAGACGTCTTCTGCATGTGCCGGCAAAATGCTTCGTACTCGCCAGGTGTTGCGTCCGGCGACGGTGTTGCCTTCACTGCACTCATGTGCTTTGTGAACGCCCCTGCAATGGCTGCCATCCGATCGAATGCAGTGACGTTGATGTGACCATTCGGTAACCTGTGAATGCACAAAAGAAAGAAAAGCAAAAATACATGAGGAGCTTGTAAATAGATAGGAAAATGCTGAAAGGAAGAGTACAAGCTTTAAAAGTTCCTGCACTTCGGAAGGCAGCACTGCTCGTAACTCAAACGATTAAAGGACTTGAAAGGAGCACGCTGTGAAATTATGGGACAGACACGAAAATTGGATTTGGCTTGAGGGCAATGCCAGCGCAAAATTAACTTGTTATGCTGTAATTGTGTGCGAAGCTGAAATGTCTTCAATTACTGGGAAGAAGAACAGGAATCGCTGTGGAATTCATCACAACAAACCTCGGGTTAGAGTGAACGAGTGAAAAGAGGAAAACGTGACAGGATGTGATGTGAAATTTCTCGCAGCTGGCATTCCCTTGGTTTTTTTTTGCGCCATTGTTGTGTTTTGAACCTGGGTGCTGATTGCGTCTTGCAACTTGGGACGGGAGGGGGGACAACTCGATGCAGTCACATCCCGGGTAAATGAAACGTGTGCTTGGACAGAGAGCGTATGGCATGTGCTGTGCTGTTGGCAGGATGCTCAGATGACCAGACGGGAGTAACTTTGAAACGTGACCTGTGACAAATGGGGTATGTTTTATGAGCAGAATAAGTTAATTTGGCTTAGGGAAGTGAACATCAGAGGAATGCTTTGTGCGATGAGAAAGTGCTCGCTTCGGGTTGATATTTCTGGCTAAACTTTCGGTGTGTGCTTTTTTTGTTAAATGACAGGGATTCAAGGAATTTTTCTCACTCCGGATGGTCTCTAGTGAATTGGTGTGTACTGCAGAACAACCCATGCGTGAAGCTTAGACAAAGTGCGTTACTAGGGTTTTGTTTTCTCTTAAGAACATACAGTCACAGAGACTTGGAGCAGGACGGGCGTCATGTGCTTTTTCGTAAATCATTGGTTATTTTTCCACTGATAACTGTTGTCTGACCGAAAGTCAGCATCGTGCCTTTAGGGAATGAAATCAGTAGGTTTACGCCTAAACAAAATTGGAAGATATTGAAAGCTTTTTCTTCAAAGTAATTGCTGTATACAGAAGTAAGTTTTTGAAAAGAAAATTTTGCCGAACTGTGAATGTAGTATGTTACCCTCTTTAACCTGAACAAAATGAAGTTCGTGGGACTTCGACTAATAGACAACACTCATGGTCGCTGTCATCGCAGGGGGCGCATCGATGAGAATACAGCTGTTGATTTGTGGAAATCAACTTGACTTCTACGAGTATTTCAACAGCTGAATATGTATATCATGCACTAGCCTGCAAAAAAATTCTTAGCAAAGACCTCGGATATTTCCTAGCAAATGAAGGCAAGAGATTATCGGCTACGTGATTACTTTACAATTTGGCCTGTGGAGCAGCAGCAGCATTTTGAGAACAGTCTTAGGCGAAAATTCATCTTTTCTGGTGTATGGGTATTTTCTTCTTTTCGGCCACGCTGTTTATGAGACTCGGAACGTTTATAATCCGATATCGACAGAAAGTGAGAACTTGGTCCGGGTTGTGGAGTCATGCAAATTATCATTGAATGATTTTTCTCGAAACTGAGGCTGGAAATAATGTTCGATGGTGTGAATTACGCAGTCATTTTAATCGACTCTCTCTCTCTATTTGTAAATCCTGAATTCGGTGGCCCCTGCTTTATCAGATCATGTTATATTCGAACCTCTGAGCAACCAATTCTTAGTATCATTAGCCATCTTCGAGATGGGACTTAACTATTTTGAGTTCTTGTGTTGCTTAGCTGTATTACAAAAGCCAGCGTTCTTTAAGAAATGTTTTTCGAACGATTTAAGAATCTTTCGGTGTACTCCTATTGCCAATAACCATTCGTAAGATTAAGTCTCGCATTTCACATTAATGGTGGAGTGAATTTCTTTGAATGACTTTACAGAAGTATTATATGACATAACAGCTCTCTCATGGCGAAAAAAGCTGTGTTTCGTCCTCTTGGAGTTCCCCATTTAATGTGTACGCTCATCCTGACACTAGAAAGAACTGATTTTTAACATTATATATGTATATTGTATATGTATGTTGTGTGAGTGGGTGGTCGCCGTGGCGTAGTGGGTAAGTGCGTCGACCCACACGCAGAAAGCCTAGGTTGGATTCTTCCGGCACCGCCCCTTTCGAGGTGCTGTCAACACTCAAAGAGTATCAATAGCCTGTGAAAAAGCTTCTTACATCTCGCCCTTCGAGGTCGGCAAAAACTGTAAGTCCCTTCTACTTGTGAGAGAATGCTAGCACGCACAACACGAGTAGTTGTCTCAGAAGCCCTGGTCCCCTGTGGGCTGTGCCACTCAATTATTATTATTATTATAACGTATACTATGTGGGATGAATCGCCGTACAGAACACTACTTACACTATAGACATAACCTATAAATCAGGCGACTAGACGATGAACTATACAAACACACTGAACGAAGGGACCATACAATACAAACGAACAACACACACGCGCTTACAGAAGAAGGACAGATCTGTACAATTTACTGAGAAGTAGGGACAGTCGTAGAAAGAACATCGACAGGAGTAGATGCGCCAACAGCTACCCAAAGAAAGTTCTTTTAAGTGAATTTAAATAAAGATGTTTAAATAACATTAAAAAACATTTCGTTTTTTTGGTGATCGCCAAATCCTATATGTATATCTATACCTATACTCTTAAGTTTGGCAGGTGTTTAACGTCCATATATCAAGAATGAACCTGTTTCTTAGGTTGGAGTTTCCCGTTCTTTGATTGCTTGTGTGCCATTTTTTTTTGTTAAAGTTAACTCCTATTGGAGTCCCCTTACATAATTACAAAGAGAAACGTCACATCTACAAAATACTGCAGTTCAAAAATGTTCCACATACGCCCCAGATTAAGAAATTCTGGGTTTGAATATACAAGTGTCCGATATATTTTCATAAATCCTGTCTATGAACAAAAAAACATCCCATTGGATTAGCATAAGTTACACAGAACCCACGCAAAAAACACATAAAAACAGTGAGTGTACTAAGTCGTAGTGGGGTTTCTTAAAGTTATATAGCTAACGTAGGTAGGTATGACTGGCAGTTCGGCTTAAAATCCAAGAGCATAGTACCTGCTTATGTGATCAGTGTCGGTTTCAAACAAGAAAATTTTTGTTTATCATTGGTGCACAGCAGATGTGGCTGGTATGCCATGTTTGCAATCGCTGAACAAAATTCAGGGTAATTTACTCATATTATGAAAAGTTCGTAAGTAAGATATATCCTTTTTGAAAACTTCGAATATTACTCAAAATAGTTGCCAGTGAGTGCAATACATCAATTGTAATGACAAATATTTTGCCAGCTGATTGTTTAGTCGTTTCAGATATTGCACTTTGTTCATCATGCGAAGTCACCAATGCTGACTGTCACCAGGATGAAAGGATGGTAATAAATCTAAAAATGCTTTCACCTTCATTCTCTGCATCTGTCGCAACATGCAACAACCTTTTGAATTTAATGAACTTCTGAGCTATTTGTCATATTCCCATGAAAATTGTATTTATCCGTAAGTGGCCACAGTTCACATAGTCCTTCTACCAGACTACTACTTCCACAGAAGTTTGCCATATATGTAAATGCATCGGAGTGAATTTCATTAATTTGAAAAAGGCCAGGGTGGACAGAACTGTGCTGGAAAGCAACTAGTTCAATTATTGAAGCGACCTTTTTGAACAAAGTTAAATTGGCTAACGCGACATTTTACTTACAGGACTTTCCTTCTTTCAGACCGCATTACTCTTTTTCCGGTCACCCTGCCACCACTTCACCCTGTCCAGACAATGTCAAATGTATGCAAATTGGATGGGACAAAACTAGGACGTGACATGTTGAATACATTTTGAGTCAATTTCCTGCCACCAGTCCGACATGCACAACATACCGATGCGAACAAAGCCACACAGACACCCTTTGAAAAGTCATCGAAAACCTTTTAAAATTCAACTCAAGGTGTCACTTAATGTCATTGTTCCTAGTTGTCGAACGATAAAAATGCAGAGTTTACTTCACCGAAGCCGACTGAGGACTATTTTTCGACCTCCTTCCACCTTCTCGGATACCTTACTCTTAATGAGCATCGTTCGTATGATTTACAACTTAAGCGCTAAGGAATCTAAGCTCTTATACCCTTCTAGCACCTGCCGTCATCCAACTCTGCGAACACAAAGTTTTGCAGACTCCCCCTCCCTACAACTGCGCAAGCACATCCTCCTTGTGCACTCTCCTTACAAGTCCTGTGATTTGCGAAAGTGCACAGTGGTGTTATGTTTATCGAAAAGACTAAACAAGGGATTCCTTCGAGATCGCTTTGAATCTTGCAGACAACACAAAAAAATACTCACGTGCGTCAGGAAGAAGAGAGGGACAGACCTATTTATTCACCGGCTAAAAGGCGTAACGAACAATACAAGCTTCAGAGCATCAATAGTGGAATGACGGATTTACTTGGATGTAAGGTTCAGCAAGATCTTCCTTTACGAAACTTTCATCATCGCACGCCGTACGTTCACACACCCACACACATGTATTCACATAACCTCGAGAAGGACCAATGCTCGACGGAACGTATTTATCCACCAAACAAGGGCACTTCTCTGGAGCGAGCGAGACGAGGAAAAAGTCTAGCAATAGGTACAAACTTATAATTAGTTAAGTTTTATGCAGAAACTAGAGAAGTGATTCAGGGGCATTGGAAGTGGTGGGCGAAGGAGGCAGACAATGTTCACGGCACCCGGGGGTGTTAATGAGTTCATTAAAGTTGAAACAAATATGTTTACACACACACACAAACATGCAAGTGCGCACCTGAACGGGGAAGTTTTGTGCGGAAGCGAGAAGATGTCCAAGTTTTGATCGGGGCCAAGTCGGAAGCAGATTATGACTAAATGGATTATGCAGGGGAAAGTTTGCTGGAATATAGAAAGGCTTATTACCGTTAAATATTTAGCAGATGGTCATTATGTTGCTAAGGAGCGCCTAGGGTTATATTGGAGATTAATGAGACAAGCCTGCAGGTGGTGAAAAGAGTGAAGATGAAGCCTGTTATACTGAATGCGAAACGGTGTAGTCTATCGTTTTCAAGTTCAGTTGGTAAGTGCTTACCACAAAATTTTAGACGGGGTTACAGGATGTGTGGTAAAAGGGGAAGGGAGTAGCAAGACTGAGTGTATTAAGGGAGGTCATTAATTTATTGGATTTATTCTTATTTGTATATTTTTAGGTTCGAGAGGTTTGTGGCCGTATGTACGGATGCTGAAATGAAGGTGAACGTGGAGAAGTTCGAAGTAATAGTAATTTCCACAACGCATGTCCAATACACTCTGCATGTTAGTGGAGTCCCATTCAAACATGTGGAAAAGTTACAGTACCTTTTTCACGAGTGTTGGAAGGAGCAACACTGGGGTTTCTTGAAGGATTGGCCATGCTGCATTAATTTGGAAGCAGCTTGGTAGATCAGAAATAAGGAAGGCCGAGCTAGGTGTCAATGCCAAGTTGTCGCTTTTAAGCTCCGTATTTGTTCCAACTCCAACAATATGGGTAATGACCGAGAAATAAAATCGCAAGTACAAGCTGATGAGATGAGTCGTTGCGGGAGATACTCGCCGAAATAGGCTGAGAAACGCTACAGGGCGGGGACAACTCTATGTTGAGCAGCGACTTCTTCGGCAGAGACTAGAAGGAAGTTGACACAAATTCGCACGCTTTTCTTGCACAAAGCAGAAATAGGGAAGTACTTCTTTCGCATCTAAGGTGAACAAAGCTATTTAACAAATTATCCGCTCTGCGTGACAATGGACTCAAAGGTAACATAAATTTGGTTGTCCATTGGCAGCTAGCCGCGGTAACCTATCCTTTTTAGGGCATGAAATCGTGTTCAGGAAACTTGAGATGCGGTCAAGTCATAATTGGTCGTCTTGTGAGGCTTGTTAGTCTTCTAACCATTTATCGTGAAAGTCATTTTCCTAAATCACCAGCAATCCGACTATGAATTGACAGTCACTGTTCACTCATTGGCATCGCTGAAGAAATATGGACCGATCATAGATTTCACCAAACAGGCATCTTGTCTGTATGCAATGGCACTTCTACGATTGTGGGCCTTCTGAGCCCACAAAGTTTGTTTGCTTACATACTCACCGAGTGACAAATGTTCGAAGCTCTTACGCCCAATATGAATATGTATGGTGTTGTGTTGTGAATGGTCAGTAAGCCTTAGTTAATTCGAGTTGAAGGATCGATGAACCATTCGTCCAATTGCTGCAAACGCTGGGGAATGTATAAATTCGAAAGACACTTCCACTTAAAGCAACAATATTTTCGAATGACCAACCAGACCGTTAATGCAGAGGCCTTACGACATAAGTAACGCTTATAGGCTCTTCAAATTTCTCCACAATCTAATCTATTCTTTGCGTAGTCGGTCGATGATGCGCAAAAAGTGGCAAGGTTTGAGTCATCATCAGTTTGGAGTTAATTCTGCTTTGATTACATAGGTTACAAACGTCCTTTGTGGTCAGAAAGACGTCACATCTCAGATGGACTGCAGTTCGAATATGTTCCACATACGCCCCAGTATCAAAAAAAATGTAAAAAGTAATAAAAACCAATCACTTACGATTTTACGTCTCTCCCAGAAGTCCCGACGTCTGTGCAATGGGAGTGCTGAATCTTAGTTTGTTTTCTTAATACACGTTTAGCAAGTAGATAGGTATGGGTGACGGTCTTGTTTAGAAGCTAACACCCACTTAGTCCTGTTTTGTCCTGTTTTTGTGAACAGAGCTGGTTTCGATTACGATTATTTTTCGTTATTATCGGTGCACAACAGATGTGAATGGTATGCCATGTTTGTGCTCATTAAGCGAGCGCCACGTTATGAATTGTTCGTAAGAAAAATTTATCCTTTTTGATAACTTCGAATACTCCTCAAAATAGTTGCCACTGAGTGCGAAGAAACGATTCCAGCTACAAGAACCTTGCCAGCTGATGGTCGCGTCTTTCCAGGCCTTGCATTTGATTCGTCATTCGCCATCAATTGCACTCCAGAATGAAAGGATGGACCCAGTTCTCATCTCCTGTCACATATCGGCTCAAGGATATTGGCAAAGTATACAAAATCACAATTTCCTGTTTGTCATTTGTTCTGGAAAACATAAGCCGCTTTACTCAATATGGTTTATCTCGGAAACTAGCACCGAAATAACCACCAAAAATCATGCAAATGCATTTCATTTCCATCGCGGCACAAAATGACATCTCGTATCGAACAACAACTCTCTTATTCGGAAATCGCTCTGTTGCATTTTTCCCCCAGATCGCATTCCACATATCGGCAGTTTCAGCAGTCCCCCGCCATTCAAACAAATCGTTTATCGATTTTCAGATTTGGGAAAATCCGAATCAGACTGCGAGACCATTTAAATGTGGCAGTCGACAAAACCGCTGGCCGCATTTTCAGGAAATGATTGAAAACTTTAGTTGCCAGTCAAATTACTCGGTTGCAGCAAATTGGATTTCAAACACGTAACCAAGCGAACAAAATCGGTTAACGAGTATGCCAGGCAGCAAAACCGCAGCCAGAAATAAACGTCTATCCGGAGTGGCGGAGTGCCTACGAAATTCGACTCGAACACAAGTAAACACTGATTAGGTGAATTGTAATTATTTTCTAAATTACGTTCAGGTCACTGGTTTCCTAAAGTCTCCCCTCCCCCGGTCTCCCGCCCAACGCTCTGCTCACTGATGCTGTCATCTGGTTATGAAAATATGCTCATCTGTTATTGAGTACAACCGCTCAGGCTTCATTAGTTAAGCGTAAAGGGCAAGTGAGTGGTAACAATGCTTTTAAACTAATGAAAATTGCGTTGCTTTGTCGTGGCTACCGCTGAGGGACTGTTACAAAGGGATGCTGCACTGTGTGGATGTTGGGCGCCCGCACAAGGAGGCGAACGAATGTCTTCATGAAACCGTATCACTTTCAAGGATCAATCAAAATCTAATTTTACAAAGTCTACCCCCCAGCTATCGGTAGGCAGTAAAGCTGGTCGGCTGGGCGAACAAGAACGCTGACGGTAGTGGGTCCGGTACAGCAGTTGCAACCCCATCCTCAGAGGCGCACAGCAAAGGTACAGTGAGGTACAATTGTATTCAATATTTGCTCAATCGGACAAATGGAAGAAGCCAATCAAGCGTGTTGTTCGAGGTTCCTTTTGAGTGGAATCAGAGCTCCCTGGATGAGGGACATAAAATTTTGCGCCCCTTCCCTCAGCCCTCCCTTCCAAAAGCCCGGCCGGGCTGTTGTGGGTAGAACAAAGAAGGAAATCTCTCTTACAATTGGCGTCCTTGTATTAAACCAGATGACGATGTTGTTATTTTTCGTTCCCTTTGCTCCTTCCTTTTCGTCAAATTATGACGCAAAAAAAAAGGAACAAAAAAATGAAATGAAGAAATAAACATAAAAAATGAGATCCCTGGACATTTTCGATTGGGACCAGTGTGGCGTGGGTCGGCTTTTACGATCCGATAATACGTCGTAAAAGAACGCAAAGGCGCGCTGGATATGTGCACACGCCCAAGGATCTACTGCCGCTGCTGCGGGTGCTGCTCCGGCTGCTGGTGATGCTCATTAATGTGAGAGCCATAAAATTGAGGATTGCTTTGTGAAACATTACCACTAAAGGATTTACTATTGAACGGGTATTATTTTTTAAGGGCTCAGTTATTGCACTTCAATTACGAGGAGGGCGGAGGGAACAGATGATTACAGAGAATAACATCTCGAGTATAGTTTGATGGCGCGTTTAAGGACGCCGGCAGGGCAAGTTATTCATCTGCAGTTCGATTGCAGGAGGAGGATAACAAAATCAATATGTCAAAGGATTCCGAGTTGAATTTATGCATGCCTTCTTGGAAGTGAATAAAATTTGCTTGTGAGCTTCGCATGAAATGTGTTTAGTGAGTTGAGGATGGCAATTTATTGAGTTGGCGACGGCAGTGGATGATGTGCGATTGTTTATATCTGACTTCTGTTCTCGAAGTGCAGTGCCAGTAAAATGTATTTTTCTCTTAGTTTCCCTTTGATGATTTGATTTATTTTTTGACTCTTGACAAAAAGCGAGATGTGGCCAACGCTGATGTCTGTCACAAAAAAAAATTATCTTCGATTTAAAGGAACTCGAGTTATAAGTTTCTGTTTCAGATCAAGTGTATCAGATTTGCAGACCTTATAAAGTATTTATTTCTTAGGAAGACTCAACGAAAATTGTTCGTATGCTGGGAGCTTATATTTTCTCCGTTTATATAATTTCCGCTTTATATTCGCAGGGAGGGATGTGTGTATTCTTAGAAGTCTGAGAATTTGATCCTGATGACGTGAACTAAGCGTTGCCTACTAGCGTCTGTCTTGCAAAAGCGATGTGATCTTGCAGACGTTGTGGGTTGTGCACTAAGATCTACTCACGAAAAAATGGGTTTGGAATTCTGAAAACTTTGCTCAATGCATCAGCGTCCTTCGGTACCAAAGAAACAAAAATTTGCTTTTATTCTTGCGCTTTTTCAGTTTCCCTGGCTTCTTAAAACTTCTCACCTCTTGAAAACTCTCAATTCCTACTCATCTTTGCCAAAAAATGCCCACCAATCCCCATCTTCGTATTTTTGTGAACGTTTTCCAAGTAAAACACTCGGTATTAAACAATTTCGTGTAGCAGAAAACTCCTGCTGTTGTGATGTTTTTTTTTCTTCTTAATACTGTAAAATCGAAGAAAGTGAATGGAGATTCAAAGTTCCACTAAAATCAGACTGGATTAAAATGCTCTCTCTGCAGTAGTAGAGTCCTGTATCGAAGGACCAATCTAAGATTATTGAACATCTTGATCACTCCTGTACTGCGCAATGGAACAGAAGTCTGGACAATCGAAATAGGAGAAGAAGAAGCCCTTCTTCTCTCTTCTTTTGGAGAGAAATGTTCTGCTTTCAATCTTTGGCCCTGTTAGCGTTGGAGGAGAAGATTTAACCACGAACTGAATGAGCTGCACAGCAATGAATCCAAACGCATGTATACACCATAGCTCCGGTCTGAGGAGTCTTTAACTACGAACTACGAACAACGCAATAGAGGACGTTCACGGATTCGATGGTGAAGACAAGACCTCAATCAACTTGGAGTGCAAAACTAGAGGCAGCCGAAGAAAGATCACGCCATCTGAAGACGAAAAAAGCTTATTAGTTAAGCCACAGGTACACTAGGGACTAAATATTGGGTGACCAGGTAAGTAATTGCGAATTTCACTCATACGAAGGTTGCCTTTTATACATAGGGATTAGGCAACCCTAGTGTTGCAATCTGGCAACTGCCAGCTCTATCGTAAGATTTGACATTTTTGAGGTTATACGTACTGAGAACGTTTTGATATACGAGCGCTATTTGTGTTGTTTACAGTAGCTGAAAAGTTTCATCTCGCCCAAAAAATGCGATAATTTTTCACAACTTTCGACGTGGATTAACTCAACAACAGTGCATCGATGAACTTAGTTCAATTTTTGGCGATAAAACTCCATCAAGGGCCATCGATGGTATGGTGAATTCAACCGAGGTCGTACTTCACTTCAAGACGAATTTCGTGAAGGTAGTCCAAAATCAGTTGAAATATAAAAGGCAACCGATGGTTTGTAGTCGATTGTCATGTTCTTGGATGCGTTCGAACAATCTTTTATAAACGGTTTCAAAAAGATTCTCTGAAGTATTCAGCAATGTAATCCTTCTGTAGTTCTTCGGTTCCTTGTAAACGTTATTTATATGTAAAGCGAAGATTATTGATTTCTTAAATGCTACGAAGGCATTCACAGAGTTAATTATTTGGTTAAATTCAATTGTTAACAATTGCATGCATTCGTTTGTGAAGGATTTGTAAAATTCAAACGGAATGTGATCGATATCTGGCACTTTTTAGGATTTCGAACTTTTTATGGTATCTCGAACTTCATTCAAAGTAAAGGGGACATCTAGTTTTTCGTCGAAGAAAAGAATTGCTGCAAACTCAAATAGAGAACTAGGGACTAGCTAGCACTAGGGACAGCTAGCCTATATCATCAATTGAGGAAGAAGTATTGCTTCCAGTGCCCCAGTGTAGTTCGTTGCTGATTTTTTTTGACTTGCAGGAAATGCAGCAATTGATAAGAGGAAGGCAAACATGATTCGACGTAATTTTTATTTTTAATACCTTTAGCTTCCCGAACTAACCGATATAATTCGGAAGCAGGTTTCTTTTAACTAAAATTAAAATGCTATCGACTGATTTTTGCTATTCGGTATGAATTCCAACATAACACAAAAGTAACACAAACGACATTTTCACTTCTTAACTCGTGCCTGTTTATGACAGACTAGAGAACTCGAAACTTTATAGCCTAGCCTACATCGCCGCATTGTCTATTCGAAATTTTTACCCCTGATTACCCCTGAAAATTGAGTGGCTTACAAAACAGAGCACTTACTCCGATGAACGACTACACTATCACTTTGTCGCGGTGCTGAGGCTTCAGTGGGTCCAATGATCGGAGGACCTGGTCTTGTTGGAGGTGTGAAAATATGAAAGAAATATTCAACCTGGGCGTATAGCAAACACTATCTGAACTGCAGGGTTGGGGGTCAAACTTGCAGGTAAGCCGCTCCATCAGACATCCTGGCATGGTCTGGTCTTAACTAGACATGACGACCCTTTCGGGCTTGATTTCTTAAACATTTCCACATTTGTGTGAACGACAGCGATAATTAAACAAGCCACCAAAAATTGCTGAAAATGGACAGGAATGACTGTAACATCTAATAATGCCAGCTGCAAACAAGACTTTGAAAAAATATCGTAATCGTTTTAAATTGCGGTTGTATTTTATGCTCTTAAGCTAAAACAGCACAATTTTAACAAAGACTGAACCCACATTGATCCGAGTCTCCGTAGCTACTTTCCTTAGAACAGTTTGTGCAAACAACTGCAAACAGAGTGGTAGAACTAACTCCAGTCCAGGAGACAATTGTACATTGACACCGACTCTCCAGCTTAAAACTTGTATCTCAGGTACGAGTATGAGGCAACATATTTTGTTTGACAAGCTTTTCCATAGACAATTGGTACTCTTTGAGTGTTGTCAGCAACTCGAAAGAGGTGTCCGTCCGGGAATCGAACCAAGACCTTCTGCATGTGGGTCAACGGACTTACCCACTACGCCACGGCGCCCACAGCACTTTCTTCATGCTTTCAGGTTTTTTTAGGTTTCTAGGGACTTATCGTATTGTACCTTAAGAAAAGTTTTTGTAGCCTTATGCCGCTCCTACTCAGTATGCCACATTGGGCTTCTTCATTATAAATTAGCAAACCACCGACGTAGGTTCTTGATCTTCGTAATTTGACCTTAAACTTAAGCACAGTACGTTTTGGAAGAAATATGCCTACACTTACCCGTGACAAAAACGATTTTTTCGATTATTAAGCCTCCGTCTGCAGCAGTCTGTCAAAATGCGTACCAATTTGTAAATTTTGTGAAGCCTATCAAATCAAAATTAAATGAAAAGGTGCCGTTTAAAATTTCGCGTGTTTTTCCGCTCGTAAAACTCTTCCTCTGCGGAACCAATAAATCGTGACCTTGATCCAATGCTGGTCCACCTTAAATCCGCAGAGCTCCGCATTGGGTAATCGAGATCGAATAATATCCGTAATAATAATCAAACACCACACGTCCCAATTCCAACGGAGTGGCATAAAATTATAAAGCAATGAAATAGCTGTGCGCATTCGGCGCTCGCGCATTTCCATACATTTCGCACACAATTCGCCCCCCAAATGTCCTGCGAATGACCGTTCTCAGGAAGAAAAAAATACAATAAATCCGCACAGCAGCACCATTGCAATAAATCCTATCCCAAACTGATCACAATTCGCACCACTTTAGCGCACTCGTAAAGGAAATGCGCCATCAAACTGAAGTCCTCCATCAAGAGTTACAATCTCGAATGTTCAATTTCCCCTGGTCATTCACCGTCGGGGATGAGGGCAGACCCTGTCGGGGTTTCTTCGTTAAGACGGGAAACGGGAAAAAATAAAAACAGGATACCCGACAAAGAGCAAGAAATCGAATCAGGGACGGAGGAGAAAAAAAGGGGGGACTGTACATATGAACTTACCTCTGGAGGCAATCCTCACGTCCTGATATGGCGAGCTTAACAATATCTGCAAACACTGGTATGACCACCCAATCGTTCGGTTTCGTCGCCTTCCTCTCCGACGACGACGACAGCGACGACGATGTGGTTGCTATTGCCGCTGTTGCTGGTGTGGTTGCCGCTGTTACTGTTGCCGTTGATGATGATGAGGCTGTAGATGCCGATGCCGATGCCGATGCTGATGCTGATGTTGATGTCGCAGCAGCGGTAGATGATACGACCACAACAACGGCCGAAGGATCAGTCTTTTGATTTTCATTTAAGACGATTGCTTGTTTTGTCCACAAATCCACGTATCCTTCGGCATGTCGTTGCATGCAATCCAATTGCTGGCACGTCGATGATAACTTACTCCACTGAACACACCACCAGGAGGGTTGTTGTTGAAGATTTCATTTCCGAGAAAGAAACAAGCAAACCTTACACATGTAGTAACAGTATACGGACGGATATCGGGTGTGCGGCAACAAGGACACACAAAATACCGAAACATCGCGTAAACAAGTCTTGTTGGGGCAGGAAAACGTGATTGCCTGCGGCGGCGGTGGTGGCGGTGACGATGGATAGGTGGGAAGGGAACCGGTTGTTTTTCGAGAAAGCATTCGATTGATGATCGCGTCATCATAGGATGTGTGCGAATTTTCTTCCACGGATGTTCCCGGTGTCAGTAGGAACATATACCCCAAACATACGTGTACCAGGATGTACTTCGCGTCATTTGAGAACCACGCGGAGATGGATGCCCGGGCATTCTCTTTGAGTATGGATAATAAATCCCTAATGGATACTGTTGTTCAGGTTTGATGTCATGCTAAGTGTCTTCGAATGTATCCACGATGCCATCTAAGGAGAGACCATTTCGCCGAAATTGGGGATGTTTTTACTTCGAAATGAGAACTGAGTGACAGACAAATTCTCACGCCAATAAAATTAGGGATTGCCCAATGAATATATGATGGCACCAATAACAAAGAAATGAAAATGTTCTTCTCTCTCTTGTAAGGCTACACTTTCTTAAGGTGGTGCACTTCACCTCGCACAGGAGGTGGCTCGATTGCGACTTTTGATTAACGTGACTGCAACATACGTTACTTTTGATATTGTTTGATGTCACCAAATTTTGTCACGGGTGTTAGTTGCAGAAGTAAAGAGTTCGAGCAAATAAAGACTGTCATTCATTTTTTAGTTTAGAAAGCAAAGCTTGATAAAATACGCATTTGATACATTTTTGAAAAAGCGTTAATTCTTCATATAGCCTTGACTTTGCCAATTAGGGTGAAAGACAAAATTATTCCAATGGCAGTTATGGTAAAATTAGCAGCATATGATTATTTTGAGGCAATTTTCAACCACTTTTTAGCACATTGCAGCCGGAATCACAGCCATTACTAGGGTAATGATGGTTTTAAAATCGTGAAGAGCTCAAAAATTATTCGCATAAAATCAGCCTTTGAGGTAGCCCCTCAGAAGGATAAAATCGCATGATGTCTAATGGACTCTAAAATGGGAAATTACGCGACCAAAGCACTCCTCACTCAATACAGTCATAAATGGTCGTGTTATGTGGTTTGTTGCTCAGTCTTGTTTAAACCACATATCGTCTAAGTTGTAGAGTTTAACCGCTGGCCGAAAGAAGTTCCATTCGATCGAATTGAAAGTAACCGTCCATCCGTTGCATTTTTAAAGTAACCGGTGATAACTTTCGGCCTACACATCAAACAGCTACTTTGTCTGGACGCAGCAGTAGCTCTTCTTTTGCGGATTTTTTGAGCCCTATATTTGAAAAATTCTATTTGTTTACATACCCACCGAATGAAAAATTTGTTGATTGCTTCTTATTAGAAGTTGTTATCTAGAAACTAGTGCATGTTAGTGAGTGAGCATTTGGTCTAAGATTGAATTCTTAATTAATAATAATAATTGAGTGGCACTACGGCCCACAACGGACCAGGGCCTAGCTTCTACAACAACTACTGGTGTTGTGCATGCTACTGTTCTTCACGGGTAGAAGGGACCTACAGTTTTTTGCCGACTCCGAACGGCGAGATTTGGGAAGCTTTCCATAGATAATTAATACTCTTTGAGTGTTGTCAGCAGCTCGAAAGAGGTGGTGCCGTGAAAAAATGCTAGGTGTCCCGTCCGGGAATCGAACCCAGTCTTTCTGCACGGCGGTCGATGCACTTACCACTACGCCACGGCGACCACTTATTGTCTGGTCTCCAACTATAAAATTGGCAAATTTCACCTTCCGGCGAATGGTGTTTAGCACCGCTTCCGTTTTGTGTGCCGCAACTTTCAGACCGACACTTTCGAGGACCTCCGTGCACCGTTGGGTTTTGCCACTATCAGTAATTCACCATAGATGATCACGATGGAGCTGTGTAAGGTAAAAGGTGTAAGGCATACTTTTGCAGTATTTCGAAGCTGAATAGACTAAGTCAGTCTACAATATTTCCTGCTCTGCAAATCATGGCCAAGAACGATATATAAGCCTAATCAAAAAGAAGAGTAACGTCGAACATGCTCGCTCTTGCTCTTTGCCTAACTGAAGTCTTTACACAAATTTCCATTGGGTCAGAGAAACGTTAGCAGCAAAATTAAGCTGGCCAAATGTAACCCATTTGTCTTAATTGCTTCTACCCCGTAAGAAGATTAAGCGAATATCCAATTATATCCCACTCAAAGACAGTAGGACTCCAATAAAAGTATTTCCTGCAACAATATCCGCATACACCCAACTCACTTCACTACATCAACCCTTCTCCAAGTCATTCCATCCGTAGGGGACTACCAAATAAAATTAATCGAATCACCGTGAACGACTGACGATGAGTGCACGAGGATTGAGTGCACCGAAGCGTGATTCAATCAATTCTTTCAACACTCACTAGCATGTCGTCGGAGTAAAACCGAAATAAAAATAAACGAGGGAAGCTATAAACGAGAACGAGGGTAGCAAATGCAAATGAAAACCCTGCCCCAGTTTACGTCCCCCACCCGGATTGGAACAATTTCATCATCCATTTTGCCCGACAAATTGTCTAGTAAATGGCAAATCGATGCGCGTAATTGAAAATGATACCTCAAAACCTCAGATGGCAATGCATCAGGACACCACCGCCCGTAAAAGGGGAGGGTCCGTGAAAAATTAAATTAATGCACAAAGGATACAAATGCGGACATGTGCACCCGTCATTTTTTACCGACACCAATCGCGATGTGTGTAAACCGAATGCCGTCATAAATCCACACATCCAATTTGATTTACAGGTGCAGATACACACAACACTGACGGGATTGGGTTGGCTGCGTGGAGCGAGCACGGGTGTTTATATCTTCCGCTGAGAGGGAGATAAACAAAATGAAATTAGAGGCGCGATACCATATTCATTTCCCGTAGGTACAAAACCAAAATTGCTGTCCCATGGCACGGCACGACAGTGGAGAGTGAGGGTTGAAGAGAAAAAAAATGTGAATCGGAGTTAGACGGATAGATCCTTTTTCTGTTGTTCGTGCCATTATGTGAGGTTCGTGTTTTTTTATGTGGTCAAACATAAAACATTGGACATCGTATGTATTTACTTTGTTTTGCGGGTGGATATCCAGTGCGGTTTGCAGCTCCACGAGGGGTGGGATCCTTTTCTATGGAATCTAGAGTATGTATACTTAGAGTGTTCATATGGAGATGTCCAGCAGAGGCCAACTCGGATGAAGGCATTCTTTGTTTAATTGAGTGACATTCCATTTTGGAGTAAAAGAGTGTTTTTTTGTTTTGAAATTGATACATTTTTATGATAAGTGATTCTGCGTGTCCAGTTTTTCCTCTCCAGACGAATTAGTCTACTTTGACGGAATCCAAGCAAAGGCTAGTCATTGACAGTAAGGAGCATTACGTGGATTGCGAATTGGGGAATGATTGCAAATTTATTCCGTGGTGAAATTGCGAGTATGCTCATACCATCATGGACAATCCCAAAAGGAGTTGCGAAGAAACCCATACACTTTGTAGGAAAACTGTCTTGTAATCATAAAACTCAAAGGCAACTATAAAATTTGAGCAAAAGTTGGAGATTTAATCATACGGAAAGCAAACAAGTACTCGGAGATATAATGAAGCACCAGCACCTTTAGGAAATTGTTGTTGTGTTCAAGCAGCTTGATGGATGACTACTGCTGGTTGAATATGAGGAACAGCGCCTTCAACTTTACTTTGAAGATGTGTTCTGAATGCTCGTCCTAAATTAGTTCTAAATTGAGTGAACAATTGAAACTGCAGCTAATGATAAGGATTTGATCCTGATTTTGGTACTGATTCTGTTTTCCCCGTTTACTGATAAAATTTCCAAATTTCCCCTATCCATTGTGATTGCCTTGGCATATATTGGGTAAGTGTATTGACTCAAACACTAGGGTCCCAGGTTCGATCTCGGACTACACACCTCGCATTTTTCACGGCACTACCTCATTAAAGTTGCAGACAACACTCAAAAAGTATTCATTGTCTATGAAAAACTTTTTAAATGTTGGCGTTCGGGGTTGGCAACAAATTGCAAGAGAAGAGAAGCACGCAATAGACGAGTAGTTGCTGGAGAAGCTAGGCCCTGGCCCATTGTGGATTGTACCGCCGTGCAATTATTATCATTTACTGTGATGCTCTCTCCGCGATGTCAACGTTGTGCGTTTGAGTTTAGTATCTCACCTTTTCGTAATCATAGTCAAATTTGATAATAATTCGACCTTCTTTTGGTTTCGGATATACCTTGGCATATGTGCAACATCAGCCATATAAAACGGATGGACAACGGACTTCCATTCAAGAGGGTTCTCGATCCCTATCTTCAGTTTCGAGTAGGAGAGAGAGATCAAGTATAAAAGCCAGGTCATCTCGGACACAGCTTACTGTCGATGGATCGTAAAGGAAGATTGAAATTAAAAGTTAATTCGGACGCAGTTTGCTCTCGAACTCTAAATGTTCTGAAAGTTGACTTACACCCTCCACGGGCCGACTGACTAAGTAAGGATATAAGAACACTAGACCTTTATAAGGAAACAAGGATGATGAATATATTATGGTGTCGCAATTGGATTAAGTAGCTTAATAAGTAACCTGAGTCCTGAATGGCCAAAACTCCAAAAACGCAATACCAAAAAAATAATGGATAAAGTGTGGCAGAGAAAGTATGGTAGAAAAGTAAGATTGGAGTAACTGTTGAATTCAGGTAATTCGAGCTTTTATTGTATTTATTTTTCAGGGATTTGTGAAGCTTAGGAGATTAGATAATTCAAGAATTCTAGAAAGAATTTGGCTTATCGGCATCTTTCAGTCTTCGTGACATTTGAACATTTTGGCATTTAAGCTTTCTGAGATTAAGGTTTTTTGACATTTAGGCTTTTTCACATTTAGACTTAGGATTGGGTTTAGGAAAAAATAACTAAAAAGTCGAAATTCCAATATCTCAAAAGTCACGAAAGGCAAAAGAGAGGTTTAAGAGAAAGAGAGAGAGAGGCGAGCAACTTTTGGCAAGCCAATAAACTTTAACCTAACCCTCTTACGCGAATCTCTGCCTCACTCCATTATCACACCTACTTTTGGGTGCGGCCGAAGACGCATTTTTTTCTGGAATTCCACACAACACACACTTTCCTTTTTAGTGGCTCCTTCGTTTTTGCAGTACTTTTCAAGTCGTTTTTGGGTCGATATACTCGCATCCGGAATCTCAATCCTCACTTTCGACATTTGCGTTGTTTCTTCTTCTCCGCAGCTATTTTGACCCAAAACTGTTATAATTTATATTTCCTCTCTCGTTTGACATTTAGGCTTGGGTTAAGGACAAAATAACTAAGAACTCGTAATTCCAATATCTCAAAACTCCCGGAAGGCAAAAACACCGAAAACCGAAATATGTTAAGCTCCAGAATTAAGATCTTTTGAGAATTTTAAAAAGTTCGTAATTTCGGTTTTTTGGCATTTGGCCTTTTTGTTATTTATACTTTTCGGCATTCAGCACAATACGAGACCTTTTCGTCTAAGGTTTTAGTTGCACATCTTCATTAGTAGAGTTCAACCTCGTGAATATGAAAACAGTTTATGGTCTTATCTAGATCTTGCCGCAGAGAAACTCTGCTGATGATATACGTTTCCTTTTAGAATTACATCATCAATTCTGCTTGACTCCTTTGCTCGACATGCACCACATCTCTTAAAATATGTAGGGAGCCTGTAACACAGAGTTGCAAGGTCAAAAATTCAGATAACTAAACACGATATAGGAAACATATATATATAAGCGGTCAGTGTGCCAACCATTAGAATCGGTTTCAATATTACTTTTTTCGAAAAAATATTGTATGAGGTTTTGAATTTCTTGGAATTGACATTTAAAGTATTTCAGGATTCTGGACATTGAACCCAAACCCTCTTTGTAAAATTTATGAATTTGAAGCAGTCACTGTTCATCGACGTTTATTTGACAGCAGAAAAATGGCTGCACACAACGCATTGTATGGCGACACACACACGACCTCATGGTGTAAATGAAGTTCGAAATTTAAACTGAGTGTCTCCAAAAGTTCTCCAATTAAAAGCGGAAACCTAAACTAATTTTAAATGTAAACCGAGAATGACTGTGCATCCTTTGACACTGAATACTACCTGCCATGCATTCTGAGGTAGATTCCAGTAAAAATCTCAAATTCTCACTCATTTCGCATTCCCCATGATGTCGTCATGCAAAACTGTCTCTTTCAAAATAGCAGTGAAATTATCTCGCAGCATACACACGCACACCTCGCGATGTGTGGTGATACAAGCAGCACATCCAATTCACGCTGGCGTATACGTAGAATTGAAATTCGAACATCATTAGCAGAAGGTGTGTGCTTTGCACAATTTCAACTGATGCTTCACCACATTGAAGTGCATCTGAGAGTGCAAATGCGTCATCTGTGAGTGCCTTCATCATTGGAAACATGAATCAATCACGTTTCACTGATATTTCAGATTTCCGAAAAATCACTTTTATCTGGCATTCGAAGAAATTCAAATTTTGAGATGCCACTGGCGCATCGCCATCAATTTCGGTGCTGTCCGTCAGATGAACGAAAAGATTTGACGGATTTTTCCCGTTCTCATATTTTTCATTTTTATCGTCCACCGAGATGCTTTTCGGTTGGTCAATACGCTTACAGAGCGGGCATCGTGGTTTTAAAACCCCGAGCTCCATATGTCCGCTCGGTGTTGCATCCGTCAATTCTCTAAACTTGTGCTGGCATTTTGCCGATTTCATAGCGATTCCAATGCATGCTGTCAACATTCGTTTTTTTTTCTGACTCCACCTTACAGCCATAACTCGAACACACACACGCGGAAAAATCACAGAAATTCACAGAAAAAAACGTCCTTTTTGCAGAAAATTTTTTCCAAATCAATAGAACTTCAATTAACGATTTCGGATTGGTGCAGTCATTTCGGGATGCGTTGTATTTGCGATTTCGTGTTGAAATCGAGGCTGGGCACTTTTTTCTGTCTGGTTTTGCAATCAAACGTGGGCCCTTGATAAAATGTGTTGCAGTTTCTTCAAATAAAATGGACAGAGATTAATTGGATTAGTGGCTTTCACAGTTGAATGGGTTTGGATTGCTTTGCAGCGTGGAGCACTCTACTGTGTACTTTTGTTTGTACTTCTGATTACACACACGAGTGTACGTGCCTATATCGAAGGGAGATCATCCATCAAAGGCGGAGTATAAACTATGGATGAAAAGTTGTTCATTGGCATACTTTTGGATGCTGAAGTGTCTCGAACGGAGTGCGCCATTTTGTTTATTGCAGGCCATATTCACGATTGTGCCTGAACCTTTAATTTTGCATGCATAGTTCGAGAAAATAGCAATTTTAATAAAATTTCTGAATGGGATATATATATTTAAATTCTTTGATTAATATTTTAAGAACAAATTGTTTCAAGAATGCTCAAGAGTAGGGCATACTATCTGTGGGCAGTTTGTAAGGCGACGCACATATTGGAGGCCGATATATAAAAATGATCTCTTGATGTAATATAACATATGAAAATATTAAAATTTCCAAAAGCTTGGGAATGTTAGTATCTAGTGTACTTACACCAAGTAGGACTCTACTTTTGGAGTAAGTACAATTAATGGTTGGCAAGAATTCCAATCCAGTGCGATAAGATTTAGGTTTCTTTCTTATACACTTGTAGCGACTTTCTTAAATTTTTCTTTGAAATTAGATTGGTTTTGCGGTAGAACCAAAGTTTGTATTTCCATTCTTAAATCAGCAATTAGTTTGCCCGTAGGTCATATGAGGCCAGTTTCCGATCTGAGGATAGCTTTGCACTCTGATGCTCTCTTGTGATAATCTAGACAATAAGAATTAATTCCACTGGTCCACGGGTCAGAGATTGGTGAATGGAAGACTTCAGCTTCTCCATAGCATGAGTCTTCTAAACTATGAGCAGAGCATCTTGTATCAATATTTAAACATCAATTAATGACAATAAGTAGGCGGCACTGTCGCCCACAAACGATTAATGTCAAGCTCTTTCATCAACTATGTTCTATCACAAGTTGAGAGGACCAGGTGTTTCTTGCCGAATCAAAACAGCTTTCAAATGAACAGTTAATACTCTTTGTGCCTTGTCTGCAACCCGACATAGGTGGCGTTGTGAAAAAAAACATTAAGTCTGGGGATCAAACCTGGGACGTTCAGCACGCTAACAAAGCGATGCAAGAAATATTTCACTCCTTTTGATCTGGCAACAATATATAAGCGACAACAGCGAGCGATAAAACTTATTGGTAATACTAATGCTGTGAAGTCAATCGACTCGCTAGAACATCAACGAAATGCTGCGTCTTTATTACTATTGATTAGCTATTATAACAAAAAATGTTCTAATGAATTAGCCAGTTGCATTTCACCCCTTCAAGAATTTACCAGCAATACTCGCCTCGCTAGGAAAGCCCACCTTCGGACGTGTAGTTAAGTTTAGAGACTCGTTCTCCAGCCTCACCACATAATAGGGAATATGGAATGCTCTTCCCAGCTCAACTTTCCCCCTCAACTTTAATTACGGTCACTTAAGGGTAGTAAATAATCCCTTTAGCGTGCGCCTGTTATAAAAAAAAAGCACACATGTCCAATACGCCAGAGCCGTAACTTTAAACTTCCAATAGCATGTCAAAAAGTTCCTGCCTGATACAGACATTCGGCATTGTAGGAAGTACGCCTCAGGCGTTGAGTTTCCTGCTTTGTTGCATTAGTCCGACTTCTTTGTTCTCATTAGTCAGATCAAATTAGTTGTTTTATCTAGAAGAAGTGAGACAGTTGGCAATATGGCCTAGTTGGTAAGTACTCCTACAAACATACGCCAAAAGTCCCGGGTTCGATTTCTGCACTTAATACCGAGCTATTTATTCCAGGGTCCTAATTATCAATGAAACTTCTTAAACTTCTTTATTCGAACACGGCAAAAAGCTGGTGATAGGGCTACTACAATAGCACGCACAACAAGAATAATTGCTGCAGAGTTTAGGCCTTTCTTTCTTGAGGATTACAGTCGTCAAAACATTTAAATTTTCATTTTTACTTTTAAAGTAGCCAGTTTAATTTTCGAGAGCTATGTGACAGTTTATACAGCGTTCGCTGTGTCTGCAAATAAAAATACATTTGTGGTATGCCTATCCTCTAACATTTCTAAAACAGTCTCAACAGTGTTTTCTTAACAAGATGGTTGTAAAGGGCGGTCCAAGCATTTACGTTGGTTATTTGTCACGCGTTCAAATCAAAATGCATTTCGTGCACTTCGTAAGTTTTTTTTTTTTGTCAACTAAATCGGCAAAATGTGTCTACAATCGGGAGAATTGTGCACAGATTTGCGCAAACCGAGGCGGTATGAAATGTAGAAACAACTGTGCATGCTGGCCCAGTTTTTTCTGAGGAAAACCAACAAGATCTGAAGCGTTGTCAATACATTGACTGGTTGGTTGGACAGACAGTTGTGAATGCTGACTTTACAAAGTCCAGCTACAAGGCACACTTTAACCTCAGTGGTTTCGTTAACAAGCAGAATTGCCGCATTGGGCAAATGAGAATTTACAAGTGATTGTTGGAAAGTCTGTGCATCTACAATGAGTGACTGTTTGGTGCTGTGTATGACTTGACGGTGCCATAGATCATCTCACTGTCTTCGAAAATTACGTCGCCCAAGCGTTCACCGTAGGTGGTGTCCGCTATGGGGAGATTATAATAAACTTCTGGGGAACAGAAATTGAGAATATGTACCAGGACGAATGTGCTTCCAACAAAATGGGGATCGCCCCCAAAGCCAACGAAACAATCACATTTTTGCGCCAGAAATTCAATGGTCATCGTCAATCTTACATCGAGGCGATGCTAATTGGCTTCCAGTCTATAGTGATTCAACACCGATAAAGGAAGAAGTTTACGTCAATAAAACAAGGACGATTCGCTATGAGTTTTATAAAGGATAAAATAATTCGGCACATTAACAACATTGAACTTCAATTATGTCTTAAAGAGATTGAAAATATGGACCGTCGGATGGAGGTAAACCACTGAAGTCGTGACGGGCACTTGACTGATATTTTGCTTAACACATAGCTGTCACAGATCCTTCTATCATAATAAGAATTATTGTAATAAATCTTTGAAAACTTGTTGTTTCACTTATAACTATCATCGTCCGTTTTCGTTGGACCTTAAGCTTCAGATGTAGTTGGTCATCAATTCAAAGATTTAGTTCTTGTGACGTGTCTTGTTTCGTATTTGCTTGCTTGCTGATTTGGCGCATATCCGTTCATATGTTGGGTCTCTTCAATATTCTGCAACGAACAGTAAAACACTTTCCACACACGCAGAGAACCGATAATGTTCCTGAATAGCCCCTGCAATGCCTTGGAATGAAAGATCAATGAAATCATCACCAATGAAAGCAGCGGATTGAAACTCCCTAGTCCTGCTGCATACCTCCTTCAAGAGACAGGACTTTCACAACAAACATACATCTCATTGGCAATCGATTTCTAATTGCTTTGCTTAAGACAAATTCAATGCTGCTCCGATGAATGCGAAATAAAAACACCTCGTGCTCGTGATCCTTTCCCACATTACGCTCTAAAGAGCCCCCCTCCCCCCATGTAAGACGTGAGCATTTTCCCTGATAACGCAATTTCCGTAACAATCACCCAGACTCTAGCGACTCCACTTTAATCTTTTCCCATTCACGCCCAATTCCGCCCCGCAGCAGCGCACTCGAGAAGAGTTATTATTTTTCATTAAGCACACGATAGCAGTTCAAAGGTTTGAGCTTTCACTTCGAGGCCACGAAAAGTAATCCCTCACCGCGATATCCGCTAATACAATATTTCCGACCCCTCGACGATGGTGTTGGTCCTTTGAGATGAAGGGAGAGTGATTTAAATTTGCGGCGAAAATATATCAATTTTTCTTTCGCTTTTCACACTCTCGCACAAACAGCGGTGGGGGTGGGCAGGACTTAAAGTTTGCGTTCAGGTTGCAGCCTCTGGCGCTCTGGTATCGTGCTCGGTGACGGGAAACTATATAAATTTGCGAACTTTATGAAGGTACTTCGGTTTTGAGCTTTCTAAGCACGTAACGAAAATCTGAAATTATTTTTCAAATAAACGAATGAAACATAATTCCTCTGAGCTGGGAGAGAAGTTAGATTGAGATAGCGCGGCAGCGTCACGTAGTGCAGACGACGATTTATTTCCGAACACAAAACACCGCTTTATGGCGTCATTACTGGATTGAATGCATTTAATTAAAAATGCAATAAACAGGTTAGCTGCAGGATGTCGGGAACGGGGGGCGAACGGGGGTTTTCGAAAATAAAAGCACTTTTTATCAAGGCGTTTTTCGTTGAAAACTTTTTAAGTGTCAGCATTGTTTGGCGCTGCGCTGCGGTGTTTATGGGGCGGGATTCATTCGGTGAGTACGAGGCGAGGCGGGGCGTGGGGAGGGAAATTTAAATCAGAGTTTTATGGTAAATGATTTCGAACTTTGAGGGATTAAAACTGAGTTAAATACTTCCTTCTTGGGTTAAGCATTATGCCGGTGCCAAGGACGTAACGTTTTTATGCGGTCGAACTGAATGGTGGCGAGTTGTTGAAAGGAAAGTCGTTAAGAAAATGAATGAGAAAGTTGCTCTTTCGCCCCTCGAATGATTGAGAGGTCGCAGTTCAAAGGGGATAGGTTATGGTATGGACTTAGAAATTCTGGAAACGATTGTGTCTGTCAATGCACAGAGGTAAGGTAGGATGTGTCACCCCCTACGCAAAGGATCTACTGTCCGTATCCGTGGTTGAAAATACAATCTCTTCCCTGTCACTACAATAGGATACACTTACTTAACCCGCTGAAAATCGACACAAATCCCTAGAACCCGTATCCTCATGAGAGAACAAATGATTGCCGTAAACGCTCATCCGGGCTCCTGCACCACCCCAATTTGTTTCATTCATTCATCAAAATAAAAGGACCTCTAGCGTCTCCATCCTCTTTGGTATTTTTGTCCTTGCCACATGTCAATACCTCCGCAAAATGCCCAATTCACCCAACTCAGTGCGCACACATCTCTTAGGAGGTGCCGATGCATATGCCCATCGCTTCACATCCCCGTAAAGACATCCCGACCCTCCTGTGGGCAGTGTGATTTGTATACGGCGTTCATTCCTTTATAAAGACTAATTGCCAAAAGTGCAATCCAATTTGGTATTCACCGAAAAATATTTACCATCACTCTAAATCAGTCCAACACGCCTGTGCAGGTTCCTCGGCACGTTACATCGATGCCGGAAATGCCAGACCACTCTGGTCCGGTCACGGTGAGTGTAGCAATAAATTCCCCAGTGGGCATCGGTAACTTACACTTTGGCTTGTGAACTGCTGCCGCCCGGGCCAAATGTCGGCCCCGTCTGGCTCTGGTGGGAGAGAGAGTTCGTCGGCATGCAGGTTACGACAGACACCAGAGCTGTGTCATAAATCAATATAGACTATATCGACTTATGGGCCAGGATGCAGGATCTCGCCACTCGGTGACGGCGAGGGGCGGAAAATGAAAAGAGAAACTATAAAACTGAATTTCCTCTTGTCAGACACCGGCGGCGCGGCACTGGCAGGGAAGATACTCGTACTCTCCTCGAATTGAGTAGACGAAAATTCACTTTATTCGGTTTATGCGGCAAACGAAAAGATAAAGGGTTCCTTGGCGTGCGGATTTGGTATGCTCCGCAGAAGGGGGCGTACCATATCTGAAGTGAGCAAGCGAGCGCAGCATACGCCCGCATGCCCTCCCCGCACGCATATCCACACAAAGGGCAACAGATAAAAGGAATTTAAAGAAGAGGAATGGTTGGGATAGTTTGCCTGTAGGAGCAGAGCAGAGGATCCCAAGGATGTGGAGATGGGCGTGTTGTACTTACCGTAACTTTGAGTCGAGCTATCGGTGGTGATTCGAGAGTTTCCAAAATTGCTGTTGCACTATTGTAGTTACCGACTAAAAGGCAATACTGAGCGACTCCACTCCACAGCTCGACGACTTTTTTCCGCTCTCGGATGCCGTTGCACTGCATGCGTAGGTGTGTGTGTGTGTGTGAGTGTTGTAGAAGCGGTATCCATCGCAAGGGAAGCATCCAGTCAGCATGTAATGGCATGAAAGAAAAAGAAAATACAGGAAAGTGAGCTTTATATTTACAAATTCAGATCTGTAGACAGTTTAAGGAGCAATATACGGTTTCTGTTTTACGTTACGTGACGGAGGAGGAAAACGATGCAGCAATTTAAATAGTTTATCGTTTTACGGCAGGAGGAAGTTTCGTTTTTATCTTCTGTTAGCTTAACATGCATAAAAGTTTAAGAGCGCCTAGGGAACGCATGTATTTTCGGGGATCTCTGGCTATGGCCGTCATTAGCAGGAGTTCAGGAAGAGATTATCGCTTAAGTGTGGAGTACACGGTAAGTTTAGTCGGTGCACTACACATTCTTATCCTTGCAAAGTGGGGGCTTACATTGTAGTCTCTGTTTTCGAAAGTGTTTGATACAAGACTGGGAATTATAGTCCATGAACAATGTTAATCGGGATTATTTTGCATTGTTGTGTGTGTGTTTCACTCTCATGCCGAGAAGGTTTCTTGAATTACTTGTAAGAGCTAAATTGAAATTGTTGGTCGCCCTCGGTGGGGGAACAATTGACGTGTCGACTTATTTTCTTAGCACTGATTTGAAAATTTTTTGACAGCAACTCATGTGAAGTGCAGTTTGGTCATATGAACTTACATACTTCGCGTAGACGATACGAGACGGTTTGAAATTTCCTTGATAATCTTATGGGACAGTCTTTTGCCCAATCACAAACAATCCCTTTAACCTACTAGTTCATTGCTATTCCGTTGCATCTGTAAGATTTGGTTGAAGGGAAACATTCGGAGATAAGTGGAATCTGAGTGTTATTTGTTCGATTCAACTGAGCCAACAACTGAGACTCTTTAAAATCGCCTTTTGAATTCCGTCTGACGTGTGCTTACACCCTAACCTTATTTAGTTCGATTTCACGTCACGAAAGTCTAGGTTAAATCAGAGTTTCCCACTGCTGTGGATCCTTGAAAAGACTCAAGATATGAAAACTGACACCACCAATTCGTTGATTCTAAGACAATATATGACAGTTTGTATAGAAGTGCGCTGTGCAATGTCATGTCCACATTTTACATCTCTACCAAAATCGTGAAATTTTTTGGTTGACAATGGGGATCTCTGACTGCTTCACCAAGGGCCGCAACAAAATGCCATGAAACTTTTTCAGCATCACTCTCGAGAATGATCTCCGAAGGTCTGTTAAGAAATTAGCTTACATTGATTTTATGGGATGAACACAGCGAGCTGTCTGTGGTGCGTTTGTTGTCATAGTAGTGGAGGTGGCTAATATTATTTGGCGGTAAATGTGTGAATATCAAGTATCCCCGTTAAAATGCACACTTTCGGTGTCCAGAGCAGATCAACACAATGGGCAGTTAAACCTACGGGATAGTCAAGAACCTTGTTTGCCTTCGGTCTGCAATACCAAAGTTAAGCGTAAGGTTCTTTCTACCACTTGCCCATGAGGCCATCTTTCGAAACACCAAGCTGCCTTTGTATGACTCAGTGAACACTCCCCAATGCTTGTTTGAGGTCTACTTGAAAACGCATGACCGAAGTCACTTTATGGCTTGAGGAATGTTTGGTCCACCGTTTTTAGACAAGTTCGTGCCGAAACTAGGCAAGAAAGCGTTGATAATATACAGGAGTTTTGTGTCTGTTACGTTAACCCTTTCTAGAGCCTTGTATCATTCCGATGGCAATATCAGTTTGTTAAGTTAAGAATAGCTTTGAAGTCGATAGTTTTGCTCTTAATTACTCGTATTTTGAAGCGTAGGCTGACACCTCTTTTGCTTTGGTTGGTGTAACAATGCCTTAGTGATGCTGCACTTCGAATATCATGCTTTTCAGTCTTTCGCCAGTTGCTTTCAGTCTCAACCCAAGTTTGTTAAGATCTTTTTTCACTTGTGAGCATCGTCTTCCGTTGGTGTATCAGAATGAGTCGGATTCAAAGGCCTTTGGGTTAGAGCTTTGTTCTCTTTAATAAGAGGCTTAGTCATGAACAGATGTTTGACTTGGTTCATGTCCCGTACATCCTGTTGTCCTCTTTTTATATTAAAAAATTGTTTAGCTTAATTCGTCTATTGACTTTCTGCTGTTTACTGACCAGTAAGAAGTTATTTGAACAATTTTGCATCTTTCAGTAAATGCTATTAAATGCGGTTCCTAGATCTACTCTATCAAAGCTATGCTCAAAATTAGGTCAGTGTGCTCCCCAGTATCTGCTTAGCAACTAGACAAAAGACAAATGCTCTAGCCTTGATACTGAAAGTTGTTTCCCGGTCAAAATCGACACAAAAAGCCATTACCATATTTTCCCGACATGTAGTAAAATTCCTTACGATTGAGCAACGTTTACAAATTTACTACTTTTGCAACGTGAGTGCTGTATCTTCGTGGGGCCGTCCTAATCTGCTTTTTACATTTTTGTTTTAAGTACCAATATTATGCCAACAATCTGGGAACGATTCAAGGACTCAATGTCAATATCACCTAAGAAAATCGTAAGCTACAGCGGGAAGCTATCAGAAAGATGCTTAGGAGGCTGGGAGCGACAGAACGCGCTTTTACGAACACAGCCGTATCAGCAGATAAATATTTCGTAAAGTTAAGCCAACAGAAAAATAAGCAGGCTGCATATGTAATTCGGACGAGCTTAATATCTTGACCTTGTTCGACATGGAAGACGGCCCTCAAGTCAACCAATCTGTCATCTTCAAGAAATTGTAACAGTTCTATACAGCAGGAATGACATTTATGCACATTGATACAGATTAAAAAATAATTTGTACCTAACACGCAGCATTGTCGTAGATATAAACAGTTTTTGAAACATCCTTATCCTGGGTATTAAATGAAGAACAATGGTTGATACTAGTAATTGCAATTTCTTCTCTCTCTTTTGGCGCTACAGTCTGGGGTAGACCTAAGCCTCAACCGACATTCCCCTCAAGGCAGCACGATCTTTCGCTAGCTGCCTCCAGTTGTGCACTTCAAATTAGTTAAGGTCCTTCTACATTTGTGTGCGCCACTTAAGCCTAGATCCTCCCCCAATGGCTCATATTTGAAGACATTTTGGGCCGGAGCATTGGCGTCCATACACTGTACAAGGCCTAGTCTTCTTAAGCTTTAAAGACGCTTGACCAGGCGCATGTTTCTGTACTGCAGGTGCTATCAAAGCACACAAGACCAAATATCTCTCGCAAAACTCTTCTTTCGAAGACGATGACGTCTTATTTAGCGGTATCAGAATGGCTCGAGTTTAAAGGCCTTCAGGCTGGAGCAGTGTGATTCTGCTCTGATTTCGGTACTGGTGTTTTCGTCCCTATTTACTGCGAAGCCGACGGCCCCATGTGTTCATCCAATCACGTCAATGTCGTCGGCGTAAGACAGCAATTGATCTGACTTTTGGAAGATTTTGCCTCTGGTGTTGACATGTGAGTTACGCACTATCTTCAAAAGAATGATGTTAAAGAAGTCACATGACATGACAATAATGATTACACTTTTTGAACTAAGACCTGCTGCTCCGCACAGCAATGACAAATTCCATTCCACGCCTTGACAAAGAAATGTGGCCACATACGCCACTTTCGAATGTGCGGTTGCCAAAGAACTCTTGTCAAGCTCCTTGTGGCCTGTAGTGTCACCCCATTTATTTTTTTTTATTCTGCTTAGAGACATACCTTGGTAGTACTGTCTTTAAGATAGAAGCTTTTCGCTTTATAGGTTACCCCAAGTGCTACTTTTGATTTTCTCTACACGGTGTGTGACTCCTGTATGAGAAGGAAGATTTAGCCATGACTGTAAGCAGATGTCACTATAATATCGACGGATCCCGGTCAATGTCAATGATCGCAACAGATGACAAGTGCATACAAAAGAGCATCATTTCGGCCCAACACCATCGCGCTTTGTTGTTTACCAATCTCTTGTTGCACTGTGCGTGTGACTTGTTTAAACAATGCTGAATAGTGTTCGCCTATAGCTGAAATTCAATTCAGTAAATTGAACTTTAAATCGACTGACAACGAAATTAAAGATCCATCTTAAATTGCAGACGAAGCTATCCACCCACCACCTTCAACTGATTGAATTTGCAGGAGAGCTTCTTAGTTGAGACAATATCTTGTCAAGAGTCAATTGATTTATTGCACTCACCACCAACACACACACACGTCAATTAGATCGATTGCCCAAAATGCCTAAAGGAATCTGATCCTGTGGTTCCGACAAGTCTCACATTTCGTATACGAATGCGTAATTAGCAACTAAGTGGCGAGATTTCAATTCCGAGAGCTTTGTTTGACTCAACACAATCGATTTGGAAATGCACCCCTCCCCGTATCACTCGCCTGCAAGTAATTCAATTTCAACTTGTGTGCCATCCTGTGATGTTCTTCTATCAGCCCAACGCCCAAGACACTGGCCAAGATTTGTGCAAACAGCACATTTGCTGAGAACCTCACTTTAATCAGCCAGGAGTACACACTTCGGCATGATCTACGGCCGGGTGGGCAGCAAGTTTTTGACAAAAAGGTTAATCTACACACGCCCACACATGCCTGTCAACAACAATACGGGATGTGCAGTCCACAGCCCTTAGCAAACACGGCACACACACACAAGCGGAACCATCGGTTTTTGTCATTGCTGCTGTTGGACGGTGGGCCTGGTGGTCGGTTGGTCAGCTTGGAGGAGCAGCAACAACCGATGACGGGTGCTGGTCGACGATGCGGAGAGGGACACGACAGAGATGGACGGGTTCTTTTGTTGGGAGGGAATATGTTTCGTTCGCCTACCTGAAGAATTTCGTTGCATACAAATAGCCGCAAACGAGCTGACCACTCCAGATACGTCTCCAGATTGCACGTCTTCTTCGGATCCTGCACCCCAGGTGGACCACCTGACGTTGATGGCTGGTCCCATTTCTTTGACTGAAAATAGAGAAAAACACATTTTGTAGTTAGGCTTCGCATGCACGCATATTAATTGAATCTTCAAGGTATCTGTAAGCTCTCCTGCTGCGCATTTTTCCATCGAGATTGAGCTGAGATGCAGATGCGCCGCATATATTATTTAATAAGCTACTCTTATCAAATATTCCCCTCTGTGTAGCTCTGTCGGCTAAATTTTACGTCTGCGTTTGTTTGGTCGTGTGTGCATGTAAATGTATTCTGGATAAACTTCCCCGTGAGTGCAGGGAACATGTCGGAATTTGACATGAGGACTGCAGTGGAATACAAACAGAAGCGAGTTATGCAACGGCAACCTTTTAGAGTGCTCGCAACGGATGCGGAACTTGGCGGAAAAACGAAAAAAAAACCGAACAGTACACACAAGAGGGTTCATTTGAGGAATGTGCAGTTTTGTTGTGGAATTATGTTCTTGTGTATCGCTTTGCCATTATCTGCGAATGTTGTGCATAAGGTTTGTGGGGCATGATGCTTCCTTGTAACTGTTGAGGAACTGTGGAGCAACTAATTGAATTTTTTATTGCAATTTGTTGCCAGTTCGACACTGAAATTTGTTGTTTAAGAATAATTTGAATTTGTTCACAAGGATTTCATTCTGGTCCTGAATTAGAATAGAGGAATTTAATCTCAATTCGATGCATTGGAGGAAAAATGAGAAGCTTGCGGTAGACATGTTTTATACAAGAATGGGTAGCCAGTTGAGTAATGCTTTAAATGAAGAAAAGTAACGTTGTCTGCGTATTTGGTAACATTTTTTAGAAAGATAAATGTGGGGATGGACTGAAAAAGTGTCAGCAAATCGACACCAATGCGGAAGGTCTTATTTTGAATATCAAACTGACTTCAGTGCTAAGTGGCACAGTGATAGAGTAAAAGCTCATCAAGCGGCGAACCCTGGGTCCGAAACCAAGTGGAAATTATTATCAGTTCCTGGACAGTTTCTTCGCCTCTATTTCTTTATAGAGTAGTTGCTCGCATATTTTTACGTCTTTCGGAAAACCATATCATATTTAATTCTTCGGAATGTTGCCAAATGAAATTATATTGCTTTAAAAGTATTTTATGGACTCAGATAATATGGTCAGTTAAAACTATTTACAAATGCGTTCTTCTACTCGTTGTGTATGTATGTGTGTATCAACGCAGGTTAGTTCGTTAAAATTATCATAGAATTGAGTTTGGAAAAATTCTTGAAAATCTCCGATTCAAAGTTGAAGTGTTTCCAAAAAAGTTCAACATTTTGAAAATCCACAATTGCAGTTGTGGTAAAGTGGATGCAAGTGAGGGGGACGTGTGAAAGTTTACACACTGAAGGTCTCAGGATCGTCCCAGGATAGCGGAACTGAAAATTTTGAATTTTGTGCAAAAGGCACAAGCAATAGGAGTACTTGCTGAAAAAGCGATACCTCGGACCCTTGTGATTTGTAGTGTCAGCTATACCAATAGCCGAAGACAAAGATTTGTAAGAACAGTCTTAGAGGAAAATGATGGCAGGATACTGGAACATGTTATTATTTAGAACTGTTTGAGATTTTGGAAAATTTTGGTTTTTATGCTTGTGTAACTTTGAATCTTTCGAAATTTAATTATTGCAGGATCCTTGATTTCAAAATCGTGTTCCGTCCGGGAATCGAACCTAGACTATCTGCGTGGCGGTCGACGCACTTATCACTACGCCACGGTGGCCACTTCATTCATAATTTTAGAAGTGAAAAAAATGTAAACGTATTGAAATTAAAGCTTTGGGTATTTCAAAAATGCCACCTCCCAGAGTTGTGGCTGATCTTGGAAGCGTTAACCTACTTTATAGGGAATGTGTGTCAGTTGTCAGTTTTTTTAAACAACAACATTGTTTTTTCCTCTTCAAAAAATGTCCGGATTTATTCTAAATAAACATAATTTGTAGGAAGTTTTGATTTTATTTTTTAATTGGAAGAAAAATTCAGTTGAAGCCCATCGAACGTTTGTAGAAGTTTAAGGTGAATCTGTTTCGGACCATAAATCATACATAAAGTGGTGTCGATTAAGTGGTGATTATTTAGAGAGTTGTGGAAAAGTAGTCTCTTTCGACGGCAAAACTTTGAGTGATTTATTTTTTGAGTTTTTTTTTATAAAAAAAAACATTTTTTTACGAAAAAACGGATCGAATTGATTGGTTCTTACAGTACAGAATTTGTATTTGAAATGCATGTATTTCATGAAAATATGATTTAGCATCACTGAGAGTTATTTCCATAAATGGTAGCAGATAACTTTCAGTGATGCCAAAGTAGTATTAGAAAACTCATACGGAAGGTATCAAGAATAATCGATTAGAGTTTGTCAATAAAACGGAAGTTGTCATCATGACAATGTTAAGCCGCACACATCTTTTATGACACGAAATAAATTGAGGGAGCTTGGTTGGGAAGTTTTGATGCATACACCGAAGAGACGCTAAAACATATTGGCCATTTCTTTCGCCAATAAACTAATACCCAAAATACGGCAAAAGGTCAGAAATAATGTTTCCCGCGTTTATTCAAGCGAATGTTTGCCCAGAGGTTACTTAAAACCTAAACATACTTGAAGAAAATTTAATAAAATTTTCACTCTGTCTGTCAATTTCCAGCAGGTTCAGAACATACACACATCACTCGTGCCATCAAATTTGTCAACTCGTTTGTCAATACAATCTAATGTATGCATGGGATCTCTAAAATCAATTACGACTCTTTGAGTTGTTTGCCTTTGAAGCACGCGAACAAACGAAAAACAAATGAGATGACATCCCATACTGTGTTTTATTGCAAAAGCCAAAGTTGAATAACAACATCCTCCTCTTGAAACCAAAAAGAAATTCATTTCATTGTTGGTGCGGCTCAACTAGGACGCACCATTGTTGTTACACAATACAGCTCATCCCCACTTCACCCGATTTCAAGTGACAAATCTCAATTCTACACCGATGCTTCAAATGCCTCGGGGGCAATTGATACTCGCATGTTTATGCACTCACCCCCCCCTAAGGGGTGGCTCCTGTCGTCGAATAAATAACAATAAACTAACAAATTAGACAAACATGCACGTGACAAAGACGGCTTCGCATTCCAATCCGCACTTCTAAGCCAACACACGCACAGCGACACACAATCACGCGTGTTCCTTTTTAAGCACTCTCAATTGTTAACGAGCTTTTTTCTCCCCAGCTTCAGTTCCATTCGGCTGTGCTATTGTTAGACAAACAAAACCGAACCAGGCCAGCCGGCGTATTGAGGTAAGGCGCACCGAGCGAGTGACGAAGAAAAAAGATTTAAATTCCATTAAAAATTCTATTTCAGGATGATGGGCGGCAGCGGCGGCGGCGGCGGCGGCGGCGGCGAATGTCAGTCGGGTTCTCCTCAATTCCCGGCCTCAAGGCCTACGTGTGTGGGGATGTTAACATCTCAGCGCATTACCCGAATTTGTCAAGAAACCCCACTTCAATCAAGCGCCTTCGCCCGCACGCCCGCCCGCCCGTCTGCTCAGGGGGGATAAAACCAATACAAAGGAATTAATTTCGTTGTTTTGCCTGTCGCAGCACAATAAAATGCGACAACGACGACCGTACGACCGTACGAGCGTACGTGTGTGTGCTGGGGGTATGTGTTCTACATCGGTTTCGACTTACGGGCGGCCCAGTATGGCAAGTGTGTGCCGCTGTCGATTCTATTTTGCTCCACTTCAGTCTGCTCTCGTCCTGGAGGTCGACGTCGTCCTCGTTTCAAATGTTTATGTAAGCAAAACCAGCAGCACCCACCCACCCGCAGCGACAAATTACATTTCCCGACGAAGGCGAATAACGTTTTAAGTCCGGGAAATGATTTTCACTTCCCATCCGAAGTCGAATTACATTAAATTAAAGTCGAAAGGGGATCAATTGCATGTGGGAGCTACCGTTGCCGCCCGTGGGCCGTGTGTTTGCATAGCTGTCCTAAGTAGGCACTTATAATGGGGAGTGATCGCTGTGACTGCTGGCTGCGAGGTGGCATGGCGCTCCCACTCGACGAGCTGTCGATGTCATTTTTATCCGGGCCCATGCTTGATTGCTGCCACTTAATGCGTGCCAGGCGGTGGGGTCGCGGAAATATTTGGCAGGCATGATTTTCTGTTTATTCCAAGGGACTAAATTGAAATGTTTCGCAGCGCAACGCGTGGGACGTGCGACGCGTGCAGATGAAGCGTTTTTGGAAATTAATATCATTATTGTTGCGTGCATAGTCACCCTCTCTCTTGTTGACGCGTAAAAAGACTGTGGGTGTGCTGGTCGCTGGTGGAGGGGGTGGATGGGGAGGGGGAAGAGGGTGTTGAATATGTGGCGACTTGTTATCCCCCTTGTAGACAAGTGAATAAATGTTATTGTTTTGTTTGCTTCGTCTCTGACGACCTGATTTCGCTGATAACCGAAATGTTCACAATTTAGCTAAACGATGTAATGCCAGTCTAATGAGATAATTGAGTTAGCTCTGTAATGGAGAAGTTTGGATTTGGGGTTCACATTTCGTCGGGGGAACGTGGAAAGGATGAGCGTGCCCTAAATGTGAGACACTCAATTTTGACGAAATGTGATGTCTGACGGGGGCGTGAGATGTTTACTGACATTTTACGTAATCTGCGTTGACAAGACCACTTATGTATGGTATGTGCGATGGACATGATGGCGGATGTTGGATGAATGTTTAAAGGAAACGCCTTACTTTGAAGAGAAGGCCGTGGAAAAAGAATTTGAATTCTGATTGCAAAGTGAAGGTAGGACTGTAACCTTGAACTAAATCCGCTTATGGCAACTGCCGACATCCGAGCATCATGTGAATCGGAACTGACGAAAAAGTATAAGGCGCTTACTCATATGAATTGCAGTGTATAAAGGATGAAGTAGTGGAAAAAAAAGAAATGCGATAGCATAGTCCATTTTTTGCAGAAGGCAAGATTCCGATACTTGCGGCCCCTCGATTGAGTGATGCAGTTTTGTAGATCTTAATGAGACTAAGAAAGAATTGTATGGGTGGGGGCTAAGGCTTAGTTTAGACTGAAAAAAGTCCATATAAAAAAAGCGCCGAATTCTTAGAAATATATTTTTCTTGAAAACTATTTTATGTTTCTGTTGCATACATTTTGGCAGAGATATTAATGATCCATTGAAATTGCCCTTAGAAGGGCTTGTGTCCTTACGAAGAATATACGTTGCATTGCATCCTGTACTACGACCTTTATGTTTGCAATTAAATAGAATTAATTTCGTGATGAAATATTACCAAATTTATGATTAGGATATGCGCGTAATAAAGGAGTAGATGCATTTTAAACAAAAACAGATTATTCATTTCCGAATAATTTACATATGTGATTTACAATTTAACAATCTTCTTCTTCTTCTTCTTCTTGTGGCGCTACAGTCCGGGGTGGACCTGGGCCTCAACCAACATGCCTCTCCAGCCAGCGCGATCTTTCGCCAGCTGCCGCCAGTTGCGCACTCCAAGTTGGTTGAGGTCCTTCTCCACTTGTGTGCGCCACCTTATCCTGGGCCGTCCTCTGTTGCGTTGTCCCAATGGCTCAGATTCGAAGACTTTTCGGGCCGGAGCAGTGGTGTCCATACGCTCTACATGGCCTAGCCATCTTAAGCGTTGTATCCGTAGACGCTTGACTAGGCTCATGCCGCTGTACAGCCCATACAGTTCGTGGTTGAATCTTCTCCTCCAGATGCCATCAACGCAAACAGGACCAAAAATCGCGCGCAGAACTTTTCTCTCGAAGAGACCAAGGGCATCCTCATCCGCTTTAAGTAGTGTCCAAGTTTCCGCGCCATAAAGTAGGACTGGGATGATTAAGGTGTTATATAAAGCAAGCTTAGTCTTTCGAGAGAGGGCTTTATTACTCAATTGCCTCTTGAGCCCAAAGAAACAGCGATTGGCAAGAGTGATTCTGCGTTTGATTTCGGTACTGGTGTTATTGTCCCTGTTTACTGCGGAGCCGAGGTAGACGAAGTCCTTGACTACCTCGAAGTTTCTGCTGCCTAGTGTGACGCTCTGTCCGAGACGCCGATGTTGTGTGTCCTTCCTTGATGACAGCATGTACTTCGTTTTGCCCTCATTTACCACCAGACCCATTTTAGCCGCTTCTACTTCAATGCCAGCAAACGCATCATTGACGGCTCGCTGTGTTCGACCAATCACGTCAATGTCGTCGGCGTAAGCTAGCAATTGAGCTGACTTTTGGAAGATCGTACCTCTGGTGTTGACCTGTGAGTTACGCACGATCTTCTCAAGGATGATGTTAAAGAAGTCACATGACAGTGCGTCGCCTTGTCTAAAACCTTTTTTGACATTGAAGGTCTCGGTGAGTTCGTTCCCGACCTTGACGGAGCAGCGAGAGTTCTCCATCGTCATCCTACACAATCTGACGAGTTTGGTAGGAATGTCAAAACTAGACATGGCATTGTATAGCTCGTCTCTATGCACACTGTCATATGCGGCCTTGAAATCGACGAATAGGTGGTGAGTGTCGATTTGCATTTCTTGGGTCTTTTCCAGGATCTGCCGTAGTGTGAAGATTTGGTCGATGGTGGACTTCCCTGGCCTGAAACCACACTGATAAGGACCAATCAGGTTGTTGACAAACGGTTTCAGGCGTTCACACAATACGGCAGAGAGGATCTTGTATGCGATGTTAAGGAGACTTATCCCTCGATAGTTGGCGCAGTCGAAGGGGTCTCCTTTCTTGTGGACCGGACAGACGACACTGAGATTCCACTCATCGGGCATGCTTTCCTCCGACCATATCTTACAGATGAGCTGGTGCATGCGCCCAACCAGGTCATCCCCAGCCGCTTTGAACAGTTCTGCGGACAGTCCATCCGCTCCAGCAGCTTTATTTGACTTCAGTCTCGATATTGCTATCTTGACCTCGTCTAAGTCGGGGGGACGGAATTCTTGTCTATCATCGTCCAAATTAAGTGGAACATTCTGCCTAACAGCGGGATTTGGGTCGTCATCGCCGTTTAAGAGTCTGCAGAAATGATCTTTCCAGATTCTCAGAATCGATTGCGACTCTACTACTAGGTTTCCGTTTTGGTCCCGGCAGGCTTCGGTCCGAACTTTGTATCCACCGGATAGCTGTTTCACCTTTCGGTAAAACTTTCGGACTTCATTCCTGCCATAACATCTCTCCATCTCTTCGACCGCGCGCCTCTCATGCTCTCTCTTTTTCCTTCTGAGAAGCCGGTTCTCTTCCCTTCTTTTCTGTTCGTAGAGCTCACGAACAGCTCTCGTTGTCCGATGCAGCGTTGCCTGGTAGGCCTCCTGTTTGGCTGCATGTGCCTGCCTGCACTCGTCGTCAAACCATGGGTTCCTCCTAGGTGGTGGCGTGAAACCCAGCACATCAGTGGCAGCTTCTTTGATGGCTTTTTGACAACGTTTCCATTCTTCTTCTATTGTTAGTGCAGGCAGCGTCGAACTTTGGGAGAGTTTTAGGGAGACTCGGTCGGCAAAGATCCCAGCGACCTGTTGCGATTGTAGCTTTCCGACGTCAAACCGTTTCGGCCTATCTCGACTCCGTTGTTCTCTCGATATCCGGGTTCTTACCTTGGCTACAACAAGGTGATGATCCGAGTCGATGTTAGCGCCTCGGAATGTTCGGACATCGAGAATGTTGGAGGAGTGTCTGACGTCGATCGCAACGTGATCAATCTGGTTGACGGTTGATTGATCAGGGGATCGCCAGGTTCCTTTATGGATATTGCGATGTGGGAACCGCGTACTGCTCATAGAGAGGTTTCGCCCCGCGGCGAAGTCCAGCAGCCTGAGTCCGTTTCCGGAAGTCGTGTCGTGCAGGCTGTGTTTCCCGATGACGCCAGCAAAGATGTCCTCTTTCCCCAGCTGAGCATTGAAATCTCCTAGAACGATCTTGGTGTCATAGCTGGGGCATCGATCGTATGTTCTTTCTAGGAGATCATAGAACTCATCCTTGCTGTTGTCATCCTTTTCTTCTGTCGGGGCGTGAGCGCATATCAGGCTGATGTTCCCGAATTTAGCCTTAATGCGGATTGTCATGAGGCGTTCGCTTACAGGATCGTAGCTTATGACTTTTTGCCTAAGTCTGCCTCGAACAACAAATCCGCATCCGAATAGGCGCTGCCTTCTCTCCCTGTAGCAGTCGCTGTAGTATATGTCGCAGTTCTTCACCTTCTTTCTGCCCGGCCCATCCCATCGCACTTCCTGGATGGCGGTGATATCTGCTTTGTAGCAGTCAAGGGCCTCCGCAAGTTGTTCGGCTGCACGTGGTCTGTTAAGGGACCTCACATTCCACGTGCAGAACCGAAAATCGTTGTCCTTTGTTCGTTTTCCGGGGTCGTCAACGTTGGATCCGTCCATATCCGAGGCAAGTTGTCGTTGCTGAACTCGGTTATTTTTTGTGTGGTGAGGGAGTTAGCCTCACGCACAACCTACAGACTGGTAGGCCAGTCGCTGCATACATTGGTTCACCACACAACGGATGCTGTGATGGCTATCCAGGGGGCGCCACTTGGAGGCTGTATGTCAACTTGACCTATGCACGGACGAGGATAGTCTTGGCAGCTCGCCATGTTGAGCGCGATCAAGGACATTGCCTCGTGTGCATAGGCCCATGCCCCCCTATGCACACGAGGCAATCTACAATAAGCTTATTTGTAGGTGGGTGGTAGAGGGGAGATTGAGAAAGGGGCAAATTGGTGTAAGAAACGATTATCTTAAGAGGATGTATATATTGAGAGGGGATGTTACTATGGTGATGGGGATGAAGTGGTTTACGGTAGCGGTAGCAAGCTGAAGTGGCACCCAATTGCCAACCGCCATGCAGAGTTCTTAATCTTTAAAACGTCTTCGTACAACAAAGTGGTCATCACTGCTCAGAGAAGAGTCAGTCACTCCACTGCGAGTAGCCTTCAGTGTCCGAATTCAAGGCACAGAGCGAGTCGAAGGTATAAAGGAGGAAAGTCTCTGTGACTTGTGGCACATTCGCTTGTACTTCTGACTTAAGAAAACCCCACAAGGTCTAGGAGAATCAAATTCGTTCGATCTTAGTAGACTGTTCACATCACCTCCACATGAGATGACAAAGTTCTCATATCGTTCTCCAGTGTAGCAGGACCATTGAGTATGTGTTGTGTGGCGAACCCATTGAAGGCACCTGCCACTGGCCCTGATCAATGCCTCGAAAAAAAGAGTGTAGGGAAAGGAAAACCTTCTATTGGTGAAAGAAAGGCCATTGTATTTATTCATGTCATTCCGTCAACTGCACAAAACAATAGATTACGCCACGATTTCCGTATATATGTAAGTCTTGGTGTTTCCAGGTCCCAAAGTAAGTGTTAAGATCTGCTCAGATTTCAGGAATATGTCCAAAATCCACTTCGAATTGTCACAAATCACCTAAAAATGTTTTCAAAAATGGCTAAGATCACTAGGCAGATCTCCCTGCATATGGCCGCAGCAATTTTTGAGTCTCCGACAGTGCGAAAAATACAATAAAAGAGCCAAAATATCGAAAAACACAAACATTTAAAGGGAAAAAGGTGAAAAAAGGGAAAAAATATCGGAAAATTAAGAGCGGCCGGAGGGGCCGCTCCGAGGGTATATAAGGGGGTCCAGGCGCGGGAGCGAGTTTAGTCTGTCGTGAGTTGTCCTAGAGTGTACATCGGAGGTAATTGGGGTGTACTGATTTTTTTTCCCAGGTACTCATGTCCTCGGGTGCATGTTGGGGTCACCACCACCCACCAGTGATGTCTGATGGTAGGCACGTGTCGATGGTGGTTGGTGTCTTCGATGGTGGCTGGTGCCTTCGATGCTGGCTGATGTCTTTGATGATGGGTGACGTCATCGATGGTGGCTGAGATGGTTGATGGTGTCTGATGTTTTGAATGGTGACTGACGTCTTCGATGTTGGTTGACATGGTCGGTGGTTCCTCACATCTTCGATGGTGGCTGAGATGTTTGATGGTGCCTCCTTTCTTGGATGGTGGCTGATATGGTCCATGGAGGCAGAAGTGTTCGATGGTGCCTCACATCTGCGATGATGCCGATGGTACCTCACATCTGCGAAGGTTAATGGTGGCTGCAATAATGGTGGTGTCTGATGTTTTCGATGTGGCCTAAGATGGTTGATGGTGCCTCCTTTCTTGGACGATGGATGACATGATCGATGGTGCCTCACATCCGCGATGATGCCTCACATCTGCGATGATGCCGATGGTGCCTCACATATGCCATGGTGCCTCACATCTGCGAAGGTTAATGGTGGCTGCAATAATGCTGGTGTCTGATGTTTTCGATGTGGCCTGAGATGGTTGATGGTGCCTCCTTTCTTGGACGATGGATGACATGGTCGATGGTGCCTCACATCCGCGATGATGCCTCACATCTGCGATGATGCCGATGGTGCCTCACATATGCCATGGTGCCTCACATCTGCGAAGGTTAATGGTGGCTGCAATAATGGTGGTGTCTGATGTTTTCGATGTGGCCTGAGATGGTTGATGGTGCCTCCTTTCCTGGATGGTGGATGACATGGTCGATGGTACCTCACATCTCCGATGGTGCCTCACATCTGCGATGCTACCTCACATCTGCCATAGTTGATATTGACTGACGTCTTCGAGGGTGCCTGAGATGGTTGGTGGTGCCTTCTTTGTGGATGGTAGCTGACATGGTTGAAGGTGCCGGACAGAAGCGGACTACAAGTGGCTTGATGATTGGTGGGATCTGCTCAAATGAGTATACTTAAGTATTTCTTTTCTATGCACAATAGTTTTTTAATATATACACATATTATATATGCGCACATACATATACATTCGTTTGAGTCATGACTCCCGCGTCGAAAATTTACATGCTAGCATGATGCGGGCAGGCGCGCTTCGTCGAATCTTAGGTTCTTAATCTTCTTCAAGACACGAACAGGTGTTCTTGGGTTAGGTAGGGCTTTCTCACTTCTCTCTCTTTTCAGGTCTGCTTGTTTCATCGTTTTTCAGGTTTGTTCTTCTACTTTCAGTTTTTTTTTTTTTCTTTCGTCTTAGGTCCAACTTTCCGGGCGAGTCGTGATGATAGTCGTAGTATTTAGTTCCCTAGTAGTATTTAGTTTCCCTTGCCAGTCTTGTGGTTGATAGCATCAGGCTTGTTTGCGCAATGGGCTCGTCGTGCGGAATTGCACTTCACCGAAGATGCTTGAATAGAGCTCGTGCGGCGAGAGTTGAAAAGGCGCTTCCCTCGCAAACGTAGTGTAGACAACGGACGGATGATGTGCATCAAGTTAAGATAGACAACATCCTGTTCGTTAGTAGTAGTTGGAAGCCATTCAGCGCATTCAGTCGAACGAAGTTAGAATGGAATGGACACTTCTCTCGTAGTAGTTTATTAAATGGATGATATGCATCGTAATGACACTACAACTACCGCACGGTCAGTGGCCCAATCCAAAGCTACAAGAATTAGCAAACTTACGTTCTTTTTATGGTGGTGGGATAGTAGTTGCAAGAACGTTTGAAAAAAAAAATCTAATTGGGTCATTTGATCCGCTCGCTGTAGATTGAGTGTTAAGATAGACAACATCCATTTTGTAGAAATGTAGAGTAGATGACGGACGGATGATATGCATCACATTAAGATAGACAACATCCTGTTCGATCATATGAGTCAGAAGTGTTCTCCTTCGACTTCCGCTGAATTACGTTGAACTGAGACTTCCCTCGTAGAGTAGTAGAGTAGACGACGGACGGATGATATGCATCACATTAAGATAGACAACATCCTGTTCGTTCGTAGCGATCGGAAGCGCCATCCTCTAAGCCTGTCTGGGCCTTCAACTCTTCATGTGAAGTTGCCTCCGCCGTTGTTGCTCGTGACTGTAAACAAACTGGTGCTCCTCCAAGATAGCAAATAGATGATTGCCTTCGACTTAAGACGGACAATCGTATGCCTCCTTCGTAGTGTAGATTGCAGAGGGACTCAGATTTCCTTTTAGCGTGACTTTCAGAACTATTAATTTATTTTGTGGCAGTTTGGATGTCATACGGCGCTTCTTAGAGATGTTTGGGTTACCTCTCCGTAGATTCTTTCTTGTAGTTGATTTCAGGTTTAGCAACTATTCGAAATCTCGCAGTAAGCATCAGTAGTTAGTTGTAGTCGGAAGACTTCTCCTTCGTGCTCGTCGACGCTCCCACTTCTCGGTGTAAGGTTATAGTTCACCGAAGTTGGTGGTTGCAGCTAGACGAGCTGGAGTTGATGAGAATGGCTTCGCTTTGAAGTAGAGTAGACAACGAACGGGTGCCTTGGCTTTGTTCGTTTTTGTGCAGGAACTCAAATTGATTTAAGCGCGATCGGCTTTTAGAACTATTGATTGATTCTGTGGCAGTTCGAGAACAGCCCCTCAGCGCTTCTTAGAGTGATGTTTGAGTTTCTGCGTAGATTAGTATATACAGCGAACGCTCTTAAGTTAGAAACATTTTTTTTTTTCATTCTAGAGCTTTAGCTTTGCACAAGGGGCTTTGGAAGGGATCCCTAATTTTTCGAGCCTCTTCTACTTAACGTGAATTTTTTCTGTCTCCTGGGGTTAGTTTGGGGAAAATCTTTTATTGCCGGGACATCAGTTTCGTCGGTTTCATCGGTTTCATCGGTTTCATCGGTTTCATCGGTTTCATCGGTTTCATCGGTTTCATCGGTTTCATCGGTTTCATCGGTTTCATCGGTCTTCCTCCAAACTGAGAACGATCTCTAGATTTCAGTCTATTTTGTGGCTTCTGATTTGGGCACAGTTTTGTCCTCGAGATAGTCTTCGTTTAGTCGCGCTTTTGATACTTAATTCATCCTCGGATCAAAAACTTGCTTTTGATTGCAATTTCGTGTCCGCAGAGTTCGAAGAAAACCTCACTGCTTCGTCTGAGGTGATCGGTAATGGCCAAGGTTTCCTTAATGTGCACCTCGCTTCAAGGGCCAGGTCAAGAAGATGTTGCCTTGATTTTGATTCTGGTTTCGTCTGCGATTTGGAACTCGATTTGAATTTTGATCGTGATCCACTTTCGTCTCCGATTTCAGACGTTTTTTGAATTTATTGCTGCTATGGTCGGTTCTGTAGAGACTTAAGCAAGAAATTCGCGATCCTTTCGGGTTCTCCTCGCTGTCGAAGACATTCGCGATGGTGTTTGACTGCTGTATTCCTCAAGATCCTGTATGGCAGGCAGCGCTTTAGAAATATCCAAAGAACCAGATTAGCAGTAGTGAAGTGTTGTGTGTTGCAAGCAGATGTGGTGGCTTCTTCCCTTCCCTGGGAGGAGGCTGAAAGTGGTCTCACGATCTACCACATCTCTTGCGATTTGTGTAAGGGCCCAAAAGTGTTTTTTTTTTCGTTGCTGATCAGAAAAGATGCAGGAATGCAGTTCAACAATGACCACAAGCCGTTCAACAGAAGCAAGCCGTTTCCTCAACATATTTATTTATATTTTTCTTTTTTTTTGTATTAAGAAAAACACAGAAGCTCCATTTGTACAGAAGTGTCTGAGGTTTCTAGTATACTTCGCGACTCAACTTAATCTTAAACTTAGCTTAAGGAGCTTCTGTTAGGCTTTGACTTGCTTCGCGTTGCTTTTTAAATTGCTTAATTAATTCTTAGTTGTTCGACACTTTCCTTGCAATCGTTGCAAACGCTTTTCTTTCTGATATTTTTCAATGCAAGACCTCAGACTTAGTTTCTTTAGATTAGGCATAGCTAGGGCTTAGAAATTTCGTTCAAAACACTTGGGAATCTCTGTCCTTATCACGGGCCAGGACTATCGTTACTTGCCTTTGAAAATAAACTTTAATTGAGGGTATGCATGCACTTGGTCCCGGGATGTCTGTTCCCCCTGGATTGTTTCTATCAAAGGACATCAACAGTTCGGGTAGAATACCTTAGACAGGATGGTTAGGTTAGACAGGTTAGTTAGGATAGCTAGATGCGATGCAGATTTTGAGTAAATCTTTGGACAGCCAAAGAGCTAGGCATAGATAGGGCCGTCCTTAGACAGGGAATAGTCACTTTAAGTAGGAGATACTTAGTCAGGCACTTAGCTTAGATAGGTAGGGACTCAGAATGTTTTGTTTTTTTTTTTTTGCTAGTCCGGTGTAATTACTTCATTCCAATATCTTTGCACAATTTTTGGTTTTGCTCGAACGCAGATCAAGAGTAGGTTTAGACAGTTTAGGAGGGAGATAGCTAGGTAGACAGCTTAAACACGAAATTTTCTTAATTTTCCAAAAAATTCTCCCACTTTTGTCGATTTTTCAAAATTCTTGTGCAAAGATCTAGGGCTTAGAAATTGCAGACTTAGCGACGTAGAAAGCTTTTATCGCTGTCAGTACATTTGCGTTATTCGGGCGGGAGGATATAGGCGGTTATTTTTTTTTTTTTTGTTTTTTGTGGCGGTGGTAAAATGCTCTCTGCGTGGAGAAGTCTGTATAGGTTTAGCTCGCGACTTGGTGTAGGACTTCGAGAGCCAAACAGGAACAGGTCTCTTTGAAGTTAGGTAGGGGACCGCTCAGCGGACCCGACAGGTGTCCCTGAGGATAGGTAGGGAGACCCCTTGAGTGCTTCAAACAGAAGTGCTTAAGGATAGGTAGGGGACCGCTCTGGAGCACAGCAGGTGCTCCCGAGGATAGGTAGGGTTCTAATCTTTTCCCTTCTGTTTCAGCGCAGAATGGCGTTAATGCAGCTGCGTTCTTAGATTAAGTCTTACGTGCACGTGTCTTTCATAAGCATTCCTTGGCCATTTATTCTCGTTGTTAGCCGTTTGGTTAGTCGGAAATTCTCGAAGTTTGCTGCAAAGCATTTTTTGGCCTTTTGGCTTCGGTCGTAATCGATCGCGAGAATAGCGGACATCAGGTGAATCAGAATCCGGATTCGATTCCAAGTCCAGAAACCAAGCTCCAGCTCGTGCTACTGCTCCTGCTCCTGTGCCTGCTCCTGCTCCTGTATTGTGTGTTTGTGTAAGTGAAAGTGAAAATATGAGCTGATATGGTGGCTTCTTCCCTCTGGGAGGAGGCTGAAAGTGGTCTCACGACCTACCATGTCTCTCGCATATGTGTAAGGGCCCAAAAGTGTTTTTCGTACGATGACCAGAAGAGGTCCAACAATGTCTGCAGCTTTCCAGTTACGTGGCACAAAAATGCAGGGTAAGGCACTTCGGTGCATACAAAAACAATTAGTAAGAATTTTTGTTCTTTTATTTCTTTACCTTACTCACATCGGTTCTCGGTTGAAAGCATGCATACCAAACTATTCATTTCTCGGGAAAATTTATTTCCAATTAACCCCCTCAAGACGGCAAACAGCGGTCTCTGAGGCTAGGTAGGGGAACCCTCAAGTGACAGACCGGTGTCCTTGAGGCTAGGTAGGGGACCCCTCAGGACCCAAACAGGTGTCCTGAGGCTAGGTAGGCCTCTGCTCTGCTCTTTTCAGGTTTTCTTATTTCGTTTCAGGCGGGCGCGACGCGACGGTATTATATTATTCTTTTTGAAATCATTTGAGGAATCAAGTTGAGGAATCAGTTGGGGAAGCATCTGAAGAATCAAGTCTGAAGTCATCTGTGAGGAACCATTTGAGAAATCATATTGAAGAATCAGTTGAAGAAGCATTTGTCTCGTACATTTGTGGATTCATTTGAGGACTCATATGAGGACTCACTTGGGGAATCAATTTGACGGATCGCTTGAGGATTCACTTGTGGACTCATTTGAGGAATCAGTTGATGACTTACTTGACTTCTAAATACTTTAAATTTGCTTTAAATTTGCTTTAAATTTGCGTTAAATTTGAGGAATCAATGTTGAAGAATCAATGTTGAGGAATCAGTTGGGGAAGCATCTGAAGAATCAAGTCTGAAGTCATCTGTGAGGAACCATTTGAGAAATCATATTGAAGAATCAGTTGAAGAAGCATTTGTCGCGTACATTTGTGGATTCATTTGAGGACTCATATGAGGACTCACTTGGGGAATCAATTTGACGGATCGCTTGAGGAATCACTTGTGGACTCATTTGAGGAATCAGTTGATGACTCACTTGACTTCTAAATACTTTAAATTTGCTTTAAATTTGCGTTAAATTTGAGAAATCAATGTTGAAGAATCAATGTTGAGGAATCAGTTGGGGAAGCATCTGAAGAATCAAGTCTGAAGTCATCTGTGAGGAACCATTTGAGAAATCATATTGAAGAATCAGTTGAAGAAGCATTTGTCTCGTACATTTGTGGATTCATTTGAGGACTCATATGAGGACTCACTTGGGGAATCAATTTGACGGATCGCTTGAGGATTCACTTGTGGACTCATTTGAGGAATCAGTTGATGACTTACTTGACTTCTAAATACTTTAAATTTGCTTTAAATTTGCTTTAAATTTGCGTTAAATTTGAGGAATCAATGTTGAAGAATTAGTTGGGGAAGCATCTGAAGAATCAAGTCTGAAGTCATCTGTGAGGAACCATTTGAGAAATCATATTGAAGAATCAGTTGAAGAAGCATTTGTCTCGTACATTTGTGGATTCATTTGAGGACTCGTATGAGGACTCACTTGGGGAATCAATTTGACGGATCGCTTGAGGAATCACTTGTGGACTCATTTGAGGAATCAGTTGATGACTCACTTGACTTCTAAATACTTTAAATTTGCTTTGAATTTGGTTTAAATTTGAGGAATCAATGTTGAAGAATCAGTTGGGGAAGCATCTGAAGAATCAAGTCTGAAGTCATCTGTGAGGAACCATTTGAGAAATCATATTGAAGAATCAGTTGAAGAAGCATTTGTCTCGTACATTTGTGGATTCATTTGAGGACTCATATGAGGACTCACTTGGGGAATCAATTTGACGGATCGCTTGAGGAATCACTTGTGGACTCATTTGAGGAATCAGTTGATGACTCACTTGACTTCTAAATACTTTAAATTTGCTTTTGAATTTGCTTTAAATTTGAGAAATCAATGTTGAAGAATCAATGTTGAGGAATCAGTTGGGGAAGCATCTGAAGAATCAAGTCTGAAGTCATCTGTGAGGAACCATTTGAGAAATCATATTGAAGAATCAGTTGAAGAAGCATTTGTCTCGTACATTTGTGGATTCATTTGAGGACTCATATGAGGACTCACTTGGGGAATCAATTTGACGGATCGCTTGAGGAATCACTTGTGGACTCATTTGAGGAATCAGTTGATGACTCACTTGACTTCTAAATACTTTAAATTTGCTTTAAATTTGCGTTAAATTTGAGGAATCAATGTTGAGGAATCAGTTGGGGAAGCATCTGAAGAATCAAGTCTGAAGTCATCTGTGAGGAACCATTTGAGAAATCATATTGAAGAATCAGTTGAAGAAGCATTTGTCTCGTACATTTGTGGATTCATTTGAGGACTCATATGAGGACTCACTTGGGGAATCAATTTGACGGATCGCTTGAGGAATCACTTGTGGACTCATTTGAGGAATCAGTTGATGACTCACTTGACTTCTAAATACTTTAAATTTGCTTTAAATTTGCGTTAAATTTGAGGAATCAATGTTGAAGAAACAGTTGGGGAAGCATCTGAAGAATCAAGTCTGAAGTCATCTGTGAGGAACCATTTGAGAAATCATATTGAAGAATCAGTTGAAGAAGCATTTGTCTCGTACATTTGTGGATTCATTTGAGGACTCATATGAGGACTCACTTGGGGAATCAATTTGACGGATCGCTTGAGGATTCACTTGTGGACTCATTTGAGGAATCAGTTGATGACTCACTTGACTTCTAAATACTTTAAATTTGCTTTAAATTTGCGTTAAATTTGAGGAATCAATGTTGAAGAATCAATGTTGAGGAATCAGTTGGGGAAGCATCTGAAGAATCAAGTCTGAAGTCATCTGTGAGGAACCATTTGAGAAATCATATTGAAGAATCAGTTGAAGAAGCATTTGTCTCGTACATTTGTGGATTCATTTGAGGACTCATATGAGGACTCACTTGGGGAATCGATTTGACGGATCGCTTGAGGAATCACTTGTGGACTCATTTGAGGAATCAGTTGATGACTCACTTGACTTCTAAGCAGCACTAATAACGCGACAATTTGAGAAAGCACGCGACTTTTAAATTTAATGAATAAAGACGTTATTTAACGAAGGCTTAGTCCATAGCGCAGACGAGGATACGTTCGAATCTAAATCTGCACTCATAACCATCATTCTTGTCTCAAACACTGTCAATCACGGCCGTCAATGCGTCGGAATATGTCCTTTTCAGGGCATTAACTGCAACTAAAGCAGGACATTGAAATTGTGATTCACAAAATCCCCTTATTCTTCCTCATAATAAGTGGAGATTTGAATTGCAAACAGATGCTGCTTCAAATGATGACTGAAACCGGCTTAGTCAAAACTTAGTAGTTCGGTAAGGAGCATCATTTTGAAGCACTTGTTCTATCGGAGGGTGTTTCTTGGACAACGAAAAATTATACATCAAATGAAAGAAAACTTATAGCCCTTGTCAAAATAGAGATCTTGGCATTAAATGTGGGTCAAAGTTCAATCAGAAAAAGACGAAGCTTACTATCACTAGTGTGAGAAGCTTATTTTGATATCAAGCTGAAAGTGGTCCATCGCAAAGCGACTTTCGTTTGATGGAGTTTTTGCCTGTCTTATGAAAAAGAAATTGGTACAGAGACCACAGAAACCGATTCAAGAATGTATCTCAAGCCACAAGAAACCTTGTATTTAAAGGCGTTTTGTTTTTCTTCATAATTCTATACGTTGAAAAGGGGGAACAACTATCCCGAAGTTCCCATCATTCGACAGACCATAAAATTTTCTTCAAATGTCCTTCAGATCACTTGGACCTCGAACGCAGAATTCCCGAGATATACGCCATCAAACTTAACTTCTACGATTTCACTCATTTCACTCACTTCGTAGCTCAAATTCTGAGTTGAACTCAATTGATTTTCATCCAGCTTTATTTCACACCAGGAACGATTTCGAATTCAACTGAAAGCTTATTCTGTCAGAAGCCTTGTCTCGTCTATCTTGACAACAATACCGGCAGCAAAATTAAACGCCCGAGTTCCCTTGTTAATGACCGTCCCTCAAAGGGTTAAATGGCAAAGGACAAGCCTTTATTTGAGTACTTGAATCAATCCTTCCTTCTAAATTATTTGCTTTAAAATTTCTTGGTGAACCTGCTGCACTCCAGCTACCAAAATAATTTCCCATTCACTTCCAATTTAAATCGCCAAATCGGTTGACGCACCTCTTTCGAATGGCTTCTCGTGCTAAATTTGTTCCATCTTAAATGTTTCATATGTCCACACTTCACTAGACACTCGCAACACAAAATCCATTCTTTGTTGAATTTTTTTCTTCAAATATCGTCAACGCCAAAAGAATCAAAAACCTAACAAACTTACCCAGAAACACTTCCAAACTGCATTAACCAAACCAAACTAGCAAGTACACTCACCAAAAGTGCCCAGACGATATGCAACGATTAGAGCAAAATCTTAGGCTGAGATCTGTTAGAGGGAAGAGTGTGAATTTACTAGGGAAAGTCCCAAAGATAGAGGGATGTGATTTAAATAGAACAGGGTACGTTCTCTGTTGGGAGTTTCATGGGAAATACACTTTGAGCCAAAATCTGTGCAAAACGTTCACTGATGCACTCTAAGTCCGTCTAAATGGCTCTGGGGGCAGTTAACACTTCGGAGATCTGCCAGATTTAACACCCGTGTCTTAGATGAGGATTCTGTATTGGGCAGCGACTGCTGCAGAGACAGTGAGCGTGATGAAAGCGACAACGACTGAAATAATGACAACCATATCGCAGATAGACTTAAAGCATGCACACACTAGAAGGAATGGCCGCCAAGACTTTGAAAATTCAATCACTTTGAAAGAACTCTGTGTGCTGTAAAATTGTGCAGAGAGAATAGAGGGGGAAACAAAGTCACTGTGGGTGATGGATGATGGATGTACGGAAAGATCGGGAAAACGGAGGCATAAACCCTTTGATAACAAATCCAAGGATCGGGGGATATTGACAGGAAGGAGGCGAACAAACATTCGGTTTCGTCGAAGCCAAATATGTCGGTGAAGGCATTCTCAAAGCAAAAGTATGATGACGGGAACGGGTACTCTCGAATGGGATGCAAGGAGCTTTCACAGGTGTCATTCGCTTGCAGTCATGATTGGAGATCGGAAATCAAGGGCAAGGTCAGAGTCATGAAGGTGATAAAGAGAGAAAAAGACTGTTCCTGGGGTAGCGCGAGTGCATCAAATCAAAGAAAATACTTAGGACGGGTAATGCTTGAGGTTCAGGTTCACTCCGGAGTGTAGCGCCGCAAGAAGTAGGTTGAAATTCCAAAAATATCGTGCCAGAGCTCTGTACAGGAATCACGGACATTCCTGAGAGACAAAAAAACTGTACTAAACTGCATTTCTTTCACAGATAGTCCGCAGACACACCTTTGAGAGACTGAATAAGATCGGGATGGACTTGAAGCCGAGGTAGCATTCTGAAAAAAAAAAAAAACACTTTCGAGGGAACAGTCAGTCTTAACCGCACCGCGGTAGCAAGCTGAAGTGGCACCCAATTGCCTACAGAGTTCTTCATCCCTAAGACGATTTCGTACAACGTCATCGTCATCATTGCTCAGAGAAGTATACCCAGTCATTCCACTGCGAGTAGCCTTCGGTGTCCGAATTCAAGGCACAGAGCGAGTCGAAGGTATAAATGGAGAAAGTTTCTGTGACTTGTGCCACATTCTGTGACTTGTGCCATAAGCAAACCCCACAAGGTCAAGGAGAATCAAATTTGTTCGATCTTAGTAGACTGTTCACATCACCTCCGGTAAGATTCCGATACTTGCGGCCCCTCGACAATATATACATCCTCTTAAGATAATCGTTTCTTACACCAATTTGCCCCTTTCTCAATCTCCCCTCTACCACCCACCTACAAATAAGCTTATTGTAGATTGTTAAATTGTAAATCACATATGTAAATTATTCGGAAATGAATAATCTGTTTTTGTTTAAAAGGCATCTACTCCTTTATTACGCGCATATCCTAATCATAAATTTGGTAATATTTCATCACGAAATTAATTCTATTTAATTGCAAACATAAAGGTCGTAGTACGGGATGCAATGCAACGTATATTCTTCGTAAGGACACAAGCCCTTCTAAGGGCAATTTCAATGGATCATTAATATCTCTGCCAAAATGTATGCAACAGAAACATAAAATAGTTTTCAAGAAAAATATATTTCTAAGAATTCGGCGCTTTTTTTTATATGGACTTTTTTCAGTCTAAACTAAGCCGATTAGACCCCCCCACCCATACAATTTTTTCTTAGTCTCATTAAGATCTACAAAACTGCATCACTCAATCGAGGGGCCGCAAGTATCGGATCTTGCCTTGCAGAATGTCCTTGTCATCTTCTGCAGAACGTAGAGCAAAATATTGACTGAGGTTAAGGTTGTCAACAATTTCTATTTTTATTTTTGGCAAATTTTCTTCTTATATAGGTAAAGTGAACTGCGAATGTTAAATACCAATCGACATATCTATTCAGATGAACTTTAACTTTGATGAACAACTGTTTGTTTTGAAATACAGTTACAGAACTTGAAGTCGTCAAAGTTAGTCAATCTCTGCACCCCCCATATCGAAGTTTAGTGAATGGTAGTCTAATCAAAATGTACGATGGTACTTGTGAGTCACACCTTAACATTAACTCTTATCAAGAAAATAGTGTTTTCCCCCGGGCATGCTTGCCTAGTTCTTTCTGAGGAAGACATTGCTGCCTGGACTTGGCTTCTTGACCAACAACATCTCTTACAAGGATCAGCTATAAGGCAACGCCAACTGACCATTTCAAGCGTCGTCAGTACGCCGACTGTTTGGCTGGACAGTCCGAAGCGAATGCTGACTAAATAAAGTAAAGTATAGTGGATTCGTTAACAGGCAAAATGAGAATCTACGAGTGATTGTTGAAAAGTCAGTGAATCTACAAAGAGAGACTGTTTGGTGCGGTTTACGGACTAGCGGTGTCGTAGACCATCTCACTGTCTTCGAGTGAGATCGGCCAAGAAGGGAATGGTGTTCGCTATGGGGAGATGATGACGAATTTTTTGTGGACAGAAATCGAGTCTCTGAACCTAGACGATATGTGCTTTCATAGTACCCAACGAAACAATCACATTTTTGCGCAAGATATTCAATCTCATCTCGAGGCGATGTTGATTGTCCGCCATGATCAAGTGATTTGACATTTTTCGACTTATTTCCATTGGCATATGTAACGGAAAAGTGTGCATCAATATGAGAGGGATGATTCAAGATCTAAAGGATGAGATAATTCGGAAAATTAACGATATTGAATCTCAAGTCTCGGATTCATTGAAAATAAGTACCATCGGATAAAGGTAGACCAGCGAGTTTGTAGTTTGTTTTGTACATTCGTTTTTTTGAGGTTGGGATACACTGCACTATAGCGCTCAGACTCAAAAAAATTGTCCATTTTAGTACCAGACAGTAACCTTCATTGACTGTGATTTCTTCATTTCCCGAGGAAAGACCAGCAGGCGCTTCTGTGATAAAGATCTTAAATTTTCAGCTCCCACCACATCAGCGCCAAACAGTCCCAAGGCAGGTTCGCGCCCCGCCAATGCTTCTATTAAACCTTGACTACCTAATTCATCTGCAATCTCGTTTCTCGTGATCCCGTGATGTCCCGGGACCCACGCAAAATTCAGTCAAGCGACCAAATAAAGGGAAGGCTTCCATTCCTGGACTATCTTGAGAGTGGTTAAAGAGTTGAGTAAGGCGTTTAGTACAGCTTGGCTGTCGCTGCAGACGCAGATACTTCGCCCCTTCCACCTATTCTTCACAATATAGTTGGTGGCCATTAGGATCGCAAATGTTTCCGCCTGGAAGACCCATATGAAATTACCTAAAGAGGTGTGAAGTCCAAAGTTGTCGTCTTCAGCGAAAGTCCCAGCTCCAGATCCCTCCGTCGTCTTGGAGCCGCAAGTGAAAATCCGATTACATTCCTCTCCCAGTGCAGCTTTTGGAAAGAGCCAGTCTTGAACATGGGGAAAGTCGACTTCGTATAAGGGACGTAGCTGCATCATTGGTGACACTGCATCAGACGGCACTTCCACGACACTTGTGTCATAGGGGATGCGGTTCCCGAGGTCATCAAAGTTCCAGTGCGAGTTGAACCAAAGACCATTCCTTTTTAGTCGGGAGATGGCCTTGATTGCTAAACCCACGATGTGGATGTCAAGGGGAGGGAGATTAAGCAATGCATCAGGAGCAAAACCATAATTGACATAAACGAAAAATAAAAACTTTTTGTTTTATTTACGATTAGCATCGTGTGGTCGCCGTGGCGTAGTGGTAAGTGCGTCGACCGCCGTGCAGAAAGTCTGGGTTCGATTCCCGGACACTTCTCATTTTTTTTTTTCATGGCACCACCTCTTTCGAGTTGCTGACAACACTGACAACACTCAAAGAGTACAATCTCAGCTGTAGCTGAGATTGGGCGATTCGATTTATTCTCAGCAGTTTGGCGTGGCAGGAGAGAGAGTCTCTGCTTAAAAGCGTTTAAGCTTTAACTTGTGCAATCATTGAAGCTAGGCGACTTGAACTCGCGTTAGTTTTTAGTATAATTTTTCTGGAAAAACATATCTAGACAAGACATGTTTCTAAGTACCTTTCACGATGCAACATCTTTGCACTATTTCCTCTGGGGATATGAAAGATCTTCAATCTTAAGGACAAAGCTAGCTTCGATTGACGCTTTGGAAACCAAAATTTGTTATCTTGTCTGCAAGCCACCAGTCGCTGAGCTCCAATGAGTCACTTAAAATAAGATCATCCGAATGGGCCACAGTAGATGTAGTCGTGGCAAATAGAAGCATAATATCATTTAAAAAAACTAATGCCATGGTTTGTTCTTTTAACAAATAGTAAGAATTTCAAGATTGCTTTCAAATTAATGTGCTCCCATCAACATTTTCAATCAAACCTCACGATGAATCACCCTTTATTTTAATGAGAACATTTTAATAAAATCCATTTGAATATCCACATAGTACGTAGTTCGAAGTTAAGAAGATAATTTAAGTTGTGAAATGAAACAAAGAGCGAAACCTTCTGTGTTCCAGTCAAGCTTGGAACAATAAGCCACCTTATTTTGTGAAGAATTTTTTAAATAAAAAGTGAAAAAAAAGGCTGAGCTATACTACTAGAAATCTGTCTCGAAAAATTCAAAAACTGAAATCTAGCTTAAGTCTGTAAAAGGCCTAATATTTGAGGAAATATTCTCCACTACTTATACTCCACAATACGCGCACTTGGGTTGGTGATATACAGAACTGCATTTGCATTCAAGTATGGTACACCAACTTCAATTCTTCAACCTTCATCCAGGTAAAACAACTTAAATTAAAAAATCTTTTTTTTTCCACATACAACTTACTTGTTTATCCAGAAGTACATTATTGCTACATTGTAGAAATTCCTCAGGTCCAACGTGTTTCGCTAGTTTCCTCTCGATGCGACATAAAATTTGTGCGTATTGTGATGCGGTTGGGCAGTCTATTAATTCTGTCTGCGAAGAGATAAGAAAATCCAAACGTAACATCTGCCCACAATCGAATCTAAGTCACCTCCAATCATCTCAAATCACTTACCTTGTCGGTATTAGTTTGACAAGCACGTAAATCTCCCTCGTGTTTTTCTAATTCAGTCAGGCGTTTCAACAAGGCACTCAATATTTCCGAAACTAACTCCTCTAATCCAGTATTGGAACATCTGCTTGTCGAGGGGGGATAGAGAGAGGCTCAGAATTAATCCAGACAAAGTCGCAGGCGAACTTACCTCGAAACGATATGTTTAACATGACTCATAATCCGTTCATCGCGAAAATCATATGGGAACCGGTGTGTCCATTCAGCTAGTAATGCGACTAACGTGTCTAAGGACTCACTATCAGGTACAGAGGACAACAGTTTACCCAATAAATCGTGCGGACGCAGGAACAGACGTGACGACAATAAAAACGAGAAAACGAACTCCTGCAGGAGAGACGGGAAGAGAGAGAAAACAAAACGGAGAAATATTTATTCAGTTCGTACGCACATGTGTGCACAAGCGTATGACAATACAAATTAGATTAACCCACTTCAGGGCACACAATCGATTCGCCGACGACGATGGCGATGGATTTGAAGAGAAAATAATAATCTTATCACTTAATAAGGGATGATTGCCGAAAGTGTTCCAACTGATTACCTCTGACCATGAGAGATGCTCGTGGAAGTAGTGTAAGATTTCTTACGAGCAGATGGGAACGATAACAAGCGCTGTGCGCTCATTAAAGTCATCCCCAGGTCCCACCGTCACCGCCGCTGCGCCGATTGCCGGAAAGCACAGGAAGCATCTCTAACGGTCTGCCGGGGTGTGATGTCACTTTGAAGATCTCAGCAACGAGGGCACATCCATTCGCACCCTCTGTCGACGTCCTCTGAAGATTCATTATCATTAAGTAGAAAATGGATTTTTGTGTGTACCTCGTTGGGATGACCCGCCCGGCGCTGCTGTCCCTGATTGTTAATGATGGTGCAATCGGATGATTCCTAATTTTGTATCTCACAAATCTGTTTTAGTGTTCCCCTGAGTTTGAGCTTAATTTCGCGTTTTTTTTGCAATGGGAAGGACTGTAGGTGCGCTCTGAGTTGGTGGGTCAAGTCCTCAATAACGCTGAGGTTTGCAGGTAAAAAGTATTTACCTTTTTTATGTAGCGCCCGACCTAATGAGGTTCTGATTTATCTTAACGATTGTCATTGTGTTTGTGGGAACGACGGGATTTCAAGGATTTGTCGGACATCTGTAGAGGTGTGGAAGGGGTTGGGTGGAGGGATGACTTTTTGATTAAATGCTCGAGATGGTGTGCAAACAATTTAATGAAATGATAGATTGTGTGATTAATGGTGTTGCGGTGGAGGGTGTCAAGGATGCTGTTGACTCCAACACTGAAAAGGTATGGTCGTGATGACCTTAATTTTCATCAAAGCATCCCAATCTTACAAAACTTGGTCAACAAAGAGGATGGCAAGATAGTGGCCGTTCTCACGTTAATAAATTGCGTGGTACTAAAGTGGCAAAGGAAGCGTGATATACCTCTTGCACCTTGTCTTTGGCGTGCTCTCGATGTCGAAACTAGACTTTCTTCGTGGCGGCCGACGCACTTACCACAACGCCGTGGCGACCGCAAACAGCTTTAAACATGCAGGATGAATATTTACCGAAGACGGCAGTCATTCATATTATCAAGTGACGACACGTTTGGTGTGCCGACTGGAAGGGTCTCGTGCAACGGTGTGGTATAAGGCTGAACCAAACTGCTCATTAATGAAGAGCAACAAAGTTGACAAAAGCCAATCAATTTACAGGCATTTTCGTCATAACCCAGGAACAAGAAGGCATTCTTGAGATGAGATCAGGAAGGAATGTTTCCTTGATGATGGGGAAACTTGTTGCAGAGTTTCTTCAACTGATCACTGAGAAGATCTGCTCAAATCTACACGGCCTATCCAATCTTTGCAACTGGAGAGAAATATATGATATCTTTCGGATGTTCGGTTATGATGGAAACAAGGCGTTCCATGCTCAGGTACCAGTATTTAACAGAAACAGGAATAGTGCAAAAACTTCGTATGTACTACACAGTAGCGTATTGAACGTTCCTGAATACAGGACGATTAGGGGAGCATACTGATATGAGGAGACATGAAAATAATGAATATGTCAATTTGGCAGTCAGCTCTGCTATGCTATACAAAATTAGTTTAATTTAAACAGCTGACAAATTAAATGTTTCCTGTTCCACAGGTATTTAGCAATGAAACAAAACCTGTACGCACACAGACACAAGCGCAGCAGGATGTACACACATTGGTGGACACAAATGACGCCTAATGAAGTATCCTTTTGGCGAATGACACTCACTCGAATAAGTATCCGGAAGAAATAATCAAGGGTTCTGTTATAGCGAGATCCCATTGGAAAACGATTAAATTTTTTGTTTAAACAATTAAAATTGAAATTGTGTATTTGCTGAACACTAACGATGTAAGTTGCAGTAGCCGCTAAGTGGAGGAAATCCAGAATTTAATCCCGACTCCAAACAACGAAATGTTAAAAGTACAGATTCATGAGAACCCTAGACCTAACTCACTACTCCATTGCATATACTCTGTGACAAAATATTTACAGACTATATGAAACAAGGGTTCATCGACACTAGCTTGTGGGACAAAACGTAGCTAAAGGCAGATGTATTTTCATGAGGGACTTTTTTCACATAGAGTCCATAGTAAGCAACATTGTTTGTTTCTAGCGTCTAAAACAGGGGCAGAAGGACAAGGTTGGCAATTCTTTCATTAGCACTCAAGGTGATCTGGTTAAACTATCACTACTTTTGGCATCTCATTTAAATTTTTGCCTGTTGAAGTATATTTCAAGGAAGGCTTCCAATTTTTGACAAATGATTTTAAAAGTTTAAGGAAACGGACTAAATTGGTTGCCTGAAGCGGCGGTATGATGTCGTGTCTTAAACTTCTGGGAATGCTCCCGCCACCAGGAAAGTAGATTTCCAGTTAAAAAAGAATCCTTGTAAAGTATACTCAAATGAAGGAATGACAAAAATATCCTTCTATGCCCAGTTTAGGTCCAACGGCAACGGCAAAGAACACACTTCCTCAGTTAAACTGCCTCAGCAAGGCATTTCCTACGAATTCCGCTCGGTCTATTCTAAGGACCTCCTCAATTGCTGAATACTCCTGGATCTAAGTACCCACTACCTTGTTGAGCAACAAAAATAATCGGATGGAAATTGAGAAGGGACAAAAAGTCAACAATGAGATTAGAATTCATTAAGGAAGCAGCAAAAAATGTTTGATGCTCCCAAACCTTGACCAATTAAAAGTGTTTATATGGATCGCTTGCTGCTGGCTAATAAAAAAACGCGTAGGTCATGCAGTAGACCCGTTTGAGGGGGATGCAGCGCTTGTAACATGATGTTTTCACTTTTTTTCCCAACCACCCACCGAAACATTGTTAAGCATGTTCGTCGTGTTACACTGGTTAACTTTTTTTTTTTTAATTGCTCACAATGTGCCAAACTGAAAAACTGGCCAAAACACGTTCTATGGCCGAGAACTGAATATATTTTAGATGATCCCCCGATTGTGTTGCGCAAAAACTATTAACTGCCACGAATGCCATTGTCGACGCTGCAGCAGCTTCAGTCAGCATGCCCTTAAAGTTTTTTAAAGCTAGCCGTATGTAGGTTTCTCGTGTTGGAGATTTTAAATGAAAGTCCAATTAAAAAGGGACTACTGCTGCCGAGGGCCCTTTAAGGTCACCCTTGGCCGTCGAATGGCAGAAACGAAACACTAGTGCGCCGTCCATCCCAATTTGGGTCCTTTTTGGGGATTACAAATTTCCCATCATTGGACACCGGGTTTGAAGCACACCAGAAAAAAAAGGCATCATATCAAACTAATAGGATTAAAAGGTATCTCCATATAGGTGGCTCCCGCGTATGTGTGTGTGTTTGTTGGTGAAGAAGAGGAAAAGGAATATCTGTCTCTTGAAAGGAACGCCACTTCATTCGATTAAGTTCTCCAGTATGTCATTTAGAATTCGATTAGGATTTCGGGATTGGATTCGGTGCGAGACACGAGCAAGCAAGGAATCGAAAGGGGCATGGACACGCCAAAGATCAAATGGAAAATTCATTGGCAAGGTAAATTACAATCCGAGGGGATTGTGTTTGATTTTGAAAATTGAAAAAAAAAAAACTGGGGTGTGAGTGCAGGCTTGCAAGTGAGTCGTGAGGGATTATTTCAAAGACGGGGACTATGATTTTCGATTGAATTAAATTGCTAAGCGCTCAAAGCAGAGGTGTGAGGTGGGAAAAGGGAAATCAGGTTGATTATTTAGATGTGAAAGCCAAGTGGATGGAAAGAAATGAAAAAATGGCATGACAGTTGACAAAATGAGGGACAACGGGTAGTTGGGTAACCACACATCATGTCAAAAGGCGGGTATCTGTGATTGCTTTGAAATCTTCTTACGCCTGTAAAGTGGACTACAGAGATGGCGTCGTTTAATAGACGATTCGATGAGACCCATGTCAAATTCCTCCATGGCAGGGGCTCACTGTATTGAGTAAAAGTCAATAGGACTAAGTGGATGGAGACGTTTGGAAAACAGATTACAATGGAAGTATGTAGGGAAAACGAGGATCATTGAGATATCAAAGCCTAAGCTTGTAATTCACTTTACATCACGAAGAACGAGAACTCTTTCCTTTTGACGTTCAAAAAGGTGGCTTTCTGGATAAACATTTTTAATGGGCTTTGCGGCAGTTGTCGCGTTGTGGGTAAGTGTTTTGACAATGACGTGAGAGTTCTAAATTTGATCCCTGATGTGGACTTTCGTTTATTTTTCATTTTACGCGTTACCATTGAGTGGCACAGAGGTTTTCAAATATCCATTGAGTGGCACAGAGGTTTTCAATATCCTCGGTCGGTCGAAGGTGTTGAGGATATGAGAGAAAGGGGCATCGTTACGGAAAATTGCGCGTCAAAGATGCAGATTCGCCAACTGCGTCAAGTCTTTGCTTCCTGTTAGAGGAAAATAGTCTTGAACCTTTCTTCTTTAAAGAATATGACTTTTCTATGTGACAGGTTTGATGACAGAAATAATTTAGAAGGTATGAGGAATTATACAAGGTCTGTTCAAAAAATAAGGTGAATTTTCAGATTTCGCGGGCTACGTACATCCGATTATCATTTTTTTTTATTTTGTTATGTTGGTACACTCGCCTCGAACATACCCTTATAGTTTCAGCTATTTTGCATATTTATTTTGTTTGTGAGAGGCATAAAAATTAGACTTGTTTTGGGCAGTCGCCGATTTTCTCTTGTCGAAAAAATGGATCAAGGAATTTGCGATAAATTTTGTGTGAAAAATTGAATTAAATGCTCAAAAGTACTTGAAGTGCTTAAAGTCACATACAGTGAGCGTGCTCTTAGTCAAAAAAATGTTCACAAGTGGTACCAGCTTCTCAAAGAAGGTCGAGAAGATGTGAATGACGACGTTCGCCCTGTAAGTCCCAGCACATCCGCAACCAAGGAAAATGTTGAGAAAGTGAAGAAAATTGTATCAAATCACTATAAGAGAAGTTGCTGAAAATGTCAGCCTATCGACTGGCTCATGTCATGCAATTTTTGAGAAAATTTTGGGCATGAAGTGTGTGATAGCGAAGTACGTTGCAAAATTGCTTAATTTTGACCATTGACCAACATTCTTCTTGTTCTTCTTGTGGCGCTATAGGGCGGGCTGGACCTGGACCTCAACCAACATGCCTCTCCAGACAGCACGATTTTTCGCCAGCTGCCACCAGTTGCGCACTCCAAGTTGGTTGAGGGTCTCCTCCACTTGTGTGCGCCACCTTAGCCTAGGCCGTCTTCTGTTGCGTTGTCCCAATGGATCAGATTCGAAAACTTTTCGGGCCGGAGCAGTGGTGTCCATGCACCCTACATGGCCTAGGTATCTTTAGCGTTGTATCTGAAGACGCTTGAATAGGCGCATGTTGTTGTACAGCTCATAGAGTTCGTCGTTAAATCTTCTTCTCCAGATGCCATCAACGCAAACAGGGTCAAAAATCGCACGCAAAACTTTTCTGTCGACAAGACTAAGGGCTTCTTCATCCGCTTTTAATAGTGGCCAGGTTTCCGCGCCATAGAGTAGGACTAGGGTTGACGATTGTTCATTATTTTTCAACCAAAAACAACATCGTAATTATGCCTCAGCCATAGCGTTCACCAGATTTGGCCCCCTGTCATTTTTCCTTTTCTAAAATTGAAGAGACCCATGGAAGGAAGGCGTTTGTCATGATTAAGGAGATACAAACCAAAACGTGGGAAGAGCACAAGGGTATACCAAAAATTATTGAATTTGAAAAAAACGCTGACACAAGTGTATCTCATCTCAGGAGGACTACTTTGAGGGGACAAAATAGAAATTGGTGAGTAAATAAACATTTTTTGAGAAAAATTAAAATTCACCTTTTTCTGAACGGGCCTCGTACACTGGACAAAGGACTGAGCCTGAAAATCCAGAAATCCTGAAATGCCAAAGACCCCAAATGGTCGAAATTCTGAAATTATGAGGCTGTGAAATACTCCAAATCTAGTCGGGTGCACAAGGTCCAAACTTAAAGTCCCTAGGGCCAGCATCTTAAAGCCCTTCCAACCGTGAATGATGTGGCAGGAAATATGTTGTTGGTGTGAAGAAAATATGGGCGGGAAGGGACGACAAATGTTGATTAATTTTCGAAATTGATGGATGGGCACGGGTCACTTTCCTTGGGTATGTAGTTCATCCTTAAGAAGAGCTACAGAAATTGTTAAGGTGGCAGAGGGTGGACGATCTTGGTGAGTATCTGCGGTTTCTGATAAGTACAGAAAAGGAATCAGGAATCACTTCCGAAGAGACAAAAAATTGTTCACTTCTTTTACCACATGGACGGCCAGATTGAAGATCATTCCGGGAAACTACTGTAATCGGGTACCGTCCCTACCCGGATAAGTGACAGAACCCTAGTTGACACAGATTTTGGACAAATGCAAAAATCTTTCCGTGACTCGTCACCGACCTTTACCAGAGCCTTAAAATGGAAGGCGGTATTCCTTTCCCCATTCACTTAATTTACAACCAGTACCCCTAGTCAAATACGCACGAAAGTGAGCACTCAGTTAAACAATTAAACTCACACATTACGTCGGCATTAAATCAGCCCACAGCAACACCTGTGCGTCTCCAAAATTACAATTTTCAAAGTATCCAGAAATCTAATTATGAACCCTGGGCGCAGGGCGGTGAGCCTTTAGCGGGGGTTTCATTAATTTTGGAACAGCTTTTCATTTGGGAATAGTAAATCATGGGCACAAAGCCGCAGAGGGGTTGCTCCCATGCACACAAAAGTAAAGGATTACCTCGAAGACACCTTACCTTATCCAGCTCGTCGACATTCTTCGGCAGTAGTATATCCACCAGGGATTCCAGGGGTCCAGAAACAATTTTCCCATCCACGTACATAATGCCACCTGATCCGAGCACCGAATTCTGCAAAAAAGACAAGAGAAGAGGAAAACTGTATGAGATACAAACACGGAGACGTACAATGATGACGGGGAGAAATGTGCGTGCTCGAAATGAAAAACTTAAAATCCTGACATTAACAGATACCTCGTCAATGACTGTGCCTTCAGGCGGCTTCGACTCCCACATCATCTTCCCAAGCCCGTGCCCACCTTTTGCACACAAAAGGTGAACGACGATGACGCCGGGAATGGCGCACCCTACAGCCAGTAATCACTGGCGAAGGTCTGCGTTAAATAATTACAGAGCAGCGAATATGACAAGCTTCTCATGTGTGAATGGCTTGAGGTTATGCGGGGGTGACTGACGGGTGGGCGATAGTTGGGGAGAATGAAACCGAATTGAATGACATAGAATGTATTTGCAGACACCAGCCTCACCCGACCTGAAAAACAATGTCCTGGAAGGGCCTTCCGTTGCATGAAATTGAGGAATACCGCTCCCGGCATACAGTCGGCGTTCGTAATGAGGTAAGCCTACCCAAAGCTTTTCATCGCAAATGCCCCTATCGGAGGGGGGATAGACTGCTTTACAGAAGCGTGGGAACTACGGATAAAGGTGCGTTTTGAAAGAATTAAATACTCTTCGCTGGAAATGCGGCGCTGCTTATTCCCAAAACCGTGCGATATGCCAAGGGCTCATGTTTGAATTGGGTATTAGTGATTGACGTATGCCCGAGAGCGCAGAGTCCGCATGCTTAAGCGGATTTGTTTGCAACGGTTGAGTGGTTGGTTACGTGGGAGGCGCTTACGGCGGGTGGGGAATGAATTGAATAAAGGGAATATGGAAGTCCGTTGAGCATCGGATATCTGATCCGCATGGAAATGGGCCACAAATTCCTGATATTCTGTGAATTTTGACAGTTGACCTGGAAAAGTGTGTGCGCTGAATGGATGGATAGAACTACTCGTAGGGATGTGCAACTGAAGTAACATGAGCAAAACGTTTAGAAGTGGAAAAAAAATATTTCGTTGAGGGGCGCATGACAGTTAGCTTTGACATTCTTTAGGTTGACACCACTTCAATAGCAAACAAAAAAAAAACGAAGTTGCTCTGAATGACTCGCTATTGTTGAACAAAGGTTTGAAATCTGTCTTTAAGTTAAACCCAACAAGAAAAATTATGCATCCGTCTTAGCTACTGGGACAGCGCCTCGTTTGACATGTCTCACACAAGTTAAAAAGGAGCTCGAACATTGTGCTGCATGCAACTGCAACAAGCTTATCAGAAGGATAGGCTGGATAGGAACTTCGGTCGAGACCAAGGACTACCTTGGACTGTTGAGACACTCTTTAAAAAGGACAGTGATGCTAATTGTGCACTCAGGGACGAATTTTTTCGGTTATTAAAGTCTCGAGGAAATTGGTATCCAGGCTCTGTGTGATTAATAAATGACCCGTGAGATGAGTCAGTCATCAACCCACTTTCTGAGAACTACCTAAAGTAGCTTGAGTTGTGTTTGGTACTTAAACAATTCAGACTTAACGAAGACCGGTTCACCTTTACTTAGTCATATTTTCTGGGATATGTGCACACAAGTTGTAACCCTTGGATCGATCTGGTCTCTGTTTTCCTAAAATGTCAAGAACATGTAGTGTGAGTTTGGTGACTAAAACAATTGCTCCTTATATTCTGTAATGAACAGCGATACCACTGAGATGAACGTCTCGTAGAGTTGGTGAGGTAAGTATACTTGGGGACTACACTCATGGTGTCCAATAAATGTGCTTGCTTCAGCCGAGAGTATGAGACTCAATTTGTGAACATCAACTCGCCATCGATTCAAATATCTCAATATTTCCAGCAGAAGGTGTAAGTCTTCGAGCTACTTGAATTGGGAAAACATCCAGGGCTAAAAATCATTTTTGCTGATGAGACGAAACTTTATCTCGGCGGTTACTTTTAAAAACAAAAATTTTTTTTTTCCACCAAAAAGTGGAAATCGACACTAACCACCTCGATTCCAAGGCCGCATATGGCAGTGTGCATAGAGACGAGCTATACAGTGCCATGTCTAGTTTTGGCATTCCTACCAAACTCGTCAGATTGTGTAGGATGACGATGGCGAACTCTCGCTGCTCCGTCAAGATCGATAACGAATTCACTGAGAACTTCAATGCCAAGTTTTAGACAAGGCAACGTGCTGTCGTGTGACTTCTTTAAAATTATGAGAAGATCGTGCGTCAGTTCAATTGCTAGCTTACGCTGACGACATTGACGTAATTGGACAAACACAGCGAGCCGTCAATGAGGCGTTTGCTGGTACTGAAGCGGATGCTTCGTCTACATCGGCTGCGAGGTGTAACACTAGTACCGAAATCAAACGCAGAATCAATCTTGCCAATCGCTGTTTCTTTGGACTCCAGAGGCAACTGAGTAATAAAGCCCACTCTCGAAAGATTTAGCTTGCTTAATATAACACCTTGATCATCCCAGACCTATTCTATGGCGCGGAAACCTGGACGTTACTAAAAGCGGATGAGGAAGCCCTTAGTTTCTTCGAGAGAAAAGTTTTGCGTGCGATTTTTGGTCCTGTTTGCGTTGATGACATCTGGAGGAGAAGATTTAACGACGAACACTATGGGCTGTACAGTCACATGCGCCTAGTCAAGCGTCTCCGGATACAACGCTTAAGATGGAGGAGGCCATGAAGAGCGTATGGACACCACTACTCCGGCAGGAAGTCTTCGAATCTGAGCCATTGGGACAACGCAACAGAGGACGGCCTAAGCTAAGGTGGCGGACACAAGTTTAGAAAGACCTCAACCAACTTAAAGTGATCAACTGGCGGCAGCTGACGAAAGACCGTGCTGGCTGAAGAGGCATGTTGGTTGAGGCCCACGTCCACCCCGGACTGTAGCCCCACTAGAAGAGGAAGAAGAACATTAATACGAAATATGTGTGAATACAAGTTTGAAAGTAGGTAAACCTTTCACATCGGAATAAACTACAATATAAAACCTGCGGCTCATACCTTTTGAATCCCTCTTCGCTTTATGTATAGGTACACAATTCCCTTGACAATTTATATGAATCTTTGAAATAAGGATCCACTCTTCCAATCCACTAAAAATATGTACGCCTACTCCTCTTGTAAATGACTTAAAATTAGTACCAAAGCCAAAACATAAAAAAAAAAATGCCAAAAGGGAAGTGGGTTAGTTTGTCTCTTCATCTGCAAAATTTTAACGAAGATAGTTGTGAATTGCAAAGGGTCACATATTTGCATTAATTTCCACAGTGCAGGGGTACCAAATCCCAAAGGCATCACTTTCCACTTAGCAACTCTTTAATTAGATTACAAAATTACGGATATTTACATAACCCAGTCATCTCAACCACACCCAAAACTGTGCAAAAATATTCATAGTTTCACCACAAAGCGTCGAGTTTTGCGCAGAGTTTCCGCTAAAAATTATTTCCGTCAGGATGTAAGCGATACTTTGAAGATAATGAAATTCATGAATTATGTGTCGCAGAGTTCACAGAAACCGATACCTCGGAGATAATGAACACGAATAGGAGATACTTTTAGTTCAAAGCAATTTTATTGTCAACTCGGCGCATCAGAGGTGGAGCAAAACGCGCGTGCGATTTGTTTCAGTCATTTTAAGGTAAGAAATGTCATTCCAGTCATTGACTCGGAAACAATATCCACTTCCTTGTTTTTCTGTGCTGTCCTTCGGTCGGCACGGTGTGGATAATTTCGTTTCGTTTTCATAGGTCTTAAGTTTATCAGGGTTTACTTAGGCCGCAGGTGGGGGATGTTTTTTCTAGGTAGTGGAATTTAAAGTTTCGAAAAGGAATGTTCATGGATGGAATTTAAGGCGAATATATGAAGTTTGACAAAGTACTAGTTTCTAGCGCCCAGATCTGTTGTATTCTGTTAAGAGTGCGGAGGGGAAGATTTATGAGTGGATGGAAATTATTGTAATCTTGGATGTGTAAAGAGGAACCATGGCTATTCTGAATCATTAAAACTCTGCTTTTCTGATTCGACGATATTCGACGACGATAAACGGACACTCATGTACTCGTATGCATGTTGTGTCGTCTGACATGTTCCAAAATCAAGTTTCCTTCTTATAGGCATTGGAAAAAATTAGACGAAACTTAATTTTATCAACGTTCAACTGGGCTTAGGTAAAAAATCCTGAAGTCAAAAATCTAGAAATGCCCATGATCCGGAAGCATTTCAGATCAGAAGGTGTGTAGGGGTATGCTGACCCTCCCAGTAACCCTCTCCTTGGAGACGTAGGATTTAGAAAAGATTTTGAATTCAGACTTAATGTGGGAGGAGATGCTTTTGACCAAATTGTCACACTAAGGCAATTACTGGAAATTACCAGCGAGTTTCAAATCGATACACACCACCTTGTCCTTGACCTTAAAGCTGCATACGACAGCATTCATCGTAAAATACTTTTTGACGCGATGACTGAATTCGGGATCCAGGGAAAACCGATGCATCGTGCAGCTTGTTTCTAGAACCTCTGAACTATTCCAAACCCGCAGTGGATTTCTGCAAGAAGATGCGCTGTCGTGTGACTTCTTCAATATTGTGCTGGAGAGGATAGTGCCAAAGGCAGGTGTAAACACGGAAGGCACTATCTTCTACAAATCATTGCGATTGCTGGGATATGCTAATAACATCGATATTATCGCCCGTTCCCAGCAAGCCGTTGTAGAAGCATTCACGGCTATTAAAGAGCAGGCAAAACGAGCTGGTTTTAGAGTGAACGAGGATGAAACAAAATACACATGTATGTGCTGTCGACAAAGAATCGATCCCTCGAACACATTTCGATCGGAATATGACAATTGACAGCTACAACTTTGAGGTAGTTAAGGAGTCTGTCTACCTCGCGGCAAACGTGAACTCCATAAACGACACCTTAGCGGAGATTCGGCACAGAATCACCCTAGGCAACCGGTGTTGTTTCCGTTTGCCAAAACAAAGAGGGTCGAAACTCCTGACTTGAAGAACTAAGATAACGCTCTACAAGACACTACTCTTATACGGAGCCCAGTGCTAGATGATAAACAACGTCGGGCAGATTCTTGGTTCCTTTGAAAGAAAAATTCTGCGACGAATATATGGTCCTGTCTGCGAGAGAGGCAAAGTCTATGTGCTGTACCAAGATGTGAATGTAGTTCCAATGGCAAAAACCTCTCGACTGCAGTTCGAGTGATTGGACAACAACGCTCCAGCTAAAAGGGTCCTTGAATCCCAACCTCCGGGTTCCAGAAGAAGAGAAAGGGCGAATCTCCAGTATAGAGGCTAAGTGATTGTTCTTTATGTCTAGGCAACTGGAAACAGAGTGCCTGGAACGGTCAAGAATGGAAGGCAGGTATGGCTCTGGCAGTTTTTCGCAGAAAAGTCGAGTTTTATTGTATAACTTTCGAATTTTCTTGTTCCTTTTCTGGATTTTGGATATTTCGGAATTGGAGCGTTTCGGAAATTCCTTACTCACCTTCGCAAAATTCAAAATTGACAAGATGGGAAGTCCATAAGCCAGCGAAATGCTTGTCAATAGTATCCACTGGTAACCCGTATGCATTTTAAAGCCAGATCGTTCCTAATCTCTTCAGACTGAGGGAGATTATGTGGTTAAGCTTAGGCCTTATCAACTCCGTGTTTTTCTTCTTCGGATCATGGACCATGCGTCACAGTTCGACAAGAACTTTCACTATAGCGTAACTCCAAAAGACCTCACTTCGAGTTTGATCTCTTTCTGAATCCTTAGAATGGCACAAAGTCTTGTCATGCACAAAGTTGGCAAAACGGTTAAAAAAAACACTGATGATTTGGACTCTTGAACATATTGAATTTCAGGCTGTTCCTGAGAGGGATTCGAAGCTTAGATAATGCTTGCTAATGTCTTATTTTATGTGGCACAATTTTTTTTTATAAAAGTGAAGGGAATGGGTTTTTTCAATACGATTTGGCAAGAAAGTTCCTATCCCTTTAGAGCAGTTCATAATATATTCCGTAACTATAAGATGTATACATCGACATGCAACAGCAGCTTAAACTAATTCGAATCCACATAAACATGACACAAGAGCAGTCAACTTAAAGTCTCCTGAATCCTCAAAAGAGTCCTTCATAGTCATTCGTTTCGATAATTAAAGAAACAATGTCTCTTAAGCTGAGATTTGGAATTTATTCACAAAGTCAAGTCTGTTTACTGTCACAAATAAAATCATTCCTTCGAAAGCAGTTTAATGACCATTGCCCCATAAAATGACACCACGACTTCATCCCGAGTTCAAGACATAAATTTTCCGAAAACTATAAAATCTCTGAAGTAATATCCTCGGGCTTACGTAGGAAATCAAGCAAAATTAAGCAACCGCAAGCCACTCGTTTGCCACTGACCCCCAGACCGGGCGCCAACCCTAAATACCAAAGCAGCCGAGACATATTTTGTTGATTAAATGAAAGTAATTCTCACTCAGTAGTAATTCGACACCGAAACAACAAATGAAAATGTATCCCCCATTCAGCTCATTTAATTAATGCCGTGATGGGGCCGATAATTAAAGTATCCGGTTGTTGTCGAGTCCAATGAAATGTTAGATGGATGTGCACATTAAGGAGAAGTGTAAAATTTGTCTGCGGCGGCAGGGAGACTGAGGCCTTTTTTTGAAACACACAAATAAGAGTGCTTCTTTACACAATGATTTAATTGCGGTCTGTTTTAAAGGATTGCTGTGCCTGGGGAAATGTCTTTCAAAGGTGCATTCAAGTGGTCTCTCAGATGCAGCCGGGAGTGTTTCTTGTCTTGGGGTGATAAAAAAGAAAACGCACGTGGGGCGGTGAAACAAAGAAGTGGCGAGTACTTTTGTCTTTGGTCATTCTGTGTTTGGAAGGCACACACACATGAGATATTGTCTCTCCAGGTTCTTGAAACGATGGACCTTTTTGATGACACTTGCAGGTTCACTCTTCTACAGGGCAGTACTATTTGCCTTACGGCCAAAATAGTAAGCATGATCTTGTTCTTATTTTTGTGCAATGCTAAATTTAGGGAAAAACTTTAACGACTGAAAGTTATATTTTCATTCTTTTTCATTTTTGGGTAGTTCGAAATAGTGTCCATGCTTAAAGTTGGTAGAAAAGCCAACTAACCTGGATCTCAAACCAACTAAATGAAACCTAAGGTTGCGAGAGAACGTCTTAAAAAAATTACTTGTCCGGACCGGGAAGAATGCTTCTGCTTCCACATTGAAAAAAAAAACCTTTATAAATCAACGTTGCAATTGTCAATGTGAAGCTGCAATTAAAGCAAGGGCAATTAATACAAGTTCATATCCTTATTTGAAGAACTTTCTCAACAAATTTGAAAACTTTAAGAAAATAAGTTTGACCAACATTTTTGGAACGAATAGCTCACAGATCACAAACATATGTGCAACTTTTAATTTTTACCAAAAATTCGGGATAACAAAGAATTTGCTGATTCGAAGGCATGTGGCACGAGCTATGACTTCGTCGTCTAAACGGCTTCATCCCTCCTGAAGCGTTCCTCCATTTGGATATAAAAGGCCTAATCCAGGATACGGAAGGATGTCCTATTATCTTCCATGTCGTATGCCGAACAGTGGACCGGCGACTTAACTACGAACACACTGTCGCACGCAACCGCGAGGATCTGCTTCAGTTCAGCAGAGCGATCTCGTAATGTCACTATATGTCAAGCATATACATAACGCATACGCCCTGGTGCACGCGTCCGTATTGTGCTACGGACATAGTTTAAGGTAGAATTTGATTTACTCTTATGTTAGGCTAAGTTGTTTACGTGGAGGATTAAGTTAGTTTTAGAAAAAAAAAACTGAAAACTGAGATCATATAGCCAAGTTTTTTAAAGTTTTCTTGGTCTATAATATAATGTAAGTTAATTTTAGGATCTAAATCGAAAAAAAAAAATCATTCGGACGCCGAAAGGCATATTAAAGTTAAGATTAAATTAACTTGGAGTCAGTAAGTTAGGCTGAGAACAATGTTCACTAAGTTAAGTTAGCTTTGATTAATTTTGTCTAGCACGTAAGAAAAGATACTGAATTAAAATAAACAAATATTGCAAAAACAAACACACAAAACACCCATGTGACGGTGAGGACATCTCCGTTGTCATTCATAAACGTTGATGACCATAGTTGGTACAATTTCGAGAAACAATAACCCATGTGATGGGGAGAACCTATGCATGTCGAAATCAGTGCCTAAATAGCGATGTTGCCGCATCAAAATGTGGATAGAGGATTCCAGAGTTGTGACTTTTAATCGGGTCTGTTATTGCCAAGCCCACCACTTCTATGTATTCTTATGTTCCTGTAGCTTTCAGTGACTGTAGCTTGATGTGTTGTTTGTATCGAAAAACCCCAAATGCAGTCTAAGTTTGAGATCCAAAGTGCACTCTCTGTCGACATCCTCTGAAGATTCATTATCATTAAGTAGAAAATGGATTTTTGTGTGTACCTCGTTGGGATGACCCGCCCGGCGCTGCTGTCCCTGATTGTTAATGATGGTGCAATCGGATGATTCCTAATTTCGTATCTCACAAATCTGTTTTAGTGTTCCCCTGAGTTTGAGCTTAATTTCGCGTTTTTTTTTTGCAATGGGAACGACTGTAGGTGCGCTCTGAGTTGGTGGGTCAAGTCCTCAATAACGCTGAGGTTTGCAGGTAGAAAGTATTTACCTTTTTTATGTAGCGCCCGACCTAATGAGGTTCTGATTTATCTTTACGATTGTCATAGTGTTTGTGGGAACGACGGGATTTCAAGGATTTGTCGGACATCTGTAGAGGTGTGGAAGTGGTTGGGTGGAGGGATGACTTTTTGATTAAATACTCGAGATGGTGTGCAGAAAAAATTTAATAAAATTATAGATTGTGTGATTAATGGTGTTGCGGTGGAGGGTGTCAAGGACGTTAAGTGTGTTGCCTTCAACACCGAAAAGGCATGGTCGTGATAACCTTGATTTTCATGACAGTGTCACACTTTAACGAAACATAGGAAACATCGTAAGATGGATGTCTGTGTGAACATACGTAGTTAAAGGAGGAAATATATTGTGTGGCTATACAGTACGTAAATGAGGAGGAGTAAGCTTAATTCTCTCACAAGATGATAGGTCCTATAGCCTAATGACTACTCAATTTCATAATGTTTGCAATTTTGGCTAAAAGCGCTGAAGTACCGAGTATATTTGGATGAATTCATATATGGAAAAATCTAAGCCAAATATCTGTAGAAATGTCCATATTAACCGACTATGCGGAACAAAAAGCAGTAGAATTGGCTTATAGCTGAAGACATCCGATTTTTTTGACATCATTAAGTAAACATCGAAGATGTTTAGCATTGGAAATAACACCGACAACAACTAACATCAATGCTAGCAGGGAGGTAGCGAAAATTAGGTACTAGTTTGATAGTCAAGAACTATAGTATTTTCACATGTGGAAACTGAAGTATGAGTAATTGAAATTTGATGGAGACCATAATTATAAGAAATAGTAAAGTGGACGTTCTCCACCCTAAATACCCAAAAAAAAAGAAACAGTGAGTGTTCACTGAGTTTGTGCTCGTGAATAAGTGAGGTGTTCAATGAGATGTGCACTATAATTTCGTTTTCTTTACTGCTCCTGATACTTATATCATACATAGTTATAAACATACACATGAGTGTGGAATGACATGAACTTAAAATTTTGCATTTTTTTTAATTTGCTGTGTACGACGATTGCAGATTACAGCCAATTTTTGTCTTTTTCTTAATAGACTGTAGCACAATGGAGCGCTTATGGATCCTCTCACCAATGGGAGGCGGAATCGCGGTTGACCTTATAATTGGCGTAAGTGAGTTTGAATAGTACTAACAGAATGAAAATTAATGGAAATGGAAATTGCATGGGATGATGATTGAAAGCGGATGAGGAAGGCCTAAGTCTTTTTAAATGAAAACTTTTGCATGCGATTTTTGGTCCTGTTTGCGTTGATGGCATCTGAAGGAGAAGACTTGACGACGAACTCTATGGGCTGTACAGCGACATGCGCTTAGTCAAGCGTCTCCGGATACTACGTTTAAGATGGCTAGGCCATGTAGAGCGTATAGACACCACTGCTCCGACTTGAAAAGTCTTCAAATCTGAACCATTGGGACAACGCAACAGAGGACGGCCTAGGCTAAGGTGGCGCATACAAGCGGAGAAGGACCTCAACCAACTGGCGGTAGCTGGCGAAAGATCGTGCTGGTTGGAGAGGCATGTCGGTTAAGGCCCAGATCCACCCCGGACTGAAGCGCCACAAGAAGAAGAAGAAGAAGAAATTGCATAGGATGAACCTCCATGAACAGAATGTATTGTGATTGAACTTCGAACTGTATCTTCGAGTCTGAGAGAAACCTTTGCCCTTTGTCTGCTTACAAAAGGTTTTCCACAGGATTGGGTTTAATTTTTTTAGTATGAATCTATACCGCAGAGACGTGGCAGTTTTTTCGATTTTAATTTTTCGGCTAACCATGGAATACGAAGAGAAGCAACAGCAAACTGTACCCGTACAGCGCCTAGAAATTAGTCATGATTCTTTTTTTCTTAAAAAAATAACTGTACTATTTGGAATGCCGTTGCATTGTACGATATAAAAGTGCGTCGACTCACACGCTGAAGGTCCCAGGTTCGATTCATGGACATATATCTCGCATTTTTTGCTGGTGACACCTATTAATATATAAGTTGCTGCTCAACGTGTGGAGACAGGCGCGTTTATCAAAGCTAACAGAATACATATTCGTAAGGTGACTCTAAATAGAAGGATAAAAGGAGTTCATGAAGTCTAAGAACATAAAAGAAGGACAGAACACCGGCTTCCCAGAAGGAAAAGGAAAGAACACGAGAGCTGTTACGGCAGAAATGATGTGCGAAAGGCAACAACGCCCCAATGGGTATCAACTTCCGACATAAGCTGATACCCATTGGGTGGTTTTTGTGAAGAGGGACAACTCATACAATAGTATCAGACAATAGTGAGAATTTGGAAGCATCACTTCTGCAAACTTTTGAACGCCGATGAACCGAACCATACCGTAGACACAAGGATCTGCAATTTGGAAAATTGTTTTGAACAAGACGAGGCGCTGTCGGGTGGAGTCTTCAACATCGTTCTTCCCAATGTCAATGGACAACATAAAGGACATGATTTTCCAAAAACGCGTCAAATTGTCATACATGGGCAAAATTACATACAAGTGATTCGTCGAACACAGCAAGTCGTCAATGAATCGTTTGATGGTACTAAGGTGGAGGTGGCCAAAATGGGGCAAAGGACTCACTACATTGACCATTTGACGAGAACGTTACCCTTAGTATAGGTAGTGAAGGCCTAAGTCTCTTCGTGTTCGTCTCTTTTTGTGTTGATGATTTTTGGAGGAAAAGGATCCAACCGCGAACTGAATGGACTGTAAGCGCCTTCGAACTCAACGTCTCAGTTGGCTAGACTATGGAGAGCATGTGGGAATCACTTCTCCAGCCGGGACACTCTTGAACTTTGAGGCAGTATGACAATGCAATAAAGGATGTATACAGACCTGATAGCATACACAGGTTGAAAAGATCCTCTCATAACCCTCTCATAACTCACGTGCGAAATTGGAGGCATCTGGTTACAGATTGTTGTAGCCGAAGAAGCTTGTTAGTTGAGACTCAGGTCCTCTTAAGAGTGTGGTGTTATGTAAAGAGGACAATGCTCATAGAAAACTAATTTTTTTTTAAAGACATTTCAAATGTTGCCCTTCACTGTTTTACATAAACCCCCACTCGTAGAAAGAACAATAGCTCCGAGTATTTGCTGAACAAGCTAGGCCCTGGCCACGTGTGGACACAATTTAAATTTATTTCAGAGAAAGTCAAACAAATATTGTTCGCCTATTAAGTGCGCTTTAAATCGAAACAGAAGTTCAGGGTTTGGGTTGCCAATCCCATCACGATCCATTTTGCACAGTCATCGGCTTCAATCTCAAAATTAATTTCAATTTACGACTTATAAAAAAAGATATCAACTAGGAGCATCGCCCGTGCACAGGAATCGGGCTTGATATTCAAATATTCGGAATTATCTGCTAAACTGGCATTAGTTTTCAAATAAATTTTAATGTGCATGCACTGGTGTATAATTATGGTCGCCCGCATGCAGACAATGTCCGCAGTTGAGCGAGTTCGAAATAAGTTCAAAAATTAAAATGAAATCATTAAAATCCGCCACCGCCAGGGAAAGCAGTTAAATTGCATTAGGTAAGCGTTCGTTATTCGAATTACTTTCCATTATTTCAAAACGCACAATACATACCTCGTAATTGACAATCTGCGCCTGGGGATAAGTTATTTTCGGTCGGTCATATTGCACAACCTCATCTGCATTTATATCGCTGCAGCTTTTTACTGTTTTAAAAGTTGAAACCTGCAACGAGAAGAGTTTTATTTAAATCGTTGCCAAACACTGTGCATAAGGATACGCTTTATGGAAACGGGTGTGGGGGTAAGGGAGAAAGAGAAAAATTCAATTTCAGAGTTACTCTATAGATTCCTGGTGAAAATGTTGCTGACTGCCAGTTGCAGTGTGTACTGTGTAAATGTGTGATTGTGGATGGAGTGATATTCTCGGGCAGACATTACATTTACGAGTAATTTTATGTCAGTCAATTGAAAATAATTTGTGATGACTACGTCCGGATGTGTATGAAACTGTTGTGTTTTGAAAATGTTCTTCAGTTGTAGGATTCTCCGATGTTAGATCAAGTGCATTAGGGATTTCAATTAACGTGTGTACTCGTATGTTAGTTCGGACAGACTGCGACCGACATTCAGCTGCTGCTAATGCAGGAAACATTTTGAGTTAAGCAATAGTGCGGAACGACTCCGAAAACTTTCAATGTCAAATCCTTTGTAACGTATACATAAATCTCGTGAGATGGCTTTGGAAAACTGTTTCAGAGTATTGGCCAGGTTACATGAAGGATGAAGCAATAAAATTGAAAAGGTATATTTAGAGAGGGTATTTTAGAGAAAATTTGCTGCCAGAGCCATGTAGTAAATAACATGAGACTTTCACATTACTTTACGAGGATATCCTTCTTCTTCGTGTGACCTCATAGTCCGGGGTGGAGCAAACCATAAGTCTACCTCCAGTTTCCCAATCCTAGTTGAACTAATTTCTCCGCTGTTGTGTAGTCCCAAGGATTCAAAGACGCTTAAGAAAAGAGCAGCGTGGATCTATCTACACTGCTCTACATGACCTAAAGTTGTCCTTTGTAAGAGCGCATTGTGTTGCACAGCCTAAAGACTCTCTTGTTCCAAAACTGGGACGTACAACCTCTCGAAAAGACCGAGGACATCGATTTGGTGCATTCTCTGTGACTGCATATATTTTTAGTTGTCTTCGTTTACAAAGAGACTCATTAAAGTTGCTCCCATTTCAATCCCAGCTAACGCCTCATTGATGGTTGTTTTCGTTCATAGAATCATGTCACTGTCATTTGAGTACGGATGGAGGAAAAGATTGTGGTGCTGTTGGTTGTGATGCTATGAGTTCCTTGTTTAGGTTTGTGTTCAATCTTAGAGCTTATCCAATTTTGATCCTTTTCCAAGTTCTTGTGTACGCCATTGTGTAAGCTCCTGCTTAAGTTCTTGTCCTAGCATTTATCCAAGTTCCTGTATAAATCCTTATTTAAGTCCATGTTCAAAGTCGTTGTTCATGACTCACATGTTCCTAGAGGAAACAGCTTAATTGCGAAGTCGGTCACATGAACACACATCACACTCACTGCACACTTCCTTTTCCTAAGAAGAATTGCCCTCAAGAAATGCGTCACTAAGAATTATGCTTAAAATCTCAAATAAACTGAATATGTGCTTCTCTCTTCATTTTTACACAATTGCGTGTCGGCGGTTCTGTTCCATTGATCAGAGTTATGGCTTGATTCCGACTTGCATGCTTTGGCCAGCTATTTCAAAACTACGTCAGCCAGTGTGCGGATGTAGTTTCAACGGAAATCACCGATGGAATAAATATGTTAATTTTGTGTCATATATATTTTGTGCTCCGAAATGGAATTTAGAAAGAGACAGCATTTTTTTCAACTTTGATGTTAAATCAATACTTCGAGAAATAAGAAAAAAAGTCAACTAGCTGCTTAGCCTCCAGCCGATGTGAACTGGCTTGTAAATATATCTCAATCGAATAAGTTACCCTAGTCTTCTATAAGATACTCTTCTCTGTCGGGCTAACAATTCTAGAAGTAACAATTTAACTAAGGACAATAGTCTGCTGTCAAAAGTGATCGGAACTCCTGAAACTGAACCAGTTTTAGTTTCCCACAAGAGAATATCGCAGTTTTAGTTTAGGAGTAGTGATAAACTGTACCGTAACGTTTGATCTAACTCACTGTTCTGGCCTGGTACATTTCTTTTGGTCACTAATGTAAGTCAACTAAAACCAAACTTTGCTAACCACAAACTCAAGGCCAAACATCACACGGCATAACTTTAGGCCATACATCGTACCATGCACTGGACCATCTGAAATACCATTTTTTGTACATACGAGTAGATGTTGATGTACATTTTTTTGACCAATCGCCGCATTGAAAGAAACCGAGCTGACGACTACTGCCTGCAGGAAGAAATCTTTCACTCTCGATCCAATCCTGGTAGAGTTCTGTAGACTTCGCAGTTCAGTTCAATAAAATTTTGTTATTTGCAAGTCTATTTGTTACGAATACTTTCATTTTTTTTTCTAAAAAACGTTTCTATCGTCGGTTTACATGTTGTCTGTTCCCAAACACTCATTTACTTAAGCTTTCTCAGATCATGCGGTAATGAGGGTTATCGACTTAGTGTGCACTTGCACAACGATAATTTAATTTCATACAAATCTTCTTTATATGAACTGTTTTGGAGCACAGCTCAGCACATCGTGGGTCCAACTGATGGCACTGGTTGGTACGGCCTATTAACCAGCGGGTATAACTGTTGGACGCTCAATGTCAAAGCTTATCGCCAACAATATACCACAAAAACACTATATACTGGTGTACTGGTGGTTTCTTAATGAGGACAAGGGTAAAGGAAGCAGGTGTCATAATCTCAGGGAGGGTACTAAGTGGTCGCAATAAGGCATTAAAATAAGTGAGGTTTGTGTTGTTTTTTTTAACATTCTAAACTTAGTACTTCCTCTTCTTGTGGCGCTACAGTTCTGGGTGGACTTGGGCCTCAACCAACCTCAATACTATGGTCGTGCTATTGCTCGAAGTCAACTTCGTATAAGAACTAGAACACCTTTATAATGTTAAAATAGCAGCGCGAGTCAGGCTTTCAGTAAGATACGGTCGACCTTTGTCAATTCTTACTTCTAAATGACTACTACAATGTACCATACATCTAATGTAACCCAGGTCTGGAATCTCATATCTTATAAAAATAAACATAGCTGGAGTTTGGGTCAGGATTAATAATAATTAGGTGGCACAAGCGACCGGATCGAGCTACTACAGCACCTACTCGTGTTGTGCGTGCTTCTGTTCTTTCTCAAGTAGAAGGGACCTACAGTTATATGCCGTCTCCGAACGGCGAGAGATTTGAGAAGCTTTTCAGAGACAATTGATACTCTGTGACTGTTGTCAGCAAGTCCAAAGAGGTGGTGCAGTGAAAAAAGGCGAGGTTTCCCAGTCGGATACCGAATACTGATTTTGATGCAGTATTTTTTTGCTGCGTTACGAAACTGGCACGTCGTCATAGCTGTAAGAGTTAAATCTTTACAATCCTCACGTCCCGTATCCCACAACCGTCCAACCTTTGTTGAAGGACTTTTAAACTGCACCTTCGAATGACGGTGCCTAGGAACATTTTGATATCATTTCGGATTACAGAGCACCTCGAAGCAAAACAACTGAATAGAGAGTGTAACTAGTGTGATGCCAACGCGAAAAAACAACTGAGTATAGAGAACATAGCGACAGCGGCCAACTTTTATTTCCGCTCCCGCAAGCAAATGTCAGCCACATCGAAAAGTTTCCAAAGTCAACGCTCCCTGCTAAGGTCGTGACACACGCGACATCACACAGGGTCATTAATACTAAGCAATCTATGCCACAATCAATTAACTCTCTTAAAAAATGCATGCATGCCTCCCCCTCCCCCCCCAGCATTCGTCAGCGCCAGAGCACCATCGTTCACGGATGTGACTTTCACAAGAGCTTGCTTCCCACAGGCATCCGCAAAAACTCGCCCACCTACAACCCGGCTGCTTGTGAATTTTTGGCTGCTCGACTTTTTTGTACGTCCGCCGGTGGTGATGGTGGGATCAGATCTCGAGGCCTCAGCGGTATGTACCATCCAAGGGAGAATACATACGTGAGTTATGACGGTGGAAGAGTTCGCTTGTTCTAATCCACTTCGGTGCCATTTTTTTTGTTCACATTTCCCAAAACCAGTTGACCGTCCGCTCTCGACCATTCGGATATGGAAAACTTTGAAAATACGTACACGACCATAGCAAAAAAACAAAAAAAAAAGAAACAAATGAAAACTGCGAGACATGAGCTTGAGCGTATAGCACATACTACATTATTACTTTGTGCAGATCCGAATTCAAACTTCCAACCGGAGGGCATTCGTGCCGTGCCTGGGCGGAGGAAGTTACATTGTTATTTGAATAGCAAACATGTTATGCGCTTGTAGCGCACAATTATAGTTGGAGGGTTGATTCTTCAAGCGCACAGTAGACATCATTCGCAGCATTCCCTTCGCCTCCTACTTATGGCGCTGAAATGCTGCATGTTGATATTTGTGCCAAGTTTTTGATTTTTTTTGTGTTTTTGGCCGAGCTGTGTGCTCTATGGTATGGTACATGGCGTACATTTCCGGCGAGAGTTCCTGCTGAAAGCAGAGGCGGGGAAAAAGAACGGCTAAGACTACGAAAAAAACAACAACCGCTATGATGGAGTATCTTACTGCGCTTTGAGTGGATGTAATTATTTAAAAACGCTTGCTTTTCGTTCGTTCGGTTTTTTTTTGTCAGCTGTTGAGTGCTATTTGGTTCTCCGGCAAATGGGTCTCTAAAAGCAGGCGAATTGGGATTTAATTAAATTTTTAATCTTGTTAGGACATCTTGTGTGTGTGGGGAAGTAAAATGTTTTTGGCGTCTTGTGTGACTTTTACTCCGGTTTTTTTTTGGTCGGTTTCGTATTGCTCTACATTTGGGCGATTGTGTTGTTTTAAAGCGAAAGGGATGTGTTGAAAGCTGCTCGCAGATAGGACTATTTCTGTGAAGTGAAGGTATGTCGACGTAGAGTGAATTGCTGCACAGACGAATGTTATCAGATTTAGCCTTGCACAAGGGACTCCATTAAAAAATTGGACTTGAGTTCTGAGATATTTGATACAAATCATCAACTTTGTGATTCGAAGTTTTAAGTCGAAAACTGCCCCTCATTTCTGAAGTTGCCTGTTTAAATATCAGAATTCATTACAAAACTCGTATTTCATTCGCCGAAATCAATCCTCTGGATGTGTGCAATGCAAATTGGTCTCTTGTTTCATAACAAGGCATTTCTATTTGTTTCCTTTTTCTTCCTTTGTGTGACGTGTGCATAGTTTTTTGAATGATGTATTCAATTAAACCAAAAATGAAATTAATACTTTTTGCCGACTCAATAAAACCGTATCCAATTACACAAGTCCGCAGCGCGCTAAGCTATCGGATTACAGTAGGCAGGGCAAATCTGTTTTTCTTTTTGGGTACATTCACATCCATTATTTGAAATTTGTGTTTGTCAGGTCGGATATGACATTGCTGTGAATTTAAATAAGGTCTTTGATATTCAAATCAAACAGTGAATTCTTTATTTCATTATTTTTCTTTTTTGTACAAAAAAGAAAGAAAACAATAATTTGGGCTAAAAATCAACTTAAAACCTAAAAATATGACCGGTTGGCAATTCATACGAGAATTCCTAATTCGATTGAATTTTGAATCAAAGGCCTTTTGGGTTTTTATTTTTAATTCAGTGGATTCAGTGCATAAAGGATCCATTATAAATTTTAATCGGGTTTTGTTTTGTCTAAATAAAGACAGACGTAATTTTGAAATGTAAATTTGATGATTCATGTATATCACCGAATTCAATTCGGAATTCCAAGAACTGAAATCCCACAACACAAAATCCGCAATCATATATCACCAAACTTCAAATATTCGTTCCAAAGCTGCATGGTTTGTAAGGGGGCTTGTTACCCCACAGCCGCCCTCATTCTTGACCACAGACAGAATTCGGGGTGGATTCAAGGCTGGGTGTATCAAATATTTCATATATATGTTTCGGCGGAATTTTTTTGAATTTGTATTTTATGTCCCACCACGTGTTACTAGTGTGGTACAAATGCGAATGATTCTAATCCAGTACTCTTCAGTTGGATGTGAGTATTTTTTGGGAATTATATATGAACTTATTCTCCACTGAAAAAGCATCGTTTTTTGCTAAGTTTTGAATTACTTAGAATGTATAAATTTTACTAAAATATAAAGGGTGTCCCAACAAGAACGCGCCATTCATATTGTCATTCTTTAACATTTCAACAATTATTATTCTTCGTTAGTAGATGGTAAAAAATTAATAAAAATTGAGCGCTATCCGGATGAACAACGCATTCTCATTGTGAATTTTTTTACCAAATTGGTGAAAATTTTGCGGCTACAGTTTGAAAATTGCGATCAATTTGGGGTTACAATAATGCTCAAAAAGAGTCAACTGTAAAGCGATTAATGGAAAAATTTGCTGAAACTGGGTCTGAACTTGATGTAAAGAGAACAACGCGCCTTCGACCAGGTCGATCAACCGAAAATATCGCAGCAGTACGTGATGATGTCGCTCAAACTCCATCCACCTCAATTCGACACCGAGCTCAGGAAATTGGTGTTTCCAAATCCACTATGCAGCAAATTTTGACGAAAGATTTGCATCTTCATGCATACAAAGTTCAATTGACTTAGGAACTGAAGCCAGCTGACCATGCACAGCGAAGGAAGTTCGTTAATTGGGTATTGAAGAGACAACATGAAAATGATGATTTTCCCGATAAAAACATCTCAGGCAGAATGTTTGCATTTGGGGCGAGGAAAATCTTCGAGTGATTCACGAGAAGCAAACGCATCCTCAACGTGTCACTGTGTGGTGTGGATTTTGGGCTGGAGGAATCATTGAACCTTTTTTTAAGGAAATTAGCCAGGTCAAGCGCAAACAGTCAATAGTGTTCAGTATCGTGAAATGATAACCAATTTGTTCGTGCCTAGAGTTGAAGAAATGAATGTGGAGGGGATGTGGTTTCAACAAGACGGTGCCACATCTCATACAGCCAGAAAAAACAACTAATTGCTGCATCAGTCATTTCCCGGTCGTACTATTTCGCGTTTTGGAGGCTAGAATTGGCAGCCTACATCATGCGATTTCACACCATTGGACATTTTTCCTTGGGGTTTCTGGAAGTCGATGGCTTATGCGAATAAGCCGACGACGATTCAAGCCTTAAAAGAGGAAACTGGACGCTGCATTAATGAAATACCGCAGCGTTTATGACAAAACGGTCATTGAAAATTTCATTAAACGAACGCGTGTGTGCCAGCAAAGCCGCGGCGGCCATCTGACCAATGTGTTATTCCGTACATAACCTCATGCTGTCTACTTTACGATATAATAAAGAATTCACAATTTTTTTAAATATCTGCGTTTTATTTAAAATTTAAATCTTGCGTTCTTGTTGGGACACTCTTTACTTTAATTTCCACATCCAATCTGTATTCAAATATTATCAAACAAATTTACGTCGTTGATTTGCATGTCTGATGTCACTTCTCTCTCTACTGTCTTTGTGTGTGTAATCATCACTATCTTTTAAGCACGAAATTTTAATTCTCATAGTCGCTGCTTCGATTGCAAATGAAGATTGGTTCATAAGTTCTGAAGGACGTAGAACGAAGTTCATGAAGAACGTGACAGGGATGATGTATAAGGCAACGGACACACGGAAACCATAAGTTTTTATATTTTCCTTTGAGAACGAAACCTTAAAACTGCAAACTTTACATATACATCCAAAGATCACCAGCATTCTTCGGTCGTCCTGTTAAAAGAACTCGATTGAGGCACCTCGATCTGGGTAATATCTTGTTTGGCTTAAGTAGAAGTTTAGTTCGATGGCTAAGTCCATCCACCTGGCTGAGTGTCATTGCTTTAGCCAAAACTCACCCGTACATGGGTTTCTGATCATAAAAAATCATGATTCCGACATTTAGCCTGTTTTTTCCACACTTGAGAGCCGTATAAGGATGTCGTTTTTCTCAGATCACCTTTAATTCATTTTGACTGAGTCTTCCCACAAGATGATTAAATGCCCTCGTTGAAGAACAAAAAAGTGACTTTTGTGAATCATCCAATTCCCTGATTCCGGCCGATATCCCGGTCCACATACTCTTCCATCTTAATGGATTATCTGCCTTTTTGACTTACCTAAACCCCAGTTGGTTTTCACGAAGAAGAAGTTGATTGATTGAATTCTCTGGAGGTCCCTCTCACAAAACTTCTCCTTCCGTCCCCAGTCTGGTTGCCCACTTGTTATCCTGTATTCTTTGGCTCCTCACTTGTAGTTCCTGGAAAAACCGTCTATTCATGTGTAAGCCGATTTTATGGCCCACCGTGGGCGACTGTTATTCGAAGAAACATGTCTGGCAAATAATTGAAAGTGTCGACCGTCCTTCTCAGATCAGAAGGTTACATACTCGGAGGATATATACGAGCGATTTGGCGGGAGATAAGAACGACCACGAACCGCACGAACATTAAGTGAAGTTCATAACGTACCCACATGTAGACGTCCTCATACGCTAGACGCATTATTCCCCATCTGTAGACACATTCTTATGCAAAAGCTGCTCCATCAATCACTCACGTACTGTGGGTGCGTACAGTCCTGGACGCAGGCACAGACAGTGAAATGAGATACAAGCTCCATTCAGAATTAAATGGAAATGCCATGTAATTTACAGACAAATCTCCAACTATAAACTACTTTCTTATCCGCTATTCAAATAGCTCATACGACTGCTCAGCTGAGCAACACACTCGCATGCTCGCCGGGGCCGGGAGGAGGACGGGGCGGCGAAAGAAAATCTTGAAATATCCTCTGCACTTTGTGGTGGTTAAGAAAACTGTCAGTGCTATGACAAGTGTGTCGAAACGTAGCACCAGCACCAGCAGCAGCAGCATTAGACAACATGAAGCTTATCCTTTGTCTTGTTCGGACTTTCCCCTTTCGTTCCATTTGGTTGTCTTGTGCTTGCATTAATGGTCGGATATATGACAGAAATTTATGAGCGAGATACACGTTTATAATTTTCGTTCATTCCTCAAGTGCGAACATCCGAGTTTCTGCGGCGGACGATAGATGGGTCCGCTGTGCTCTTGTCGGTGGTTTCTACTCGAATCTGCTGAGCGTGAAAAGAATGTGCGACTTGACATGTTGGAAAAGTTTTGTGTGTTGCATTGTTGTGAGGTTTAACGTTTAGTGGTGACGGATGAGGGATTGATCCTGACGTTTCTTGCAAACTGTAATGTGAAAAGGAGTCTAACTCAATGCTTACGCAATCATATGCATTCAACGCAGGTGGAAACAAAAAACGAATATGGAAACAGAAAACAAAGTAGAAAACATGGGCCCCAATAGTCGAGGGGGTAGAATAAGTAAATAGAAATGGAATAACGATCATTTTGATTATTTTCCGAAATCAAGCTGAGAACACCCAGAGATGCTCCAACTGCTTTAAACTCTATTTAAAATACGTTTCGTGTAGGACTGCAAGTTAGGCCTCCGTAGTGGCTATAGCCCCCTCAATTGACTCAAATTGCTTCGCGAAGAATGCATTTTTCAACAAAACAAAATTAAATCTCTCTGTCCAAGTCTGGAGAATACGGTGGATGCGGCAGGCGATCGTAGCTCAACTCGCCTAATTAGGCGAAGGTGGCGGCAACAGGTTTAATTTTTCATCGGATCTGCAAAATCCAACTTTTCCTTCGAATTTTGATTTTAATGAACAAATTTTGACTGGGTTTTGAATATTCTCGCGACCGTTTTGAGTCACCATTGACTCCTTTTTTCTTTATGTAGCTCCACACTTCGGTAGGAAAGTCTTATAACATCGACAATCTGAATTTTTTTAAGACCTTTGGCATGAAGCAATGTTGTTCAATCTCTTTATCAAAGAGACCAGCGTCAAGGATAGTTTCCTATTTATATTTTATGTCAGTTTTGTAGCTATTGAGGGGTACCTAACTTTTGTCGCCGTATTCGCTTGGGTTACCAACGAAGTACCTCAATACGTGTGCCCTTCTTCTCCTGTGGGAGCTAAGCAGTCACACAGCAGTCTGAAATGGTTTCAGCCTTTCATTGTGAGGGAAACCGCGCTTCTAGGAATGTACTCAAATAGCCTGCTGGCCCCATATCAATCTGTAGTTGCTCTTTGCCTGAGCCGACGAGTAGAGACATTATTTGAAATTAAGCTGTGGCCAAATTCCTTTGGCTATAAGCCAAGTGGGGCTTTCTTCATCGTCTTTTTGTATTTTTAGTAGGTAGGTAGCCAAGTGAACGGATGTAATGGAATATTAAGGATTTGGTACCGCTTCAAGCTCATGGGCCTTGTAAATCCTTTCGATGTCAGTGGTGGATTGGAGGTGGTCTTCCAGCATAATGGGTAAAGAGTTCCAGTTCGACCTCTTCGGTATGCTGGTGGAGAATTGTGTCTGAAAGACGAAGAAGGATAATTCGGTTTTTTTTTTGGAGAGGAAATTAAATAGTCTGAAAATTCTGAAATGACAGTGTCCTTGTTCGTATCATGCCCCGAAAGATTTGGCCCAGATTCCGTATGGATTTTCTTAGATGATTAAGTGTAGGAAGGAAAAGAAGTGGAATTACTATTTATATGCGCATACGCTGGCTAACCTTTGCACTCAACTGGGTAGCAGTTAGTACTTTTATCCAGAACTGTGCACCGTATAGCGATGTCGTAGAGTAAAAAGGTAGACAAGGGTATCCTTGGAGCTGTGTTTCCGATTTGCACCCAAGTGCATACTTTCAGCTATACTTCGCTGTACTAAACGTTTTGTATGCGTTCCTGAATGTTTAGTTGAAACCTTAATTTGCTATTTTATGAAAGGTTTAGAAATTCAGCTGTTGCTCTCTTTTCTCTTTTTCTCCTTTTTTTTTACAGACGCGGCAGTCTGGGATGAACCTGCGCCTCAACTAACATGCCTTTCCGGTCAGCACAATAATTCGCTGACTCCAATTGCGCACTCTAAGTTGTTTGAGGTCCTTCTCCACTTGTGCCTTAGCCTGGGCCGTCCTCTGTTGCGTAGTCCCAATGGCTCAGATTTAACATGTGGGTAGAAAGAAACTGAAGAACTGACTGAAGAAAAAGAGAGGTGAGAAATCCTTTTTTCATCTTTCCCATATCTATTGGGAAAGAACATTTTTGGATTCTGTGGCGTATGTGAAACATTTTTGTACTCCGATAACCGTGACGTTTGACGTTTTGTGTGCGATGTTTCGCCGTGTTTAATACGGAGAGCTGTATAAAGTGAAGAGTGGCATGGTCCTTCTGTACCGCCATTCCTTACATTATTCAAGCTAGCTAGACCAGAACTGCCTCGGGGCAAACGTAAACTCCACAAACGACATCTTAGTGGAGATTCGGCGCAGAAACACCTTTGGCAACCGGTGTTCTTTCGGTTTGTGAAAACAGACAGGGTCGAAGCTCCTGACTCGAAGGAGTAAGATAATGCTCTACAAGACACTAATCCTACACGTACTCTTATGCGGAGCCAAGTGCTGGACGATAAGTAAAACGGTAAAGCAGAACTTGGTTTTTTTGAAAGATACTTTGTGCGGCAAGTAAGAGGTCCTGTCTGCGATGAAGGCAAGGAGGGGAAAGACACAACCACAAAGTCTATGTACTGTACCAAGATGTGAATATAGTTCGAAAGACAAAAAGCCCTCGAGTACAGTAGCTCGGCCAAATCGAGGGAATGCACGACAACACTTTAGCTAGGAAGGTCTTTGAATCCCAGCCTCCAAGTTCGAGAAGGACAGGCAAGCTGAACCTCCGGTTTAGAGACTAAGTGATTGCAGACGCTAGAGGGCTTGGTCTTGACAAATGGAAGCAGCGTGCCCGGGACCATCGAGAATGGAAGGCATCTATAGCTCAGGCTCAGACCCTTCATGGGTCGCCGGCCTAATACACACACACACACACGGGAACTATTGAGGTAAGACCTTATAAACTGCCCTCGTTTGAGGTTGCGCGCGTTAACAAGGATCAATCTTGTGTGCGAAATTTTGAACAGGCAAAGGATGAAATCAATTGGTTATTTTTTGCTAGGGACCAACTGCACACAAAAAAAAAAATAAACTTTTCAGCAACCGATTTCTCGGAGAAAAAATGTATTTGCTAGCATCAATCACCAATTAATGCAAACTTTAATACAAGATGGACACCCTTTGTAATGACACTCAAAAGGGGAAAAACTACTTCCACGACCCAGACAAAGAATCAGTAGTCCACCCCGATAACATTGGAATTCTCTAATTTTTACCCAAATGGACTCGTTATTTGAAGCAAACCTATCTGAATGCATTAGATGACAATGAATAAAGGTGAGCTCTCTGCTTCTTAATGGAATTGCGCATCAGCATTAAGAGTAATTGAGGCCGGTGCCGGTTCCGACTGTTGACAAAAGAATCCATTCCAGATAATCGAACAAGTTTTTGAAAACATTTAACATTTCCTTTCGTTGCTCTTTGACGAGTTGAAAACTATTTCATTGACTGTGCAGCAAAAGCAGCAAAAGAGAAAAAAAACTGAACCTCTCTCCATCAAGAAATCCATCAAAATCAAGCCCTCCTCCAAAAAGTTCATCCCTTTCCATTCCATCCATAAACAAAGTGAAAATGGGAAATTGAATGCAAATGAAAGAGTTAAATAATGAGGATTGGATTTGCCAGAAACCCATATCTGATCGTTTTTATAGATTGTCGCTTTCACCGCATTCCCAAGAAAATGGAAAATTATGATACGCCGCCGCACCCGCTTATTTGAGGCATATCTTTCATAAATCTTCCCCCCTAGTAGACTATGAATTTCAATTGGGTGGCTCATGGAAATCATATTCAAATGCGGTTTTCCCTCTGTCGGTCTTTGGGTTTTTTTCGTGTATCCTTCCGGATATCATGAGGAAGTGTGCTGTTTGTTGTTCCGCTGGAAGTTTATTAAAAACCTCCCCCATATGCCGATCGGCGGAATGGAATGCGGCAGAGGAACAGCGGCTAAAGAAGGTCCTTAAACTATTTTGATTAATGTATCAAATCTAGATCCACGCATCTCCCATGCTAACATTTTCCTCAATTATTCCGTTTTGTGATTTCCCACGCGGTTCCCCTTCATTTCTTTTTTTTTTTGTGCTTCTTATGACGGCGGATGGAAAAGTTTATTTGTGAAGCGGAGACTTCTCTAGGACGGCGGGTGAATGTGTGGCTGTGCGGTATGCATCATCAATTGCAATTTGTCAAAATGTCAGAATATTCAGAACAATGGCGCGGGTATCTGTTTACACGGTTGTGTCGTTGACGAGAATGTGTAGAGCGGGGGGGGCGGTGGGACACAATTTTAATGCGTTCCAACGGTTGCCGGAATGAAAAATGAGATCGAGGGAAGGGTAAACACTTATTAATGATGGCTCTTTCTTCCGGATATCCGTATATCTTTGATGATTAAGTATCTCCCATGACTTGGGCAGCGCATATTCGGAGTTTTGAAAAACGAAAGGGTTTGTAGCGAAAAATCTACTCATCTGTGAATTTTTGCTCAAGAGGGAGAGCTGTGACTTGCAGTTGTTGAGGTATTTTTTTGACATCGAGGAATCGTTTTTTTTCTATTTTTCTACAAATTGTGAGGTCGTTTGAACGCCTCAATCTAGCTGTTGTGTAAACTACTGAAAAACCAATTTTTTTTTACAATTCAATCGGACTAATAAAAAATTCTTGAATCACTCTACAACTGGGAGAGCTTCGATTTTATTTTTTGTTGACACAGCACTGAAGCAAACAATTCGAACTCGTCTGAGATACTTGTTCTGTTTGTCAAAAATTAGATTTACAGGGAATGTTGGCACTAACAAGTTAACAACATTACAGATGCACTCATATCCAAGCAAAGCTTAGGATGACGAAGAGAAACTCTTGCTGCTCAATCTTTTTCATGAGGAACTCTTGCCGCTCCACCGATACCGAATCCACTGTACCCTTCAATATCAAATGGCAGTGTTGTTGTCAGTCTTGAACGGACCGTGCAAAACTCAATAGTCGACACCAACATTTGAGATCATCTGCTGGCTAACGCGGATGACATTGAAGCACCCAAACGTTTCCTTCACCAGCTGTTGCAAGATGTGGATGTAGACCAGATGGCAAAGAACAGTTGACTACTGTAGCTCCACTACACTAATCGAGTGGATAACAATCCTACAGATAAGAGAGAATTTGTATCCTATCCTATGGTTTCGTGAAGAAGGGGACGCGAAAGAGGAAGTCATGGCGGATGCAAGATGCTTGGTCTTGATGATTGGATGCAATTAGTCAGATATACTCAAGGTTGTCCTAGCTTATGCTCCAATCCTTCATGGGTGGCTGACTTGATCATGTTAGCATGTAAGTAGGCAACTAATTCAATATGCCAGCAGGCACAGACTTCAATACAGAGTTAAAATAGTGGGTCAATGTGCTAATTTGAATTTAAGTTGCAAACCTGAATCTGCCTCAATATGATTTCTGACTCTCATGTGATCAAAGCTGTATGCATTCAGTCACGTGAACTGAGTCATATATTCCCATTAAGATTGCATCGGTCCCGACAAAGATACCACCAGGCCTATTGGGTGATTGCACCGATAAATCATAGACATTCCTCTGCTTGTATGCATGTATCACAGCAAACCAAAAATTTCCCAACAAATAACTTTACATCTATTGACTTGAAAAAACTTGTAAAGACTGCATTTCATTACACCTTGAAGGATCGTCAGCATCCCTTTTATTTTTATGACTTTCTTTTGCCTTTCGTTGCCCTCCAGCAATTTATTTATAAACACGTATTGTGTTGATTATTTATGGCAATCATTCAGCTTCACGGTTGGCGAATATGGAGGAGAAATGTTATTGTCACATCATTGAACACGTTGCGAACAGTCTGACTTCCCACAGACAGTCAAGCAACGTTTACGACGTCGCTTTTGCAAGGTTCATAAAAGTTGGATTGCATCCATAAAAGAAAACTTTCACAATAAAATGGTGGTTTCTACTCTATAATCCCTCATTATGTACCACGCATAAAACAGATTTTTACTGCAACAATTTTGAGGGGTCATCATGACGGGGGGATGCTGAAGAACGTTTTTGAATAGTTTTTGGTGGATTATGTTTTTACAGAAAAAAGAAAAATAATGTTGTGTGTAAATGTAGACTGTTAAGTAAGGAATGATGGAAAACATCTCGTGGTACTCTTTAATATGTACAATTTAACAATTTTTGAAATTCAAGAGACAAGTTGGTGGAAGAGATTTTGTGCTTGAAGTTCTCTTTTGAGCTAATTTTTTTTTTTGTCTATTTTTAAGAATTTAATTTCGCTGCTGTTTTGTTTTGCGGCTGCCGTGGCGTAGTGGGTAAGTCGTCGACTCCCACCCAAAAGGCATCAGGTTTCTTTGTCGAAGATGACACTTTTGTCGAAAGGTAATTGAAAATTTAGACTTTGCAGAGATCGGTTTAGCAACTTGTCATTTAGACACGACATCAAAAATTGAAAGAAATCATTAAGGTCAAAAAAATCGCCAAAAGTTACCCAAACGAATCAGATCGTTAAGATGGTCGTTATTTTTAGGTAAGAAGGATTAATTGTTAGCTCATTACAATACCTGTGAAACTGAAAGGGCGTCCTTATATCGTCACCTTCTTCATTTTCTCTAAGTGGTATTATCGTCCGAGGTCGACCTGAGCCTTAAGAAACGTGACCCTATAGCAAGCAAAATTTCTTACCAGCTGCCTCTACTTTGCACTCCAAGTTGGTTGAGGTCTCTCTCCATTAAAGGAGGTCTTCCTCCGTAGTACTGTTTCAATGACTCTTACTAAAAAATTCTTCAGGCTCGAGCAGTGCTATCGGTCCACTCAGCACTCAGCATGGAATCGGTAGACACTTGATCATTCCATTCCATTCCACTGTAGAGCCTGTAGAGTTCGTCGTTGAATCTTCTGTTCCAGATGGCTTCAAAGCATATCGGGTTAAATATCGCTCGTAGAACTTTCTTATCGAATAGTCTTCTCATCGCTTTTAATTAGAGCAAGACAAGGATGATCAAGGTGCCGGACAAATTCAGCTTATTTTATCAAAAGAGGGTTGTGTCGTTAAAATTTTTCTGACTTTTTCTGGAGTTCAAAGAAACATCCATTGGCAAGAGTGGCTGTAAGGTAAAAACTGTCTTTATTATCCGCGAAGCAAAGGTAGGCGAAATTCTTAGCAGTCTCAAATTTTTGCCACCCATTGTGATATTCTCTCCGAGGTGTTGATATAATGCCTTCTTTCTTGATGGCAGAATATTCTTTGTATTACCTTTGCAAGGCCTATTTTGATGGCTTCCATTTTGGGCTTGGGAAGCTCCCCGCTGGCAGCTGGCTATGTTCATTCAAACACGTCAAGTTCCTCCGCGTAAGCCAGTAGTTGAACAGAGCTTAAGAAGGTCGTTCCTCTTGTATTGAGTTCTGAGTTTCCTACTATCTCCTCAAGGATGATGTTGGAAAAGTCAAATGACAGCGTGTTGCCTCATATAAAACTATTTTGACATTGAAAGTCTGGGTCTAGGAGGAGCTTGAGTTCTCTATCGTCATCCAACACATTTTGACGAGTTTGTTAAAGCTCGCATTGTATAGCTCGACTCTTTGCAGGCAGTCATACGTAGTCCCAAAATCGAAAAACAGATAGTCGGTATCGATCTGTACTTCTGGAGTCTTTTCAAGGATCTGCCGTAGGATTATGAACTTCTCTTACCTCAAACCACACTGATAAGAGGCTATCAGATTGCTCATGAATGGCTGTAGGCATCAATATGAAAGGACGGAAATGACCCTGTATGTTTTGTAAAAGAGATTAATTCTTCGGAAGCCATACAGTGTAGAGGTCCCCATTTTTTCTGAGTTTGTACCTTGAAGCAGTGAATGCCCTCGCTTTGAGTAAACTAAAATAATCGATTTCTTGACTATAATTTGTATTTTGATCCTCATAACCGCTAGTATAGAGTACAGCCTGCTAGAGAAACAACATTGACATGCAAAGTGTAAGAAGATTAATGAGGAAGCTAAGCTCTGGTCCCATGTGGCCATTATATAATTTATTTCTGACTCCTTTCTCGCACTATTCAAAACTGTAATCACATGTAGACTACTTGTGGAACTAATAAGACTAATGTTGGGTTCTTGTTTTCAATTTTAACATTTTCTCCCAAGAAATGTTAATAGCAAAAGTTCAAAATACGAGGTCTGTTAAAATAATAAGGTGAATTTTTATTTTCCTCAAAAAGTGTTTATTTGATCAATAATTTTTATTTTATCTCCTCAAAGTAGTCCTCCTCAGTTAAAATACACTTGTGCCAGCGTTTTTCTAATCCTCGGTGCTCTCTCTTAAGCTCTCTTAAGCTCTCTCATCGATTCGGTTTGCATATCCCCGAACGTCGCAAAATGCCTTTCATGGAACTGTTCAATCTTGGGAGTAGGAAAAAGTCGCATGGGTCAAATCTAGTAAGTACGTTGGTTGAGGCACGATTACGGTGTTGTTTTTGGTTAAAAAGTAACGCAAAATGTCATCAAGTTTAGAACGAACTACGCTGTCACACGTTTTATGCCTAAAATTTCCTAAAAAATATTGCATGGCATGGGTGCCAACTCATATGCCGACATCTTCAGCAACTATTTTAATTGTAATTCGACCATTCTCCATAACAATTCTCTTCACTTTCTCGGCATTTTTATCGGTTGTCGATGTGGCGGGGTGTCCAGAGCCTGCGTCGTCATTCACATCTTCTCGTCCTCCTTGTATCACTTGTAAAAATTTTTTAACTCAAAGTACACTCATCGTATGTCGCTGTAAACATTTCATGCTATGGAGCATTTAATTCCATTTTTCACACAAAATTGAATGAAAATTCTTTGATCCATCTTCTTCGACAACAGGAAATCACCGACTATGCAAAACATGTCTATCTTTCATGCCTCTTACAATCAAAATAAATATCCTCTATAGCTTGAATTGTAAACAAATTTTCGAAATAAAAAAATAAAAAAGAATCGATAAGCGAATGAAAGGGCCCGATCTTTTTTGCAGTTTTGTCTGAATCACTTGGTGACAAGTCTGCTTTAAAGCGTAAAAAGTCACTATTTGAATTTATCTCCACAGGATGGTCAATCATTGATTAAACTGTTTGCTCAGAAGGTGACCGTATCGACTTGAATACCACTTTTATCGATGCAACGATGAATAAGCATCATAGTTCCTAAGTTTGAGGAATAAGTGAGAGAATGGCTATCTCAGTACCAACACTTAAATATTTTCATAGAACACTCCTCCACCTTCTCCACGCCTTTAGAATGACATGCAAACAAGAAGAAAACGAATTCCAAGTCCCACTATTTCAAAAGCACAAATAATCCTTCAGTTTCGATTCAAAAGAGATCCCGAAATAGTTTCTCTCAGTCATTCAAGCAGAAAACTTTTACTTAAAATTGCAACAATTCTCTGCTACTTAGGACGATTGCAGGAGAGAAGCAGAATCAACAAGGTTTCTTCCATTTTCGACTCAAGAACAAACACTTTCCATTCAATAAACTCATTTTCTCGTCGATTCGTTCTGCACCCATTTATATTCAGTGAATCACTGGTGTCTTCCATCTTCTTCCTCCCCCATACCCCGTCCACAGCCAATTCCCTCCGCAGTACGTGCCAATTACATTTGAATTCATTCAACAGTCTTGTCTTCGAAATACCACTTTCTGGGTGCTTATGCCTTGTGCACTGAAGAAAGGCAATTCTCAACGAGCGGATGGATGACACTTTGCGACTGAAATCAGGAGGAAAAGTACAATCAATATTTAATTCAATTTCAATTTGCCCCTTTTTGCACGTTCCCTTAATCAACGCTGTGCGGAGGTGCGCCGAACACTGCAAACGCCCTCACCTTCACTATTTTTGACTGGGCGAGCAATATTTTGAAATTTTCGAAAGTCGACAGCACGGAGCAACTTTGTGTTTCTTTTTGTATCCGTTGCACTTGTTAATAAATTCACTTTGAAGTGCTCGCAAGGAGAAATGCGAACGCACAGCTCTGTATGCAGAGGACTTGGCCGGGACCATTGAGGAATTTCTCAACTCCAATAGGAGTATTAAAGCATGCACTTGAAAGTTTCCAAACCACCTGCAAACAATGCTCGGTAGTTGAGGTTTCGGGGGTGATATTCTTTGGATGGCTGTCGAGATTGGAAGGCTAAGGAATCTTGGTTGGTTTCCATGGGAATGTACCAGGTCTACTGTAATCGTGTGAGGTGGTAAAATATGTTGAACATGTTGGTGAAGTTTATCAATAATTTTTATCATCTTTCTAGAAAGAGTGCGGATGGTAGGAGTAAGTTTTCTTGCCTCGCTGAAGGTGCAATTCTGCATATTTCATGTAAAGGGTTTTTCAGTATGGACTTGACAACTTTAAATTTTATTTTTTAACGCACTCTTTCACTTGTCATCAAGCTGTCACTGTCATTTAATTGAGTAAACATTTTCGCTATGATAAAGTACACGAACGAGCAACGTCTGCAATTAACAAACATTTTCTGCCGATATTCTGAGTCGGTGACTGCAAATTTGAGACCGGTAACTCAAATTTTCGATCGTAATTCTCGCGTTTATAGTTCAAGTTTAGTTCCAAAATTTGAGTCTGACAATATTCCTTGTGTGATGTTGCCGTCTCGGTGAGACAAGGGATTGGTTCAAGTTTCAAAAAAATTGCTGCCCTTCAGGTCTGGTCGTAGCAAATGATCGAAATCAGCCAATTCCACAGCGTTCTCAAGAATTGGTCATCGCTTAGACTACATTATGGCGTATTTTGCGTGAGGATCTTGGCTTACACCCAAACAATGTCAAGCTGACTCAAGATGATGGTGCGTTTAAAGCTAATTTTGTTCTCCGATTGAGTTGTGGAGACGATGCTACAAGATGTTAAATTTCATAAATTTCAGAAGTAAACCTGAAAGCGTCATCCAAAAGCTTTATTGCAGTCTCCAGAACACAGCGGTATCAGTAAACACAGAATCAGTCAACCATTTTCATCTCTAGAGAATCTAAAGCAAAGCATCCCCAAACCATCACACTTTAAAGTTTGATGAAGAACACAGCCGTTTCTGTAGTTCTCATCAACACTACCATCTTCAACATGAAATTGATATTGTTCCACATATAACATATTCAGACTAATATTCTGAAGAAGAAGGAACATACTCAGGTGGATTGGTGTCCCTTAGTATCGATTCAGCCAATTAAATTGACTGTTAGGAAAATTCCCTAAGCCCAACAATCTGCAATTGATAGCTGGAATTCAATGAAGACTTTGTGAGGCACAGACCGGAGCTGCCGTTCTTCTTTGATATTCTTTTTTGAAAAATCTGGCTTAAAGACTTCTGAAGTCGAGCATATGGGCGCCTTCGCAAGACTAACAAAAGTCTGGGTTAGTTGTGTTCGTAAACTCAGAATCAAATCGTACTAAAGCAGGCCGGTCGTCATAGGTTCTGTTCGTAAACGTCAACAATACGCAGTAAAAAAGTAGGCGTCGGGTAGATTGCGCAGCCAAAATAAAGGAAAGCAGGAAAGCAGGAAAGCAGGCAGATCTGATTTTCGAAAAAATGTGGATACTTTTGTGAAAATTTAAATAATAAGTAACTTAATGTTTATATATTTATGCAGGGAAGAGCAAAAGTGAAGTCATGTGGATGTGAAATTGCTCCTTGCGACCCGATTGGCCATGGAGCTTTGTATTGTTTTATACTTTGTTGCAGGGAAGAAGAAGAGGCTTTTTATGTGCAGGAAATGCAAACTACCAATCCACTGATCAAATTTGAAAGAGAAAAAATAAAACTTTTTTCTTATTTTCCTTATCCTTTTTACTGCCATGACGTTTATGAACAGTAGCGTATAAGATGACTGCAGCCTGCCTGCCGACTGCATGCAGGAAACTATTTTTTTTTAATTTGTAGACACAAAGCAGGCAGACTATTGTACTTTCGCAGATGACTGCGGTTACGAAGACACCCAATTCCTTACTGAGCTCCTTGGTGAAACAATTTTTGTAGCTCTACACAGGTCAATTCTGGGATACACCGGAGTTTTGAGCCAAAGAACAATATTCCAATGAGGTAGTCTTTTTTTGCTTCCCTAAGCATTTGCTCCTGCTGGTAAACCTTCACAGTTTGTTGAGCATTTTGTTTGTTTTATCAGAAATTTCACGCATTTCCCTAAATTTCTTTGTTGCATTTGGGAATGGGGGTCACGAGCTAAACATACTTCTTTTTCATAAAAACTTCGACTTCTGTGAGCTTAGCGGAGGACATTTTGCTACCCAAAGAAAAGCCGGTAATAGTAATTACTGAGTGGCACTACAGCCCAAAAGGGACCAGGGCCTAACTTCTTCTACTGTTCTCTCACTAGTAAAAGGGACCTACAGCTTTTTGCCGACCCCGAACTGCGAGATTTGAGAAGCTCTTCATAGACAATTGATACTCTTTGAGTGTTGTCAGAAACTCGAATGAGCTGGTACCGTAAAAATGTAAGTGTCCCGTCCTCAAATCGAACCTAGACCTTCTGCGCGTGGGTCGACGCACTTACCCACTGCCCCACGGCGACTACCAGAAAAGCCGGTTGTTTTCGTAAATTTTAAGAAGGGTGCCGGAAAATGGTACTGCCTTTTTTTCAAACACTTTTCGAATTAAAGTACTTAAATTCTATGGCCTATTAGAAAGTAGATTGTATCGATATATAGTGTAATCCATCGAGAGGTTCGATTTGCAATAGGATTCTTTGAACAAATCACGCGTGACTGCTATCAAACTGCTTCATCATAGTTTTCAGTATTTCTTGGCAAGTCGTCATAGAGAAACTCGACACACCACAACATTGTTTCAAAATTGATCTTCTGCATTCTAAAAATGTATGAGCTCTTTGAAAGATGTTTTCAACTTGGGGTATTCAACGGTTCGCATAATCGACCTACTGAAACCACTCATGCCGCCTACCATTCAAACATTTGAGACTAAGTTTATATTGACGCCTGATATTCAACGAGACACGAAGAAGAGACTTTATAGCTGTTGCTGTACACGGGGGCCATGATGAATTGATTTGTCGTCGTTTTTAGCAGCTTAGGTTGGGATATGCAACAACTTTGTTGTTTTACGTGGGAATTTCGATCGAATAGCGTACAAAGAGCCCTGGTTTTAAAAGGATTGCGCTACGAACTATTCAGCGAGTGAAATCATTTCAGTGAGCACTGTATGTTTTGACCGCCTAGATCGTGTGATGTCAAATCTTTGGACTATTTGCTCTGGGGATATGTAAGGTCTCGGGCCTTCGGAACGAGCTTTCAACGATTGACACCTTAATTGCCATTTGCAAGATACCCGAATGATTGGTCCAAAATGTAACCTTCCGAAACGACGACCTTGGACGTAGGCGTGATCAATATTTAAAAGTTATAGTTTTCAAGAAGCCAATGCCATCAATTGTTCTTGTATCCGATAGTTAACATTTTAAGTTCGTTTTTAAGTTTATGTCCATCATTTTAAATTATAAATCAAACCTCTTGATGAATCACCCTCTCTCACAAGAATGTCATTTATTTGCAGTCACGTTTAATTCCAACAACATGGCCTTGCCCTTCAAATAAAACAACAATTTCTCTAACACCTCGTACAAAAATCGATGCTATTCCATGAAGGATTTTCCTAAAAGTACATGTCCTTTGTGTTGAGTTCTTCAACTTTCGAACCATAACTGCCTTTCAATTCATACTCCCATCCACATCATTGTTTCCCAAACCAAACTAACTACGTGTTCGAGTAGGATTACAGTCTGCCTGTTGAGCACATTATTTATTCATTTATAAAGCACGAATCCTGTCACCGCATTATTTAGTATTCTGTCGTGCAAATATATCCTTGCCATCCTTCTTCCAAATAATGACGTGTAATGCGAACTAAAAGCAAGCCCAGTGACATGAAAAACCACAAAATTTACACTACACTGGCGAGCGTTAATCCCTCAAACTTGTGCCGTAACCACGAACCCTCTCCACCCACCACAATGAAAACTATTGACCTACTTTATATTCCCTCTGCTCATTCAAACTTCATATAATAGAGCTTTTAAAATTGCTAAAAATCCATTCCCCCAGCAATTCGTTTTCAAAATTCGCACCACTATCTGTGAAACCAACAAAGCAAACCTACACCAGCCGAGTTTGCACAGAGAAGATCAAAAGAACTCCTCCCTGCCTACAATTTAAGGGCGGACGCGTGCCCTGCCGCCCCCATCCCCATCGTCGTCGTCTCCGCTGTCTAACCACACTTCAGTAAATTATGCCCTAAGCACTATCGCCCAGACCGCAGCACCTGCCAACGCAGCCCAAGCGGAGTCCATTAAAGGACCTGTAGTCAAGGTAAGGGCAAAAGGAAAACTCCAAAAAAGCATGTAAACCGCTTTTCGGAATCACGGCGAAAAGGCGAAAAATGATTCCACGAAATGGGAGTTACTAGTCCCAAGTTCACTCAGCTAGAGGACTCGAATTGGGCGCCACTGGCTCGGAAAAGGAAGTACACAGCGGAAATTCAAATGATTGCGAGGCACGTCGAAATTAAAGCACACCCGTCAAAGAGACTCCACTCCAGGATGTGCCGGTGACCACAAACTAAAGTGCACAAAGTCGAAGCTCTTCATGGAGCCAGCAGCAGGGAAGAATTGGCGAAATGTTTGCCGCATGCAGTCTGAGATCTATCCCTCCCCCTCTCTCTTTGGTACACCTGCCAAAGATGGAATAAAAATCGATAGCTCATTGAAATTCTGCTCCGATGTCAAATGGTCGTTACACACCACTTACTGCTTCCAACGATCAGCTCCCTGGGTGTACTGCTCTCCGAATGGGTATCGGTGTCCTTCTGTTGAGTCCATTCGCCCTCGATGGCATGTGCACAGGGCGTGCATACTTGTATACAATGCCAGGCATGACAGATTTCAAAAATATAAATTGATTTTCATTTCGCATTCGCAAAAGTAAATGTTGCCCGTGCTTGTTTAAAATTACAGATGCACCAGAATGCATATTCATCAGGACGACAGCAGGAGACCAAGCCATTACTGGGCTACATTCGGAATGATTGCTTGCTTATTGTGTGTGTGTGACGAAGCGAGTTTAAAGCACGATTTGAGGTTGTTTGAACGATTTTGAGGGAAATCTCCAGCAGCGTTGAAGCCTGAGGCATTCCTCTAGGAGCACAGTAGGGGGACATTTTTGGTCAAGATTAACAGTGTGGTAGGCGTGTGTGCGTTTGCCAAAATAAGTACTTTCACCGCAACAACCTGAAAATGATTGCTGGTTGATGGACTGTTTAAAAATAGCTTCGGCCGGTTCTGTACGTTGTGGGGGAGGAATGTGCTCGACAGTCAATCAATATGCGCCTTCATGGGGTTTTCCAGCAGTTGGACACAAATTCTTCAAGTTCCTGCTGACTCTTGTGTGAATAGAAATGTGATGTCAAGGATAACAAATATTTAACGAGTGACAATAAGTTGAGAAGTGAGAGGAATCACTCAGCACTAGAAAGAATAAGGTTGCGAAAACAAGCTGCTGAGATGAGACTTCTTTGTGCTGTTACGAGAGTTCCTTGAGAGGATATGTTGAGAAACGCGACAGTACAGGTGGAAGCTCAATGTTGTGCAGACTTCGGACGGAAAAGAGGAAAATTACATGGTTAAGCCACATGATACGGACATTCCCTTCATCAGGACTTCCGAGACGTTCCTGGGATGTGACCTCATCAATAAGACAGAGCCTGGGCGGGTTGTTAAACTCGCCTGGTTGCACTTGGAAAAAGCTCCTGATGAGTTAGAGTCGATGGCGAAGGGTCGAGCAGCCTGGAGGACTCTCGTGTGAACACTTTGAGGAACAAGCAAAAATAATGATGAGTTTCCGGGACATTTTTTAAGGTCCACATATTTCAACACAGCGAGCCATTAATGAGGTGTTTACTGGCATTGAAGCGGAAGCGCCTAAAATTTGGTTTGACGATAATGAAGGCAAGGCCACACAACACCGATGTCTCGGAAACTTCGACTTAGTCATAAACTTCGCCTACTTCGGCTCTGCGGTTAATAGGGACAACATCAGTGCCGAAATCAAAAGGAGAATCTTCTTACAAAGGACGAAACCGGTTTTGTGTAACAGCTTGATTATCCCAGTCCGCCTTCACAAGCGTAAACTTCGACGTTACTGGAACCCGATGAGGAAGCCCTTAGACTTTTTGAGAAAAAAGTTCTGCGTGCAATTTTTGGTCGTGTTTGCGTTCATGGCGTTTAGAGGAGAAGATTCAACGATGAACTTTATGGGCTATATAGCTACAAACGCCTGATCAAGCATTTTTGGATACAAAGCTTATGATGGCTAGCCGTATGGCCTCTACTGCTCCGTCCCGAAAAGTCTCCCAATGCTAGCCATTGGCACAACGCAGCAGAGGACGGCCTAGGCTGAGATGGCGCACACAAGTGTGGAAAGACCTCAAACAACTTGGAGTGAGAAATTGGAGGAAACTGACTGGAGATCGTGGCAGCTGGAGAGACTCGTTGGTTGAGGCTCAGGTCCACCCCGGACTGTAGCGCCAGTAAAACAAGAAGAAATATTTTTTCCTTAGTGTAAAATTTGCTCTGGCTGAATGGATTTATGGATTGTAATAGATAGGAAACATAGACTTAGAAAGAGCATTCCATATTCATGTGATAGAGTTAAGAAACGAGTTACTAAACAAAACTCTTCGCCCTAAAGTGGGCTTAAGTGTGGATGGATCTGCATACAGAGGGGATGAAGTACTTCTCTAAGAGCCTAGACATTCCGCAGCATTTGTGGTGACTGAAAAATATGACATCGTTCCATCGCTCCGTTGATCACACCCCGAGGGCGAAAAGTCTTTCGGTTCCAACGACACTAGTAGTGCATATTTTGAAAACTCTTGAGTGACCGATTTCACGTCGAGATGGAAATTTAATGTGTTCAACATACGCAGCTATTTCCAGTCTACCACCCAAGAGAAGTGACGCGAGCCAAAAAACGAACATGAAAAGCTGAAGGTTCTATTTGCAGTGAAGGAGTGGATTGAGTTGAAAGTACTTGGCAAGAGATTATAAAACTGAGGAGTGTCAGAGGTAAATCTGGGACCTGGTGATCATCAGCATTAATTTTCAACTCGATTCATCGGTGCCGTAAGGACGAATTTCTCACAACAGAGCCTGATGCCAAACTGTCTCAAAATGCGCAACGATCTTGCGCTCTCCTACATTGTGCAAGAATTGGTTTCACTTTTCCATGAGACACAACACCAGTGGACCTGTTGCTGCCGGTCATTTAGGACGTCCCAGGATTGATAATATATCATAAGCTTATGGTTTGTTAACGTTTCCATTACCACCTTAGTGACACGTTAGTGGTATGGGTCGGCAGAACGTGGGCCCTTTCTAGGATCAGGCTGCACGATTGCTGTTTTCAACTTAACCGGAAGAGTTCTGAAGAGTAGGATATATGGATAAGCTCGCACAATGGTTTTGCCAGCGTAGAAGGACACCTCTTGAGAAGAACTGTGGGTATAACATTCGGGCCAGTGGATTCTGAAACAAGGAAAGAAACAAATGTCGAATCGAAATGATAGATGAAGAACTTTTTAATTTGCCTTTCGAGTTACTTAAGATTGTTACAAAGGTCCCACTGCCGCTGAGTTTGACAATCAAAAAAGAGAGTCGTTGACCAAAATTCTGTCTGGCACTAAAAAGAGGCTTGTCAAAGGAAAACGCCGACTATCTTGAGTTAAGTAGACAAAATTCGTATCATACGTCAATAAAAGTTTATCAAGTTCTCACCACAAGTTGTCTTAAGTGAAGTGTTTGAATTGACTGTACACTGTACAGAAAGAAATTTTCATTATAGATCAACCTTCTCACCACCATAGAAACCCTACCATCTATCACAATCGCTATTCGCCTGTCACCTTTCGTACACATCAAGGGCTGTTTTCCTTATCGTCCAGCTTTCGGTAATTGACTTTATCTACTAGTTACTTCAATTAATTGAAGTCCACTAGTGTGGGCCGGCTCAATGGAAAACTTCACTTAGATTTTGTTTCAATGCTAAAAAATTCAAGGACTCCACAATTTTGTGCTGGCTTGTGGGTGCACTATATACGGTCACGTTTATTTGAGGAGTAAGCGTCTCTCCGCGACAAAAGCACAATACCGCTTACATAGAAGGAAATTTGAAGGCATTCGCTGAATGCTAGCTTAAAGAAAATAATATTTGTGTGAATCTTAAGTTCAAAAAGAATCAAAATCAGTTAATAGTGTGTGCGAGTTGATAAATGGCGACGGAGTCTAGTGCAAGGATTGTGCTTAGTTCTCCGGAATAGAAGTCGATGCGAAGGGACTCTTGTATCATAAAAATTGTACGCATATTCGTATGGATTTTAGAGCCTGAACTATGCCTACCTGCTACTTTATGTGGTTTCTATCAATGTACCTCAGTGCCAGTGTTGCCGATCCAAATTTTTAGAAAGCAAACAACAGGCATGACACGCGGTCGTAATTCCAACTTATTTTTAGCAAGTAAGGTGTGATTCATCGTGAGGTATGATTTTCAATCGGTGCTTTATTTAAAGATCGCGTGTGATTTCGACCAACCTGCTTTGTCATTTTCATTCAGTATTGCTTGGCAAATAATCATGAAAAGGCTCAAACCAAAAAAAGTCTTTAAATTGTAAGAAATAATTTTCTTTCTATGGTGTGCATAATCCTAAGACCTATTGAAATCATTATTGAGTAGTATTCTCAAACTTTCTCATATTTGTGTATCAGTCTACAGTAGTAGATCATACTCAACTGAAAATCCACATACAGCACGTTGTGAAGAGACTAGTGCTAAGAGTGTCCTTAATTCGTCGTCATTCTAGACAGCTTGCCTATGTTAAGGGACAATGTGCTTCTTGAAATTGAACTTAATTGTCGTGTTGAGCTCTGGTATCACAAATACTCTGCTGTGTGCAACAATGGACTTGTAGGAAAATTTTGGGGATCACTTAATTTTAAGCCTACAGCTATCACACCTTTGGACTACTTTCTCTGGAGATATGTTAAGTCTTAGGTCTTGAGGAATAAGTCAGCAACGACTGACAGTTTACAAGAAGCAGAGGTTACTCCTATTGTCAGTGAGATACCACCCACTATGCTCGAACGAGTTACCCAAATTTGGACTTTCCTATCGGACCATCTGATACCTAGTCGTAGCCAACAATTACATCATATCATTCTCAAAAAATAAATGCCATGAATTGTTCTTTCAACCGATTATACAAATTTCAAGTCCGCTTTTACATTTATCTGTTTATTTTGGATTATAAAAGAAACCTTACGTTGAATCCTCCTTTCTTAGTATTTCAAACTGAATATTAACAAGATTGGCAGACTTAAGACTGAACTTATTGGCACAGCTGTTCTACTGTCCCATTTCTTGCATAGGAGTTAAACAAATATTTCCCACTCTCAGCCTAGATGCCTCTTCAAGTCATTTCATTCATTTCTCAATTCGAGCACCCTATCTTTTGTGACGTCTCCTGTCAGTGATAAAGCATCCCAATAAGCTTTGAATTGGCATTGCATGCATCCTGAATATTAATTTTATCCCCGAGAGTCAGAGATCCCATAATCTATCACAAATTTTGCAATTTGTTGAACAAAACAAGGCTAATCGAGGCACCTCTCAACGGCATTTCGAATTCACTTTTCAGCAGTCATTTGCGCATACCTCAAGCAAAGTGTGCGTTTCATTGGATTTCTTGCATAAATCTGGCACGCAAATTGCTTTGTTAAGCACATCCTCCTCTCGTCGGCTCATCCTAACGATCGTAAGTTATCTTGATTACTTCCCACCAAGAATCCACTGACGCCCGGCCAAGGGATGTCTGCTGCTCCTGGAAATGTTTCAACAGTTTCGGCACCATTTATATGCTAATCACTTGTGCCATCATAAAATACTCCCCATCAGCCGATGTGTGTTGCCGTGCGGTCTAACCCAGGAGATGATGCTATCAAATAATTATCCACATACGTAAGCACTGTGTACAGCAATGGAAGTGTGTGTGTGTGTGCTAACCAAATTAACTGCGACCAGGATTGCCTCTGAGTGGCTTCGCTCTGCATCTGTTTGCGTACAAGGCTTAATCGGGTACCGTTTCCGTCAGATTCGAAAAATTCCCCTCCACAAGGCGCAACGTTCCCTGGCTGGATTTGTGTTCCACAACGTGAAGAACACACACAAAAAAGGATATCCTGGCGCCCATCCAGATACGCTCGTCGGCCGTCACTTTTGTTCGTCCGGCAGAGGGTGGGCGCACCACATGGTGTTTTAATTTCAAATTAGCAGTGCAGTACGAAAGTGCTTTGCGTCTGATTGGGTCCCACTTAAACCAGAAATTGTAGCGAGCATGTGCTGGCCTAAGAACACGTTCGCCAGTCAGACTGTGACTGTGAAATATGCTCAAAGTCCTTTGCGGTTCCATTTTCGTTTGTGTTTGCTGCTCGCTATCGCAAATATTTATTTGGTTGTTGATGCAAATAAGAGGAGGATGTGGGAGTGGGCGGGTGTATTCTCGGAATTTTCTTGAGTTTCCAACGTGAGGAAGAAAAAGTTGTGTACGAATCTGACTGACGCCCGTGTGGAGTCTGGAGGGAGCAGGGGAGAATCCATCACATCAAAGGACTATTGAAATTGCTACCTGACGTTCCATTAAGCATTTTAAAGTGCTAGCACTTGAACAAATAATTTGATAATAAGCGAAAAGCGTGCACACTAAAGTGCGCTCTTTCATGCGAAACTAAATGTCTTAATGGAGCGCACTGCTGTGCATCAAATTCTCTAACATCGTGAAACAGCGAAAAAAAAGATTCCATAGAGAGCGTTGTGCACACAGATGCAAGTGCGTTTCGCCAAAAGTGGAGCACATGCTTATAATGATCCGTTTATAAGGACGTCTGAAACTGCATACAACCCGAGGGAGGGGTTTGGAGTGGAATGTGAGTGAACAGCGACTATATTTGCTTTCAGAAGAGTTTTCGAACTGAATTTCAAAAATGCTTGCAAAGGTGAAGTTGTCTGATTATAAGTTCAACAACAGATTTTGAAAAAGCTGAACGCAAGGGCTACTTCAGACGTCGACGGGGTTATCGTTTGATGTGTGCTTAAAAATTCCCTGTTGTGGAGGTTTATCAACTTATCATATGTGTGTGTGATTTGAGAATGAAATTTACTCGCGTTCTGAAGTTTTTCTTTCGATTCACCTGCTCCATCAAAGTGCCTGGTACAGCGAAGCCTGGTTCAGCGGCAATGGCACGTTTTTTTCCCCGATTTTAAGAACTGAAAAATTTGCATCGCATTGCTATATTCCAGCAGAACATAATCTTTGATTCAAAGCGTGGTTTGAATTATAATATAAAAACAGTGCACACATAAAAAAGTGAAATTAGAATTTTTATGTTCGTTTAAAAGAACTATTCATGGCATTTATTTTTCGAAAATGATATCCTGTAAATTTTGGCCATGACTTCATCATAGTTGAGCCATTCGTACAATCCAAAGTTTAGTAACTCGTTCGAGTAAAGCGACTGATATCTTGCGAACATGAGTTAGCTTATAAAGCATTAATCGTATCGGGCTTATTGCTGAAAACCTGAGACTTTACATGTCTTTATTAAAAATAGCTTAACGCTGTGATATGTTATGACATAAGTAGGCAAAAAATCTGAAATTAACTCCTCATCTCAAAATTAATTCTCTACAAGTCTCGTGTTATATGGTTCGTGAGTGCTTTGACGCCACGCAGAAAGTCTACGTTCGATTTCTCGAATTTTTATTCACGGCACCATCTCTTTTGAGTTTCTGACAACACTCAACGAGTATCAATTGTGTATCAAAACCTTTTCAACTCTTACCGTTCGGAGTCGGCATAAAACTGTAGGTGCTTTTTACTCGATAAGGAACAGTAGTACGCACAACATGAGTAGTTGTTGTAGAAACTATGTCCTTGTTCTTTGTGGCCTATAGTGCCACTCATTTATTGTTATTATTACTACCGACTTTCAGAAACCAGAGTTTGCCAAGACTTTGTGGTTGAATTTGAGAAAGCATGTAAGAAAATTAAAAATTAAGCGAACGAATTATGTAACGTCAGGCTCAATTTAAATTTGAAATATAAGGCTTTTAACCATCTAATTATTGTATTAATACCATTTTGGGTTTGGCTTATGAGAAGGTTCGAGCGGTTGGAAGACACTGTTGATTTGTGAATGGAAATAGGGGTGTGATGCAAGATGTAAAGAATTTGTTTTCGATACGCAGCGTGGACAATCTTTAGAAGCGCGTAACATTGATGATATTAGGACCTTTCGGAATCAAAATGGATAACTGGTACTAGACTTGCAATTGATGCTGATAATCTGGAAACGCCATTTCTACATACTCTGAAACGGCGATGGAGACCCAAATCTCACTTTAAGGCAGACAGATCCACTCAACTTGGATGGTGACAACTTGGATAGACAAGAATTCCATCGCCATGCCTTAGACGATGTCAAGATTTCCATCGCCATGCCTTAGACGATGTCAAGATAGAAATATCGAGACTTAAGTCGAACAAAGCTGCTGGAGCGGATGGACTGCCCGCAGAACTGATTTAAGCAAGTAAAGATGACCTGGTTGAGGGCATGAACCAGCTCATTTGCAAGATATGGTCTGAGAGAACCATACCTGATGAGTGGAATCTTAGCCTCATTTGTTTGATCCACAGAAAAAGAAAACCCTTCGACTGCGTAAACTATCGATCAGCCTCCTCAACATCGCTTACAAGATTCTGTCTGCCGTATTGTGTGAACGCCTGAAACCGTTCGTCAGTAACCTGATAGGTTCTAATCAGTGTGGTTTTATTTTAGTCCAAGGATGTCTGCAACAAACCATTTCTTGATTTTACTGCAGATTCTGAGGAAAGCCAAAGAAGTACAGGTCAACACGCACTACATGTTCATATATATTAAGGCCGCATATAACAGCGTGCATAGAAAGTTGCTATACATTTCCATGTCTGGCTCTGCGGCTGTCTGGCTGGCGTAATATGATGAAGGATTACGACAAGGAACGCTGGCTGCTTCGTCAAGGGCACTAATGAACTCACCGAGACCTTCAATGTAAGAAAAGTTTAAAAGTTGCTTGCATTGAAGTGGAGCAGGAACAAATATTTCTGGTGGTAAATGAACCCGCTACTTTCAGTCATTCAGACCAAGTTTCCTAACGCCGGTACATGCGCCCAGACATACAACTAGTAGCTACCATTAAGAGTTTTGCAGGTAGACCATCAGCTCAAGCTGATGACTCGGGATTGCTATGTTGACCAAAACTAAGTCGGAGAAGACGAAATAGTTTTTGAAATTGAGTGGAACATTTTGTGCCTATGTCGGTCGTCGTCAGAGCTGTTAAACGATTTGCACAAGTGATCTTTTACCGACTTTTCATTATCGAATGCGACTGTGCTTCGAATAAGCTCTTTGAAAAAAAAAGAAAGCGTACACTTTGAAATGATCATGCAAGCTATTTATCTTCTTTCACGGAACACGAATTTCTTGTCTTTTGTAATTGGCAAATCTACTGCTATGCAAGATGAAGTGGAGCTGTTCATGTAAAAAACGGTGATATTTGAATTCAAGTTTAGCTAGATAATCTAAAGACAAATATTTGAAATGTTTCTTCTTAAGCAAAGCAAGGCACGTGCCTGTGGAAGGAGTAAATAATCTTAGTGGAATGGAGTCCAAATTGTGGAAGCATCTAATGCAACAATTGCTGGCAATCATTTAAGGCTTCGTCTTTCTCGGCGACCCGGAGGCTACGATTTAAAGCCACTCTTGTCCAATGACCCTACAGCGAAATTGTCCATGCGTTCGATGAAGCCGAACTAGTTTAGTCCAGAGCTTTTTAGCTTTCGGATTACATTCATATCCTTCTACTGTCTGTAGAGCTTCTCCCTATAAGAACACATACAAGCAGCGCTAACCATGTGCGCCGCTAAGAAAATTCTCAGCTCTTGCAAGATTCGTTCGCATTAAAAAAGCTTCGATCCCAGCAATAAATGTCAGTCCTTCGCACAAGCAAACAAATCGGTTACCTCTTCCGCCGTGTATGCAAAATGTGCTTTGATCGAATAAAGCTGCCAAGGCAAAATACACCGTTAATCGTGGCTATTTCAAAGACTTCCGATGACTCTTGGAATCCATGAAGCATAGCGGAAATTTCCCTTAGTTCGGCTCATTTTCCGAGAAATAGACAAAGCAGAACATATCTACCTCTTCTTCTTCTTCATCAGTCCGGGGTGGACTTGGGCTTTAACCAACCTGCCAGCACGGTTTTTGGTCAGCTGCCGCCAGTTGCGCACTCCAAGTTGGTTGAGGTCCTTCTCCACTTGTGCGCGCCACCTCACCTTAGCCTAAGCAGTCCTGTGTTGCGTTGTCCTAATGGCTCAGATTCAAAGACTTGTCTACCTCAGAGAGCCAATATTTGAACATGTACTTTCTCCTAAATGTTCACCTCAAAATTAAATGGGTCGATGATAACTAGATCTTCTGTATACCGGAAGCAAACAGAGACTTATCCAGTTAAAATGCAATTCATATCTGCCGAAAATTTGAGCATTTCCAAGGCAGGAATAATGACGTTCGTTGCGACGTTTATCTTTTTGCGAATTCGCTCGCGTAAAGTAAATCACCCGTTTGCCCATTTAAATTATTTTTTATTTATTTCCTCTTAAGAAACATTTCGGTTGTCCATCTGCTGATTGCACATAAGTACGTTCTGTCAATGCGATTTATTCGGATTTAAAGCAGCCGCCCGATACCGCAAAACCCACTGTCTCACTGATGCCCACCCAGGCGCAGCGATTAACGCGATTCACACAAATCCCCCATTAAACCACTCACCCATTAATCTGCCGATTATACTGTTGCATTCATGGGTAAACACTTTATCCACTTCCGCTCTGCAGTGTGCAGACTGCAAATTGGGTAGACTGGATGTTTTTCCATTTCAGCTGACTGCTTCGCATTCCGAATTTAAAGCGGTTTTATTTTTGGTTTTATCTTAACTGCGAGTCAGAACTTTGACACTTTTTTCTGCCTCAAATAAAATGCGAGCATTGTTTCTGACGCACCCGTATCAGAGCATCTGCGAAGCATCTCCCACCTGCGGTCGCATTGCAAGTGCTTATGCAGTTGGTTACCCTTATTTAAGATAAAAATGTCCTACCGGCGGTGCATCATTGGAAACAGCACAACACGCATTTTGACATCCATTTCACGTTTTTCAGACGGCAGTGTGAATAATACATTTTGCAATCCATAACCCTGAGTGCTTTCGTTGCGGTGATGGTGGATCACTGCCGCACGCAACTTATTGATGATGTACACGACTGTGTTGTGTTCACAGACTTTTTGCCACTAAACGTGAAAGCATTCACTTCATTGAGTTCTGTTCTGATTATGCTGACAATGAATCAGTCATTCAGTCCGTTGAGCGCAGTCTATAGAAGTGGGTCAGCACTCGGTGGGTGGGGGCGTGCAATCGATGTGTGCGCCAGGAAATTGAATTAAATTCAAAGTGGTTCAAGGCTTTCGGATCGATTAAATGCGAAATGAGTTGTGCAAGAGTAATTTCGAAATGGAAGAACTTTTTCTACTTAGCCTAATGTGGATGGAAACTGATGCAGTTTCCTGACCTTGAACTCGAAAAGTGACGCCTTAGTGGAGATTTGGCGTAAAGTCGACTTAAGCGATGGGAGGTCGGTCTGTTCACAAGGTAAGGTGAATCAATTGTGGTCATCCATATTTGTGGACAGGGGCAAATGATGACCGCCGTGATGTCTTATATTGCATCACGGCGTCTTCAATTCGTGGACTGAACACATCCCACTTTGGGACGGCACCGCCACTTTTGACTTGCTAACTTGCTCCAAGTCTATGAAAAGCTTGATTTGAAATTCTACAAGAGAATAGAATTCTGATAGCTTCAAGATTACAATTTTTCATCGGGCAACTGAACTTGCCGGCGTAGAGAGAGAGGAGAGGAAAACAAGCAGCTGCTAATTTTTCTGACTGCACCAAGGTATGAACTTTGGTTTTGCTCTTGGTGCATTGCTGAGCCTTTCTCCCCTTGATGCTCACATCATGGGATGCACAATCGAGGCCATCTTCCAACAAAACAGACAGTGTCTTTAGTTTAACACGCACTAGAGCTTGGATGACCTTGCGCACCCCATCGTGAGGCATGAGTCTCACGGATGTGCCATCTGATACAATGACACGAACACTACGACTTTCCTTGTGTTCACGACTGGCTCTGGCCAGAAAGTGACTTAGTGAACATGCTCTAATTTTTTAGGGAAGACTTCAATGCGATAAAGGGATCTGGAGCTGAGGCAATATAACAATATAAGACTTCATAACTTTTAAGGTAACTTTGCGTCGGTTTTCCAAACGGAAACCTTTACAAGACTAATAGCTACGAACTGTATTGGGGAAAGCATGTCGATGTTGCGAAGTTGTGCTTAAAGCCTAACTCAATCCTCTACCTACTCCAGGAATGCAAGACATCCATTTATCTGGACGGCAGACTTGTCTGGATTCCGGACACCACAGGATCATGAGAAATAAGATTGCCGATAATTTTCTAGGTATCGATCAAAAGAGAGCATCAAGAGGTCCAAATCCACATTGGTGGAGCCCATATCCTTGGTTAGGGCTTCCATCAATAGGTGGGTTTCTCATAATAACAACTCGAGATGGCATGTGTCTCCAGCATGCAGGCTGACGAAGTACACGCTCCCAAATGTCAGTTAGAAATCTCTAGACAGAAAAGACTGCGGATGACTTTTTGACCAACGACTGACTTCGCAACCGCTAACCTTTTAAAAGTGTGTGTGGGCAAAGTGATGAAGTCCTCTGCGTCGTCTGTAGAGATAGTGCAGGCACTGTAGAGCACTTCCTCTGCCATTGTCCCGACTTTGCTCGGATCAAGTGGAGGCAGCTTGATGCTGATGTTGTTGGAGCTGAAAACCTAAGCTCTTTACCACAGAAGTGCCTACCGGTATACCTTTGAAAGTTAAAGAAAGTACATTAAATGTAGGCTACTGTCTGGTAGTACAATGAATCAGTTTTTTATTCTGAGATATCCATTACCTTACTTGAGCCAAGTAGAAAAAATTGATTATGAGTAAAACGCTTTCTTTGGCAGGGTTGTCATATCCCATGCTCTGATATCTCCAGCATGATGTCGATAATTAGAACACGCCTATCTGGCAACTAGTCCATGGTTTCAAGCGCTGTATGACTCGTAGCGCCGTCTTGAGTTCACTAAGTTCATGTACTTAAGTTTCATGAAGCACACAGTCCATTAACATGACTAAGCTAGTGAGAACGATGACGAATCAGTTCGTCATGATCTCACTCCCTTTCTTAACTACAGCTTCTATAGTCTCTCACCAGGTGCTGCATCTGATCTAACCGGCCGTGCGTCATTCACAATTGCACATTCTTGAAATTGTACTAAGAGATGCAGACGTCCGACGTAGTGGATCTTGACCTCAACCGATATGCATCTTCAACTAGCGAATTCTTATCCCATCTGCCTCCAATTTTGTATCCCGAGTTGGTTGATATCGTTCTCCACTTGGGTCTGGCATCTGAGAAGATGATTTAAGGACTCTCTGGGCAAAAGAAGAGTTATTTATCCACTCTACATGACTAAGCTCTTTGTATGGTATTATCTGCAGATTATTGGGATGGCTCATTCCCTCGCACATCAACAGATGTCCTTCAGTGAAATAAGGTCTTCTGCATCCGCTGTTTACAACATTTAGTCTTCTCAGCCGTTTGAAAAACAAGGAAGAAAAATCTGTTGTACAAAATCTGCCTGGTCTTTTGAAAGATGCAGTCTAAGGCTGCAGTTCTAGGCTTCACTTCGATGCTGATGTCGTTTTCTTTTTCTTGTGGCGCTACAGTCCGTTGTGGACCTGGGCCTCAATCAACATGCTTCTCCAGCTAGCACGATCTTTTAACAGCTGCGCACTCCAAGTTGGTTAAGGTCCTTCTCCACCGCGTCACCTTAGCCTACTCCGTCCTCTTTTGCCTTGTCCCAATGGCTCACACTCGAAAACCTTTCGGGCCGGCCTAGTGGTGTCCATACGCTCTACGTGTCCTATCTTAAGCGTTGTATCCGAAGACGCTTGACTAGTCGCTGTACATCCAATAGAGTTCGTCGTTAAATCTTCTCCTCCAGATGCCATCAACGCGAACAGGACCAAAAATCACACGCAAAACTTTTTTCTCGAAAAGACTAACGGCTTCCTCATCCGCTTTTAGTAACGTCCAGGTTTCCGCGCCATAGAGTAGGACTGGCTGTTATATAAACGAGCTTAGTCCTTCGCGAGAAGGCTCCATTACTCAATTGCCTCTTGAGCCCAAAGAAACGGCGATTGGCAAGAGCGGTGACGTGTGGATGTCGTTCTCCCTATATACAATATAGCCGAAGTAGACGAGGTTTTTAACATCTATTGTGATTCAATCTCCTTTAGGATGATGTAGCAACAGCACATTCTTTGTTTAGCCCGCTCTTACCAGCAGACCCATCTTAACCGATTTCGTTTCACAGGCAACAAGAGGTTCATTGAGAACTCAGGAATGTGTCATTGTCATCCGCTAAAACTGGAAGCTGAACGTACTTTTTAAAAGTCGTTCCTTTGGTGTAGGCTTGCGTGCTTCACACTATCTTCACATAATCGCGTGTCACTTTGCGTAAAGCCTTTTTTGACATTGAAGGTTTCGATGGGATCATTGCTAACGTTTTTGGACCAACGAGGGTTCTCCATCGTCATCCTACACAATCTGACGAGTTTCGTAGGAATGTCAAAAGTAGACATAACACTGTATGGCTTATCTCTGTGAACGTTGTCATATGCTGCCTTAACACGAGCGGAGTCTGGTGGGCGCTGAGTTACGTATCACACTAAAAGAACCTATCACGTTCTTTGGGAGCGATCTCTGACCCTGCCAAAAGGGAAGGATATTATGACAAATGTTAAGGAGACTGATTACATACGACTAGAGATGTCTCCTTTCATGTGGACGTTACCAGGAAGGTGACAAGCCCTCCCCCCTTTTCTGCTAAATAGAGTGAGCGCAAAGCAATAAGAATCTTCCAATCACAGGTTCTAGGTTCAGGAAGGATTCTATACGAACTTCACGAGACGAATTGATCGCGATCTCGCAGAAATGTTGTCGTGAGGACTGCCAGAGTGACATCCGAGAACAACAAAGCAGAAACTTCAAATTCCTCGGACGATAGAAACTTATTGCAAGGTGCTGCATTTTTCTAGTGGGTTCATATGTATTCAATTATCATTTGACTGTATCCAAACTTTCACTCAGCAACCTCCCCTGGCTAACCAGAAGAGTGCGTGCTCACTTATACCTTAAGACAACGTCCAAGCGACAGTAGTCCAATATAACTTAAAGTGAAATGTGCACCGATTCGTTCCCATTTCCATTCAGTGCCAAGGACCGACACACAATGAAACCATGCATGTGCACTGAGCACAAAGTTTCGACGGAGTTTTCTAAAGAAAATGAAACCCTAAAACTTGGCCACCACTCACAAAGAAGTCGACTTTCAAAGTATTTACTCAATGAATTAAATTTTTATTTCAGTTTTCACTTCTTAAACTTTTTCGTTAGCTTCTTGCAAGTATTCATTCCGCCCTGCAATGGGACCCACGCCCTTCCGTCCTTTATTAACGTCGGCGTATTAAATTTTTTCACTCTGCTTTCCTTGAAGGGAATTAATTGAATTTTCATACAGCACTGCGTCGAGTGGAAGGCGGAAGTCGACACAGCTCTCGTCGTGGGAAGGACTAAAAGGAGTCAATTTTCGACGAGAAAAAAGAAAACGATCCCCAGTCATCCGGCGCCGTGCCGGCAAAATAAATAATTTGCTTAACTTCTTCCCATAAATTGCCGAAACGCAGCATAATTTGTTGTATTTAAAAGTTTTAATTGGCTCGCTGCAATGCAATGCGGCATTTATTGGAGTTCATTTGGCTGTCCTTTCATTTTCTGAAACGCACTGACATCGGTCGGGCCACCACAATAGTAAATTGAATTTTCAATACACGCTCCATGTCGTGGTTACACATTTTATAAATTCTCTTCTCTTTTTTTTGTGACATTTTGTGGCGTTTTATTTTTCTGCGTTTGGTTTTAAATTAATGACCGCGCAGCGCACTGTTAAGAGCTGTTGATTGCTTGCAGACAATTTATTGTGCATTTGGAAGGTTTCCCCTTTAAGACACACGTACACCCACGCATTCACGTGGACGCGAATGATGTTTACATGCGACGCGCCGCACAAAGGCGTTAAGTATTTCAAGTGAACATATTGCATTGTGGAGTCAATGCAATTAGCGGTTCCAGCGGGGGTAGCAGCGAAAAGTTGACACCACCACCACCACCGCCGCCGGAATTCCTGCCGCCGGAAAACGCAGTGAGTATTTTAAAATAATAAATCATTTCCGGTGGGGAGGCTTTGGTGACATTTTAGGTCCCATTAATTCATTATGGTGTAATTAAGCTGCAGCGGTAGACGGCGAGTAATTGTGAACACTTTTTTGTCTGTCTGCCGAGGTTGGATTAGGGTCGGACATTGTATCGATGGCAAACTCCTGTTTTTAAGCGGTTGAATGGATGCTGGATTTATGTTGTGTCAACTGCGAGCGGACGATTGCATAATTAATTGGGCGGAGCGGCGACGAGGTATTGTGGAATTTATTGAAATTACTTAGTATTTGATTTGTGGCAGCTACCCATGTTAATGAAATTGTTCTTCTGGTGGGCAATAAATAATGCAAACACAACGGCATTGTTGGGCTCATCACTGAAGGGGGACCCTCATCAAGGCTTGTATTTATGTGGCGGCATAACCGCTTAGCGCGATTCATTTGCGTTTTGTTTGAGTGAAACATCTTTGTTCTTACGATGCGATTACTCGGGCGTATACGTAACAAAATTCAGATTTTGTGTGTGATTTTAAGTGCATGGAAGTTTTATATATGCAACCCTACAAGAGTTGCGGAATGCAGTTCTGCTACTGCACTTAAGCTCTCTTTGTGACGTTCCTCTTAAGTTTAAATCTGATTATGTGTCTTAAGGGGATAAATGTTAATGCTCATTAACGTCTTTATTACTGGTTACCTGGTCGTAATAAGGCAAACTCTCCGGTACATGGACTACGACAGGGAAACAACTTTAAAGTCATTTTCAATTTGTAAATGCTTTCTAGTCATACAGACGAAGGAGACAGTAACAGAGTTATGTGGCAAATGAAGGGACGATTGGCATGGCTTTGAGGTACGTTTATAAAGTTTAAAGTAAAATCTTTCAGTCTTTTTGACTTCTAATTGGCTTGAATGACACGCATGATTAGAACAGAAACTGATTTCTACAAAACATATATACCATTGTGAATTTTAATCGGAGATCGTGATCGCACTCAACCGGCCGAGATGCCAATTTCTCTACCAGCCAACCTGTCAAGATGACATACAGCTTTCATTTGGTGTCCTCTGAACAGCCAGGATCACAACGTTTGTATGAAGAACTATTATATGCAGCGATTCTCTCGGCCCATGGGTTAAAATAATAGTCCTTGACTACTATGTTATGAGGTTGTAAGGTTGTGAGTGATGACAATGTTCTTCTAAGATGAATTTTTTTACGAAGCAACCACACCATACACCACCTCGGGTAGAGACAGATCTACTATTAACGACTTCTGCGACGCTACAAGAACATCAATTTTCAGCTTTGCACGTCGGATGGGAAGTCCTTTAACAGACCACGATCAGCAGAAAAATGTTGGATCGCTACAAAGAAGACATTACAACCATTCACCGAAAGTGCGATGCAGTGGGCCCGCTTAAGAAGTTATTGAAAAACTGTGACATCAACTACACGGATAGCTATAGCGAATGCACTTTCGTGTCAGATGTGCATTTCTTGTTCGAGACAGACCTACGCAAGAAATCTCATGCTACCACACCGTAAGCAAATGATTCATGACAATCCGCATCAAGGCTGAATTTGGAGACATCAGCCTGATTTGCAGCCACGCTCCAACAGAGGAGGAGGATGACAATAGCAAGAATGACCATAACTGGGAAACCAAGATCATTCCAGGAAATTCCAACTCACAGCTGGGTAAAGAAGAAATCTTTGCTGGGCCCGTCGGAAAACAAGGAAACGGAGTCAAGTTTATGCATTGCGCCTTGTGAAGGACTTTCTATTCTGAGAACAAGGTATGATACGACAAATTCAGGAGCCTGGACTAAATTTCTTTATTACTCTCTTATCAGTAGAGGCTTTAAAAAAATTTAAAACCAACTCTCATATGTAACCTCCTTGTATATGATTGCAGCTATGTTGAGAGGAAACGAGTGGCGTACACACAAACGATTGGACATACAAAGTATCAGGGTGAACGTAAACAGGCTCAACAAGGACACAGAGGCTCCCGTGAAATATGTGGACAATATAAGAAAATAGAAAAACGTGGACGGTAGGACATGAAGATCGAGTCAGGTTGACATCAATAACTTTTACTCACGGGCTTCTTACACCATAACATCCATTCGGTTTCCTAATCAATTAGCCGTCAACCAGAATGATACTTCAGCATTCTCAATGTTCGAATATTCCGAGGTGCCACCATCAATATGGATCATTTGTCTTAGCCAAATCAAGGACCCGGATATCAAGATTATAACATATTCAATAGAGGAATATGCGGTTTGATGTCGTGTGGGAAAGCTAGGAACTTTGCCGGTCGTGTCTTCTTGAAAATGTTTGAAAGTTGAACGTTGCCTAACCTTGCAATAGAAGAAGACTAGGAATGATAGCAAGAAACGGTCGATTGGGTGTTGAATTCTACGGCAGTTTTTAGAAGAAACTTATGGTTTGATGATGAGTCCAGGCAGGTGCGTTCAGCACCTACAGGACAACGCTGCATTCAAAAGCAAGGGCTGTCCCTGAACTATATGCACAGACCAAAAAGGGTACACCATCGGCTTCTCAGAGGAAAGAAGAAATAGTATGAGACTGTGACTTGGTTCAGTATTCCTATCAAATGCGAATAACAAATCATGCAAAGAAATGGTGATTCATAGGGTGGTTTCCATTTCAGTACTTTAGCTTTTCACATAAAGTCTTGGCTCGCATTTAACTGACTTATCATTTTTGCTCAGTATACTTTGGCAAGTCATATTCAAAAGACTTACGCCGAAAAATGTCTTCAAATTGTCCAACTTTATAATGAAAATTAGTGTTCTGTGAGATATGTTTTTGTGCGATCCGAGGAACCTTATGTGCGCATGACTGACTATTGACAATACTATTCTTAAAATTGAGTCCATGTTTACATTAGTGGATTATAGAGTACCGGTTAGGCCACATCAAGGGCACAGTGAGAAGATTATGGAATCTGAAACTGAGAGTGTATGCAAATACATGATAAATCGATTTGTTGCCGTTTTCAGAAGCATGGTCAGGTCAACGGACTGTTTGCTCCTGAAATTCAAGCACGTGGTCCTGTTAAGCTCCGATCAGCGTGGCTAGACAACGTGTGAGACTAAGATATTGTTGAAAAATCATTTCGCTGAAAAATTTTCGCTACGTTAAATTCGTCGCTTAGATCGTCCTCAATTATGGATTAAGTTGTCTGAGAATATAAATAAGCCCAAGTCGTTACGTACAAGCGAGCTACAATTGAGTCTTTGCAAGCCATGATTACTTGGGCTATTCACTATATTCAAGGGGCTTTAAGTATTTCAAAATTGGATCTTCGGAATGGACCGCATTAGACGCAACGTAATATCACTTTCAATCAGTGAATGTCATCAATTATTTTTTTAACAGAATCTGAATATGTTAAGTTATACCACGAAATTCCTTAAACTGTGTCAAGCCAGGTGAACCGTCACAAACAAGGACAGACAGCCCACAAGTTGTTCCGGCTACACATCGAAAATTGCAACTTCTATGCCTAGCACTTTCTCTCGGGTTAAGGAGATGAACGCCAGCTGAGATTTTGCCACGAAATCTTTCGGTTTAATTTCGCGGCCAATAAAGAGGACATAGATCACTCAGAGTTCATTGCATAATTTTGTTTGGGGCAGAAAAAAACTGGGGTCTTGAACAAGGGAGCACAACATGTCCCACAGCTCGTACCACAATTGATTAACTGAAGAAATAGGTTGGTAATCGCAAAGAGTCACGTGACCTCCAAGATTGTGTGATTTAACCTCACTTAACTATCATCTGTTGGTATATGTGGAATATCTAGTCTACGCCGATAAGCCCGAATCAATTGACCACTTGGAGGTCAACAATCGGTTAGCTATTACTGCTCAAATGTTTCTAAGAAATCATGGAAAATCGGACCTCCAGATTAGACTACATCCGAGTTATCGATGGCCAGAAATTATATTTATCAAATTTATGAAATTTAAAGCACGTTAAAACTAAAAGAAATACAAATTTAAGGCAAAATAATCATTTCAAAAAAAGGCGCATTAATCTATCGTGAATATTCCATTTACATCGCACCCATTCAGCGCTGACTGTCCGTCGCAGACAATGAAGTTCAAGGGAAAATAAAATAATAATAACCACTTACACGCAATCTACTTAGCGATTGCATTTTACAACAGTTAATGTCATTCGCGTCACATCCAGGAAGGAATTTACGTTAATGTTTCCCTGTTTTCCGCTCGCACTTCGCCGAAAGGAAAACTTTTAACGCATTTTCGCAACGTCAGCTGTTTCATGATGCTCATGTCAACGCCTCAAAGTAAACACAATCAGAGCTGTAATTAAATTTTTTCACGATACTTCCATTTTATTAATGCGCAGCAATAACTACTCGCTAATGTGGTCCGCATAATGGAACGGCCATCTGACTCTGTCACATCCGATAGTTGCAATAATATTTTTTTCTTTTGTGTTGCCGTTCGCCCGTATTTTCGCACTTTCTGTTTGCATTAATGTCATATAATTCTGTTGTCAGTGAGAAATTGAATTTAATTTTTCAACAGCACACGTTAATTGATTTTCGCTGTTTGTGCTTGCGACTCTTATAGACTGCTGTGTCTGTGTGTGTGTGGGTGCAAATGAAGTTGTTGGCGGTCTAAATTAATTACTTTCAGGGTGTGCGGTTAAGTCGGGACTGTATCGGGAAGTATCATGTTAAAATGGTCGAAGGCAAAGGATAGTCAATCAATGGACCATGGCAAGGAAGGCAACGCTTCTCGGTCAATCTCCCAAATGGCAGTGGAGTTCGGATGGAAAGTTATTTAATCAACTCATGAATTATGCATCGGTGATTTCGTTTTGGTCTCTAACGGAATGCAATTACCATTCGAGCGTGTCTTTTGTATGTGGTAGTATTGATTTAACAATCCAACTGGCAATCAAATAATTTGAGGTGGCATGAATTATTAATTCCAGTTTACCCAACAAACAATTTTCAATTCATGATACTGTGTGCTGTTGTTATTCGTTTTTGAAACGCAAACACTTCAATTCAAACCGCAAATTGCAGGACAAGTTTCAAGGAATTGCAGCGTTTTATTGGGGCCATGGACAGGGTGAGAGACTATTGAAAGTAGGAGGCTAACGATTGTGGAGAACAAAAGAAATTGTTTAGGATACACTCGAAAAGTAGGTGTCACTCTGACATGATTAACCACCCATTTAACCACAGCGAGGGTTTTATATCGTACCAAGTGAAGATTTGATTTAGATATTCAACAGGAAAAAATAAAATGTATTTTGTTACTCCGTCCATCTTCTCTCTACGAGAAAGGGCTGGGTGACCACACCCCGAAACTATAAAATTTTACAAAACCTCGAATTTCAAACATACTCTATATCATCCACATAAATGTCCTTTTCGAGAACCAACATATCTCTTCACAGATGTTTACACGTACTGACGTTTGTTTGTTGTTACATTTTTCTGATATTCTAAGGCCCATATCTGTCAATGATGTACTTTAATGGGTAAAAGATTCCCTTCTCTAGGTTCGTCCAAATTGAATATTTGTGAATATCATTTAACGTTTGCTAATCTGTCTATTCGCTAAACTGTCAGTACAAGCATCCATAGTGTGTGTTGAAATATGTTGTTTCTTCTCAAAAATTTCAATTGTTTTCTTTTGCTGGACAAACTCTATGCCGCCACAGAGCGACCTACATATGTTCGCATGTGGTCTGAATGCATGAGTACAAAAAAAGTGGAGTGAACTACATTTTGCCACGGATCATGCTGAAGACATACAGCGGTTTCTTAGTTTGAGTTCAGTTCTGAGATCATAGTTGTGGTCACCGCGGCATAGTTCGTCGATTCACACGGCGAAAGTAACAGGTTCGATTCCCGAACTGAAAACCTTGCATTTTTCACGGCACCATCTTATTCAGGTTGCTAACAACTACACACTGTAGTCACCGTGGCGTAGTGGAAAGATCGTCAAATCACACGACGAAGAGTTGCTGACAATACTCAAAGAGTAATAATTTTCTATGAGAGCTTCTCAAATCCCGCCGTTCGGAGACGACAGAAAACTGTAGGTCTTTCCTACTCATGAGACCAAAAGGTCGCATAACACGAGTAGTTGCTGAAGAAGCTAACTTTGTTTCCTTGCGGGCTGTAGTGTCACTCAGTTATTACCACCGCCATATCGGTCCGAATTGGTTGTAGACATTCGTCCATTAGCTTATCGGAAGAAATAGACACTAGTGATACATTTTGGGTGCATGCACCAAATCAATTGAAATTCATGGTAGTAGGAAAGTGTGCCTGAGGAGTGGAAGTGAAGACCCTTTCAACTGCGCCGACAATCGCGGGGTCACCTCCTCAACACCGCATACGAGGTCCTCTCTGCCGTATCGTGTGAATGTCTAAGACCATGAGTCAACAACCTAAACGATCCTTAGCAGTGTGGTTTTTGTCCAGGGAGATTGACAATAGATCAGATCTTACCTTTAAGACATGTCCTGGAAGGGACCCAAGATGTACAGATCGACACGCACCATCTATTCTCCGATTTTAAGGCCGCATATGACAGCGCGCACAGAGACGAGCTATACAGTGCCACATCTAGTTTTGGCATTCCTACCAAACTCGTCAGATTGTGTAAGATGACAATAGAGAACTCTCGCTGCTCCGTCAAGGTCAGGAACGAACTCACCAAGACCTTCGATGTCAGAGGTGCACCGGCGTATGGTCACTATATGTGCACCATATACATGATGCATACGCCCTGGTGCACGCGTTCGTATTGCGTTACGGACATAGTTAGGTTAGGCTAAATTTTAAGTTAGATTAAGTTAGTTTTAGAAAAAAAAACTGAGATCTTTTAGCCAAGTTTTTTTTTTAATTTTCTTGGTGTATAATGTAAGTTAACTTTAAGATTTAAATCAAAATAAATAAAATCGGACGCCCAAAGGCATATTAAAATTAAAATTAAGATTAGATTAGCTTAGAGTGCCCGCACAGGGTCAGTAAGTTAGGCTAAGAACATTGTTCACATAGGTAAGCTAGCTTTAAGTAATTTTGTCTAGTACGTAAGAAAAGAAACTGAAATAAAATGAACAAAAATTGCAAAAAAAAAAAAAAAAAAAACCTTCGATGTCAAAAAATGTTTTAGACAAGGCGGTCGTGCGTAACTCACAAGTCACAACACTAAAGTCACGACTTTTTAAAAGTCCGTTCAGCTTCTAGTTTGCACTGACGACATTGAAGTGATTTGATGAACACAGCGAGTCAGTTAGGCGCTTGCTGGCATTGAAGCTTCTTCGTGAAAAATGGCTTAGCTATAAATGAGGGCACAATGAAGTAGATGTTGTCATCAATTGCACACAATATCGACGTATCGCATAGAACGTACCATTAGACAATAGAAACTTCCAGGTGGACAAGGACTTCGTCTGCCTTGGCTTCGCGGTCAAAAGGAATAACAACTTCAGCTCCGAAATCAAGCGTAAGAGGCAAATGAGTAACAGAACACTCTCTCTAAACACTAAGCTGTCTGCATAACAGCTTGAACCAAATCCTGATCGGACACTTTAACATTTCTAAAACCGGATGAGGGGACACTTAGTCGTTTCGAGAGAAAAGTTCTGCATGCGATTTTTGGTCCTGTTCACGCTAATGGTATCTGGAAGAGAAAATTCAACGACGAACCTAATCGGCTGTACGGCGGCATACGTATGGTTAAGCGTCTTCGGATATGACGCCCAAGATGGCTTGGTCATGTGGAGCGTATGGACACGTCTGCTCCGTCCCGAAAAGTCTTTGAATCCAAACCATTGGACCAACGCAACAGAGGACGGCCCAGATTGAGATGGCGGACACAAGTGGAGAAGGACCTCAACAAACTTGGGGCGCGCAACTGGACGCACAGACGGCGCTATCTGGAGATGAATATTGGTTAAAGCCAAGATCCACCCCAGACTGTAGCTCCATTCAAGGAGGAAGGAGAAGAAGAAGATTAAGAAGAAGAAGACACTTTTTGAAGAAGAGCGCACCACACAGTCACCTCTTCGTTTACTCTGAGCCCCATACAGCTTATTATTTGTTTCCATACCAGAGTATCTCATCGCAGTACAAAATTTTGTTCTAAAAATCTGTCTTCATTGCCTGCTGTTCCAACATCCAAGCAGTGCATCTATGTCGTTGTGAATGGCAAGCAGGATTAATTTGTTGCGAAAGGTGAACTTTATAAGGATTGAAATGCAAATTTTGCAATCATCAGTAAAACTTGCACTTACAGCAGCAGTATTTTCAACTGACTGCGTTTTAAGGTATTACATGCCTTACGACGTGAGTAGGGCTCTCACTTTCTTCAATTTTCCCAACATTTAAGTGTGCGAGTATGACGACTTAGATCGTCGCGGGAAAAGTTCGTGCTGTTGTAATAAATTTAATATCTAAATATCTCACAGCTACGTTTGGTTAGTAAGCGATCCACCATCGTAAATGGCATGTATTTAGGGAATATTGTGACTCTTTAAACGATAGCTCAGTCTGCCAGATGCCTAATGCCAGAGTGTTTAACTTGAAACCATGCATGAATGGCGCTATCTATCTAAACCTTATAAAACAATCAAAACTCCACAGTTGCCCTATAATGGGTATGGATAACATACAGTCATTTCATGGTATATTTAAATCAAGGCAAAGGATTAATTTTCCCGATAACATAACAACGTCGTTTTGATAAATACAACGCGATGAATTAACTGAAGAGCCCTTGCGATGAAAGATCAGATCAGCTCGGTTTATGGCCCATAGCAATTCAGAGAAACAAGCCCGGAGATAACTCATGTATAAAGTGACGATATCCTCGCATTATTTCGAAGATAAAAATTACTTCCGCTACGTGATAGAATTTCATAGCAGTGAAGATGGAAATAAAACTTAAACTTGCCCCAAGCCGAAATATGTGTCCTTCAGACTGTTTATTGAAACTGCACACGTTCAAGCTTACTGTTGACGTGCGCATGTTTGCTGCTATTTAATGCTCATTAATCCTGAAAGTTAAGGGAGACTCGGATGTGGCCATAAAGGCCTCAAGTTTTATGTTAATGGGCGGACATTCTTTTCACATTGTGACATTAAAGTCGGGAATTCGAGACAGCACTTACCTCTATACAACTGTAGTCCATGTCCGCTGGATTCTCGTTCTCACGGATATAGGCGAACGCATCGAATTTGTCGCGGTCCCTCTGTCCCCTGGACTTCTGCAGCACGGTCTGCTTGCACCGTGTCCCGCAGGCGATCGCCGATATCTTACTAGCATAATAGTACATAGCCATGTGTCACGATTTTTTTGTAATCCTGCTCATTTGTTAGTGTGCCCAGTTGGTTATCTAATGAACACAAGCAGCATCTTTCCTTCAGTCACTCCCTGTCACCGTGTGTGCCACCACCTGCACAGATAACACGTTTTCTGTCCCCTGCTTACCGTTGATTTCCGGTTGTGGCTAAAGTGAAGAAGGGTTCGACGACACCTGGCAGCACAGCAGCTGCAGCACCGACACTCGAAACTTCCCTAATCGACAAGTAACTGCCGCAGATTATCGGAATCGCTTTCAGGTTTCCTTTGCTCCGGTGAAACGTTTTGTCATAATGACATTTTCGTTTATCTTTGGTATTCTTTGGTTAAATTATCTCGACTGGCCAAGGCGGTGCTGCGGGTGTGTGGGCCCCGTTTATGTCGTTCGCTTATGATTTAACGCCTCAAATAGTGTGTATGTGGCAACATTATCCCGGGCGATAACTATCTCTAATGGCAGCTCGTTCGACGACATCGATTCAGAGCGGCTACACGACTGTTGCAGGTCGCTTCCATCTCGTGTCGGGGTTGATGAGCCTGTGAAGAGAAAGGAAACACAAAAAGAAGTCAAAATGAGATCCAGCAGAGCAGAGTGAGCGTGTTCGAGAGGACGTGAGTGAGCATTTCAGATGGCGAGCGAGAATCCTTTTGCACACAAGGCCATTGCAATAAATCACACCGAACGAATAGCACCACTGGGAGCAATTTTCTAGTCCATAATAGAGGTAGTTCTATTGGGTTAAATTGGGCATTTAATAGAACAATGTACAATGGCATTTCAGGAGCAGAGACGGACCGTTATGTGAGCATTTGCCTTCTTTCCGTCCCATCCGCTCCATTTGAAGAACCCGCACCGCCCGTACGTATACACGTTTGACTTTTTTTTTTTGCTCGACGTTCGTGCTTGCAAATCAGAGCTGGTGCTGATTCAAGAAGTGTCATGGTGAAAAGAAGAGAGAGTGAGGGTTGGCGTGGATTTATGAATTCAGCTTGAGGGTGTGATGTAAATAAAAGATCGAAGGAAGAACCCTTTTTGCTGGCCATTATCCCTTCAGAGACTGTGGCATCGTTGTCCTCGTCGTCGTTGTCGTCGTCGACGTGAACATTGTGCCCTAATGTATGCCATTCACGTTTCCTTGGGGTGTGGTAGGATGAGGACGGAAACGAGTTATCTATTAGATTTTACCGATCGGCAAAGAAACAAATGGAATTCGAATGAATTATTTGGGAGACAGATATAGAGAGAGCGAGAGAGAGAGGTAGATAAGTTGGAGGGTAAATAAGGCTGCAGCGAGTAAGGCTGAATAGATTCGGGATAAGATACGACCTAGAAATGCTGTAAATATGACATCTAATCGACTGGAAAGGTCCTTAAGATTGGAGCTGGATTTGATATTTATTATGACAGGATTTCGTTTTTTTCTCATTCGTTGAATTGATGGACTGAAAAGTAGTAAGAATAAAGAAAATGAACTCATTTAGAGCTATAAAGGATTTTTTGATTAGAAATTACAGCTCTTTCCCTCGGCATGAATCTTGTATTTTGGCATAGGAAACCGATAGGAATCAACTTGTAATCAAAGTGAAGACCAATCTATGGACGAGGAGACAGTTGAAAGTGCATGTCCATGCTGAATTTAAGTTCCACTCTCAGAAGAGGAAGATTTTTGAGCTTAAGCTGCCGATCACAAAAGGAAGACGGATAACAATGGGATATGTGCTATTGGGATTTGATCCCGGATTTTCATACTTCATATTTCATTCGATTAATAAGAACACCATACATCTCGCTATCCATTGGCTGGTTTGGGAAAGTAACTCGGTGGACTTGGACACTTAAATGTAAATCGAAGTGCAATGTTCGATTTTCAAAGTCCAAAATTATGAAATATACACAATCACAAAATGACTTAATTCCGAGATGCCTAAACTTACAAAAGAACAAAATCCCGAGAAGACCAAAATGTCGAAGTCATAAAATGTAAGAAACCCGAATTCAGAAAAAATTGAATGAAAATTCCATAGCATCTCTTCAAAAAACCGGGTTTGGAGGAGAACACCTCTTGAACCGCTTCTTTCGGAATTGTATTATTTTCCTAGATTCTTGGGTTTTCGGATTTTGGTCATTTTAGAATTTTGACCAATTTGAGATATTGTTGTAAGAAGAATGGGTGGACGCAAGAAAGAAAAAAACACCCGCTTGTTGTGCGTATGCCGACTTTATTGTACAGACTGAAGAGAGCGTGAAGCTGTACTGCACAAGTATTTATACTGATGAAGGTTTGGAAATTCACCGTTTCGAGTAGATCACACGATCAGATGGAATGAGCGGTATGTATGTGTATGTTAAGGAAAAGATTAACAACCATTGGTGGGATATAGTTGAGCAAACAAAACTACTCAGCAGTTTTAAATAAACGCCTACATTGTCATTTCTGTATTTGCTGTTTTGTGGAACCAACCAGCTCTCGACAGATTTGTTAACATTGTTCGGTGGACGGTTGGCTCTAGAATGAAAAAAGTCGCTATGCCAGAACTCTTCGTTACCGAAGGTTGATGCGTTTGCGAAAAAGCCTTTAATTCTAAGAGTAACGTGAGGTGATGGTGTATACTGAAGAAATAGAAACCATGCGAACTCTCGAAGTGCCGCCTCCATTTTTTGTGCGAAGAGTCTGATCTTTCATGCTGAAAGGATTCACCTAATCCATGAAGTCCTTGCAGTACAAAACTTCTTTCAAATGGCAGAATTAGTCTCTGCAGAATCTTTTGAACATCTCCTTCGAAGAAGGTATTCTCTTGAGAGAGCTGAAGGTGATGGAAAAGTTTTCGAAAATCCTTTTACAGTTTTTGTGCTGCTTGCATACGAGACTTTCCCACACTATTTTAGTAGCGACAAAATTTCACATATGACTTTCAAGCATTATTTTTCTTAAAATCGGAAATTGATGAAAAAGATGACTTCTACGCTTTTATTTAGGAGAAGAGTCCTCAACTGAGCGGGTGTAATAATGGGTTACAGAAACATTGAAGTAGTCACGAACGTCGCCAATCTCGGCGTAAATACACATATGGTAGGGCGGTATTCCCATTAAGTTCTTTATCAATCGCTTTTCCTTTGGGCTCAAGACACAGTTGGGTAATTGGGCCATTTGTGGTACCATTAACTAGATTTGTAGAATACTTTACGTTTTTTTGGTGAGACACAATCATACTTCACAAAGTGGATAAAGGATTAAATTTCTACATTCAATCGTGATCCTGTGTGCGTTGCTAGCAGGGCACGATTTGATAACGGACTTATGGGTGATTATGGGTGCAACAACAATAAATTTATTGGTTTTATAAATGGACGACATAACTCCAGCCCAAAGTCTCATGAATTCCAAGCAATAAGCTACAATTTCGTTTACAATGTCGTACGCAAGTAAAATAGCACTTCAGTCAAATTTGCATGGACAGAACTGAATACATATCTCGAGACGTGTTGCAAGATAGATGATGGCTGACAATTAGGTCCGTCTCGGATTGGAACGCCTTTTGTTGAAGAGGGAAAAGTGAAAACAACTAAAATTCGAGTCTTCATTTCTTTAGGAAACCAATTTGAAACATTTAGACAGCAGGCTGTTAATGGTGGTACGCCATGTGATTTTACAATTGTCCAGAATTCTGATATTGCCGTTGTTGAAAGAAATCGGAAACAGTTAGGATCACAGAACCCAAGAATTTTATCTTCTTATTACGAAACCAAATTGCCCTGCTCTAAATTTTTATCCTGAAATAACATCCAAGCGGCGTTCCATTAGTTCCATTTTCTTTAGCAAAGTCGCCACCACCAGCAACGAAGAGCGATGCCTTCTCCTTTCACTTGACGGACAGACGTTATAATCAAAAAGTGGTTAAACTAAGAAGAAAATGTTGTACTCTTCGGTGACCGGAATTAAGCCCAAGCCCAAGATAGCCCAAGCTGAAGTTATAGAGGAACAAAGAGAGATGAGGCGCCGGTTCACATTGATTTTAATTGCCTGAAGAATGTAATGAGTGGGAAAATTTGAGCCGAAAAGAATATTCGTGTGGTGAGACTAAAGAACGAGTTTTTAAGCTGTACTGAGGGTGAACTTATGGGCATTTCTAGCGAGGCGAATACATTTTCGAAGGAGAGGAATGCAACGGGCTAACTCATTTGACCATTTCTTGTTGAAATAGCGAGAAGAAAATAATTAAAAATGAAGATTCGTCGGTAGTCAAACAAGATAATTACCTTCGCAATAAAACAATTCCGCAATATAACATGGATAATGGCTGGTTCTTTTAAGAACGCTTAAGTGACGAATATAGATGTTGTTGGTAAGAGTATAGTACCAGATCTAATGTATCTGCAGAATCTACAGATATATTCATCAGATCATCTTTGCTATTAGGAAACCCGTTAAGATACGAAGGTTGTTCTTGCTCAATTGAACACATGCTTTGAATCTTCTCTGGTTATAGTCCTATGGGGTATTTTGCATATCTCATACCTTGAGCATTGCGCCAACTATCTGCCCAAATATCTCCTAAATTTTCCTTTGAGGATGCCATCTCCTACAGCATAGATTGGCTTCGACCCAAGGAATGGTTCTGATTCCCCTCTTCCTGCCAGAGTGTATCTCCTCTCATTACCAACTATCTCTCTATGACCAGGTAACCAGAACAGTTTTACTGTGTGGGCCTTGCTTAACTCTTTTAGCTTCTGTAGGCATTCCCACATCCCAAGGTTTTGATGGAGGTATTTACAGCCATGATGGATGAGTCTAATTTTATAGGTATGTCGCGAAGTGACCTAAATTACGGCTCATATCACGGGGACCATTGAGATGTAGGTAACAAAAGACAAGACGCCTTAGCTACCCAAGTACCAAATGAGATCATGCTTGAGGGACAATCACCCCAACTGGTATGGAGAGAGGCCTTTCTAAAACCTCTGCCGCACTGAGCCGAAAAGTCCCCTAACCACCTGGCATACCAGCAATTTACTTGTCAGGCCCGAATAAGAGTTATCGCCGAACTCTTCCGTCGTAGTTGCACTGCACTTCGTGGAGTCCCATCAGATGTTGTGTCTGTGTATTCCGTAAACTGACCACTGACACGAACCACGGCTCTACCCGCGATATGGGTATAAAATCATACTCCCACAAGGAAGCCTACCGCGCACGGTCAGACTGAGACCGAAGTTTTAGGGGCTCCTGTCCTCCCGTGGCACCAGAATATAGCCTCTGGTCGAGCTGTGACTACCAGCCAGGTTCCCTCAAACACTGGCCAGCATATCAGTATTAGGGTACGTAGCAAATAGCATATTTTGTCCTTTGAGACATTCTAAAGAGTTCAAATTTTGGGCTCCAAAAGTAAACCATTTTTTTTTTAACACGTTCACGAAGGACATCAGCTGTTTGGGTGCATCCAGAAACTGCATAGCTTTTCAATTGGTGTACATTTCAAGTTCTCCCGTACTTAGAATCTCTGTAGCCTTCGAAATTCCTTTTAAATCGCAAATTCAATGAAGAATGACTGAAGCTACCCTTCAAATCCATGGCAACAAAAAAGTTCCACTCTTAGATGGTATCCGCTGTCCGATTGACCGAAAACAACTTTCATCTCCACGGAAGAAGTCCTTTCAACATTCCCTGTCGCCGTAAAGCAGGTAAAATTCCAGAGTGAACATTTTTATTCGAGATTCAAGCAAAATAAAATCAATTGTTTGAATTGTATTCAAAAACAGAATTCTCCCATTTGCTCTGCGCAGAGCGAGAGGGGAGGAATATGCGAACAAGAAGTCAAATGCCTGAAAATTGAATAAACAAGGCAAGTGCGAGTACAAGACCGTACCAATGCAAATAGGGCTGTATTGTCCTCAAATCAAATGGAATTTCGGTGTCAAACATCCCCGGATGTGCGTGCGTGTGCAATTGTATTACGGCTTGAATCCTTCGCACACGAAGTGACTCGAGCTGAACTAGCTGCTGGAATTTTGTTGAAAGTTGTGTAAAGGGATAAAGGCTCATCCATGGTGTTGCGGCAAGGAGTCTATGAATATCAGATGAAAGTAAATGGCTTGGAAATATTATAAATAAGACAGAAATCCTTAATAGCTTTTTGCCGAGATGTACGTGTGTGTGGGGGACGGGGGCTCACAAAGTCATTGCGGCATGATGAGATGCATATCGGTGCGTGAGATACCGAGAACGCGATATGCGAACGCACTTTGAATTGACAAGTTAATTTACTTTCTCAAAAGAGCTTAAATTGATTTATGCGATCGAATGACATTGTGAGTGATAGGAAAATGGATTTTCTTTTGACGAAATGAAAAAAAATGGAAAGTGACACTGTGACGAGAAGTATTTCTTCTTTATCTGCGAATTGTTATGTCAGCTGAATGTAGGCTCCGTTCCCTTGTTTGGCTGGTGTGGAGCAGCCAAACTATCAGCTTGACAGCAGATAGCATATTCGAATCGACAGAACGTTTGTCAAAGCAGTGCGTCTTTTGCTGTTTGAATCATATTACTTGTATATACTGATCTGCTCTGTCAATGTTTGGAGTTTATAAATACAATAAGAAGTATCACATCATTCAAAAATCGCGAGTCTTACAGTAGGTTGGAGTTTGGAAGGTGAATGTTTCTTTCTGAGACGTAATATAAAGGGTGATTCCTTAAGAGGTTTTATTTTCAATCGGCTGCTTTCGACAGACGACGAGCGATTTCTATCAAACTGCTCTGTCAGTTTTGTTGAATATCGTTTGGCAAGTCATCGTGCAGGGAATCACACCACAGAATCGTCTCCAAATTCTCCTGCTGCATTTCGAAAATCGACGATGTGTAAAGACAGTTTTCCGTGGAATGCGAGTAACGAGTGTGTCACGCATCATCGATCTCCTTACCATTTGCAAATTTGAGTCCCAGCTTTCATTAATGGTTGATACTCGACTGGTTAGGCCACATTCAGCACGTAGTAAGAAACTATAGTAGCTGTAGCTGTGAGTACACGCGAAGACCGTGACGAATCGATTCGACGTCGTTCTCAGTAGCTTGTCCATGTTAACGGACTTACCGAAGAGCTCTGATTTGAAAAAACGGTGCTACGAGCCATACAGCTCGTGAATCAATCAGTTTGGTGAGCTACGGTAACTTGGCCTCTTAGATGGCACGATATCACACTTTTGGACAACAATTTTTGGGAATATGAAAGGTATAAGGTCTTCAGAAGTAAACCAATTGACGCTTTGGGAGCCAACATTCAACATTACGCATTATTCGTGAGACAGATGTGGCTATTCTCGAACAAGTAGCCAAAAATTGAACCTTGATAACTGTCCCTCTCAGATGTAGTCGTGACCAAAATGTTCATGGTATCATTTTTAAAAAGTTAATACCTTAAAGTTTTCTACGAACCTCTTATAACAATTTTTAGACTATTTTCAAATTTATGTCTTTTCGTTTATATTTTAAATTAAACCTCATGATGAATAACCCTTTATTTGTGAAATGGAGGGAATGAGTGACTTCTTGCCATTCGTACGAGCAGTTTTCTCTAAGCAAATATTGTCGCGACTAGTAGTTTGTAAGTTATTTGGTGTTAACTGCATCATTTGGTAGAATAGGAAAGAATTTTACCGGCACCTAAAAAAATAATTTGCTAAAATCGAGCGAAAAGCCTAAACCGACCAAGTGGGACCAAGCATCTGAGATTAGAGTTTGATTATCAACTTCGTATTGTGGCAACATCTGATAACACTGTTTTAACAAATCCTATTAAAACGAAGGTTCTGTTTTAAAAAATAAGACTTTGGTTAACGGCATTATTTAAGGAGTTGTAACTGCGTGAGTTGAAAGAAGTTAGATAGTAGAATACAGTTCTAGCTGCAATTAAGATTATCACAGTGACTAATTTTTACTATTTTTTTTAAATTCAATTGATGTTAGCAAATTGAGAATTATCATTTCCCTGGATGTTCTCCCTGGCATTGATCGAATCCTTGACCAATTTTTCGATTTCTTCAAAAGACGCGAACTGGTGACTGGTGACAAGGAACCAGGGGCGAGTTTCTGCAACAAATACTCCTGTTGTGCGACTCCGAATAGCGAGATTTGAGAAGCTTTTCTTATACAATTGATACTTTTTGAGTGTTTTCAGCAACTCGAAAGAGGTGGTGTCATGAAAAAAAAATGCTAGGTGTCCCGTCCGGGAATCGAGCCTACACCATCTGCTTGTGTGTCGAATCATTTACATGCATCAAAATCGTTATTAGCCGGAAGAAGCAAGGTTTGGGGAATACGGCGGGTGGGGTGAGATCTCCCATTACAGCGTTTCTAAGTAGTTTTAGACAACTACAGCCATGTTTGCCGATCGTTGTTGGAAAATCACCTTGTCATGCCTTTCGGTCGTGTCTGGCCGATTTTAGTACAACGCACGGCTGTCCAGTGCTCCAGTGGTCTGGTCCCACCATATGTACACCATCCCCTTGCAACCCTGAATGTCTTCCTTTTGCGTCGATGTACACGATGACAGAACGGGTTCACTAGGCTTTGCATAGTATATTTTTTTTCTAAGGGTTATCGTAGTATTTCCCTCCTGTCATAATCCGGTGCAAATGTACATAGTTTTAAGCAATAAATCTCACAGATATTAGAGGCCAAAATGAATAAAATAAAAACATGAAATTAGCTTACAAGAGTCAGTTAGTTAGAATTAAGATCATTCGATTATACTGGTAACCTAGCTTTAAGTATTTTTGTCTAGCATGTAAGTACTGTAGAATGTACTAATAAAAATTTATTAAAATCTAAAAAAAATCCGGTTGTGGTGTTCTTCAAAAAGAACTTGCGAGGTGAAAGTCGCCTCTCGACGTCTCTCGGTTTCAACTCCTACGGCACCAAGTTTCCTTGCATTTGAATAAATCAAAATTTCTTAAACCAAAAGAGAATGTAAGATGAGTCACTCTCTTTGATTCTGTGAGTTTACTTTGCGTCTGGAACGGATCTTGATCCAGTCAAGCCTCCAATTCTTTATTTTTAAACTTTTTAGGCTGGTCAAGACGCTCTTTGTTTTCGACGTTAAAATCACCACTTTTGAAGCGTCAAAACCGCTCTCTGCATAATTTATTGGTAGAAGCAGATTCACAGCAAAGTTCTACAAGCCATCACCTACACTTTTTTCCATTTAAACAAGAAAATCTAATCTGCAAGCAAATCCTGTTTATTTAAAATCAATCCGTATATTTTCGAAGAGGCAAAAAAGGTGTTGTCGTCCAAAGTAGACGTTAATAATAGCAATAATAATTGAGTGGCGCTACAGCCCACAAGGATCTATGGCCTAGTTTCTACAACAACTACTCACGAAGCACACTAATTATTGCTGACAAATGTCACAACTTTCCAATGAAGTAGGTAATCGCTTCCCAGATCAGCCACAACTTTCAGGTGGCGCCATATTTTGAAAAAGAGCTTATTTGTTTTGTCGAGCTGCTTGAGTGTTGTTCAATTTTTTCGAACAATTAGATTTAAGAGTTTTTCTTTTCTTTGGGCGACTCACTGTGTTTTGTGGCATGGTGGGCAAGTTCGTCGACTCCCTGGCCGAAGGTCCCCGGTTTGATTCCGGGACTGAACATTTGTTCACGGCACCATCCGTCGCTGACAAGGAGTTTCAATTGCGTATGAAAGGCTTCTCAAATCTCGTCATTTGAAATCGACAAAAGTTTGTTCATTGATAGAACAAAAGAACACCTGATGAAGCCGGTGCTTTGTCTCTTGTAGGCTGATGTGCCAATCAAATCTAACGACTTTTGCATTTTGAATGTAATCCTCCACACTCATTAGCATAACCATTTCCTTTCGCAATCTCCGCCTCGCCTTTGAAATCAAACAGAACATCATTTGATTCGTTGATCGATTGCAGTATTAAAACGTCCCCCAAAAGTCGACTTAATTCATCGTATTAAAGGACCCTTAAGGTAAATACGTCACTAAAGATATCCTTGTGATTTTTTTACAATCGATTTTCTTCATGTCTTGTTTTTTCGGCAATCAAACGAATACCGATTTTTATGTATCAATGAAGAGCATAATCGGAACTTTATTCGCCACCCAGCAATTACAATCTGCCATGTACTTCGGGGAAATTATGCCATCATCCCTAAGGGATTCATAAAACATAACCATCAAATAAAATCGCTTGCTTTTTATTGACTGGCCGAACCTGTGGTGTCAATTATGTTTTATGCCTCTGCTTGCCTTCGATCAAAACAAGAACATTAAACCAGGCCTAGACGTCTTACACAACAACACAAAGACACTCCCCCGCATCCGCCCCCACTTAACCTATCTCAACACTCCATTGATGAAAGGGATTTTTTTTGTTTTGTTTCAGAAATATAAATCCAAGCACATGTCATAATCATAGCGCCCTTCAGGCACGAAAGGATATCGCCAGATATATGGAAGTGTGTATGTACTTCCCTCTGGGGGCAGGGCACGTAAAGTAGGTCCTATAACTTTGGGTAATCGGACAAATCGAATGTCTCGGACAGTTGTTGCCAGAACATCGATTTTCAATCACATCCCTCAAACATGTTGGCACCGAGAGAAAGTCATGTGCCAAGTGTGTATGTGTGTGAATTCCAAAGGCACACCAACACGCTGAAGCACAAGGCAACCGAGGGCGTCTCGACTTGACGTGATTCGAACGCCAACGAAATCGAAGTAATCATCCCATGATTTGAATTTCATTTCAATGTCAATTTTATTACGATTACTGTGATCATCGTGGCCACTGAGTGATGGACCTCTGGGATGTTCTAATGCATAATATTTGTTTGGGAATAATTTCGAATTCAAAAACTCCCACCCGGGGAATTGGGGAGGTATGCAGATATTTTTGTGTGCGTACTTGGGGTGAGGGAAATCAATCAGAAGAGTTCCTTGCTACAAGTGCTGTTCCCAAAATAGAACAACACTCGGATCAGTGCGAGTACTTGAGGCTGGGTTTCTCTTGTTTTTCCATTTAAATTTGATTTGGATGAAGATGAATTAGGGGTTGCCTGGTGTTTGGTGCACACTTGTAAATGTGTTCAGGGTGTAATGCGAACGCGAGGGGGTATTACTTTGAGATCCAGAAAGTGCTCTAAACCAAAAACCCGATTTGGGGTCAGTTGAAGAGCTAAGTCATATCATATTGAAATGTCAAAATATCTTTTTTGGAAAAATTGTATTTAATTCAAATATGACATGTTTGGTCACCGTCGCGTAGTGGGTAAATGCGTCGAACCACACGCCGAAAGTTTGGGTTCGATTCCCGGACGGGACACCTCGCATTTTTTTCGCGGCACTACCTCTTTCGATTTGCTGACAACACTCAAGGAGTGCTAATTGTCTATGAGAAGCTTCTTAAATGTCGCCGTTCGGAGTCGGCAAAAAACTGTAGGTTCCTTATACTCGTGAGAGAAGAGTAGCACGCACAACACGAATAATTGTTGTAGAAGCTCGTCCCTGGTCCCTTGTGGGCTGTAGTGTCACTCAATAATTATTATTATTATGATATCTATAACCTTCAGCGGTGTAAGGTCTGCTTTTCAGCTATACAGAGCGCTTGATTTTTGGTCGCAGGCTTCTATGGGCTGTGCTCAGTTTTGGAACACCTTTTTTCCAACAAAATGTCACAAGACTGCGAAGAAAACCATGGGAAGGGTGAGATGGAAGCGGAAAAATTGCAAATCCCAACTGTGGCAGTTTATGTGTTACGTCGGAGGTATGGGGTCTAACGTTGACATACAAGAAGATCAAACTATGAACACTGGCCTAAGCAGTCTCCTTCTAAGACAATCTTATGTGTGCTTTATGCTTTCCCTATTCTCACTTTGGTTTGGCTGAATTCATTTGAAGAAATTAGAAGCTATTGAATCTTTCGCGGGCCAACAGACAGTCACCATAACCTTTTCTGGGTGAAGATCAAGGTTAAAGGGGTTTTGATTTTCACCCAAACATTGCTCAGACATTTGATAGTTGCCATATAAGATCATTCACTGGAATATATTCAATTAAAACATTTTTGTTTGTGGAATCTTGTGTCCATGTATCCATGTTTGAAGTCGTGAAGGAAAAGAGCTTGAATCGGAATCCTTGAAAGCACAAAATAAAAATTCCTAGCAATGGTCCGCAAAACTCACACACATCAACCACACATACCGCCTTTTCTTATATACTCGTACAACAAAATCACTGTAATTGAGAACTAAGCTGAAAATCTTTCATTTCAGGTGCTACATCCTTGAACTAGTAAACATCAAAAAAATTAACAGGTTTATTGAAATTGATATTAATAGACAACAGGGCAGATAGTCCTCTAGATCTTGGAAAATTATTTAGGCGAAGACTACGGCTATTCCTCATGGTTGTAAAGGACAACAATCTTTCGTTATGCAATCCCTAAATTTATGGCAAAAATTTCATTACTTCTGACTGATTCGATTGATGACGTTGACTTCAGCACTGAATTCATCATTCCTTTTATAAACGTTGATTGGGCCAAATTTGCAACCAATCTTATAATTAAAATTGAGTGAATGTAAATCTTGCATGCTTTCAATTAACTTTGGAATTATTGGAACTTCAAAGATTTTATTGCAGCCCTTGGGACTACAAGCAATTTTGGTAAATTTTCTTAGGAACTTCAATTTCTGAGTAAATTTACACAAATGTAGAAAATTGAATCAAGTCAAGTTTAATTTACCTTGAGAATGACCTATTAACAGAAACGGTGAGACTTAAGAGAGCGAGCTGCTTGTGATGGTTATGATGGGGGTTTTGGGTGATTTGATCTCTGCAACCAAGAGTTTTGATTCATTTCAAACAAGCATTCCTATTAAATACGAAATACAACACTGTTCAACCTCGCCTGACAGTATTGCATTCTGTCACTCGAATTTTCACTTGTTTTGTTAATGAGCCGCGAAGGCTGTAGGTCAGTGATTCCTTGAATGGTCGTCATTTGTATCAGGATTGTCGGCATCCAGTCTTGCGGATCCCCACAAATCAAGTGTTTAAGGAGAACACGTTGATGTTTCTACGCGTCCAATTGATATAGCCAAAATTTGTTGTTCCATGATCGAAATATAAGTGAAATTTAAGGTCCCATGTAACCTATGACTTGCGAGGTTGTTGCATGAACTCAATTTGGGGCGGAAATGACCCAGGCGCAGAATGCCCAATTCATATAGGGCGTACCAAACGCATAATATGTCCATATGGTTCATATGTTCATGCGGTCACACTTGCAATCACAATACTTGAATATATAAAATTATGACCTGTTGACAGGGGGATCGTGGATAACGAAACGCGAAACATTTTTCATGGCACAGTCGCTTAAATTTCAGCAGACAAAAAATCGTTTGATATGACTCTGTAACGTCAACGGCTGACTGAAACGTTGGTCCTAGCATAACATTTCAAAAATAATTGTCCAATGATTCTATCACTCCACTATCCGCACCTAGCTGCCACAATCTGTGGATGCGTCGATCTCTTAAACAAAAAAAAAAACAACGTAGGGGTTCTCTGAGCCTCTGACCAGATGTGATAATTTTCTTTGTTAACACAGTAGTTGGGATGGAAATGTGCTTCCTCAGAATAGACGATTTTTCGACCTAAATGGAAGCAGCTAAAGTTCAGGCTCAGACCTTTCATAGGTCGAATGCCTGATACATAGGTATATATGTACATAGTTGAAAGCCTTTACTTGACATGTCAATTGGACCTAGTCGGTGAATAATTTGAGATGTGCCGAAATCTCCTTAGACCAGTGCGTGGTATCTGAGATGTTGAGATCGAAGGCGAATTGATGTTTGTGTATTGAGTCTCACACTTTAGGTCACAGTAGCCACATTCTTAGATATACGTTCCGTATGACAATGCGGACCATAAGTGGTGCCAACCAGCATATCAGACTCATGAACTTTTTACACAAACTTGCATTTATTAGTCGCGGTGTCTGCATCATTTTGGCCAAAACTTCCTTTCCAAAAAAACGCGCTGTTTGGGCTGCACAGCACTCACTTTGGGAATATGTTTGTGCCATGTGTGATTTTGTTCTGCGGAGATACACGTGAAATGAGATTCTGGCAAGATTTTGGGCAGGAAGTTGCTGTTGATACTTAAATTGCCAAAGACCCCACCCTCTAAAAGGAAAAAATGGAAAGATCCCCTGCTGTATGTCCTTCAACAAAGTACCGCCTTTAGAAGTGATTCATGTGCCACACTTGATCTTATAAAATATAAAGAACACTTATGTCATAAGAAATCTTGCCTTTATTTACATCGACGTCCTCGAACGTGAATCCTTCACTGTAGGTCTACATAAGTTGGTTAGAAATGAGTTCAGAAAAATATGGAATCTGAACCCAGAACTGTGTGAATTAAATGGAGTCATTCACATGACTCAAGTAGGTTGAACCAACAGCGGTAGCAGAAGATGATCTCAATGGTTCATTCGTGGAATAGTTGTGCTTACGCAACTCTACTCAGGCCGTCACATTTCCTAACTACATGCTAGTCTGTTGGACTTGGATGAGTTTGTAAGCCCTCGTCGCTGGTATTTTGCCGATGCCTGTGACTGCGACTAACGAAAAACGGACAAATTGATCTTGAGTCAGCTTCAGATAAATCGTCCTTCATGTAAGTCCTTCATATCACCCCAATTCGTATCTCATATGGGCCGTGAAAGATTGTCTCCCGCCTACTCACTCCCCCTCCTCCTGAAATATGATCAAAAACTTTTGTAAAGAACTTCACAGTCCAGTCATTGTATCCAGAGTCACAGTAATAATCGTCAGTACTTCAAAAGATTAAAGTCTCTGTCGCCTCATTAAAACAAATGAAGCGACAATTCTTCGAGATCGCCATCGGCAAAGCAATTTCCTTCCGAGCGATTTCTGGCACTCAATTCACATTTTCATGCCCGACAAAACTCCACCAAGTACTTGGGAACCCTTAATCGCCTAATCGTTTATGTAGCAAATTATAATCGCCTCACAACAAATATTCCCTTACAACACAGTCGCTAATCCCCCTCACGCTCTCGACCAACTTTCATTCCATCGATAAAGAACAATCGACGTTGACAAGCTTAATAAAACCAGCGGCATACAATAAACCACTTCAGTTGGTTTTGTTCCCTCGCGTCTCGAACTCACTCACTCCACGGGCAGTGGCAAAAGTCGATTTCTTGAGCAGACAAAATAAAAGCGAAAACTTTTCTGTTGACATTTGCCAACACCACCAAGCGGCACTCTGGTGCGACGGAACTTCATTTGCGTCGGAGTTCTGTGTGTATTATCCCCAAGTGGGAATCCCTAAAACGAACACCGAGGACGAGATACCACCCACCGCCCGACTTTAATCTGAAATACAAACTCTTGTACGGCAGCCGATGACATGCAAATAAACATGACAGAATAAATGGATAACATGTGTCACACCCAGGATATCGATTTTCGTCTCATCGATAAATTATAATGAGGTACGGCATCAAAGAGGACGCTGCCGCCGCAGCCGCCTCACAGCAGGAGCAGCGACGAAATTCCGCTCAAACGCCAATGATGATTCCATGTCGACAATGTGTCACAAGTGCCAGTATCAACGTCAACATCGGGCATAAGCAGACGACTGGCACACACAGGAGGGTCCAAAAGACGTCCCGGCATGTCTTCCGTGTGTCCCACTGGGAGTGTGTCACCGGGAGTGTGAGTGGCGATAAAAATGAGTGTTTTATTGCCAAGGTACTGCTGGTGGGAGGGAGGAGGCGTGCCTTGAAGGACGACCAGTTTTTAAGGTTTTATGAAATTGTGCATTAATCCCTGACCCGGGCGGAGTGACAGCCATCAATTGACTTCGGATTTGCCTGATCAGTGACGTGCGGAGGATTTCCGGCGTCACTTTAATGACGACGGTATTAGTCGGGATGTTTTTGTTGCCACCTTGTGCGGCGACGCTGGCAACAGTGGCGGCGGAGGCGTATTTATCTCGTTCATTTTGTCGGGAATAGATTGGCAAATAAATACACAAGGCGATTCGGGATTAGTGCGATGCGAGAATAATTCGAGGCCGTGTCTCCGATGGGCGGAGGGATATAAATGATTAGCGTTGATGAGACAGCCCTTATCAAACGTACATGCTGTGGCGCCAGGCTCAATGTCGACTTGGGCGGAAGCATGTCAAATGAACACTTGAAGTCCTCGAGCAGATGGGAGTGTCTTTTTCCTTAAAGAGCTACTTCAAGACTTGTTAGCACATTAAGTTCAAATGAAAATAGGTTTGTTTAAGCAAAACTTCTCATTTTGGGTCAGGAACTTTCGTCTCCTTGAAGGTGTCCTTGCAATTGTGTGAGGAATAAACATGTCTTGTGCTCATCTGAAACTGTGTCTTCAATCGCAACTCAAATGAAACGAAACTCAGGCCAGATGCAGAGATGTTTATGGTCGTCATCTACACCCCCGTTGCAAAGAAACAACACAACGCAACAAAAGGAATTTTCAAACAGAAACTCAGCGTCTCTCTGTCGTGTGTCAACAAACGACATTCAAAACAGTGTCCAGAATCCCATACGACTGTGCATTCCAAGTTAAAGCAAAACAAACCGACGTGCAACTACGCAGAGGCCTTGAAAATTGTGACCTACACGTCCCGCTCAAGCAACACAATATTTAATTGCATACATTCTGGGTCACACAAAGGCACACACAGCGCTGGTAGCTTTGTTGTTTCATCAACAATGTAATCAGCCGTCCAGCGTGCAGTGTGCCGGCTTTCGTATGAGCTCCACTGGACAGTGACGTCTTGGAATTTCACTCGTTTTCGTTAGTTGACAATGCAAACAGAGAAAGGCAATTTCGCTAGCAGAAGCCCTCGGAGTCCATCCAGTTCTTTTCGGATCCTGGGACCGAATGCAGTGAGTCCTGTAATCACGGCCATACCAAAGCCGCACGTTCTCGTGCATCGTTGTGGGAGAAGATTCACTCAGTTACTGGACGCTGCGTTGGAATGAAAGTATTTTAGCAAATATTTGATGCAACCCCCCAAGCACATGCACACACGGAGCTCCGGGAATACGGAGCAATATGCGAATACTTCAACTACTTGAGACGTGTTTGGATTAATTTTGGTTGGATTTGTGGAGAAAAGTTTCGTTTTCTCACCGGAATCCGAATTCCTTTGATGGCACCCTGTGGGCAAGCACATGGGATGGATGCGAGGTGGAATTTTAAAGCATTTACTGGAGCGGGTAAATTTGTAGTTTGAGTAATTGTGTTGCCCCGGAAATTGGTTCATTTTGAATGGATTACGCATGGATTGCTTTTGACGGAAATATGAAAGGGGAAGCTTAGTTTGTTGGTTGGTACAACCAAAAGTGGGTTCTCACTAACTGGAGTTTTTTTCTGGAATTTTACAAAGTAGATGTGTTCATTGGAGTAAAAGGCAAGAATACATATGTTAGTACAGTTAGTGCAAAATAAGGCAATAGTCTTTCGTTAGTCGTTCATTTTTAAACGTAAATTTCCTTGGACGTGCTTAGTATTATAAGAAGAATTACATTTTAGAGACATCTTACGACGATTTGTTCCACACAATCTTTTTGCAAACACTATTACCTTTGCATTTTTAAGGTTTCGTTTTCAAAGAACCTTCATAGTTTCGGTGTATCGGCCCGTAATTCTGTCACACTCTTTACATCTCCTGAACTTATGAAGTGAACAAGAAGGATATACAAATTCACTTTAAAAACTAACATTTTGGAAATAAAATAAGGAACGGCTTCCTTATACGTGAAGTTTGATTGATGCTGTGCGCCAATTGATATTGCAAGATCGTCATGTGACCTATCGTGAGATTGAGACAACCTTAGGCATTAGTGGGACAGCATATGTACATTCAACATTGCATGAACATTTGACCGTCAAAAAATTTTTTTCTCGTTGGATCCCATACAATTTGTCAATTGTTAAGAAAAGGCTCATGTCGATTGATCGAAAGAAATGCTCCAAAAATACGATCGCGGTGCTTCGAAACACGTCTATGACATGGTGATGAATCGTGGATTTAGGCGTATGAGCCAGAAAGTAAACAGCATTCGACTGTATGGGTGTTTCAAAATGAGGCAAATTCAACAAAAGTTGCTCGCGCACGAAGCACTTCAAGCAAATAGTCGCCTGTTTTTTTTCGGAAAAACTGGACATGTCGCAACCGCACCACTAGAACAACGGAGACCAGTCAATTCTGAGTGGTACACAACCATTTGTTTATCAGTTGTCTTCCAAGAAATCAGGAAAACGAACCACCGAAGACGGATCACTCTTCACCAAGACAATGCGAGCTCTCACAGCTCTCAC